>CM042445.1:21121026-21721026 GCA_023631565.1 Gymnocephalus cernua
TTTGGGAAGATCAGCGTTAAACTGGTGTAACTTGAAGCAATGAAAACAGAAGAAAAACATGCCCATTTTTTTGTTTTTTCACGCCTCCCTTGTCAGCAAGCTGTTTATTATCACACATTCCAGACAACTGACAATAGAATAAAATAGACTTCACCATAACCATAAGAAACCGTTTTCAGCCCAACATGTTATTTTTAATAATCAAAGGAAGAGCATCTCTTCGCCGCAAATTGAAACCCATATATTCACCCAAAATGTGAAAGTGTGGTGTTAAGTATGGTCACTTTTGTAACCACAGGAAATGAGGAATGGAAACTATGTTCAGATGAAACTGGACTCACCAACATCTGATCTGTGTCCTCTCCTCCCTTTTTGATTTCATCTGGTATGAAACATCCCAGATTAGCCTTAGTGGGAAACCACAGGCTGCAGCGTGTGACTCACTGACATCATCTTGCAAAAGTAGGGCTGGGCAATATGTCAAAAAGTGATTCTTTTTTTCCCCACATAATGAAGCAGGACTAAAACATGATTAAAACATCACATTTTGTAGACCTACATGTACAAACAGTTACAGTTAGAATACTTAAACACCTGCACCACTTGCTTGGCTGGCAGCACCATGGATATCTGTGACGGCAATCCATCCAGTAGTCACTAGTCACTAAAGCAAATAAAGTCTTCTTCCTGGTGGCACTAAAGGCAACACCAGGATCACTAAAGTCAGTAGGGTCATCCTCTGGAGACCATGAATGTCTCTACAAACTTTCTTAGCAATCCATCCAGTAGTTGTTGAGAGATTTCAGGATAGACGTCATAGTTTACAGGTAAACAAATGTTGCCAGTTACAGTATAATCTACAAAATCATCTTTTTGTGCACACATTGTAGCAACTGTATTTTCAGACATTTAACACATTGTGCACACATTTTTTTTTTCAATTAATAAAATTAATTTTATATAGCGCCTAGACCTACATGCATGTTTGAAAGTTCACCTCTTGCTGTATTTTACAGCTGCCAGTGTTCTTGCAAAGCAATTCAGGCTCAACCATTTTAACATTTTTAAAGCTACGTTGTGTAATTACTCCCATCTAGCGTTGAGATCATGTATCGCAATCACTTCTCTCTCTCGCCACGCAGTTGAATGTACGTATTGCAGCTACGGTAGCTGTCACGCTTCAAAAAGTGGAAGTGTACAAAAGGCCGTCAATCAGCCGTGGTTGTTGGGAGTGCATGTCGGACAGAGGCGCGGACGCGTGCTTCACGCCACGAGACTGCAGCGCGTCCAAAGCAGCTCCAATGTTCACTCTTTTTTTCTGATGACGCCAGTCTCTTGCTCTTTTCAAGATCCGTTGTCTTATTCTGGGCGAAGAAGAAGACTCCTGTTACTGAAATTTGTTTCCTTCTTCAAACTTGCCGGGGCCGGGAAGCGACGAGCGGCTGTGAGTCGAAAACGCAAAAGGCGGAGCAGTATGTCCTGTATGTCCCTTACCGGATACGTATTTCAAGATGGCGCATGAATATGGAGCGTCGACCACAGTTCATGTAAGCGCAAATGTAAAATTTCAAGCCAATAGGAATACTTGAAATTGATGGTGGTGGTCAATATTCATAAAAAAAGGACAAGTTTGTGAAGGCCAATACAGATTTTGATAATAAACAACTACATACGTTACACACTGGGACTTTAAGTTGTTTTAATAACCACATTTTGTAAAGAAATGCACAAAATCTAAAAGCACAGAACATAGTTTTTTTTTCCATTAGCTTGTTGAAAAAATGTGTCAAACACTTTTAATCCCCAGATGTAATTTTGACTGAAAGCTTGTCAAACCTTTTATTATGAAGAGAGCCTTGGATTGAGTTTTTTTTTTGTTACCTCAGAGTCCTTTTAGAACCACGCAGGTTTGGTTTATACACCCAATTGTAGCAATTTTTGTCTTTTAAAGAGCTAAAATTATGTCACGGACTTTGCTAATATTCAGTGTTTTTTTATCTTAAATGTATTTTTATTACTGGTAGTATTGAGGATGCGCTACAATATGCACTATAATATATACAGTATGAAAGTCTCTGAAAAAGCCTTTACAGCAACACGAGTCCCAGGCTAACCTCCGCACTGACAGGCCGACATTCAATATTTAATTAAGCCCAGCATCAGGCTGATCTGACAACAATGCACGTCAACACAGCACACTGGATAACTAAGATCACATCATGCTGAAAACTAACACAAATGTGTGTGGTGTCAAAGTAAGGACTCGGATATCATGAACAACCTGTGTTTTTCAGCCTCGCCGTCACTCAGAAAGGATCGCTTCCTGCAGCAGTGGATCCTTTTGACATGTCATAGTGCGTTCCATATGTACTCGCGACTCGGATTTTCCGAGGTCAAAGTCGGAAACACGCCCCCCTGACCTCGGATTTCCGAGCTCGGAACTCGGGCACCCACCGAGTACCCTGAGCTAAAAATCCAACATGGCTTCTCCGTGCATCAACAGTTGTGAAAGCTGTAGTAACGTACAGTTAAAGGCACTTCTGTGTTATTTGTGTCTCACTAAATCAGTCGTACACGCAGCACTGTCCATATTCTATCCGTGGACAATTTTGTTACGCTGTTTGTATGCACGAAAAACAAACGTAATAAACTGGCATTGCTAACAACGGCTAATCTGGCTAGAACTAATGAAAATCCAACTTGTAAATGGAACACATTCACTCTTGTGTTTGACGTCATTCCCAGCTTCGGCTTCCGAATTCCGAGGTAAATGGAACGCACTATCACTGTCAGACTACCCCTACCCCCTTGCTGTGCGTTTGTTTACTTTCGCCATGAGCGCGCAGGGATCTCAGGAAGCTACGAGTTACACAGGGTCATTGTCATTACGTGGCGTTACATCACTGCCTGCAATCTGCACAACGGCTGCTCGCTGACACCGTCCTCCGCTGCCGCCCACTCTTCCTCAGGCCTGTTATTGGTATCCATTTACAGATTAAACTGTTAGAGCAGATGCCACATTCTAACTGAACAGGGAAAGGCGCCTGAGAGTAAACAACTACACATGTTGTAGACATGCAACAAGCAGAATAACCTGAGTTTAGTACATGCAACTACATTTGCATTGTAATCCTGCAGGAGAGATGCAAAGCTTGAAGTGATGCAGAGAACGATAACATTATGGAGTAATCCTCCAGCTACAAATATATGTAAATCTTTTCTATTAATGACACTTATTGTATGTTCCTGTTTTTACTGAATGTGCTTACTGCCAAACTTCCTATATGATTAAAGGTTAAGTACATAAATCCTTGATGCTTAATTGACTAATTGTCTCAAAGTCTTTGGTTCCCATTGACCCCATTGAGCTGGCTGCCACCTAAACTTCAATGATAAGAATCATCAGTCGAGAAGTCCCTGAGCTAAACCTCATTTGTCAGTCAAATCACTGCCTTTTGCAGCTGCATGATTGTACACAGCTAGTATTCCAGCATGGCAGGTTAAGGTCCAGACACACAAAGCCGATAATTGGTCGTCGGACAGTCCGGCGAGGTCAGTGACTCGAGTCTGTTTGGTGTGTTCCATGCCGTCGTCCGTTGGAGGGGATGTCGGCCTTCATTTTAGCTGATTTGTCATGTATAATCGGAGGGGCGGGCACTGCCGGCAGTCAGACTCAAATGACCAATGACCGAGTGCCAACCTGGAAACAAGCGGGATGGGTGTGACTAGAGTCTCTCAAAATCTGACGGAAATCTTTTAAACTGACCTTTGTGGATCTGAAATGACAACTGCATTGCCTATTTCTCGCTTAAAATGTTTTCAGAAACACGTTTCAGTGAACTATCTTCGTAAAATATGAGATTGTATTCTGAACAAGCCGCCATGACAGTCTGGCTGTTACTGGTCTGGAAAGAAGTTCTGTCATTTCCAGTTTTCATTTTTTGGGTGACAATACAGATTTGCGCCGCCTGCTGTTATGCCGACGTATTACGTCTTGCACACGCGCAGAACGTACTCTCAAGTCGGCGTCGCTTCAGTGTGTTCCGAGGCACTTTTTGGACCTCGGGAGCCGACTGATCAGTCCGACTGCCTTTTCTGCCGATGTTCGGCCGTCGGCTTTGTGTTTCTGGACCTTTTATAAATGCAAAAGTTGAGTTTGGGAAGCTCTAATACTCACAACTATATATCAGGTGGTACATTTCGCCGGATGACATGAGGACTATGGTTAACTGCTACTCAGATCTTTGCAGGGTAAATCCAGACAGCTAGCTAGACTATCTGAGTTTTCTGTTGCATGACTAAAACAACTTTTGAACGTACACACGTTCCACCAAAACAAGTTCCTTCCAGAGGCTATTTTGCATTCTGAGACATCAGTGTGGGCTGTTGTACACAGCAACTTTCTCAATAAAAGAAACGTTTTTGACTTGATACTGTAGCCTTTTCTAAACAGCTGATTTACAGTATTTCCGGTCTTGTGATGTTTCCTTCTCGAACCCAGGAAGTGGTGGAGAGTTTAGTGTGATTATGTTTACGCTAATGTACACACTGGGTAAAAAACTGTTGGATGCTGGGACTTTTTCACAGTCAATTTGATGATTAGAAACTGATGTGAACAAGAGAGACAGGCAGAAACAGAGTCTACACTTTGAGGTGACCCTTGACGTATATCCACACACACACACACACACACACACACACACACACACACACACACACACACACACACACACACACACACACACACACACACACACACACACACACACAAGAACTGTATTCACCCCCCTGCCCTCCTGCTCCAATCGAATCAACTCTTATCAAATCCAATCAGACCCACTGAGCCGTTTCATTGTGGAGGCAAGCAGCAGAGTAGATTATGCACGCGAGCGAAGGGGAATGGCCTGGCTCAAAGTGTGTATGTATGTGTGTTTGCATGTAAAAAAGAGAGAAAGACAGCGTGTGTTCATATCCACGTGTTTTCGCATGTGTGCGCCATCTGCACTGTTGCGGTTTGTGTGGCTCTGTCCGTCTGTGTAGGCTTAGGTGTACTGCATGTGTGTGGATCACTTCATCCATTATCATTGGGCTTATGAAACACTTCCACAGCTGTGTGTTAAAGCAGGCAACACCTCTCCGTCCCTGCCTCTATCCATAAAATCCACAGAATTACTCCAGTTTTGCACAAAACCACGTTAAAGTTGTACCTACATCCACACAACCTGGTGCTTTGCTGCTCCACCCCAACATAGGACATTTGAAATAGGGCTGCACGATATCAGGTAAATATCTAGTTGTGATTAATTTGACTGATATTGTGATTATGATGTGATTTAAGATATGAGATATAAAATGATCATAGTGTGATTTTTTTTTTTTTTTTTTTTTTTGCGAGGATCTGTACCAATCAAGATGTTTTCATTTAGTCTGGAGATCTCTGCATCACCACAATACTTTAGAATGGTTTGACACAGATTTTGCCAAATATTGAGCCCCCCTGCGATTTCCATAATGTACTAGTTCATATTGCGCTTTCGATAAAATTGTGATTAATTGTGATGCCCTAATTTGAAATCTCTGCTGCATGATATTCATGAATTCAATTACAACACAGAGCAGATAAACAGCATCAACAGTTTTTTTTAAAAGTAGCTTTTTGCTGGTACAGGCATGCACTTGTAACATAGCAACCGACCGACCACGCAACCAAGAAGTTGCTGGAGGGATAAAATCTGTGTTTGTTTTTTGTTTGTGTGTCCATCCATGGGGCTGCAGCCTGAAAGAGAAAGGCATTGGGGAATTTAAGATAAATAATTGCACATGCTACAAAACACTGTAATAGGGTAAATCACTCATTCAGGTTAAAAGCCTAATAAATTGTGACTAACTGCTCATTTTTCAAATAACATACATGGCTTTTGGTGCTACATACCAAGTAATCATCAGCATAATCATCTTGCCAAATACAGTAACCAGCAAATGAAATGGTACATATTCATATACTGTAAGATAGTGGTTTTGTACTGAAGCCGAGAACGGCCATGGATTTTTGTTTTTATGGATTTTTTTTTATGCACCGTTATCTCGTGATAACGACTTATTAATTTGTTATCTCGATATAACAACTTTGGTTTTCTCGAGATTTTCTTTTTTATGGATTTTATTTTTTTGCCTAAGACACCCGTCCATTTAACCCGGGGAATGGGGATCCATAAGCACACACAAAAAATCTCGAGAAAAGAAAAAAAAAAACTCAAGAAAACAAACTTTGATATATCGAGATAACAAATTAATAAGTCGTTATCATGAGATAAAAAAAAAAAAATCCATAAAAAAACAAAAACAAAACAAATCCATGGCCGTTCTCGGCTTCCGTAGTTTTGGATATTAGAACACACCTAATTGTATTGTGTCGAGAATATAAGAAATCTGACAGGGAATAACAGCTGATTACAGTATAACTGGTGATGTAACTGGAAACGTGGACTTCGCCTTTAAGGCATTACTTCCTGTTTGCAGAGCATCCGGTGCTCTGGGTGAGCCCAACACAATACGCAGAGTTTGTTATGGAAACAGTGGGGGCGGTAAACTTAGCTCTGGGTGCTGGTTTCACTCTTGGCCCAGTCACTGTTTGCAGTATCACTTCCTGCGACCCCAAAGACTGAGACAGAGGCACCAGGCTGAGGCTTCCTATGCTGTTTCACCTGCTGTAGTCTCGCTTTGCCAGACCGTCCTCCCCTGCGCTGCGGAGGAGGGTCTGGCTGCTCCACATAGCATTCAGGGATGGGAGGAAAATGTGCTCTGGTTTAATGGAATTTTTTTTAAACCAATCGGTGCTAAACTCCGCACAAAGCCGCTGCAAAATAGTTGTGCGAGAGAAAACTCAGATTGGACAGATAGTCTAGCTAGCTGTCTGCAGAGATCTGAGGAGCAGTTAACCATAGTCCTCATAAATCCACCAAATTTAAAATTCCAACACGAAGAAAGCGAAAGGAAGCAGAAAATACATGCATCCGGCGGAATTTCCTGCAGGACCGGAACAATCCCGGAAGTGGAACGCAAAGGATATAGACTAGCTTAGCATAAAGACTGGAGCAAAGACAAATCACTAGCCTGGGTCAGAGTTTGTTTCCCAGCTTTTGTATGGAATTAGTGAGCATTACAGGTGCTGGTAGGCGGAGTTTGTTGCCATTGGACAGAGCACGGCTAGCTGTTTTCCCCGGTTTCCAGTGTTTATGCTAAGCTAATGGTCTCCAGGCTGAGGCTGTGACAGTATGGATTTTCTCTTACTGCGGAAAAGAAGCAACAATTCACCGGGGTATGGCAGTTGAACGCAATTTGGGGCTCAAAAGTAATAAATGCGTGGCATGTGGGGCTGCAGCTATCGATTCTTTTTGTAATCAATTAATCTAGCACTTTATCGATCGATTAATCGGATAATTTTTTTTTGCGTTTTTAAAAAACCAAAACTAATAATGTATAACGAAAATGATGTGGCTGTAAAAAGATCAAGCATTTGGCTTTTATTTCTCAAAAGAACAGAGGTATTTATTCCAACTCCAACATTTGGCAATTTCATTTAATTAAGTTTGATGCTGTAATCTAGCCCTGACATCAAAGTAAATATCTGTTTTATGTAGATTTCTACACCTGCAGCATTTACCATTAGGCTACTAACAAATAATATAGAATTTCCGGGGTGAGACTATTTGCTATGGTAACCTAGCAACCTGTGTGTGAGAGACGAGGGTGTGTGCGTGTGCGTGTGTGTGTGTGTGTGTGTGTGTGTGTGTGTGTGTGTGTGTGTGTGTGTGTGTGTGAAGGGGTTCTTTTTTTTTAGGCTATACTCTCTTGCAATTGAACGTGAATATGTTTACTAGTTAAAAACATCAAAGCTAAACATCATATCTAGACAAACCGCATCACGACATCGCTACAAATACAGTATGCGATTAAAATCAGCGGCTGCTTAGCTACGTTACCTTGTTTCAGCGACGCTTGGTGAAATGCGCTAGTGGTGTGCTTCCTGAACAACGGTCTGTGTGGAACAATCAGATCCCTGCGCGTATAGTGCGCGTCATAGGAATTTAACGAGGCTTCGCATACATACATACATACATACATACTTTTGCATACAAATTTCCGTGCATTACTTTTCATAGTTATATGTACGAATGAATTATGAGAACAGCATGGTATGTTACACACAGCTAACTTTGGCCAGTTTTTGTTTCTGTCATGCGACAGACGAGGGCTCAGCCTGAAGCTGGCAGTGCCCATCGGGGGGTCTGATGTGTTTGAGCTTCTTCATCTGCTCTTTGGATGATGATGGATATTGTGTGTGTGTGTGTGTGTGTGTGTGTGTGTGTGTGTGTGTGTGTGTGTGTGTGTGTGTGTGTGTGTGTGTGTGTGTGTGTGTGTGTGTGTGTGTGTGTGATGAAGAAACCTGTGACGTGGGTGGAAAGTACGGGTCTATAACAGTTGCTCTGATGAGCCATGAGTGCCTTGATGAGTTGCTTTGTGTTGCTAAGGTGATTCAGAGCGGTCGGTTTTTTTTTGTGGCACCCTGAATGAGACCAAATGTTGTCCTTATGTGCTTCATGAAAGACTGCTTGAACATGTTTTATGTGAGATTTTAGGAGAAAAACAAGCTGATGAAATACACTTTCTTACGTTTTAATTTTTCTGGCATTTCCTGATGTTTGTGTGCGTTTTTCATCCATCTCATCCATCTTGAAAAGGAAATCTGCTTCGTGAACTCGTCAGTTAAAGCCCAGAATGTGTCTTTGCATACCTTAATGTTACTACCTCCATCCCCTTCTCCTGTGTGTGTGTGTGTGTGTGTGTGTGTGTGTGTGTGTGTGTGTGTGTGTGTATGTTCATGTACTGTATGTGTGATTTAAAAAGCCTCAGGAATCAGGTTAACCTCCCCGCCACAGAGAGAAAAAATTCACAATGTACACACACACACACACACACACACACACACACACACACACACACACACACACACACACACACACACACACACACACACACACACACACACACACACACACACACACGTGTACCTTCTCTCCGCTCAAACTGATAACATGTGATGCAGGCGTCAAACTTGCTCGGTGTATGTTGTTTATGTAACCCTCTGGGGAGCTGTGTACCCACCTAGTGCTCGTGGTTTTGCAGCTTGCACTAATGCATTGTACCGTTACACAAAGGCCAGACTAGAAGCTTTAATGTAATACTTTTTCACAGAGTTTTTGGAGAGACGAAACCCAAAGTGGGCAGCTAGCAGCCCACAAGCCACATCTTCCTTTGTCGTCCCATATGTTTCTTTTATTTGCAGCACTTAGTGTTCGACACTCTGAACATCTCCTCATTAATATGTTCAAATTCCATTTTGCTCAATCCATGTGCGTTATAACTGCTTTCTACCTGTCTAATCTTTTCAAATCACATCTCTGCTTTGTGGAATCATTATTCATAAAAACAGAAAGTGTTTTTTCTTTGTGTATATTTGAAATAATTAACAGTAATATGTAACAACCTTAAAACCCCTGCAGCCTTTTACATGTGAATATGTAAGTATTACATGTGCAACCTACTACATCTTTCTAAAATGTAATCAAGTTGGTAAAGGATCCTTTCTGTCTGTTATAGTTAGTCACTAGAATTTGTTCGTGATTGTAGCATCTTTTTTTTTTTAAAGTGATGGCATATTGTATTTGATTCTACTACTAGGGGGTGTTAAGTCTTGAATTTATTTTTATTTTTATTCTGGACACAGTCGCTTTAATTTTCTACAGGTAATTTATTTATTGGCAAATGCCATGATGACATTTGTAATAATCCATTAACTGACCAATCACTTGCCTGATATTAGCTAGCTCAGCTGACATTATATAAAATGAATTAAAAGTGTCAGTAAGTCAGTTTCCAGACAGAGATACATTTTCCAGTTAATTGTTCATAGCTGTTTTCCTCCTGCAGTGTACACCGTGCAGCTTAGAGTACACAAACTGACTCAACCTCTCGTGTATGTGCACTCCAATATTAAAACAAAAACCCTTAGTCATCACACCACTGCACTGCTGTTTCTTAAGGCGGCTACAGACCAAAAAGACGGCCGACCGTCAGCAGAGAAAGGCAGTCGGACTGATCAGTCAGCTCCCCAAGGTCAAAAAACTGCCTGGAACACACTGAAGAGACGCTGACTTGAGTGTGTAATACGTCTCCATAACAGCAGGCCGCGCTAATCTGTATTGTTGCCCAAAAAATTTAAACCGCCAGCTGATTGGATGAACGCATCACGTGGGTCTGGTTTCTCCAGGAAATTCACAGGCATAGGGCCCTGTCTTGCACCCAGCGCAACTGACTTTGTACAGACGCATGTATCATGAATTGAATCATTCATCATGAATGAATTTGCGCTCCTGGGGGCGGTTCAGCGAAAAGAGGAGGTGTGTTCAGGCGCAAACGTTCCCTGGTGCTATTTTGAAGTTTCAGAAAACAATTCCACCACAGACCAGGAAAAAACTGGTCTAAAGTCAGTGGTACTAGTCTAAAGTCAGTGGTGCTAGTCTAAAGTCAGTGGTGCTAGTCTAAAGTCAGTGGTGCTAGTCTAAAGTCAGTGGTGCTAGTCTAAAGTCAGTGGTACTAGTCTAAAGTCAGTGGTGCGTTATTCAGATTCTATGGCCATAATGTAGCGTGTACACAACGCGCATACACTTTGCTTCTCTTATCTACACGGACGCAGCAGTTCCCATTTTTGCAAACCATACATAATTACAAGGAAAAATATTAGTGAAAATGCTCTTCAGGTGTTTGGATAGGTGAGGAGGAACTTCACAGTACAGTCCTCAAAAAGTCGCAGCATTCTTTGTGGCTTGTTGTGTTTTATGAATCATGGATGTGTTTATGACTTAAATGAGGAAATATTAGAGGACTTAAGGAGACGTGATGTTGAGCTATGGCGGGATTGGACACTGGAGGGCAAAAGCCAGGCAAAACCGCCGTCATAATAGCAATCCGCCATGGAACAAGCGCGCCTGCTCTTAAATGGAATGTGAGATGATGCTCTGATTGGTTTATTGCACGTTACTCCCAAACCACACCTAGCTACTTCAGACCAACCCATTTTAGATTTGCGTCGGGCGCAAGACTCATTTATCCCGCTGGTATAATAACAACAGCGCCCGAGATCCGCCCACAAAGCTACTTGCGTTTGGTGTTTGATACTTGAGTTTCAGATCATTAAAATAGGGCCCAGAGTGTCATTGCGGCTTGTTCAGAATACAATATCATATTGTACTAATATAGTTCACTGAAACCTGTTTCTGAAAACATTTTAAGTGAGAAATAGGCCATGCAGTTGCTGAATCTGTCTTCATTTCAGATTGACAAAGGTCAGTTTAAAAGATTTTCCTCAGATTTTGAGAGGCTTAGTCACGCTCATCCCGCTCGTCATTTCTGGGTTATTGTTCATAGAGTCCGACTGCTGGCCCTCCGACAAAACATGTCTGGTCGGTCAAAATGAAGGCCGACAGCTCCTCGGACGGACGACGGCACGGAACACACCGAGGAGACTCGAGTCACTGACCTCGCCAGACTGTCCGACGGACGAAAATTGGCTCGGTCTGTAGCCGCCTTTATGTTGTCAACAGTCTCTTGGTTGTGTTGTAGACGTGTTTCGGACAGACGAGGAACTACCGAGCAGGAAAGTCAATTTTACTTCAGCATTAACAGGAAAAGCAAGGTGCAGACAGAAATAGTGAAATCATCACCAGAATGAGGAAATGAAAGGGAAACATTAAATAGCACTGCCACGTTCCTCTTTTAAAGACCTCGCACAGCATCTAGTCTCACAATAGGTGGACAACAAGGATGTGTAATAGAGCAAATTGATCTTTAATGGGTGTATTACATAAGCAGTAATTGAATCCAAGCAATAATAGTGTTGCATATCTGCCATACTGATAACTACTGTTAGAAGACAGAGCTGTTTTGGTTGCTGAGGCAAGTGGTTTGGTAACCAAGGAGCTATTTTTATTGGAATGATGATATATTACTGCTACATCTCGTCTTCATACGGCGAAAAAGCAGCAATATCCTAGAGGTTGTTCTTCATTGTAATTGTGAATACTTAGATGGCTACTCTTAATGTAACATTACTTTGTACCATGTATCTGGGCGAGGGAGAGGGGATGACACGGGGCGCGCAGTCTACTGGATGAGCTGGAGGTAGCACTGTGTTTGTTTTTTATTAAATAGGGACAATACATTTATTGCATTTGTAGCTAAGTCAATTAAGCCTCACAGAGCCGCAAGCATGGCTGTAGACTCTTGTTTAACAGAATCAGGTGCAACCCTGCTGTCGGATTCTCATCAGTTTCACCGGTGCCAACATAAACATAAACATCCCCATAGTCCTGCATTGCCAACAAGAACACTTCATGTAATGTGAGTTATTACCTCAATAATGTGGATGGGAAATGGAAGGACTGCACATGTGAATTCAGTGAATTCATCAACTGTTGTGTTATTATAGAAATCCATTATAGAGCTGTCATGTGAAGAGACAATGAAGGCAGGCAGGTCAAGTACGCTGTACGCCGGTTAGATGTCTTAACGTCGCCCCTATGCAGGGTGATGGACTGAGTTTCATTTTCTCTGAATTGCACCCATCTTTTCCCCCTGGTTCTGCTGTGCTTAATCCGCTAATGGGGCGACGGAGAGGACTGAGCGATAGAAAGAGAGACGCAGCGAGCACAAGAGGAGGAGTGGAAGAGAAAGAGAGAGGAGGCAGACAGAGTAATCTGAAAATTTTGAGTCGTGCCTGGAGTCTTAAACACAGACTGAACAACTTGTTTAATCTCTAATGGACAGTTTGGGGACTCCGTGTGTGTGTGTGTGTGTGTGTGTGTGTGTGTGTGTGTGTGTGTGTGTGTGTGTGTGTGTGTGTGTGTGTGTGTGTGTGTGTGTTAGAGAGGGGTCAATGGCTGCAGTATGGACAGCCATTCCCCCCAGTCCCTGACCGTTTGACTCCTCGTCCCGTTAGTGAGAGGGAAGGGAAGCTGTCATGAAACACTGTGTGTGTGTGTGTGTGTGTGTGTGTGTGTGTGTGTGTGTGTGTGTGTGTGTGTGTGTGTGTGTGTGTGTGTGTGTTTTTCCCTTCTCCCCCTTCGGCTCGGATGATGGCTGTAACTGACGATGACTCAGACTCGTGCACCCCACCCCTCCTTCCTCTTCCTTTCCCTCATCCTGCTCTCCTTCCTCTCTTTCTTTAACCTCTTTCCTCTCCCTCTCTTTTCTCTCACCTCCTCTTCCTTTATCCCTTATGTCTCCCCCCCCCTCCAGCTTCATCACAGCAGTAGCTCCTGTGTTTCTGTTTCTGGCAATTACTACATATTAAGGATCAGGGTATAGATGTTCTCTCCGCACAGGTCCTTTTATCTTCTTTCCAAAATGCTGACAATCATAGATTAAACTATAAAAATTAAATTCCTCAATTAACACTTTTTGCAGGCTATTGCAAGACTCCAATGACATAATAACCCATGCTGCACGTTTACCAACAGGATCCTCCAAATGAAAGACTACAAAACATTATAATAAAGTTAGTTTGATATATCAGCAATATGTAAAACCTTTAATTTGTGCCCTTCCTTTTTTTTTATCAAACCAGGGTTGGAACTGGGTAACTGAACTTTGTCCCTTTGTGTGTGTCATGGTGGTGCAAGAGAAACAAGTCTGGGGATCACCAGAGTCATTAGAATTTATCGTTTGGAAACTAGGGCTGCACAATTGATCGCAATTGTATCGAAATCGCAATATGGACTAGTGCAATATCCAAATCGCAGGGGGGCGCAATATTTGTTAATGGCAAAATATGTGTCAAACCATTCTGAATGAAGTATTGTGGGGCTGCAGAGACGTCCCGGCCTACAAATCCTATCCTACAGACTAAAGGAAAAAATCTTTGTTTGGTACAGATCCTCGCAAAAATCACACTATGATCATTTTAATTTCTTTCAATGTTAATAATTTTCAATGAAAATGAGAATAATAATACAAAACCGATCATTCCCTCCAATATCGTGAATTATATAGCAATCGCAATATCAGTCAAAATAATCGCAATTAGATATTTTCCTCATATCATGCAGCCCTACTGGAAACCATGAATATCTGTACCACGTTTCATGGTAATCCATCCAATAGTTGCTGAGATATTTTAGTCGGGACAGAGGTGACTTGCATCAGTGAAACAGCTGTAGTGTAGGAAGAAGCTGAATAATAACACATCTTAAACAAGCTAAAAGAACTAATAACTGATTATAAAAATTGAATGTTAACAGTGACTGTGCAGATCTTGTTATGACCTCCATTTCTTCCGCGCTGTGCTTCTGATTGTTTAAACCAGCTCTGATGCAGAACCCCTCATCTAAACGGGTCAGAACAGAGCGTAAAAAACATTATTCTCTCTCCCGACAAATCCTCTCCCATTGCGGCTCCTCTGCCTTTCTTGTCGCACAGAGCCTGAAAACGACAAAAAGGCTCCTCTCTCCTCCTCCCACTCCTCCACCGCCTTTTACTCTCTGCTTTTGTCGGATGGAGGCGCTGCATGATTACAGCCAACACTCTATATGAAGTGTACTTTATGTAAGGGTGTGTGATGTCGGCGTGTACTGAGACCACTTTTGTTGTGTCTTTGTGGTGACTGTGCATGAAACTTGATTGTGTTTGCAAGCATGTTTGTGTTTCATGGTTTGGTGAAAATAATACAGTAGATATGTCCAGTGTGTTTGTCCTCCTGTAGAAGCAAGCTTGTGTGTGTGTGTGTGTGTGTGTGTGTGTGTGTGTGTGTGTGTGTGTGTGTGTGTGTGTGTGTGTGTGTGTGTGTGTGTGTGTGTGTGTGTGTGTGTGTGTGTGTGTGTGTCTGCAGCTGTGTCTCTTGTCCACTGTGTGAGGCGAGGTTATGGCATCCTGTTCCTTTTCCTCGCTGCCTCTCCGTCTGGAGCCGAGCCAGCCTCAGTGAACTGTGCATTACAGTGGGATACAGCCCCATTATCACTGTGGAGAATGCCGGCATCCGGACATAAGCCTGCTGTGTAACTGTGTGTGTGTGTGTGTGTGTGTGTGTGTGCAAGTTCGTAGCTATGTGAACTGAATTACCCTGACATTTTCTTATTTGTTTATTAAGGAATGCAGTTTTGCTAAATAGTTTTTTCTGTATAACTGTGTGCGTGCGTGTTTATGCTCTTGTATTTCTATATCTGTGAGGACCAAATGTCTTAACATGGATAAAAATATGACCAAAAAAAAAGTGAGACGATGTCTGAATTTGGTGGTAGGGTTAGTGTGAATTTAAATTTAGAGTAAAAATTGATGTGTTTTGGTGCATATCTTCCTTCCCTCCGTGCAGCTATTTCCCATCTCCTCCCTGAGACAGCAGCTGCTGTAACAGCAGTGATAGGCAGGCCGAACAAACCCCAGAGTCGCAAGCTAACACTCCTGCATATGCTCCACACTAGTCTATACCACAGGCCACCAGTTGGGGAGAGAAACATGTTGTTGTAGGGGAACATTGTTCACTCGTTGATAACCGCTTGGAAAAGGTGATAATGTGGGTTTGTGCAAGTGTCTGTCAAATACGGACTTAAAACATGCAAACACACCTACGGTGAGACAATATGCAGCGGATCAAGTGACGAATGAAAAAGAAAACTGTACGTCTCATTTGGATGAGTTGCTATTTATGTGTGTGCCATGATATGCAAACGTGAGCAAGTCATTTCTTTCCCGTCTTGTACAAATGCTCCAGCAGCATTTTTCTCCACGTAGCCGTTTCTCCATCTGGGATCAGGCAGGAGCCAAACAGGAAATCTTTTTTTTTTTTTCCTTGTATTTGTTCAGTCAGCGTCTTCAAGTTATTTATGCAACGGTGCTGTGTGGAAAGTGAGCGAGCAACAAACCCTGCACCATCAGAAGTCTGAGTGGCCCGTTTACCAGCAGTGATTTGCATGTCTGCGTGAGTGATTTTGACCCAATGTGTGTGTCACTTGGACCCTGTGCTTGTTTCATTGCCTTTGTTGGCATATTGCTGGGAGAGTGGGAGGATTCTGTATGTGTGGTGGAGGTGTTGGTGTTGTGTTCAGGGTAGAAAAGCCATGTCATGGCCCAGGCTGTGCTCTCCTGTCTGCTACAGTCAAAATGTCTTCTAATATTTAAAAAGCCTCTGCCATGGGAATAATAAAGTAATGGCCCCATTCAGCTCTTTTTTTTTCATCATGCAGAGTTGAGTCTTTACCAATTCGTTTAAATCAAGTTATTATCTCAGCAGGTAGAAATTAATGTTTCTGCTTCTCGTGGATTTGATAATCTTAGGGATTTTGATTCTCTGGGTGGGTCTCCCAGGTAGTGCACCCACCCCTGCACAAGCACTACCAATCAAATAATTCAGATTTGAGATGGTTTAAGTTTGACATTTAGGGAATTACGCTTATAATACTTCCTGACGCTGAGGCTGGCGGCTCAGGGTGGTTTTTCCATTGACAGGCGCTACGGCAGAGTGAGACGACCACCATTCAACTCAAAAGAGGTCATAGAACCACTCCAATGACTCCAAAGCTGTTCAGTTAAGGTAAATTAAGCTAAAAGAAAAACTGCATAGTTCCCCTTTAAATACAATGCTCCTGCCAGCAGCCGTTTAGCTCAGCTTAGTTTCGCTTAAGGACTGGAAAAGGAATCTGCCTATCCCTACCTATAATAACTAATGTTATATAAAGTTTGATAAGGTTTCCTGCTGGAGCTGTTTACTGACATCTAACTCTCAGCAGGAAAGCAAATAAGCAAACTATTCATTTATGGTCAAGATTATGGCAGAGTTGTTGGAAAAAGTGATGGGGTTTGGAGGAAATGCTGCCTGAGACGTTCAAGTCAGAGAGGAAAAGTCCCCATCGACTGTTGGCCGGGACTAGGGGTGTGAATCTTCACTGGTCTCACGATTTTGATTATCCTGTCAACGATTCAAATAGATTCAATATCAAGATGCATCACAATGCGTCACCTCCTCAATATTATTATATACTACACATGGTTTTCATGGGGGTGGCAGTAGCTCAGTCCGTAGGGAGTTGGGTTGGGAACCGGAGGGTTCAAGTCCCCGTACGGACTGAAGTACGGAGTGTGGACTGGTAGCTGGCGAGGTGCCAGTTCACCTCCTGGGCACTGCCAAGGTGCTCTTGAGCAAGGCACCAAACCCCCAACTGTTAAGGGTGCTCCTCCAAGGAGCAGCCCCCTCACTCTGACATCTCTCCATTAGTGTGTTTAGCATGTTTGTAATTCAGGCCTATGTTCAATGTGTGTGCACCTGTACTAACAGAGTGAAAATTGTGAATTTCCCCTTGCGGGATAAATAAAAGCATTCTTCTTCTTCTTCTTCTTCTTCTTCTTCTTCAACAAATTCAAGCAGTCAGATATGTATGAGCTCCTCTTTTTATTGTATCAGCTCTTAATAAAGACTCTTCCTGAATGTAGCGGAGTCTGAACACAGAAGACAACAGACAAAAGGCATGAAACGAATTAAGCAGAAACAGAAAATCAACAAGCAACATCGGTAGGCAATAATCAATTATGGTCTGTCACTGCATCGATGCAGATTCGTCCACGTCCGCATCACGATGCAATGATTCATTTCCACACCCCTAGCAGGGACAGGAAGTGCCGAAGTATCTTCTTATGGCCGTAAACATGCATTGCACAAGTGAAGTGTAAAAAAAACTAGAAGGGCACTCTGAAAGTGCAGACCTCTGCCAAGGCATCCCCTATCTCACAATGTTAATGCAGTGTGAATTTTCCCAGTCCGGAACTAATCTTTCTGATTATTCCTACAACACATGAATGCAGCACAAATGTATTATCTTGCAATGATAACAAAAGTGAAAGATAATTTGTGTGTCCGCCCCGTGATTTGGATCTGCTCCAAAATGTAATGGGTTCTTCCTGGGACGATACTACACCCTTCTACCAAGTTTCATGAAAATCAGGCCAGGATTTGATTATTCTGCTGACAAACAAACAAACAGACCAACAGATACTGTCATGGGGTTACCCCATGCCTTCATTTAAGCCAGTGCTAGCATTGGTCCTAGCATGCTAAGCTAACCCTAGCATGAGCGTTAGCATAGGACTGGTAGCATTAGCATTACCAGTAGCAGGTGGGCTAGCATCAATGGACACATGGCTTGTCAATTCATGTTATTTCCTTTCAATGTATTAAGTATTAGTTGAAAGAGTAGAAAGTATGATGGGATAAATACGACACATACACAGTTCATTTCATGGCATTTATTTTAGGTTAATGGATTTACCCAAGGTTATCAAAATGTTTCATTCACCTGTTCTCATTTTCAAGCAGGGTGATGGGTCGAAGCGGCAAACAGGAAGTGACAGAGTCCGGAGTAATTTAAAGGGGGTGGACCTGGAACGGTCCAAGTGTAAGCCAGTACAGAGGGGGGGTACTGAAGTGTCTAAGTTCCTGGTTTTGAGAAGCTTGTTCAGCATATAACATTTAATTGCTGGTTTTATAGTTGGTATCTTGTATATTGATGTAGCCAGAAGTGTTAGGGAATGTTGAGGTAACAGGATGAGGTTGATTGATTTCCAATTAACTTTGGTTTGTCTTGTAGGAGGAGCTGCAGGTATAAAGGAAGGAGGCAGAAGCTCCACAGAGGAGAGAACAGTTTTGGCCTGGAAGGGTGCAGGTGCTAGAGCCCATAGTCAGGGCCTGTTTAGGGTTTTTCTTTGTTTAGTATTTGTTAGTATGATAAGTTCTAGTTTGTACTTAGTTTCTTTGTTGTTTTTGTTATTTTTGATATATTTTTGTAATAATTCATCCATGCACTACCGCCCTTTCCCCATGAAGGGGGGAAAAATAAATCAAAGCACCCGGTGAAGAACTCCTGAGTCCATGTCTCCTCCTTCCACTATGGGGCTAAACCTTACATGTGGTGTCAGAAGTTAAAACAAGCTGGAAAATGCCTCCCAAAAAGCCCCAACAGCAGCAGAGTGCAGTGGAAGAGGAGGAAGGGGCCATTGGAGGGATTGAAGATGGCTCCCAGTCAGGAGAAAACCCTGGTACATCTGTTGAATCTAGTCTTGGCTCCTTGGCCAATATGTTTGAGAATTTTATGCATCTGCAAATGGAGAGAGATAGAAGACAAGGAAAAGAAGTCATGAAACAAGAACAGAAATATAGTGTGTTGACTCACCAAGTCACACAACTTCAGCTGGATCTTGAGGCTGCCAGGAGTGGCCATCAATCAACACAAACAGCTGGGGCACTAAGAGGAGAGCCTAAGCTGCAACGACTGGAGGACTTTGATGACATTGACCATTTCATCACTACTTTTGAGAGGTTGGCTGAGGTCTACAACTGGCCACAGCAAGAATGGGCTGTGCGTCTGATTCCACTTTTGACGGGTAAGGCCAGAGGGGCCTTTGTGGCTATGAATCCAGCAGATACAAAGAATTATGGCTTATTGAAAGCTGCAGTGCTGAAGAAGTACGAAATCAATAGAGAAACTTATCGTCAACGATTTCGCTCTTATGACACACCGGCGGAGGAGTCCCCCCAAGAACTGTATACTCGACTCAAAGACACTTTTTGTAAGTGGACCCAGTACGCCACCTGCAGTAAAGAGGACATGATGGAGAAAATGGTCCTGGAGCAGTATTTGAAGGTTCTTTATCCAGAAGTGAAAGCCTGGGTCAAGGAGCGTGATCCGCCTACTGCAGCAAAGGCTGCTGAACTGGTGGATGCCTATGTGTCTGCTCACAAGGGACAGGGATCTTACCATTACGCAGGACAATGCAGATTCCAAGGGGGTAAGTCTGAGGGTTTTTTTGAAGGGGGTGGTTCAAGTAGCCATACACAGAGTCAGGCCAGCTATAGGAAATCTTCACGGGTAGATCTGACAAACCACAGGGTTTGGTCAGGTCGCAAAGCAGATGTAGTATGTTATAGCTGTGGTGAGGCAGGCCATACACGCCCCTTTTGTCCAGTAAAAAAGCCCACAGCTACAAACCTCTGTTATGTTCCAAAACCTAAGTTTGCATTTTTCCCAGAAGCATCTGATTCACTAACTGTTACAGTCTTGATAAATGGTAGACCCCTAACAGCATTGTTAGACACAGGTTGTACCCAATCTCTTGTCCAGGCAAAGTTTGTGCAAAGAGAGCTTTGGAATATAGAGGAGACAGAACCAGTTATTTGTGTTCATGGCCACAGTTCTGAGGTGCCCACAGCAGAGGTTTATTTAGAGGTACACAACCAACCTTACCTCATTAAAGTAGGAGTAGTTCCAGAGTTGCCATATCCTGTGTTATTAGGAACAGATTTTCCCATCCTCTTGGATTTAATTCAAGGGTGTAGGGGGAAGTTGTGTGGGGTTATCACTAGGTCTAGAGCAAAGGAACTCTCAGCTTTACCGGTGTTAGTGGAGCCAGGGGTTGAGTCACATTCAAGAGTGCTACAGACAGTTAGACCTGTTTCACCCTTGCAACTGCCTGAGTGGCTCAAGTCTACATCGGTCGAGGTAGGGAGTTCAGTTTTAGAGGCAGGTACTGCAGAGAAACACATAACTGATACAGACAGCCACATGCCCTTTAAGCAAGTTCCAGACCCAGTTGACACATTACATCTTATGCCATTTCATGAGGAGCAGATAGAAGCAGGGTCAGGAGTCACACAGGAGGACAGGTTGGAGTCACGCAGAGAGCAGGTGTGGGAAGGGTTAAAACAGTCAGTTGAACAGCCAGAGCAGGATGCTGAGGTTCCAGGGCTAGCTGAGGAAGATGTTTCATTTCCCTGTGACCTTGCTGTTCATCAGAAAAATGACCCCACACTAGCAGAGTGTTTCAAAAATGTAGAGAGTAGTCTTGGTTCACTTACAGAGTTTTTCGTGGCTGAAAATGGTGTGTTGTATAAGCAGTCGGAGTATGGGAAACAGCTTGTTCTTCCTGAGGTATCGAGGGCTGAGGTGCTCAGGGTAGGTCATACTGTTCCATGGGCTGGTCATTTGGGTTTCGTGAAGACTTTCATGCGAATAAGTAAGAGGTTTTACTGGCCAGGAATGTATACCCAGGTTCAGAATTACTGTAAAACATGCCCAGAGTGTCAGCTCACTGCAGGAAAATATATAGCTCCGGCACCCCTTATTCCACTCCCTGTCATTTCCACTCCCTTTGAGAGAATAGGTGTAGATATTGTTGGTCCTGTAGAAAGGAGTCAGACAGGCAACAAGTTTATTTTAGTCATTTGTGACTATGCTACTAGATATCCTGAAGCATACCCCTTAAGAGAAGTAACAGCTAAACAGGTAGCTACAGCATTGCTTAAGTTTTTCAGCCAGGTAGGAATCCCCAGAGAAGTTCTTACTGATCAAGGTCCAAATTTCATGAGCCGCACACTTTCTCAAGTCTATCAGCTGTTAGGTATTAAGAGAGTGAGAACCACCCCTTATCACCCTCAGACGGATGGACTGGTTGAGCGTTTCAACAAAACTTTGATTGGTATGCTTAAAAAGTTTGTGTCAGACACAGGAAAGGACTGGGACAAGTGGCTCCCATTTTTGCTTTTTGCATACCGTGAAGTTCCCCAGAGTTCAACAGGGTTTTCCCCCTTTGAGCTCATCTATGGTCATCAGGTCAGAGGTCCTTTGGATGTTCTACGTGAAATGTGGGAGGAGTCTGATCCACCAGAGAATATGAACATTATATCCTTTGTCCTAAAGATGCGGGAACAACTGATGAAAACCACATCTATGGCTCGTGACAATCTACTGAAATCCCAGGCTAAACAGAAGCAGTGGTATGATCGTTCAGCCAGAAAAAGGAGTTTGGTAAGGGGCGAACAGGTATTGTTACTTTTGCCAACATCAGAACACAAATTGCTGGCAAAATGGCAAGGCCCATATGAGGTCAAGCAGAAGATGGGTGAGGTGACTTACCAGATCTTCATGCCACAGCGGAAACAACCACTTCAAACATTTCACATTAATATGCTGAAGAAATGGGTCCCCCGGTTGATTCCAGAGGCATCTGTACCCCATTCTCTTTTTGTTCGAGCTGTGGAGGAAGAGGAGGATTTGGTGGAACAATATCTACCTACTGAAGACGAAGAGAAGCAACTGGATCTCAACCACCTATCAGATGGGAGGAGAAAGGAGCTCCTGGACATTTTGCCTCTCAACCTTTTTCTACAGACACCTGGAAGGACAGAGATGGTATGCCATCATATCGCCTTGAAGGATTCAACCCCTCTCTGTCAATCAATGTACAGAGTCCCAGAGCGTCTTTTGCTAGTTTTGAAGAAAGAGCTGGACATGATGAGGGAAATGGGAGTGATAGAGCCATCTGTTAGTGAATGGAGCAGCCCAATCATTCTGGTGCCAAAGAAAGATACAACACTAAGATTCTGTTTGGACTTCAGAAAAGTTAATGGTGTTAGTAGGTTGGACCTATACCCCATGCCCAGGGTTGATGATCTCATTGAGAGACTAGGCAGTGCCAACTTCATCAGTACACTGGATCTATGTAAGGGGTACTGGCAGATTCCACTCACCGAAGCAAGCAAGGAGGTGACAGCATTCAAAACCCCTTTTGGACACTTCCAGTTTACAGTGCTTCCCTTTGGCCTGCATGGGGCCCCTGCAACATTTCAGAAGATGATGGACAAGTTGCTGAAGGGTACAGAGTCCTATGCTGCAGCCTATTTAGATGATGTAGTGGTCCATAGTTCCAGCTGGGAGGATCACCTGTTTCATCTGACGGAAGTGCTAGGGAGAATTAGTGATGCAGGCCTGACCATCCGCCCGGACAAATGTGCACTTGCCAAGCAAGAAGTAAAATATCTGGGTTATGTGCTGGGCAAGGGAGTGATCAGACCTCAAGTTGGCAAGGTAGATGCTATCTTGTCAGCAGAAAGACCTCAAACCAAGTCGCAAGTCAAGTCATTTTTGGGCTTGGTGGGTTGGTATAGGCGTTTTGTCCCAGGATTCTCTACCCTCTCAGTTCCTCTTACCAACCTGACTAGGAAGAACCTGCCCAATAAGGTGCAATGGACAGAGGGGTGTGAAGAGGCGTTTCAGGTTCTGAAGCGTGCTCTGTGTACGGAACCTGTACTGACGAGTCCTGATTTCCAACAACCGTTCATTCTTCAGACAGATGCATCTGAACTTGGGGTTGGGGCTGTTTTGTTGCAGGGAGACCCGGGTAATCTTCAGCCTGTGTTGTACATCAGTAGGAAACTCAATAAACATGAAGGAAGATACTCAGTTGTGGAGAAAGAATGCCTTGCCATTAAGTGGGCGTTTTATTCTCTTCGCTATTACCTGCTGGGACGGAAATTCGTTCTGGAAACAGATCACCGGGCGTTGACATGGCTCCAGAACATGAGGGATACCAATTCCAGGATAACACGGTGGTTTCTCGCCATGCAGCCTTATGACTTTGATGTTCTCTACCGGAAAGGGAAAGAGAACTGCACAGCTGATTACCTTTCAAGGACGCCACAGGGGTCGTCTCCAGAGGGAGGGGGAAATGTCATGGGGTTACCCCATGCCTTCATTTAAGCCAGTGCTAGCATTGGTCCTAGCATGCTAAGCTAACCCTAGCATGAGCGTTAGCATAGGACTGGTAGCATTAGCATTACCAGTAGCAGGTGGGCTAGCATCAATGGACACATGGCTTGTCAATTCATGTTATTTCCTTTCAATGTATTAAGTATTAGTTGAAAGAGTAGAAAGTATGATGGGATAAATACGACACATACACAGTTCATTTCATGGCATTTATTTTAGGTTAATGGATTTACCCAAGGTTATCAAAATGTTTCATTCACCTGTTCTCATTTTCAAGCAGGGTGATGGGTCGAAGCGGCAAACAGGAAGTGACAGAGTCCGGAGTAATTTAAAGGGGGTGGACCTGGAACGGTCCAAGTGTAAGCCAGTACAGAGGGGGGGTACTGAAGTGTCTAAGTTCCTGGTTTTGAGAAGCTTGTTCAGCATATAACATTTAATTGCTGGTTTTATAGTTGGTATCTTGTATATTGATGTAGCCAGAAGTGTTAGGGAATGTTGAGGTAACAGGATGAGGTTGATTGATTTCCAATTAACTTTGGTTTGTCTTGTAGGAGGAGCTGCAGGTATAAAGGAAGGAGGCAGAAGCTCCACAGAGGAGAGAACAGTTTTGGCCTGGAAGGGTGCAGGTGCTAGAGCCCATAGTCAGGGCCTGTTTAGGGTTTTTCTTTGTTTAGTATTTGTTAGTATGATAAGTTCTAGTTTGTACTTAGTTTCTTTGTTGTTTTTGTTATTTTTGATATATTTTTGTAATAATTCATCCATGCACTACCGCCCTTTCCCCATGAAGGGGGGAAAAATAAATCAAAGCACCCGGTGAAGAACTCCTGAGTCCATGTCTCCTCCTTCCACTATGGGGCTAAACCTTACAGATACACTGAACCAAAAACACCACCTCCTTGGCGCAGGTAGCTATTACTCTCAAAATGGAGTGCGTAGTGCGTCAAAGAGAGATTAAGACACAGATAAGAAGATCAAAAAAGGCAGAAGGCCGGGTTCACATACAACAGATTGTAAGATGCTGGAAGAGTCTCAAAGAGAGAGAAACTGGGAAAAAAATAGAATGTGTGAGATTGTGTGAGCAGCATGTCAGGGAAATGTGATAAGAGAGAACAAGAGGGAAGGGTGGAGGTGGTGGAGATGTTTGGGGGACGTAAAGCATTATGAAAAGGAGGGTTGAATAGTCAGGAAAAGGTGTTGGAGACTGAAGTGAGAAAATAAAAAGATGTGGGGTTTTTTGTGGGTGGGAGGGGGGGGGGATATGCAGCACTCACCTTTATTGACGTCAGCTTAAATGTCTTTTTGACAGCCTTATTTCAGTTCATATGTAGTTCATTTTGGAAAGTGTGCATATTTGTTTTGTTGCTGAGTTTGATAAGAAAAGCGATACATCTTTCAAGTGTGTATGCTCAATATGAAGCTACAGCACAGATGCAACACTACAAGGTCCTTACATGTATATAAAAAAGTATTTCCAACATCACATGAATGTACTTTGAAAAGAAAATTCTGTTCTCTAGGATCGCCTCGCATCTTTCAAATATCATTTATATCTGATGCTTGGTGTATTTACTAGAGATAAAGGGCTAGATGTACTGACGCTTTTGCGCCCACTTCAGGCATGGCAAGGTATGTCCAAACAGGCCGCACGTAAGCTAATGTATCACTGCGTGCGCTTTCTGCAGGTTGGCCATGGCGCTGATACCAGTAGCTACTTGTACGCTAATGTACGTACATCTGGCCCTCTGTGTTTAGAGTACCTAGATTCCTTCTCCTTGTCTACTTGCTGCTCTGCTGGGGTTCAATTTCAGATTGATGGAGGCTTTAAACTTCATAATGAGCTTCTTAGATGAAAATGAGTACTCTTGCTCTGCTTCCTGTCCACAGAGTATTTACTCTTTTCACCTTTTGTCCTCTAAATGATGGATTTGTTCTGTGAACTCCAACCCCTCGAGGAAATGAGATGCCATCTGGCTCTCATCTTCTCATCAGGAGACGGGCTGTAAACGCGCCTTAAACACAAGTCGGAGCTCACTGAGAGCGTAACTTTCAACAGGCTGCTTGACTTTTAACATCTCAACGCCGCCTCATCCCTCTCCCTCTCCCTCTCTTTCTTCCTCATTACCTCTCTTTTTTCCTCCTCTCTCTCTCTCTCTCTCTCTCAGGCCTTTTCACTGCTTGTCTTTCTAATTCTGTCTGCACACAAACACGTCACCAGATGATCATAAGAAACCAGCCACACTCCTGTCTGATTTTCTTGATTATTGGACAACCGGTCTAAACATCCGACAGCGTTTCCCTGCAGGCTGACTGTGTCTGATTGTTTTTGGCTCTTAATTAGTTTCCCCGCTTGACTACCTGGCCACCTGTCTGTCTGGCGCTCGCTTATGAAGCAGAGCAGCACATTTAGGGGCAACATTTCTCATCCTGATTATTTGTAGTTTGAATTCTGGTTTGATGATTTGTCAGGATGAGGAGAGGAATTAAAGGTGTTTTATTCGATGTTGGTGCTTAAATAAGCCCTCTGGTAGTTTTGACTGTGTTAGCGCTCAGTTGAACCACAAAACTACAAATCACCAAAATGTGGTGGTGAATAAACCATTTAAAAATCAAATGGAGTATCTAAAAAGCTTCATGAATATTAAAATAAAAAGGTTTCAGATATGCATATTTTTCATAGGACAAAAACACAGCCTTGTTTATGAGTATAATAACACACACCAGGACTATACAACTCAGCCAAGGCAATTCATTATCACAAATGACATGACTGATTGTGCACACACTTACTGTATGTCTTTTGCTCCCCTTGATGTTTTAAAGCCAGTCTTCAAGTCGTCTCTGGATTAACCCACCGTGTTGGCTGAGTTTGCTTAATGTGGACTTGTTGGTTAAAGGGCTGGGTGCTGAATTTAATACTTTTTAGGCACCGACCGAATTGCCCCTAACGTATCGAGTATAAAAAAATTAAAAAAAGGCCTCGCCATTAAATACCAAATTTCAATACCTAAGAAGTAAATCTCATCATAATAATGTGTGTGATAGGGCCACGACTGGATCAGCCCCAGCTTACATCCAGGACATGGTCAAACCATATACCCCAACCCGCCCACTTCGCTCTGCATCAGCCAAACTGCTTGCTGCTCCTCCACAGCGAGGGAGAACTAAACACTCAATGAAATCCGACTGTTCACTCTCCTGGCTCCCAAAAGGTGGAACGAGCTCCCCACCGACATCAGGATGGCCGAAAGCCTACACACATTCCGCCGAAGGCTAAAAACACATCTCTTCTAACTACACCTCGGATGATAAAAGAAAAAATAAAATCCTGAACCTGCGCTTTCATATGTCTCTTTGTAGCTTTACTTATTTAAAGCTAATGTACTTGCACTTATTACTTGTTGTCTGGAGTTTGTACCTTCACAGTTGAAAGCACTTAATTGTAAGTCGCTTTGGATAAAAGACAGCTAAATGACATGTAATGTCATGTGATGAGCTGAAAAAAAAAAAAAGTTCTGTGCAGTAATGTGTGATGTTGTAATTTCCTTTTGTTTTATTCAATTGGTATCGAAAAAAGTATAATTTAGGAACCGGTATCAAAGTCACGGTATTGGTATCGGTACCGGTACCGGTATCGACATTTTTTAAAAAGATATCCAGCCCTAGTTGGTTCTATCCGTATTTTGGTGTTTCTTTAGCTGTCCAGAGCTGAAACAGTCCAGCATCTCGAGCCTTTTGGCTGGTTGTTCCAGCATTCAGCTCAACTGCCCATTTTAGATGCAACAGTTAGTTGTTAAAAACCTGTACAACATAATTTACCCGCAGGTCATGGTGAAACAAACGGATCTGAAATTAGTGTTATTTAGTGTGATGATGCTCAATTTAGTCCTTCATCCATTGTCAGAACGGGTCCGAAAGGTGTGTTAGTCATACAGGATGTTTAATTTGTGCTTTTGGTTGAGCCTGGAAAGCAGAGATGGATGAAAATGTTTAGTTTCAGGTGGTTGAAATGTTAATGTTTTTGGAAGACAGTAGTTTTCAGCCACAAAGTAATTTGTTTTTGTAAGTCTCATTGTCACCAACACACACTTTCATGCACCGTTGCACACATTCTTACAAAAGCCTGCAGTGTGCTTTCTATGAAGGAGCTGGAGGATGAAGTGAAAAGGAGCTACGGAGTGAAGGAGATGAGGACGAGAGATATTTTTGACTTCACAGCAGGGTGTCTGGAGGGGCTGACGTCAGCTCGTGATTTGCACCTTTTGTCACATTTTGCCTGGAAATTTTGCTGAAATCGATGTCACCGTTCCAGTTTCGCTTGTGCACAAACACACACACTCACAGCAAACACACACACAAAAAACCCTCTTGGATCCTCGTTTCGTCTCCACACACACACAGCCTGCTCCTCCCCTCCTCATCCGCTCTTCTCCCAGAGGCACAAAGATATTTTTATCTTCCATAAAGCCCAAACGCTAATGAAGCATCACAACACAAATACATTTCCATGACATTTTTCAAATCTGGTTCCTACCACCACTGCTGTGACACTGCACACTCTCTGTCTGCTGTTGTGAACATAAACTGTCACAGTGCATGAGTGTCACAATCTATATTATTTGCATGTGAGTCATTTCAGTGATCATTGCACATTTTAAATAGCAATTTAACCATGAACTCAGTCTTGAAATTGTGTCAGGTGAGAGAGGCAGCGAGGTGAGATGATGCCACTTATTTCTAGTCCATTTACTTGTTTCGAGCATTTTTGTTAAACAGTTGACAGTGTCATAAAATAAGACCTTTCAACACCCACCCACACACACACACACACACACACACACACACACACACACACACACGCACACTTTGTTCAAAGAAACTCTTGAAATTAATTATTTGCATTGGAAATGAGTGAAAGTATAAACACAAATGCCAGATTGTGTCGTGTTTCAGGAAAACAAGATGATTGGATAAGAGGGCAGAGATGTTCTCAATGTCCTCGCTGTTCGCCTCAGATGTGCAGCATGTGTTGTAAGAGATGCAAAAAGGTTGGTTACCTTAATGGTGTACAATTTGCAGAGGTGGAATATAATTGACTCAATTATTGTACTTAGACGCAGTGTTAAATTATGCCTCCTTAATTCTGTTTCTTTAAAAAATTGCACTTTCAACTCCATGAAATCTCAATGACAACTGAGCAAAATCCATCTGCTGAGGAAGACACTCAGATGTGGTTGAAAGTCCAGACAAAAGCTTGTAAATGGACCTCGGGTTGAGATATTTTTTTTTTGTCTTTTTTTTTTTTGCCAAATTGATTGTAGATTAGGGCTTGGAAAAAAATATCCAATTACGATTATTTTAGACTGCTATTGCAATTCCGATATGATTCACGATATTAAAAGAAATGACCATTTATGAACCATTATTGTCATTTCCATTGAAAAATATATTAAAATGATCATGGTGTGATGTGATCTGTAGAATACGATAGGCCGCGACATCTCTTCATTCAGAATGGTTTGACATATTTTGCCTTTAACAAATATTGCGCCTTCTGCAACTTGGATATTGCAGTAGTCCATATTGCGATTTTGATAAAATATTATTTTATTGTAGTCTCACATTGCCAGACCTATGAAGTATGGTTTATTCATTATGGTCTGGCTACACTGCTTATAAATTCTCAGATAGGGGAAAAACGTGCTGGCTTGTTTGCATTTCTTTAAACCAATCACAACGGTCCTGGGCGGCACTAAGCCCTGGATGTAGCAACAGTGCTCCTGCAAAATAAATAGCGAAAGGGGAGGGAGGAGCCGGATGTCAGGCTTTATCCCAGCCATGTACATCCGTTGAGCCAGACAAGCCCTATTGTAGATGTTGTAATTCTTTAGTTGTTGATTGTTAGGAGGCTAGTAAAAGTCAAAGTTAACTTACAGTTATATGCCATTTTCAGTGTTGAGAGTAGCAATTACAGTAATGTATTCCTCTTTGCTGTAACGCAGTAATATAATGCATTACTAATTCAATTTCAGTAATATTATACCCGTTAACAATCTCAGTAACGCAAGTTACAACGCATTTTAACGCAACGTTTAGTGGTGTTTTGTTTTTTTAAGAATTCACCGACACAGCGAAACATTTCTTCACAGAAAAACAAGCCGTGAGAATTATTTCCTGTTGCCGTATTCGATGGTTGAAATGACTGCAGAGACGGATAGATCTGCGAGATGGACATTATTTTCAGGAGTTATTACGCTGCGTTGAAGCGAGCTGTCCCGTCTCTGTTTCCGTGGTCAGAGCCAGAACCAGAGACGGTACGGACAACATCTGTGTCCCAACAGGTGGCGGCACGTCAGCGCGGACCGCAGTGTGTCCGAGCTGCTGACAGATAACACGTCGGGAATTAATGTTTAGGCTTGCTACATGTAAACACTATTGCATTTTATCAGCCGTGGAAAGTAACTGTGCTGTACTTCAATACAACTGTAAGGTACTTTTAATTGAGTATTTTCATTCTCATTTCTTGCCTATTGTACGTTTTTTTATAGCTTTAGTTACTTTGCATATTCATATTAATTATACAAAATATTATGAATAATCTATGATGTGCTAAAGTGGTTGAAGAGGAGACTTTATTGATCCGGTGGTGAAATTCACAAGCTACCTGCCAAGTCAAACTTCCGCTGTTATTTTGGTGAAAGGAAATCAAAAGTAATGCTAAAATAGTGAAAAGCATTACAATTCAGAGACAGTAATATTGTAATATAACTAATTACTCTCAAATGACGGTAACTATAGTAATCTATAATGTATTACATTTTGGAAGTAACTTGCCCAACACTGGCCATTTTATACTTAAAGCCTTGTTTATTTTAGAAGTTCATAATTCTTTTTTTTTTGTTTGCCCACAGAACAGATTTCAGCTGGTAACGGAGCTCGGAAATAATGTCTCTATAAGCTCCAGTCAGCAACATCTGAATCCTCAAAACAAAAGGAAATAGCATTACTCATAGCGACATCAGCAGCTTAAAACTACCTTGAAGCATAAACAGCTGGTAATGTGTGTTGACTGTGCCTACTTATCAGGTGCTGAAGGTTACTGACTTGCTTATGGTAGCTTAGCCGCATGGAAGGAGGATTTTAATGGATTAGAGAATTAATTCTGGAGCAATGGGTGGTGTGTTACGTGAGTGCACGCTGTCGTCTCCTTTTTACTGCGGGGTCACAGTCGTGAGGTCTATCCCAAAATACACAGGTCTTTGCTTTGATTAGAGGTAGTAAAAAAAGGATTTGGTGTGTGTGTGTGTGTGTGTGTGTTTATACTCAATAACTCACTCCTGTTATTTCTGCACATGCTCTAACCCCATTCACCTTCATCTTCTCCATGTCAGTCTTCTTTATTTCTCTCCCTTTATTTTTTTGCCAGTATCTTATCCTACATCTCTACACACCACATGTGGTCTCTCTCTCTGGTTGTAGCCGTGGCCATCTGGTCATTTCCTGCAGCCACGATGAAGCGTTTGCCATTTAGAATTTAGATTAAGCAGTAGGCAGCTCCAGTGACGGGGATAGAGTAACTCACTCTCTCCTTTTCTCTATTTCGCTCACATCGGTGCACTCATCCACGTGTGTGGCACATGCAGCCATTTATATTCATATTCACACAGCTATTCATGCATACAGTTAAAGACATTATCAACCCTTGTACAGGCGTGCAGGCCATCAGCACTTCATAGAAACTGTGGAGGTATTCGCAGAATCAGCCACAACACCAGGAGTCGGTGGAGACCAAAACGGAGCTAAAAGGAGAACAGGAGTTGGACTTACATGTGTTGGGTGGCCAAAACCACAAATCTAAATGAATGCTGATGTTTGCTCTGTATCTGCTGAATGTGTAAATTAGTTTGCAAAAATGTTTGCCATATCAACTTTATAAAGTGATATGTTCCGGTCTGCATTCACACTAGGACCAACAATATTATATACATAACCGTTGTGTCCTCAGTGAGTCCTGTACAGTTCACTCAGACTAATGATGCTAATGTGTTGCAAGCAAAGCGGCAATGGAAAGTCTAATGTGCAGCCTTAACGTGTTCCTGTGGATATGTTTGAAGCGCCTTTGGTACGTATTTTTGAAAACATAATTTGACAAATGAGAGCCACTGTCAGCAAAATGTCTCTGCACAATGCCCTGAGGGGAAGAGTAAGAGAGAGAAGAAAAAGAGGACAGTGTTGAACAAAGCAGAAGGGATTAGCTCCAGTTTTAATTCCAATGCAGAGTCCTGCTTTTTTTCCCTTCTCTTCATCACTCTATCCTCTCTGCTCTACCTTTCTCACCCCTCTCTATCTACTCTTTCTCTCTCCCATGTCGGCTGCTGTTTTTACCGCTGCCACACACCCGGGGCCAGGAAGTGTGTCCATGGTGACGGCAGGAAGTAAACCCTGGCTGGTCAGTCGCAGCCAGTTCTCCACGGCACGCAATACACTGTCCGCTGCTGCTTGAAATATCTTGTTTTGTCATTCATCCAAGCTCTTGGGCAGTCTTGAATGGTGTTTGTCTTACCTAATTGTATGTTATTTTTCTATTATAATTCAGAGGAAAGACAGGTGAAGATGCACTCAAGCTGTCACGCCTGACATTTGTGTGCATAGCAGCTGCTTTTACTATTGAATCCACATTTTGCTCGATCTCCCACCGCTGAACAACAAATCTTTTCATGCTAGAACATCCATTCACATTCTCGTTTTCACATTTTGTATTTATTCTGGTGTTCACCCTCTATTTAGTTGCCGAAAGTCTCCCATGGTGTTTCTCTCTCTCTCTCTCTCTCTCTCTCTCTCTCTCTCTCTCTCTCTCTCTCTTTCGCTGACCTTTACCCTCTGGCTTTACGCAAGCTTGTGCCAAAAAAACAAGTGGTATCTGTATGCCGGGCACATCCACACACTGCCCACAGTGTGTGTGAGTGTGCTTTTTGTGTTTGTGTGTCACTTGGGAGGATTGATTGTTAGCTCTGCCTACGCATTTTTTTTCTTCAAAAAACAGGTTTAACAACAATCCAGCAGGTTTCACCATTAGCTCTCTTCAGGCTACACAAAGCCTCAGTCAGCTCTGCATTCAGTTTATAATCATGTTTCATTCAGACTGAACATGGGATTGTATGAAGGGTTGATTGACCAAGCCAATGTAGTGTTATGTGTTATGTGTTCCATAAAGAATGCCTTAGATTAAATGTATTTCCCTCATTATGTATAAAATCTGTTAACTTGTACATACTTTAAAATACCATTGACTTAAAGTAGAGGCCGGCAGTTGCTCGGTGACAGTAACTGCGGAGGATTTAGAGGATAAGGCTGGCGGTCCAGTTTTCAGGCATATTACAGGATCGGCCACAGCAGATGGAGTTGACCAGTTGTCACAGAGATTTTTCTGAGCATTTTAAAAGTTATTATATATTTCTCTTAATATCAACAAATTCCATGAAAAGACTGAAACCTACAAGGTGTTAATCCGTTGCTCAGCGCTTTCCAACTATCCTGTACACAGAAAACATAAATATAAAAAAAGCTTCTGTAATATACTGGCATAGCTGGCTACTGTAGTTTTTAGCCACAAAAGTTGGTACCTGGCAGTATCCCTTCACTCTCTTTAGAGCACCATCATCAGATCAAACTTTTAATTTGCCCAATACTTTGCTTTGTAACTTTGCTTTATAACTAAATACCTGCAAAACAAAGAACATTTCCCGTCAGCCTCAGCCGTACTTGTGTTCAGTGCTGATTAGTGTAAGCATGCTAAAAGGCTAAATTAAGATTGATGAAGAATATACCTTCGAAACACCAGCATGTTAGCATTGTCATTGTGAGCATGTTGCCATTATAGCTACCTCAAAGCACCGCTGTGCCAAAGTACAGTCTTTTTTTGGTCTCCCAGCCTTATCAGCTCAGCCTGTTCTCATGAACCATTCGTTCATTCGTAAGCAGTCCACGTTTTGCTGTAGTCACCACAATCACTGCTGCTGTATAAGAACATGGCTGACCGCGTAGGGAGGAGGTCGGGTCATATTTTGTGGGCTAAATTTAACAGTAATGTCCACTGGACACTGGCTGGTCATGTGACCAGCCGGTGGCCTAATTTCGTAGGATATCCTACGTTTTGGTGTGCATACATTTTCGTACGATGTCATACAGACCCGTTCATGAGAATGCGTTGGTCAGCTATAGTCATGCTAACTCCTCAATTTACTCTACAAACTAGCATGTGTGAAATTTATAATGATTAATTTATTTCAAATGTCACAGATTGCTAAAATGAATTAACCAAGTCTTCAAGAAAAGAAAAGAAAAAGTAGTCAAGAAAAAAGTCTTCAAGAGGATGCACAAAAAAAAGACAAATTGAAAAAAAAAGTAAAAAACAGTGGTTTAAAAAAGACAAATTCATGCATTGTTAAAAACAGATATTTGAATTAAAGGCCCTATTTTTACACATAGCTAATCTTCTTTACTCCTCAATGAAAAATGGGCCAGTGGCCTATATTCTCCGGCGCTTTGCGGCTTCTCCCCAGATTAGCGCCTCCTCCTTTTTTCCGTATCTCAATCTCTCTCTCTGTCTCTCTCCCTCTCGCTCTGGGCTTTTGAATTGATAAGTGTTGGCAGTATTCTCTGCCTCATTGGACACGAGGCCGTCTGCGAGGAAAAGGACCAAACCTTCTTTCTCTCTGTCCTCTGCGCTCCGCCATCTAACCCCTTCTTATCCCTCTTTCCCTCTCTCATCCCATAATCCCGTGAAGAATATCACTCTCTCCGCTCTTCCTCTTCACATCTATATCCCTCTTTTCGCTGTCCAGGCCTGTGGTGTAAATGGGCACACCGCCGACAGGTTAATCCCATGGTAAATGGGCAGGGGATCTCTATCAAAGCATGCAAAAACAAACAGGACACTCAAGAGAGAAACGGCAGGAGTTTCAGAAAGAGGGCAAGGAGGATAGAACAAGTGAGCAAAGGAGGGAAATGACAGGGGACTTGGTGTTTTATTTGGCATTGTTCTCAGTGAAAGAGACATCGAAGTAAGATTAATCGTGAGAAATCAATACTGTTTCCTGGCAGCAAAATGCCCCTGTGATGATGTCAACTTCATAGCCTGCCCTGTCTCTGAGAGGGGGAAAGAAGAAGGAAAGAAATAGCTTTAGTTCAGAATGATGTGGATGAGGAGGGGGGGGGCGGATGGCACAACCTTGGAGCAGTGTGTTTGACCTTTTGATGGCAGGATTGTATTTTTAATTTGAGATGTCTGTGTGTGTGTGTGTGTGTGTGTGTGTGTGTGTGTGTGTGTGTGTGTGTGTGTGTGTGCGTGAATGCATGTACCAGATGGCAGCGTGACGCTTAACAGTGAAAAATGAAGTACAGTACAAGCAACATAGAAGTCATCTTCCTCACTTAAACTGGCATTTTCCAAAACTGCACATCTGCTTACAGCAGCCAGAGTTCTGGCTGAGTGCTCCACCATTAGCAGACTAACTTAACTGTTAGCTCATTCCCCATTATGAATAAATCATATGTCCATTACTGTATCCATTTTATATTTTGCGAGATGTGATTTGTATAAATCGTGTCAGCAAGCTTTTTGCTGGCCTAGAAAGTGCATTTTGCAGTGTTGGAAAGTAAGTACATTTACTCAAGTGCTGTACTTTAGTATAAATTTAAGGTACTCACAGTTTGTGTATTTCCATTTCGTGCTTTGTCTGCTAACTTTCTTAGTGGATACTTTACAAATTAAGCATACTTGTAACTTCACTTGGATTTGCCCTTATGGATTTGACACTTGAAACCGGTCGAAGACGTCTGGGCTCATACAAAACTGTCTAAGGAGCTCAGATATCTAGAAGAAGTTCGGAGTATATTGCTGATACTTTGTGTTGGTAGGAGTTGTTAGGCATGTGGAAACCACCTCTGTATCCTCCAAGGTGGGATGGATTATGTGGCTGGAGATAAGGATGTCTGGGTCACTTTTTTAGCCTGCTACCACTGTAACCATGCCAACGTGGGCCCAGATAAGCAGCTAAAATGGATGGATGCATTTGCTCATAAACCATGCGATCACATTCATTTGTGGGGGTGCTCCAAAACTAGACAGGCACAGTGTTGGTTTGAAGCCATCCAGCCTACATCAGGCACTCTGATTAGAGTCAGCTGGTTTTGGACTGGAAGCTCTTTACATGTAGACTGGGTAAACCCTGTCCGATCTGCCGGCAATTTGATTTCTCCCTGCAGCTCAGGCTGGAAACCTGTATGTTTATCTCTCCTGCTTCCATTACAAATTTGCGGGAACTAATCACAAACTGGCTTATCCACCTGGCGCGCTATTGGCGGGTTTAACACAATGACGATAGAGAAGCGACCAAGCAGCTTTTTGTTTATATTCATTCCACTGAAGCGCAGCACTCCACGGCAGCAACCGCCGCTGTCGCTGCTACGTCACCCGGATCGTTGGTCTGATTGGTTGAAGGACTGTCCAATTGCATACAGAGTCATTTGAACAATGCCCGTTGGTCACGCCTCTTGTGCAGAGAAAATACAGACCAGACTCCCCAGACCAATGTTCAATCTTAAAAGATTGAGCTTGGTCTGGTGATAGCCAGACTAGTTTACATGCACTGTAGCCCCACAAGCAAATTATTTTCTGCAGCTGTGATTGTCAATTCTTTATATAGCAGATGGAGTTTTCAGGATTTCCGACACAATTTAATGTTGAGAACAACCAGTCTTAACATTATGTAGTCAACCTGTTTTTATTGCAGCATTTCGGTACATTCATTTAGTTCTGCTGAGATAATATGGAGAGAGATGGTTTGCAACAGACTGCCAGAAACCAAAATACACAGACAGAGAATCAAAAGTCAAACTGCCCCCCAACCACCTCAGAACCACCTCAATAAAAATGAAACGGCGACACAGCTACATGCTAACAGCATGGTGTCATCCTGAAGCCCAGCAGGATGCGGTGTAGCAGCGGTGGTATAAAGCTGTTACATGGCACCAGGCCTGGTCATCGCCTGCAGTGACTGGACAGTGGTTCCTCCTCCTCAGTCTCCTCGTCTGCAGGGGGCGTCTGTTTGTTGTTTGCTAGTGGAAAAGAAACCTGCAGAGAGGCAGATTGGATCGCTTTAGCACATGTGGCATCGAGGGGGACTGCCCATTTTCCGACGCTCCATTGTTCCGACCTCTCAATTCCCTTTGGTCCTACAACCCACTAGTCCGACGTCTATTTGGTGGCGAAAGTACGAATCCCACTATGGCCACGCTAAGACCCGCCCTACGAAGCAGCTCAATTGGTTGGGGTTAGTAATTTGACCTCGAGCGGTTAAGATTAGGATAGCCGATTGGTCAGGGGATAGGACCCTGTAGGACCCATGGGAATTTTTCGGGTTATTGAGAGGTCGGAGCAATGGAGTGTCGGAGAAATGACATGGCACCGGCATCGAGCACTGATCAATATCCGACTCTCCTGAGACACTCTGATTGGTTTACACATACAGTATACAGAATAGAGGGCATACAGCACGTGATTTGCATTATTTGCTGTTACATTCTGTGTTTTTACTGTAGGAACCCAGGGTGTAAACAGGGTGAGGGGTGAGATTCTGGGTCTAACTGTTGTACCGACCTCAACAGGAAGTTCTAGTTTGGTGACTTGCAATTAGGAGACGTGTTCAGATCTTGGCAGGAGTATTTCTAAAGTTAGTTATGCATTTATTATGTATTTTTTTGAAATACCCTATTTGTCACCTCACTATAACATTAATTTATCTTATATCGTGATAATTTTGACGGGACTCATGCACAACATTTGAATGAGACAGAGCGAGAGATTAAGTCTTGGCACTGGCTGTGATAACATCAGGAGAAATGGAAAAGCACGTATTATGAAAACCGAAATATTGAACCAATTTCTTTAATTATATATCCAGTGTAACCACATCCAATACAACACTGTTGTTCAAACCTAAAAGCTTCCTTGTTTGTACAAGTAGAGCCTTTCATTACCTCCTCTAGAATTACTCACTTCAACCAACCCTAGTATTCAACCCAAACCTCAATACTTCTGCTCATGCATTCAAATGAATGCACTCAGGGTGGGATAATATATGTAACTGTCAGGGTCGGGTACCGAATTCACAAGCGCGCGCAGAGGTGCGGACGGAGCAAACTACGCTGTCTCTGCAGTTTTGTGAGACTTTGTTTTTGTCACAGTGAGTCACGGCAATGCCCATAAAACGGTTGCATGTGTGGTTACAGTTTTCAAAACTTCACGCAAACACCGCTCACTGCGATATGATATTTATGGCGAGGCGAAAGCGGTCGCGGTGCTCTTGACCTTTAATTTTCTCTGAGACAAGCAGAGAAAATGGTTTCTATGTCCTGGTGACTGACTGACAGGCTGAGGGTTTAAGGCAAGGCAACTTTGTTTCTATAGCACTTTCAGCAGCATAGCAATTTGAAAGTGCTTTACATAAAGCATTAAAGAGCTATTAAAAACGCTCATGAAAATTAAACATGCTAAAATAGAATAGTATGCAAACAACAATAAAAGTTACAGTGAGAAGGAAATGAATAATGATTTGATTTAATAGGCTGTAGGGACCATGGATGTATTAAGAGAACTGGATACAGTGTTCGGCGGGAAGCCCCGTACGTTCCAATGAGAGTGCTCAAAATCGCATTAAGACAACATGGAGCTCGGATTTTCCGCATTCTTGGCCCATGACGTCACGATGGACACGCGCACTAGCAACAATTTGTTTGCGTTGTCTTAGCAACCGGTAACAACATGCTCGTTCATGAGCGTGTCTCTTACAAGTGTTGAACTCACAAACTCGCTGTTTTTATTGTCTAAAACATTCACTGACGTTAAACATTGTATTTTCGTTGTTCCCGATTGTTTACATGCTTAGCTAAATAAACGATGGATGTATTTAGCTAGACAACCAAGGAGATTTAATAATTACGTCGTGCTACTAGCTAGCTAGCTAGCTAGCTAGCTACTAACTAGCGCTAGCAGTTAGCCTGCAGTTTAGTGAACAAGCTCATCCATGGCTTCATGCTTCATCCACGTTACAAGCTGTACAGCATACAGCCCTCGGATGTATCATAAGAGAGAACCAAGGCAATGTAATCACTATGTCTGTAGTAACGTTGTGTAGGCATATAGCTAGCACCCCTGATGTTAGTAACTAGCTAGCTAGCCGATAGCCCCACCAGTTCGGGAAACGCTAATGACGTTACATCCATGTAACAGGCTTTACAAACACACACATCCCTTGGATGCATCATAACTTAATAAGATAATACCATGGATGTATTAACATAACACATGGTGAATTACAACCATCAGCTAGCGCTATTATTTATTACAGCTCGCTACGTGACCTCGGGAGAACAGTCATGTGAGTGGGCGGCGCAGTCCCGCGGGTCTGCTCGCGTCCATTATGCGCTTTCATCATTTCTAATTTAATAATTCTGTATTCGCTACTAGTGAATGTTAAAAACATGACATTTTAAACAAGGAACCTTTAAGTGTTCGGACTGGTAAGTTTATATACCCTGAAACAAATTATTCGCTGAAATATAGACGTTTCTTTTGCCATGTAAAGTCTATGTGAAAAGTCTTTCTGGGCCATGGAGTGCAGTACCACCGCTATCCGCTAAGCCCATGGTGGCATACAGACTTGGCGCTCCTCCTGGGGGCTTGGTAGGGACGAGTTTCAGTCCCTCCAGAAAAACGCGATTATGCGATCGCATAATTCAATGCATCACCAGCCCGCATATTTATGCGGGGGCCGCATTTTTTCAAATTCGCTGCACTTTCACTGCATAAATTGCCAATTTCCGCGCAAAATATGCGGATCTTGCATGATTTCATAATCCCTGCCTTTTTGTTGCAAAAAGGTCACATATATCTTAGCAGAAAGTTGAAAAATGTTGCGTTTACTTCACACAAGAGCAGCCACTTTCCCCTGTTGCCATGGGAACGTTATAAAGTGACGTAATTTCGCCTAGTGAGAACACGGTGTTAGGGGAATCACTTTTTTTTCTCTTTTAAATCAAACCGCAGTTTTTGCAAGTTCCCGCAATTTCATTGCATACAATTTCATAAATATCCCGCATATTCCATTGCATTTTTTAAGAAAACGTGCCGCATAATCAAGGATTTTTGCCCGCAACAATCACAAAAAAACTTGTTTTTCTGGAGGGACTGGGGTTTGGGAGGGGAGGTATCGGTACCGGAAAAAATGTGACCGGTACCCAACCCTAGTAACCATGGACAGTTTAGACAAAACTTAAAAGTCTCTCACTGTGCCCACAGTGTTTGATAAATCTATATAAAACTAATAAACTAGAGTATATTATTTGTGAACAACGCTATCTCCTGCTATAATATTTGCTTTAGCCATTACTTCTTGTCGGTAATGCATGCAGTCACCTCAATAAACTCTGCTGCATTAGGCAGAAGTCCAATAGCAACAGAAGGATGGTGGACAAACATACTGTGAAAGCTAAACATCCACTGAGTCTCTTTCAAGATTGTTCAGATTGTTTTAGCTAAACTCCATGTTTTTTGTTGTTGTTGAAAGATTTCTTTTTACAGCGGGTTTCATAATGAGTAAGCGTGAGCAAGTGGGTTGCAATTAATTACACACTCAGAAATGCAAAATGATATTTGTGGATGGGTAGGAGAGACTTCTGACCTGAAAAGGTAGATTTTGGAGGCGGACATTCGCTTCGACCTGCAACTGTGAGTTCTTCTGCCTCCCACTCTCTAATCCCTCACGTCCTGCTGCGCCTGCAAGACTGACGATATATATTCAGAGAGACAGGAAGAAGGTTTATTGCACAGAGAGAGACATATAGATAAGAAGGAGGAAACGACGAAATCAAAGAAATATGTAACCTCAAACTGCAACATTGCCAGAGTTAGTGAAAGATTTCATTAGATATATTATATCATTTCTTTGTTGCATTTGTTTTTCATTTTTGGAGTAAAAGCAATGCTGTTTTAGAATAGACATTTCCATACATGGTCAGCCGAACAGACTTTTGTAAAGTCGAGGTGAGTTTCATGGGAGATTTAAGAGTGGGTGGGACTCCTACACTCTGCCTCTTGGTCCATCTGACTGAAAGAGAAAAATATACCGAGAGAGAGAAAGAGAGCACAGGAGGTTGAGAAATGTCACGGTATATTTAATAAAAGAAGATGGAGACTAACTGCTTGTACTCACCGAGTCAAACATGAAGATACAAGAAGTTGTGCAGGATTTATTAGCATTTTGACACACGTAAAGGGGCTGTACGCAATATTCAGAACATCAATATAGCAGCAAACAATTATATGCTATGTAAAGATATAATGGAGTAATGGCGTCCTGAGCAGAGAATGACTTAATACTTACTCTGTGTGTGCATATTCTCTGTTTTGATAGCCGGTCCGGCCACACATGTATTTTAGTCCATGTGGCCGTGAAAAAATGTAGATATTTCACATATTGGGGTACAGTCAGTGAGAGCCAGGTGGAGGCAATCCCAGCATGCTGATTTTTCTTTCAGTATTTCAAATACAGTCCCTTTAAGTGTATAAAACATTGGCCTCTATAGTGTGTTTACTGTTAGACGCCACTTTGTCAGGTTTATGAGTTGCCCAATTGGATCTATTGTCTCATTTTGTCAGTGCTGAAACAACTAGCTGAATAATCAGTGAGTTAAGCAACAGAAACCTAATCAACAAGTTTCATGGTTTCCATTTCTAGCTTCTCAAATGTGAGAATGTGCTGCTTTTCTCTGTTTTGTAAAATCTGTGGGAACTTGACTGTTGTTCAGACAAAAGAAGCTGTTTCAAGATTACCCATTGGGTTAGAACTGCAAAGATTCATATATTAGTTGTCAATTATTTCAATAATCGGAAACTATTTTGATAATAGATTAATCTCTGACTCCAGCTTCTTAAATGTGAATATTTCTGGTTTCTTTACTCCTCTATGACGTTAAACTGAATACCTTTTGAGTTATGGACAAAACAAGACATTTGAGAACTGATCAACATTTTCACCATTGTATAGACTAGGGCTGCAGCTATCGATTATTTTAGTAATCTGGTATTCTACCGATTATTCCATCGATTAATCGAGTAATCGGATAAGAAATACTTTTGTTTTATTGAAGAGCAATAATATACAATAGTTTGGTTTAATTTTCGGAAAAAGCAACATTTGTATTCCCTACATTGCTTACATCATCTCTCAAAAAACTAAACATTAAGTGCAGTTAAGTGCCATATTTCTGAAATTCAATAACAACCTCAAAGGCATACATTAAACATACATAAACATTACCTTAGGTTGTGCAACTTAACTTTCAGAACTACAAGTTTCAACCTGAGACTGATCTGTATATAGGCCTATAATAAGTATATGTAAGTTATACTCAACCTATTTTCATTTATATATTTGATTGCAGTGTCACACAGCTCTGTTACACTTATGCTAGGAGATCGTTGATCAGCTGTTTCTCCGTGAAGAGAGAAAGAGAGAGAAAATGGTGCGCAACAGTCAGCTGTTTTTTCCGAAGGGATAGTCAACAAGTCGGCTCTTTAGATCAGATTGTGGTCACCACTACGTATTTTCTTGTCTTTGTTTTTGGTGGTAGTTGTGTTTGGTGTAGTTTCATCGTCCGTACGACTGTGATTTACTTTAGTCGGGTCCGCTTCGTGGAATGGATGATTAAGTTTCAATTCAATGTTTTCTGTGGAGATGCTTGACGTTGTGCTATTGTTGTGGTAAGCTAGTTTGATTTTGCAGTAGACTCACTGAACAGAGTTTTCGTTTTAATTATGTTTGAACTGATTCCAAACTTTGGACACTTTCTGTTGTTTTCTCCAGCCTGTCTCTTCTCTTAGCCCCTTAGTCTCTTTCTTCATTTTGTAATCAGTCTTCGTGGCATCTGTCGCCAGCAGCATCAGCCCGGTGTGCAACAGTAATAATCCTCCGTGCGGAAACACCGTGAGTGATACAACGTTGGTAACATTAATTTAACGAAGCTTCGAGGCAAATCATTTAGCATCGAGGATTTTTAGTAATCGAATTATTCGAGTTACTCGAGGAATTGTTTCAGCCCTATTATAGACCAAACAATTCATCAATTAATCATCACTTACTAGAGCCTATAGTGATAGATTGTAAATTCAAACAGCTGAGAGTTTGAGGAGGTGGAGAAAGACACTAACAGCAACAGAGACAAAAGGGAAATACATGAGGGGAGGGAGGGATGGATCAAAGAGCAAGTTAAAAAGGGAAAACAAGAGCTGCCAAAAACAAGCCAGACACAGACACAAGGTCTGATATATTGTTTAGGAAACAGTACCACAGAGTCCATTTCACTTTCCAGATCTCCGTCAGGGAGATTTTTGAGCTGCTATCCCGGTGGTTTGGTTGCCATGGTGAAATCTAAAGGCTTGTCTCCATGCTGAAATCCAGCACAGTTGGCCAGCGCTGTGTGTGTGTGTGTGTGTGTGTGTGTGTGTGTGTGTGTGTGTGTGTGTGTGTGTGTGTGTGTGTGTGTGTGTGTGTGTGTGTGTGTGTGTGTGTGTGTGCGCACACGCGTGCGTGCGTTGATAAAAAGAGAAAAAGAGGAGGTAGAGTTCCGCAAGCATATAAATTGATCATGTGACTGTCACAATGTCTCATATTGTCTTTCTTACTCATGTATCTGTGTATAATGTTTTCTGGCACCTTTCTGTATATTGTTATTACTGTGAAGCAAAACTGGTGTTAATAACTATTGATAATAAATTATGGTGTTTCCGTGGGCTGTGACAAAAACCATATCACCGCTTTTTTTTATGGGGGGGGGGGTTAATTTATTTGCTGGTGTGCATCATCATTGACTGTCTTTTTATTAATGTTTTAAGTTGCTTGTCACTTCAGCTTTCCACAAAGGGAATGGACAGTCTATTAAAAATATGGGGGATTTATTTTGTGTTTGATTATTATTAATTATTTCTAGGCTTGAGGAGTGCGGTTAACTACCATACATTATACATTTCTTCTTTACCGCGGTAAGAAAAAAAATCCATGTCGTCACAGCCCTGTTTTCTTGTTGCAAATAAACTAATATTCCATGATAGCTAAGTCAACAAAAGAAAATCTCAACATATGACTTTACTCAAATTGCACACCTTGTGGAGCTTTTATTCTGAAAGGGGTGAGGAGGGTGCGAAGTAATGTGAGGAGGGAGTCTCTGTGGTCTCTGCCCTGTCGCTAGGTAACAGTCTCCAGGCCTAAAGGCAAAGCTAGGCCTGGTCTCCATGGCAACGTCATTGGTGTGGAGGGTGAATGGCGTTTTGGTGGTTGTGATATACTGTATATATGTACTGTACGCCTGTATATGTCTGTGTGTGTGAGATGAACTCAGCAGTTTCATTATTAGGGCAATTGAAAATGGAAAGCAAATAGTGAAGTGTTGTAAAATATGAGGCGTATAATGGAAAATAAAAAAATAGATTTGATCTCTGTAAGTGCTCGAGGACTCGGCAAATATCATCACAGCTTTCAGACCTGGGTCTTCCACATTTGTACTTGACATTATCTTTATTTGTACAAACACCGCCTCAACATTGCATTCATATACTTGATAGAATTTATAATATATATATGTGTGTGTGTGTGTGTGCATCGTCTGCTGCAGCATATGTTTGTGCCGTCATTCTATGCTTGAATGCTGTTGCACATTTATGAAACCCCTTTGCAATCAGACATGGAGATAAAGACAGAAATGAGAGAAAGGATCTAGAGGAACAGACTATAGTTGATGGGGTGGTGGGGGGTTAACAGTTTAGTCACGGAGTGGAAAAAGACTGCTTGACATCCATTCACGCCTTGAGAATCTATGGAAGTGTATTAATGACGAAACTACAGAACAAATGCAAAAGTAATTCAAGCTTCTTTTTTTTTGTATTTAAAGGTTCCAAACCATTCATGCTGCCATGTGCAGCCAATATGCACCATAAACTGCAATGGAAGCCCTTGACTCACATTTTTTAAGTATTGAAAAATAAAAGCACATGCTTAGCTTGGCTGCTTCAACTTGCTTTGCATCTTAAAATAGAAACAAACTTTTATTTTCCCTCAGTGTTGAGTTGCAGAAATGTGGCTAGCTAATCACCACCCATAGTGAAACAAAACAATGTATAGTTTTTGCAATTCAAGCAAAATTCAATGATGGTTAAAAACGTTGGCTTACGCCTTGCTTTGCGTTTTCAGCTGCAAATGTAGTAGGACAAGTGTGTCACCAGATTTGACTGAGTTGCAGGATTTCCTTCATGCACTATTTTTAGCATTGCAGTTAGAAGCTCCATCCTGTTAAACGCTGTCTACTGAATAATGTCTATGCTAAATATGAAGCTAGAGCCAGGACATGGTTAGCGTAGCTGAGCAATGGAAATGGAAATGGAGAGAAATGGAGTCTTGGTTAGCTTCAGACATGCTGGCAGGTGGATTTCTTTACCCTTGGGAAGAGCCTGGTTAGCTATTTTCAGTTCCAGCTATTGCAAGTAAACAAATAATTGTATTTCCCAAACTATTCTATATTTGAAGACTTAAACTGGAAGCGATACAATATAAACCTGTTGAAGCTCGTGTGAAAAAAGTTGCTAAGCTCCCCCAAAACTGCTAGAGAAAACTGACATTTCAAACTGAGCACGAAGACCTCCTTTCACAAGTGCAAATCTTTCCCTTGCAGATTGATTACAGCTTGAATTAATTTACTGCTCATCAAACTGTTTTGTCACTAATAAACTTCCAAATGTAACCGAACACACATACAGCATTAATGGTATATATTTATAAAGCGGAGAGTCTTCACGTACTCGTCCCAAAAAACTGTTTTCTTTCTTTGTTCTAGGTTATCTTTTATTGTTCAGACTACTTGAACAATTTAATATATAGCTGAATTTGACTTTGTAATTGTAATTTCAGTGACAAGTCTTTCTCTCTCTCTCTCTCCCTCTCTCTCTCTCTCTCTCTCTCTCTCTCTCTCTCTCTTTCCCTTTCCCACATTTAAGGACACACACATACACTCACACACGCACAGGCAGCAGAGACAGAGGAACGAGCAGACAAAAGCATGTTTGTGTTCATGAGAATGCGAAGCACAGTGGGTCTCTATGTATGGAAGCAGTGTCAGGCTCGTCCCAGAGAGACTAGGGACGGGGGGAGCGTTAGTTGGAGGGGATTTCACAAACTTTAACTTATGTAGAGCATGACTACTATGTTGCACAGGAATTAAAAAATGCATATATAGCTGTGTTTTTTCTCAGAACTTTTTACAAAACGCTGATGCATGGTAGTCAGCCTTTGCAGAAATGGATGTGTACTGAAACTTTCTCTCTGTGGCCTCTCTCTATGATTACTAATACATTGGGTCCATCATAGCAGATCACACACTTAGTGGTGTCATTTGTCATATCTTTCTGTCTTGATGGCAAAAACATAGATGTATTGATTTTAAATCACTTTTAGAGGAGAACAAACAAGAACCGAAGATAAAATGGCAAAGAAATCCAAAATATTATATCAAGGTTGTTAATAAAAATACTTAATTAATAAAAATAAAAAAACATGAATAGCATTTTTTTTTTTTTAAGCATGCCCATTACTAAGTATTTTAATAGAAACATCATCTAAGAAAGAGTTAAAGTGAGAGGGAGCGATGTGAGGGAGGCGGTGGGAGAGAGAAACACTAAATGTAGCCACTCAATCCATTGTTGTTTTTTGTTCCCCCTTCTCCGCTAAAAGTACACAAAAGCAGCGCCAGTCCATTGTGGTGCAAAACAGAGAGCAGACAGGGCGACCTCGGTCGAAAGAGGAGGCTCAGGGACCCCCCCCCCCCCCCCCCCCACACACACACACACACACACACACACACACTCTCTTATTACTTCTTTTTGTCTCCCTCCATCACACACACTCAATTCACAAGCTTGTGATTGCGTTCAAACACACATTCATTTGAGTGCACGCAAATACATGCAAAAATGCTCGCACACACACACACACACACACACAATTCAGACCCTTGTTGTATTCACTGGAGTTAAGGTGCATATCCCTGCTCTCTCCCTTGCAGCGCTTTGTGTTGATTGAGCAAGATGCTCTGGTTAGAGAGAAGATGAATGTGACATTTGAGACTGAAACAACACTATCTCTCTCTCTCCTCTCTCTCTCTCTCTCTCAGTCACTCGCTTGCTCACCACATGCACAGTGTGATGAAGACCTTTTGCACACACAGTAAAAGCGCTCTGTCATCATTGTGCTCTCGCCCTGAGGCTGAGATCGTGGATCAGACAAACCAATCCAAATGCCACCAATTAGCCATTAGAGAACAGACAAACAAATCATGACCTTAAAATCAGCCTCTGGGACTGCAGCATCCCATACATTATATGCTGACTAAAAGACCTGTCACTGTTTGTCAGGACAGCATGTAGACCTATTCATCTAGTCGCCAGTTATTAGCTGGAAATGCACTTTTTTTTATTATTTCTGTGTCAAAGTGAACTGTATTTTTGAAAGAAGAAGGTCATGTTTACTGTCATGTTTTCACGGTCTGCTGTTCAGCTAGAAAGCATCCCCTCCTATCCATATGTCCCTGTGAGCAGGCTATGTGAGCATTGTCACACCATAAGATGCTTAAGCTGCCGCTACAGTATCTAATGCTCCACAGCGAATGGGGGCCCTCTGGTGGTAGCTGCAGGTAATAGCAGCTCCATTATATAGGTCACACCACTCGCCACAGAGCCTCTTCTGGGCTTTCTGCACGCCGTGTTTATCTGTGATGAGACTAAGGAGATCAGAGGCGGACAGATTTTTGTACCAGTGGCCATGATGCACTGCATTGAGCGGCAGCCTCTTGCCAGCTGCATAGATGCCAGGGATTGGGGAAGGGGGGTGAGACAGAAAGAGATATATGTGTTCAGATTCACGTTTATGTTGTGGGAAGCTTATGTTAGAGGAGATGGGTAGAAGGGAGGCAGTCCTGGTGCGACTTGAATCGCTCCTCAAAGTTGCCAAAGTGTCCCTAAGCAAGACACTGGATCCCTTTTTTTAGGTGACCTTAATCATTTCCTCATAGCTAAACCCCTGCCTCGTTAAACTCACTAAGGGCTGGGGAAACTCTCACCAGGATGTTGGGATAACAAGGCCTTTGGAAAACCTGAGGCAGCCAATTAATTGTATGCAAGGTTGAAAATGTTGGAAGCAGCACCACCAGTTGGTTTTTGGTTTGCTGTAGCATTATGCCATTGGCATCCCGCTATGTCTCCACCATTAGTCGATCGACAGAAAAAGAAATAATTTCAAGCATGAACTGTGTAAAAATGATGTTCTTTGATTCCAGCATCTCTGATGAGTGGATTTATATTCAGATCATTGTAAACTGGCGTTCGCACTGTTGGCTGGACAAAACAAAGACATTTAAAGGTATTGTGAGGGATATTTATTTCCAAAATCTTTTGACTGAATTGTCCAAAAGACATCTGCAGATGAATCGATAATGAAAATAATAAATACATAAATAATATCAAACATTGTATATTACAAAGTCCCAGATTCCAAGGTGATATCTTCAAATATCTTTAAAAAAGATAGAAAGTTCCATTTGGAACTATGGGAATGTAGAACCACTCAATTGTCACGTTTTTGTTTAAAAATGGACATAAACAATTAATGATTATCCGTATTGTTGCCAAAAAATGTCAATCTAACAGTCGATTTTGTATAATTGTATATTTTATATGTCTCCTGCATAAATGACATATTCTTTTTTTTTTTTCACATTAAGCATATTACCAATAATATTTGCAGTAATGTGCACAGATATTTGCGATTATCCGGACATAAAAATGCATAGAATACTTTACATACCCAAGTACGCTAATAACCAAGCAATGAGCTGCAATCTGAAGCCTGTGTTTTCTTTACTTCTTCTAAACTGACGCAGCTGAACAGAGCAGACGGCCTCACAACACGTCTGAGTCACTCGGTCTGTTTTTCTGTCTTTCTGTCTGTCTTTCTTTCTTTCTCACTGTGGTTCTTTTTTTGTCTGTTCGTCGCCAACTGCCTGTTTCTGAACAACTCGCATGCCAACACACACACTCCCACACACTCGTGCACACACACAGGGACAAATACCCTATCTTTGTGAGGATAACCTAAACTCTGCAATCTTGACAACTCACATTCCTTAACGCTAGCCTGATACGTAACCACTGCATGCCTATGTTCTGAATCCTTAAACCACTGTTCCCATCTCAGGTCGGTCCAAATCTGAAAAAAAGCCAGTGTATTGCCATGTATTTGAATATCTTGCACGCATACAGGGCTGTCTATGGTCTTTTTTTGTCCACATAGGAGGCCTATAAGTAGGAAGCACCCATCTGATTTTTTTCTACAGATGCTGATACCTCAACTCAGGGTATCTGCAGATCCAATATATTCTTTTTTTCCCCAAATTTAAAATATATATAACTCCCTGCTTAAAATCTTTTTTCTATAAGGTAACTAAATGAACCTAATTGAGAAACACTGAGGGGTAGACTTGCCTATCCTCCAACATACACAGAATACTGGCTTCTGTGATTCTACAGCAGCACAGAAATGGTCTTCTTTAATACGTCCACTAAAGGGAGACAGAGAGACACAGACATGTCCATTTGAGCTTGAGTTGATTTGATGAAAAGCAAATAATAACTGTTTTACTGTACTTGCTAATACATGTAGATGGTACAACATTTAAAACGCCAATGTTATTCTATGTTTTTCTTATTGGCAACACATCCCATGAAAAGAGGAAAGCCAACAATGCCTTAGTCCATCTCTCAATACTTTACAGTGTTTATGTTCTTTGTAATGTAGAAACATGTCACTGAGTGCAACAGTGTGGCTCAATGATGTGTTTGCAATTGTTTTTGGACAACAATGGAAGTCTATGACACAAAGGAACAAGCTATTTCAGTCAATACTTGTTCGTAGGTTTAGTTCGTATTGGTCTTTTCATTAGATTGGTTGACAATAAAGAAATATAGACTGTCACCGTCCTTCAATTGAAGATCAGTCCAAGTATAATAAACGGAAGCCGAATGCTGACTGAAGTCCTTCACTGAGTGCTATAGATCTCCCCTTTGGGACGGCCTTAATATAGGCGCAAGACAGTGTTTCATCCTGTTTGGTGCCGTCCTGTCTTTTCAGTCAATCTCCTCTTTCAGATACAAAGAGAGAGGATTGACCTGTTTAATATAATCTATTCTCAGTGTCTTTATGCTTTTCCATCCCACTCTGACAGTATGCTATTGTCATTAGCTAAGATTTCCTAACTTTCCATTCTGAAATCTGGGAAGTAGGTGGGCTGTTTCCACATCTTTCTTTCTCCCCTATACTGTCTGTTCTCTTTTGGCATCACTTTGTTCAGTATATCTAACAGGTTCCCTTCTCTCTGTCTCTGAGCAGACCATGGCGGAGTACAGCTCTCTGCTCAGCGACCTGTCTGAAAACATCACCAACGAAGACTTGGAGCAGCTCAAGTCGGCCTGCAAGGAGGACATTCCCGAGGACCAGAGCAACAACATCACTTCCTCCAAGGAGTGGTTCATCTACCTGGAGAAGAACGACAAGCTGGCCCAAGGTGAGAAACACAGATTGAGAACAAGTTGTTTACTCATTTCAAATGAATGAATCAAATCAAATAAATCTGATTATTGTATATAGTGTATTTTATCTACCTGGGTGAACATTTGTAAAGAGCAGAGTTTGTCCTTTCTTATTTCCAATAAACATCAACTGTATGACATGCCTGATATACTATAAACCAAAGATCTTCAACAGGGGGTCCGGGACCCCTAGGGGGTCATCAGAGAGGGGGCCACCAAATTACTGTTAAAGTGTGAAAGCTTTTTCAAAAATGAAAATGTCTTACCATGGCTACAAACATATTAGCAACAACAACAAAAACCTGAATGAGTAAGGTAGTCACTAAGGTAGCCATCCACAGACATTAAAACATGATTTATAAAATCATGCCAAGAATTATTAGTTTAATAACTTAGTGTTCTATGCACTAAAAAGTTATGTGTGAAGGCTTTAGGCCGCCCTACATGTTATTGGAGGCCCAGTTTAATATGCAACTTCATTTTGTTCAATATGTAGAAGGGGGTCCCTGCTCCGTGTCTCTTTCAGCTAAGGGGTCCTTGGCTTAAGAAATGTTGAAGACGCCTGCTGTAAACTAACACTAAAAACAAGACTTCTCATGCAGATAATCTGTCGTACATCGAGCACATCTTTGAGATTTCGCGGCGACCGGACCTGCTGACGAGGGTGATCGAGTACCGCACCACCGTGCTCAAGATCTCTGAGGATGACGAGATCGACACCAAGCTCACACGCATCCCCTCAGCCAAGAAATACAAAGGTAGCCCACTCTTTGAGCTTAATCTCTAGAACATGTAGATGCACGGTTAGCTTTATATATCAGTTTAGAGTATCAGGCTGATATTAGTTCTTTTAGACATTTCTGTCTTGTTTGACTTGAAAGAAGGTACTCTGATTAGCTTCCTGGCCTGCCAAATCTGTTCTAAGTAGTAGTAGTAGTAGGTGAGTTCTGCCCTCTAGTGGCTAAACAGAAAACTGCCTTAACATTCTATCCTCGGTGGTTCCCAACCTATGTATCAGGACCCCCACAAGTGGCAGCAAGATCATTCTGAGGCGGTTGTAAAATGATTAACAAGATAGGAAAGCAGAAGAACTTATTTTTTCTTGTGAAATACTGTCCAGTTACTGAATAATTAATAAGAATTCATTGTACATTTTTCACGACAACAAAAAAAAACCTTCTTTTTTTTGTGAATATTTAGTTTAAGTTAAAACAAACAAAACAGGCAATCATCATATTTGTCATACATTTAAGATTCTACTTTTGAGGACTCTATTTGAGGGCATTTTGTGTTTACAAAGGGCTACAAACTATCATATTCATATAACAGTATTAATAATTTGCAGACCAACTGTGTACAAATTTCTATCTTTTATTTCTGGATTAATGCCGCAATGACTGGTCAACAAAAGCATCTAATGCTGAACAGTCATTTCCCTTTTATGAATTGTTATTTTAAAGCACGAGTCTTTACTTTATCTTACATATATTCTGGTTTAAACACGTATTTTATATCCGTTTCCTTCGGGTGTAAATAAAGATTGATATTATAAATAAGAGGAGGGTCACGTTGCAATAACAAAGAAATGTTCCTCCTCTCAACCTGCTTTTTGCTGCCATTATTTATTTATTTGCTACAACTTTTTTGTAGCTCAGTTCAGTTCACAGGGGAAATTTAGCTTACAGCCAGGTTGATTTAAAACAACATAAAAAGGCGTGCAATGGCCAAGGAAAAAACATCAATTGCTCTACTGTTAAAATGATTGAATGTCTGTTTAGCTCAGTTCTATTCAGGAAGCATGCTTTTTATATCATGTGCACTAAACTAACTTTTACTGTGATTTAGTTTTTTTTTTTAGACGGATTACATATTTAGTCTTATACTACAGTATGTCATATTAATATGCGTTGCTTTGTTTTTATCCCGTGCTGCTGTTTTAAGGCTGCTTATGTCCTGTCATTGTGTTTTATCTTCCCAACTTTGGAGGGCACGTTGTGCATCTTGCTTGAGGAATTAATAAAATGATTCATAATCCAATGATAAACAAATTTAAAAGTATCTGAGATATACTCGGACAGAGCAAAAGACTGAATGCATTTTCCCATGTGGTCTTTGACATAAAATTATTTTGCAGTTTTCAATACAAAAAGCACTGAGGTTCAATATCCAGCTCTGCTTGTAATACTGAACATGATTTTTAATGACAAAGTTAGCGTGTTTCATGTTCTTTAAATAATATGCTCAGAGCACCAAATTTTTAAATTGTTTTTGTCTAAAATGAATGTATTTTTTTTTTAATTAGAATAATAACAAAACATGTGTATAGCAACTTCCATCCATGAAATGCAACTCAAAGTGCCTAATATAAATCAGCAGCCGTTTTTGTTTTGTAGATGCATTTTTGATGAATGTTCACAGTCAGTGCTAACATCGGTGATAAATACAGGTACACTGTTGTTTCCTCTGACTGCTTCACAGTGAAAGCCACCCTGTGTTTTGCCTGTTTAACACGTTTAATGTGAAGCAGCAGCTGTACAAATGCTGCCTTATACAGCTCTGATACTGTGTAAGGAGACTGATATCAGTGACATACAAAAAAAATTAATTGCATGCATGCATCGTTTCCTGGTGCGATGTGGTCTCCTCTACTTTGGCTACATCTTTTTCTGTTTAAAGTATAGATTTCTTATTATTTCTCTCTGTCTCTCTTTACCTTCTTTTTCCAACCCCTCCCCCCGAAAAGACATCATCCGCCAGCCCTCTGAAGATGAGATCATCAAGTTGGCCCCGCCTCCTAAAAAAGTGTGAGATTGCGACACACAACCCTGATCTTTGCACCTTGATTTCTTCACTCCTGGCACTCCAATCAACCGACCAACCGTTTATGACCAACCCCATCACTCCCCTACTTCACCCTACCCTCTCTCACACACACACACACACACCAACACACACACACACACACACATCCAGCCAAGCACCATCCTTGCACTAACACAGAACCGCGCAGGCAGCCACCAACCAAGCAACCAATCAGATCGTAGCGATGCAGCCTCTTTCCAAGCTGAGGGGAGGTGGGAAGCTGCGAAAAAGAGACATTAGAAGACGTAATCTGGAGACGGACGATCAGTGTACATGTGTAAGAGGAGAGAGAGAGAGAGAGAGAGAGAGAGAGAGAGAGAGACAAAGTCTACCCTCGATTCAAACGCTGAATGGGTCAGTTTAGAATGAGTGTAATCTGTAAACACTGTTCAATCTGTGATGCTGTGCTTACTGTATGAAACCGTCTGCCTGAGTGTGTGCATGTCAGTGAAGGTTGTTATTGTTAAGACGAAGACTACATCCAGCCATGAGGAGTTTAATACTACAAACCCTGCGTTCAAAACGTAACAACAGAGTGAAATGGCAAAGTTTAAATTGTGACTATGAACGTGGTTCAGCAGTTGCTTAATTGTTTTTAAAATAGAATTTGAATTTGCAAAACAGCCAAAATCATTTTAAACACATAGTTTACATTATCAAAAAAGTATTTTAAAAACAAAACTGCAGCAAAAGTTAACACTTATTAAAAAATAAATTTAAAACGTATCTTAATCTCACATATATGACTGGTTTGTTTCTGTGAGGGTGCTTGTTTTAGTGCGTGGCTGCATTAATAGTTCAGGATAGTTCAAAAGACGCGTATTCACTGTTTTGCTGTGACTAGGTTGAGAAGAAAGATACCACATTCATGTCTGTCTTTTAAATGAATTCAATGAAATTAAATGAAGCTACAGCTTAGCTTAGCTTATTTTAGCATAAAGACGGGAAACAGCTATCCTTGTTTTTACACGTGGGTCAATATAGGGATTAAATTAATGAGATATATTTTGTTAATTAGTTTTTAGAGGTGCTGGTTGGCAGATTTTGTTTCCTTTGGACATTAGATAGTCTAGACATTTCTCATCTTTGTGCTAAGCTAATCTGCTCAGCTAACTGCTTTATATTCACTATACAAACATAAGAGTAATAGCGATCTTCTCATTGAACTCGCGGCAAAAAGGCAAATGAAAGGATTTTCAGACAATTCTTTTAAAAGTCTGTATAGCTCATTACATAATAATTAGAGTCACCAAGTAACCAACTTTTGCCTCTTTTGCCATGAGGTCGCTGTATTTGAAACTAGACTGTAAGTCAAACTTAAAGGCCAGGACAGTCAGTGTTCCTCAGCTGGAGGCTCTGTATGCATTCCCTTTACTCTTACACAGATAATGATATCATGTTTCAAGAGCAAAAGAAAAAAAAAAACTAATATTTTAGAAGAATATATTTAAAGTTGATTTTCATAGGAAAAGCCAATATTTGCCTTTAGCTCATAATCATAGCAAGACATATTTAGAGAACATTTAGATGGAAAAGTTAAAACAATTATGTCTATACTATGGATGTTCCCTGTCCATAGGTTCTCTTTTCATCAAGCGGACCAGGTAGCATGAAAGTCTGTTGTATGAGCTGGCTAGAGATGTAAATATACAAATAATATATTAGAAAAAAAATATAGCAGAAATAATATATTGACCTGCAGTGTGTGTTCCATAGAGGACACTCAAATTTCCACTGTACGTTCAATTTCACCATGTCTGGTTTTTGTAACTAAAGACCCTGATTGTATCTAATCTGAAACTGAGGTGAAAAACACTTAAGCACTTAAAGTACATCAATTTGGACTACATTAGAAAAGTATATTTTGAGAGATCATATTGGGTATTATATTTACTGCGTGGAAATGTTGTTGTGTGACACATAAAGAGACAAACGCTAAACTTTCTTACACCCCTTTCTTGCCATTTCATTTGTTGCACAGAAAGTAACTGACCAGCTTGTGATTTTTCCCTGTATGAGGGGTTAAACTATGGCCTCTGGAAATAAACGTTAAGTGCAGATCAAAGTGAAAGAAAAGGTCAGAAAGACAATGTGGCATGTGATAATGAAACATGTCATTTTAACAAACTGTACATAAAGTAGATTGTGACAAGGATCTCTAATGAACACAACAGCTCATAACCCACTGACTGTGCCATTACCGCCATGCACCAACATAGCTAGCAAGACTGTTGAAACTAAACTATAATAACTGCTCTTTTGAACACTGTGTCTCTTTTCCCCCCGCATTAAAGCCTTAGCGGACTTTGTGTTTACCCTGACATTTTTAACAACTGTGAGTGATTGTGTGTGTTTGTGTGTAAAAGCGGAGACAGACGCCGGCACACACATCAAGTTAATCAAAACGGCTCTCACTTTTAAAGAGTGCTTTTATTCTGAAATTTGCTAAGGACTAGCCTGTGGGTCTATTTCTGCCCCCCTCCCCCCATCTTTGTTGTTATCAAAGCTGTAGGATCCAAAAAATGAACCAACAACATATAAATCTATCAGTGTGCGACTAGTCTTTTCTCCCAGCCTTGCTCCACTCCAGACCCCAGTGCCAACGACCAAGACTTTTATTTTTTGATCACTTTTTCTGTGATCTGTTTTTTTTTTCTTCTCTCTCTCTTTTTTATTGCTCGTCGTATATTGTAGTGTTGGACTGATTTGTATCCTATGCATTTACGTCTGTAGGAGAACTTTGCACTGTAACATGTCCTCCTAACAAATCACTTAATCTAAAGAACTGAACTCTTCAATTAAGACAAGTCAGGGTGTTTGACTAGATCTTGAAATTCTTGTGTTGAATCTGCATGACGGACATGCTGAGTGGCACTTGATAAGAAGAAAGTGTGCAGTTTGGGGGGGAAAAAAATATGCTTGTTACCCAATGTTCACTGTTTAGAACTAGGAAATAAACTTGTTAGACAGACTATTAATCAAAGCAAACACTCAGTAGTCTTTTAATGCCTGCAATTGTGAGGCGACGTTTACAAATCGTCAACATGTTTCTTTGCATAAAACATCCAGTTAATCTAGGCCAGATTAAACTTTTTATTGTACTGTTAAAGGAATAGTCCACCCTTAAATACCTGAACACTGTTCTTTATGCTATACAGGCCCATTTTTCAGTTCAGACTGAAATATCTCAACAACTTTTGGATTGATTGCCATGACATTTGGTACACACATCTATGGTCGCCAGAGAGTAAATCCTGATGACTTTGGTGATCCCCTGATCTTTCCTCCAGCGCAACCAACAGGTTGACATTTGTTTTTCAGTGTACAATGTAATGGATGGATTGCCATGAAATTTGGTACAGAAATTCAAGGCCCTGTTAGTATGAATTATAATAACCTTAATGATTCCTCTGACTTTTCATCTAGTCCCATCATCAGGTTTTTATTTGTCCAATACTTTAGTTTATGACCAAATCCTTGCAAGACTAATGACACTCATACAATCATTCATACTTTGAGTTTGGCGCAAATGTTAGCATACTAACATGCTAAAATTAGATGGCAAACGTGGTAATTATTAAACCAGGATGCTAAACATTAGCATATTAGCTTTGTTATTGTGAACATGTTAGTGTGCTGAGGTTAACATTTAGCATAAAGCACCACTGTGCCTAAGTGCAGCCAGTAGTTTTTTATTTATTTAAGTTTTTGTCCCTTAAGAATCAAAGAGAAAGGGCTTATGTTAAACTCTGTGTTTTTGTAGTTTTGCACCAAATTTTAACATACAGGGAGAAATGAATCGCTCAAGCGTCTCCGAGTGTAGATTAAAATTCAAATTGAGCCATAGCGCATGCTTAGTGAAGGTATTACCAAATGCCATACAAAAAACTGTAGAATGCAGCACCTAATCATAAAATATATCCTATATCCATATACTGAGATTTCAGATTGATAATGTATAACAGTGTCAGAGTGTTTCTGGGTGGATCTTCCCTTCAGCGTCCAGACTAGCCCTTGCTAGGCCTGACCCCAAGTGAAGCGGTCACTGCCCTCCTATAGCTTGAGCCTATTGAACACAAAGTATGACTACTGCATTCAGCACAGAGCTGAACTGAGAGCATTTTGTCAGGCAAAGGGAGGCAGTTGAACGTACTGCTATGACCTGTGGGTAATGGTCCTTACCAGCGTTAAAATGGATGTTGATTGACCACAGATTGCCACTCCCCATTTTCAGTGAAGAGCTTTGTTGACTTCACAAACCAACATGCAGATCTTAGCATGCGTTTCCATAATTGTACAAAATATCAGCAAGGGAAGATTTGGCCCATTGTATTTTCTTTTATCTTCTCTTTATATTTGAAATGTTTTTGAATAGCAACTTGTGAATTTAGATGTATGTGACCAAGTGACTTTTATTTTTCTCTCTCGGAATTTCAGTAGGCAGTGGACTCATGTTAACAAGTATGGTAGTTTGTCAGTAGTTTGTCCATGCAATATCTGTAAACATCAAAAAAGAAGAAAAAATCCAGCTGAGAGATGCTCTAGATTCTCCTGGTTGTGTTCACTGGAGCGTTAAAAGTTCTGTCAGCATTGAAATGTGGCTGTGATGCACCCTTGTCTATTTGTTTTATATTTTTTAACATCCACTTCCTGTTTTCTACTCCTCTAAAGTCAACCCCCATAAATGTCACCATGGTAACCGTGGCACAGCCCCGCTGACTTCATCACCAGGTGGATTATATGTTTGGCATTGCTTAGCGTTTTCGGTAGCCAATCGGCACATAATATATCAACATATCAGTCACAAATGATGTCAAATTTGGATATCCTTATACCAAGTACATATCAACTTAGTAAATGCTGCAAAAGTATAAACCTACTAAAATATGTAAGTATGTAATGTTAATACCTGATTATAACCAATACATGAGTATTGATGAAGTAGGAAACGAAGAGGCAGATATTGTGTGAAGGTATTCAGCATGTAATGCTAACCATTAATTAATATTGATTCAAACAAAAGTACAATTTTCCCTTAATGATAAGACTGTTGTTTGTTGTTTTTTTTTCTTCATTTTATTATGTTGTAAATATGTATTTTGAATATATATCACTGTGTTTGTTTTGAACTTGATTAATTTATTTATGCCTATATATTGTTGTTTTTATGTCCCCTGATTTTGTTTAACTAACTGGAAACAAATCAAGGGGGTGAAAACGTGTTGCTTATCTAATGTTAAGCAGACCGTGTTTCAACACTTTTATAATTCATGTTATTCTCTTCATTCATGTTTTGCTGTTTTGCCTTTTGGGTGATGATTTCACAAAAAAAAGTGATATTCATTTCATTGTATTTACTGATATGTAACATATTATGTTTCACTGTATCGTATTTGATCAGATGTGTCGTGGTCACCGCTCGTGAAAATGATTTTATTCAGAGTTTCCGAATCATGACAAAAGATGAAAGCAGTCACAAAGTCGTAATCGGCCTTTTTGTCCATATGAGACATGTTGTCACTTGCACATTGCACCAAGAGCAAGAAGTATAGGTCTTGAAATGTTGGGCTAGGTGCGTGTAGAAAGTTTAAGAAATGTTGACCCCTGATTTGTAGAGTGCAGCCTTTATTACCAGATTGTTAGCAGTGTTTTCATGAAAAGTATTTTCTGATTCTACTCTAAAAGATAACCCATTGGATATAAAAACAATAAGCAGTCCCTCTAGTTTGTATGGAGCCCCAAAGGGTTCGATGTTAGATGAATACATAGGTAATTCTATAAAATAGTCACATGAATAAATTGTGTAAAATAATTAATTTTATAATAATAAATAAATAATAATAATAGCAATCGTTGAGCAAAGAAGCTCAACAACCAAACTTAGCCATTTAGCTTATGTTAGCTAGAGCAAAATGTCAAAGTAATTCTGATTCTGTCCGACTGTAAATAAAGGCAATACATAGACACTGAAACTAACATTTTATTTAGCCTAACAAGCTCCACATGCTACCTACCTATAGCCAGCTAACTAGCTAGAAGAGAAAAAGGACTGTAGTCACTCTTGCCTAGAGCTTGAACTGGAGCTAGTTGCTAAATACTGCTAAACAACCCAGCCTAGCTAGCCAGTTAGATAGGGAGCATGTACAGCCATGCTAAGTGAAATAAAAATAGTTAATGTGCTGTGTTTGTTAAGAACAGCAGCTTATAGTTAATTTAATCAGAATGACTTGTTACTCTAGCTATCATGAGCTAACTGGCTAAATTTGGTAGCAGTTGTTGAGCTGAAAGGGAATTTTGAAATAATTATGTAGGCTATGAATTGAAATTGAATAAAACTTTAATATGAAATGTATTATAATAATAATAATGAAGTTGAGCTTGAATACGTTTCTTAAATTACTTCACAATTTATAGGTTTATTGATTTATTTTACACAATGTATTCATATATTTTTTTTATTTCATAGTGTAGCCTACTGTTTATTCAATATTGGCTCCATAGTTGTATTTGTTATTTTTAAAGGAAGGTGTTAGTGAATGGTTAAAGGGTGCATGGATGAAATAATAGAGTGAAGAGGTAACTATATGTGCTGGGTAGAGTAGTGTGACTAGTGTGGGTGGTTGTAGCTGTTTGAGATGTGATCAGAGAGTAATATGTAGGTTCATACTTTCATAAACATATCTGGTGTGTGTACAAGATGCCACACCTCTGCATCTAGTCAATAGCTTTTTGAATGTGGCAGGTCTTGCACAAGAATGCTGTAAAATGTAGTAATGATCGTAAGGTTTGTTAATGTCTGAATGTCTGGTCAGAGTTGCATTATATAAAGTTGTGCAGCAATGTTTTTCTGTTTTCCTTTGCACCTTTTAGACGTCACAGGAAGAGTGTAAGTCACATTAAGTTCCTGAATATTGTGCTCAAGATTTTTAACCACACCTACTTTTCTCCAGAGCTGCAAAGCGAAAAAATGTTTTCTTTTCAATTTGACGAATAAAGTTTACATTTCATGCACAATAAAAAGCAAGCTTTCACATAGTGGGTAAAAGTGCCAACTTGATTCAGTTGCAAACTGCTCGGGTGGATGAACATGAAATCATGCGGTGCTTAACATTGAGCAATGTCTAATGATGTGTGTGGTGATCAATCTTTATTTCAGATGGTCACTTCAACATTTGTGGCTCGATCACAGAATTTCTGAAGTGTGTGCGTTTTTTGCAGTAGTGGACAATAGAGGCTATTTTGAGGTGTTGTGTTTTCAACTGCAATCTGATCTTAGTTACTGTAGGTTTAACTGAAAAACATTCCTGTGGTGCAGTTTACGTTTCGATTTACAATGGGAGGAGTTTAGGTATTTACAGAGGCGTCAGACAGGACAATTATAATGTATTATACAAATTATTTCAATGACTTTGAGGGTGGACAGTTCTGTGATTTTGAAACACTAACCTCCAAGTAGCAGAGATTTTCCCAAAATGCACCTGCAGGGTTTTGAATTGAAATGTCATTATTCAGCTGCTAATTGAATTCATTTTGATTAATATCAGAAAATGTGAACTATAAATTTAAACATTTTGATGTAAGTAATGTTGCAGAGTTCATTCTTAGGCACTGAGAGTTGCCCTGTGTGTCTCTGCCTTAAGAGTCAGCCAGTGGGATGTTTTCTCTGGTCTTCTGCATGTTATTTTGTAATGTGCTTCAAACGGTGTAGCAAGTGACACGTATGTTTTTTCCCCCCACATTGTTAATCCAGTCCATTATGTTTGTCAGACTTACTGCTCTTTAACAAGTGTGATTATTTAGAGTTGCAGCTGATAATGTGCACACAGTTTAATTTGGTTTGAGTCAGTGAAGTGATCCAGTGCTGTCCCAGTGACAAAAAACCTGATGTGGTGTTGGAGGATGTGACACTGTGCTTAATACAGAGAAGAGCGTCATAACATCCATTTTTTACATTTTCCCATAGCTCATGAAATAACCCTGTTGGATGCCGTGGGCTCAATGCTGTTGGAAACTTCTGCTAAGGTTTTCCTGTCGCGGAATAAGAAGTACTTTAGGATTCATTTTGCAATGACTGCAACAAAATATGATATGAGGTATTATTGAAACAAATATATTAAGGGGTGGCTTTTTGTCATGATTTAAATGAGACAACTGAAATTATGCCATTTTGTCATTGTGCTAAAATGAATATAAATATTATATATTAAAATATATTTGCTAACCTATACTGTGTGAACTTGCTTTCTTTCAAAGATGGTTGAGATAAAGATAACATATTGGAATGTAACTAAGTACCTCTACTCTCTAAATTTGAGGTACCAGATTAATCTTGAAAATAATCATTAGTTGCAGCCGTCCATAACATACAAAAAATACAATGAGCTCAATTTATCAAATAGTCCATTAATCAAGCTGAACTTGTCATTTGAATTGTAAAGTATCTGTGCAAAGCCCTGACTCAACAACAGACATTTAATCAAACTCTGGTGAAACCTGATGAATGGGTTTAAACACAGCAACGAACTGTTGTGAAAGTGAAAGATTGCATTGTTAGGTTTCCTCGTGAGGATTAAAGGAAACTAAACTGAAAGTGCATTCAAATAAAACTTACAACACTGGTTCGGTGTTGTCAACGTTGTTGAGATTAATAATTTATAATGATAGTAAATTATTTGCGTGAACCGTCACCAACATTCCATAGATCAAATCAAGCTCCCCGCCTTTCACTGGAAATCCTTGTAAGCATTTCCAATAAAACGATACTGCTGCAAGAAAATTACCGGTACTTTAGTTGGCATTCAGTCAGCTGTAGCCTACATATTGGTTTGTCATTACGCCCACGTACTGTGGGTGTGACATGTGGCTATATGAATCCAACCACCTTTCAGGTTAGAGCACATAGTTACCGATCACTGCTATTCAGATTCAGATTCACTCTCAAGACTTCAGAGACTTCTGCATCATATGGAAAAAGGTGAGAACAATTTAGAATCTGCAAACATGTTGAAGTTCCAGTTAGACTGAAAAGATACTATTTGACATTTTGGTACCAAACCTTTTGGTGACATTCTTGTGCTGTCAATATGTACCTTGAGTGCCAAACTATAGCAAGAGAGTGGCAGCACCAAATAATAGCCTACTGTGGTGTTTCAACCTTAGTGCTAGGTGGCGCTGTGCACAATGAATCCAGTTTAGAGTATAAGAAGTGAATGTAGTAGAAGAGAGGAGAAGAAAAGTAGCTAGTGGTCTATGGAGCTAGATTTGTTTCTTTATTACATGCGAGAAAATAAATGATCTGAGAGAAAAATGTATCACACTGATAGCAAAAAAAGCATTTTATGAGAGAGAAAAAAATATTTAAGAGAAAACGTTTTCATACCAATAGCAAAAAATAATATTTTAGACACAAAAAAAAGTTTTGAGAAAATGTATTTTTTTATAGAACTTGAATTTTTTTTAAATTGTTTCTGAGAAAAAAAATGTTTGGGCATCTGGTAAGGATAAGCGACGACGATGGATGGATGGAAAAAAAATCTCTCTCAAAATACTTTTTTAAACTCAAATATATGATTTTTGCTATCAGTGTGAAAACATTTTCTCTCCAAAAAAAGTGTTTCTCTCAAAACGCTTTTCTTCTCGCTCTCAAAACCTAAGTCTTTGCTCTCGATGTCAATTTTGCTCTTTGTGTGACGGCGGACCAGCGAGGTTGTTAAGCCCGCACGCCTTTTTGGCTTTAAAGTCCCCGGTAATCTTATGATGGACATGTGTTGTGATATGTAAACAAACGATCCGTCAACGGATAACAGCGGAAAAAAAGTTGAGAAGCTCCATGAAGTGAGGCGACAGCCAGTAGGCGTCTGCCCCGGCCGCTAGCTCGTCACTCGGACAGACATGCTCAGAAACCTCGCTGTGAGCTGGAGGTCTCTCAGACGAGTCTCGTAGGAGGCTTTTATTCCGCCATTGACGGATCGTTTGTTTAAATATCACAACACATGTCCATCATAAGAGTAACGGGAACCTCAGGTTAACTGCCTGTTAAGCGCCTGCGGGCTTAACAACCTCGCTGGTCCGCCGTTACACACACACACACGCACGCACACACACAGAGAAACTATAGCGGGGCTGTAGAGTCCGTCTACGGAGCAAATACTATATATAATGTAGGCTATGTCATAATTTCAACAAGTCTCCTGAAGAGAAACGGCAGTTAACCACAGGTTTAATCTTATGATGGATAGCCTATGTGTTGTGATATTTAAACAAACGATCCGTCAATGGCGAAATAAAAGCCTGAGAGACCTCCAGCGGTGTGTTCCAGCATGACTGGCGGTCGGCGAGCAAGCGATCCGGCCACCAGCAGCTGGCTGTCGCGTCACTTTATGGAGCTTTTCAACTCCGAAAACTTTGAAGCAAATTGTCAATTCGGCAACAATTTTCGGAATAATGCCTATATTCGAAATCTAAACAGTTCATTTCTCGCCTAAAACGTTGTCAGAAGTGAATTTAATGATGAATAAGATGGTGACAATTGTTAAGTTGTCCCGCTGTTGCTCTGTCTGCAAGTTCTGAGTTGGCAGCTGGCATGATAGGTGTAATGATTCAGTTCGACTCCCAAGACAAGACGATGCTCACCTGACTGGCCAATAGGAACATGGCCCCGCCCATGACACTATTTTCACAGCGAGAGCAAAATCATGACACGAGAGCAAAATTGACATCGAGAGCAAAGACTTAGGTTTTGAGAGCGAGAAGAAAAGCGTTTTGAGAGAAACACTTTTTTTTGAGAGAAAATGTTTTCACACTGATAGCAAAAAATATATATTTGAGAGTTTAAAAAAGTATTTTGAGAGAGATTTTTTTTCCATCCATCCATCCATCCATCGTCCTCCGCTTATCCTTACCAGATGCCCAAACATTTTTTTTTCTCAGAAATAATTTTTAAAAATTCAAATTTATATTTTTTATGTTCTATGAAAAAATACATTTTCTCAAAGCTTTTTTTTAGTCTCAAATATTATTTTTTGCTATTGGTATGAAAACTTTGAGTTATGAGTGTGATAACTTTTTCTCTCAAACATTTTTTTTTTCTCTCAGATCATTTATTTTCTCGCATGTAATAAAGAAACAAATCTAGCTCCATAGTTGTCCAGATCGACACTAGCCTAGAAATCTAGACGCACCGTAGCGGCAGCAAATTTAATTTGCAGCCAGGAGGAATCTGGCTTGTCAGGCTAGAGACCTTTTCACAGATGTAAACATAAACATTCTAAATGGACCCAAGTTAATTTCCTGTTGCAGTGTATGTGAAAGGCATCAACTGACAGGAAGTTAACAAGGGGCCAGGCTGTTGCCTAGCAATGTAATTCCATTGAAAAGGTGGCACAGCACATCTGTTCACGTTGGTTGGAACAAAGTAAAGTCAGTCAAGACAGAGTCGTTATTGTTACACAACACCTACCTGACTCAGGGACGTGCCCTATTGGCTATTGTTGCTTTTTAAATTTGTTTATATTCTCACACACTGAGCATCTCCACAGACTGAAGTAGAGAATCTTTGGCACTGCATGTGAAAGACAAGGAAAGCCCTTCCGCCTTCACGTGAGTTTTGGAAGTTATGGAGATAATGACAAATGCTCTGAATAGTAAAAAAGAAAAATCTACTTGTGCTTCAAATAGTGTGCAGCTTAACGTTTGCATCACATCGCGCAGCATTGACTTATTAACGTAGCTACGTTACAAAGCTAATGAAGCCTATGTAGCTAGCAGTCGGAGGCTATTGGAGTTAGTAGGCTGTCTGTTACATTCGTGTGCGCTCTGTAGACAAGGGATGTGATGGGTTGGGCTCTTATCATGCTTGATTATAAAGTACATTGTTTACATGTGCATGTCATACGTTACGTGAGTTTTAAACCAACAAGCAGATATGATGTAGGAGCTAAAAGAAGTCACCTTATAGCTTATTTTGTTATGAGATGATAATAAAACGGAGTGTCTATTTGCACCCCCCGGTACAAATAGCCTCGGCCACACAGCTGAGCGATTCACCCCCTGTGACGTAACAACAAAAACACGTTGCTCCATAGACAGTATATAAAAGCGTTGCTCGGGTGCACCAAAATCATGGCCGACATTCATCTTCCATGACTGGCATATTACGAAAGTTTTGTCTCTAAAGTTTATAACAATTGAATTTCTAGCGGAAAATGATACTACAGTTGTGCTTTCTGTCTACAGTGAAAGCATACAACCTTAGTTTCTTAGTTAGTAGACTACCTATTTGTTGTATACATCATGGTTACCTAGCAACCTAAAGACATCAAGTGGTCAACGGTTATATTATATATCACAAGAGCTGATGGATGAGTGTTAGATCACTGAGCTATGGTCTCTGAGACTAGGGTTCGATTCCCCGGTGAAAAGATCTTGTTTCTTTCATATTGGATTTAATAATTTGCATGCTCTTAATACATCCATGGTCAGGGTACGCGAACCTGATCCAGTTCTCTTAATACATCCATGACGCGAACGCGATTTTTTTTTTTTTGCAGGGTGGTAGGGAAAGACTCATGAATATTCATTAGGGAACTCATCCCTGAATGGCTAGTACTTGTTGCTTGCTCTGGTTGGGTTGGTTATGTTTAGTGTATGTATTAGCGTCTCTGAAGTGTGCGAAATATTGGACACTGCAACAATTTTATTTAGGCCACAGAGCAATATTCCAAAAAGGTGTAATACATGAGTAGTATGGATAACTGTGTAAATATATGCCAAGGTACAGTAAATGCACAGGGGCGCAAATATAGCGTGCATTGATATTTGTACCAGACGGGGTATTAATAGAACACATTGTTGTGTGCACCTGGGTACGACTAGCATTCTCTTCTAATTCCACCAGGGTACGAATAGCTGCTAATTGTACCAGGGGTAAATAAATATGTCCCAATTGGTTAATGTAATAAACTTGTATTATGATATATGCCTTCATAACAAAGACGACTGAAGAGAGAGAGAGAGAGAGAGAGAGAGAGAGAGAGAGAGAGAGAGAGAGAGAGAGAGAGAGAGAGAGAGAGAGAGATTAAGGAAGCAGCTACAAGAACTGCAACTTTTCAGAGCTGGATCAAAACTGCCAGCAGGCCAGCTGCAGGTGAAGCATTTGATCAAACAACCATCCATATTAATTTAATGTGAAGTAGGCCTATTTTATCAGAAACATTTTTGTCTAAGTTGAAGTAGGCTAATAACTCAATCAATAATCCAAAATCAATAATACCTACATTGTATCTGTGCTGTGCATAGCATTGTGAATTAGTTATATATATATTATATTATATTATATTTTATGTAAGTAAAATACTTTTACTAGCTGTTGTAAAATATGGGATGGTAAGGCCAGATAACTGGTTCACAAAGTCTTTATAACATGTAATTGTTATTTATACAATATATATATATATATATATATATATATATATATATATATATATATATATATATATATATATATTGTGATGTCATGAGAGGTTTCTGATAGCCGCAGGCGGGGTAGGGCAGAGAACAGCCAAACTAGTTGTTAACAAACAGAGGTCCTTTATTGTAGAGCAGTCCCTTTTAAACACAATAGTCCAAAATCTCTTTTCACTGCCCTGAAACTGAGGTTCTCTTATATAATGTCTGTATCTCTCCAAGACAAAACCTTTGCTGTCCTCTGCCACTGCTCCCTTTGTTTCCTTTGTTCATGAGCACCTGCTTCAATCAAAGGACCGAGGCATTTGCACCTGTCCGTGCAGCGCATGTTGGGAGCTGTAGTTTAGGTGGCGGCCATCTTCTTCTGGGGCAGCCACTCCTGTAGAGGAACATAGCGTCCCTCTACCACACGTCCCCTTGTGATGCCACAATATACACATAAATTACTCATGGTGCCAAATCATACAGATCAACAAAATGTATCAACCAGAATCACTGAGTGAAGCCACAGTCTATGAAAAGTCTGGCTGCGCTAGAATTTCAGTTGTCATATTGCCTTTTTTAGCAGTGAAAAGTACAGTATAGCCTACTGTATATATTATTTAATTCAGATTCTAATAATTCTATTTAAGATTGGGCCCAACCACAAGGCTCCAGACTAGAGAGTGAGGGAGAGCATGCGGAGCATCACGGAACAAATCAGACAGGTACATAATGAGGGTGGTGAGTGTTAGAGAGTTACAGTAGAAGTCAGTATGTCAGTAAAATTTGATAAGGAGAAAGATAGATGCTGTGGACAACTGAACCAGGGGGTGTTGCCTATTTTCTAGGTTAGAGCAATGGCCCCTCCCTGCGTAACGGATGACGTGTAGGCCAAAACCCATCTGCTTATACCATGGCCACTTGCAATTATAAAATAAATAATATGAATTCCTTTTACTTAAACAACTCATTTGTTTCTTGCTTTTCTTAAACATCATATTTCCTGTGCTTTAATTGGGTATATATGCATCCTGCGTTGCTAGGTAACATCAAGCTGAATGGGAAGAGGTTCACAAAGCTGAGGCAGATGTTTAACATTACTCCCCTGCATCTGTCCTTGATGGTTGCATCATGCTAGCTAGCTTTGTAGCATTTTGTGTGTGTTTGTAGTCCAGATAACAGATTTTTCCTAATCAACTTTTCATCCATTAATGTACAGGAAACTGAAAGTCCAAGATGGCAAATGGACCGGCCTTGTCCACTGATAGAAGTTGGGAAACATTGGATGTTCTCAATGCAAATCAGTTTGAAGTAGAGTTCAATGATCGAGAAGTTGTTAAACAGGCAGAGGAAAACTTTTACAGAGGGGCCCCACCCAAATGGTTAAACTTTTACATTAGTGAACAGGCAGTATCAGGTGGCACTGGAACTGCTTTCATCAAACGAGATGGATACGACACACTTGTGAAACAAATTCAACAACAGAGGAAATTCCCTGGAATATCAACTGTTAAACTATTCCACCAGCCAGGTTGTGGGGGGACCACACTGGCAATGAAGGTGTTATGGGACTTGAAGGAAACCTTCAGTAGTGCTGTTTTAACGGGCTCAACCTCAGACATCACAAATGTTGCAGAGGAGGTGGTCCACCTTTTCACAGCAGGCAGTCAACGCCAACAGAAAACTGTGCTGCTGTTAGTGAATGATGAGAAGATTTTGGAAAATCTGCAAGACAACATTATGATAAAGATTGCTGAGCAGCAGATAGTCACCCGTATGCCTGTGGTGATATTACTTAACTGCGTTAGAAAGGATGCCCTTCTACAAAACAGAGACCATGTCATACTACAAGAAGAACTTTCTGACACAGAGAAAAAAAAGTTTGATGAGAAAAAAGAAGAACTTTGCAGAAAGTACGGTGACAAATGCAGCCAATTCCATGGCTTTAACATAATGCAAACTAATTTCTCTCAAGCTTACGTCGAACAAGTATGCAACGTATTCAGCACAGTCCGAAGAGCAAATAAACCAAAGAAAACCCAGCTTGCTGCCTTCATATCCCTGCTGAATGCCTATGTACCAGGCTCATATCTCCTGGAGTCTCAGTGCCTGGACTTCTTCAAACATGGCGACTACATTCATGGAGACTTTTCACTGGAGGACAGAATGGAGCCCTTTAGCCATCTCATCATAACCTTCCAAGAAGCATCTGGAAACAAAGTTTGCATGGCTCACCCTATGATAGCACAGTGTTGTACTAAATTGATGGTAGAGGCGGGTGTGGCCAGAAGTGACACAGCAAGAAACCTATTGACCACTTTGTGCAGAGATGAGGTTCCTGCATTTTTGGTTGGTTTTCTCAAAGACATGTTAACCAGAAGAAAACCAAAAGAAGAGAACCAAGTCAATAGTACAGAGATGAAAGAGGAGCCAGAAAGATTTTCTAGACTGATTCTAGATATTCAAAGAATGGAGGGTGATGTCATGAGTAAATCTGTTTTAGAGATGGCGTCAAAAAAGTTAGATCAAAATCCAGTTTTTCCACAAGCACTTGCTCGTTTTTGTTACACGGAACTAAGAGACTACAACCTGGCAGAAATGTGGGCAAAGAGAGCAAAGCTAAGAGATCCCCAAAGTTCATTTATTGCTGACACACTGGGCCAAGTCCATAAGAACCATTTGAAGAACTTAGAGCATCCTGCCAATCCAAGACAAATTTTGCAACTGGCCGCAAAGGCCATTAAGGCTTTCAAAGATGAAGAACAACTCGCTGAAAATGAACGTGGGAGAGACATGAAAGGAGACGGCACGACCAAAGTCTCACATGTTTTTAACACCAGAGGGATGTTTGGTTATCTACAAGTTTGCAACCTTGTGTTTGACCTACTTGTCAGTCAGAATGAAACTTGGAGAGGAGTTCTCACAAAGAAAGTGTCCTTGCAATCTGTCCTGGGATCACTTGGAGACAACAAACTCTTCAGATTTAATGATCTAATAAACAGCCTAAGAGATGAGGTTGAGAGAAAATGTGCATTTTTTGATAAATATCTGACTTACTCAAAGCCTGACATGAAGAAAGATGATCCCTCATACATTTCTAGCGACACCTCAGACTGCTACAGGAAGTATGTCGGAGACTCCCCACCAAAGCACTTCAAAGAAAAAGGTGCTGATCTCATCCAGAAGCTGAAGCAAAACCTGGCAGACACATCCGCTGGAGTCCTCTCATGTCTTGACAGAGAATGCACTGAATCAGACCTTAAGGAAATAACTACATGGTGGGAAGAAATCTTTTTACAGAGCGATTCGGTCTCAGCTCTTGCCAACTACATCCTCGCTCATATCATGTTAAGAAATATGGGAGCAATATTTCCTTCTGATTGCAATTATGTAACTGAGTTTGAACAGAAAATGCCTCTGATCCCCGAAGATTCACCTGAGCTCCACATGTTAACCCTCCTCCTGTGCTGGCCTTCAGACAGTGAAGAGAAATGTGTCCATGACCTCAATAAATTAATTGAGCGTATGCACCGCTCCTATGAACGTGCATATGAGATACACTTTCGATCAAGGTACCTCTCCCCTCTGTTCTTCATTGGAAAAGGTCAAGATCTGACCAGAATTGTTCACAGAAAGGTCCTCAAAGAAATGTTTCTTGAGCAAAATGAGGATACAATACAAGATTGGAGCAACAACTGGAGCGACGAGAAGATTTTCAAAGATCCGAAGATCCAAGACCGCCTTCTCAAAGTTGAAGGGGAGGTACGAAACTACAAAGTCTATGCAACAATTGGTGGTACAGCGATTGAGATGGATGCAAACCTCCGGAACAGCCGCTGGAGAAGACGGCAAGTTTCCTTTTACATTGGATTTACCATCAGAGGTCCTGTAGCCTTTGCCATCCAGACAAAAGAAAAGGGTAAGAATTGTTATATAGGCTACTATAATTTAAGAATAATGAAATACCCACCTGGCAGAAATTTCAAAAATAATTCCAGGCTTCATTTTAGTTTAATTATTTTAAGTATTGTTGCTGTTGCTCTGTGGTTGGACTAGTTGTGTTATCTACTGCTCTGTTCTGGAAGACAATACAGAATAGTTATGTATATTTTCAGTTACACATTAGAAAGTAATACAAGGTCGGGGCACTGTTTTTGGAGGGACACATTTCTGTAGAATGTTTTTAATGTTATTTTTTATTGCTGTGTTCACCACTAATGAAATCCCATTCCATTGTACTGTGTGGCAGAACAATCCCCAGAGATGGCTAGCTCAGAAAGTAAAATGAAACCACAACTCTCTCCCTGGACGGATAACAATGGAGGTAAGTAATGTGCAAAAATACAAATTAGGATTGAGAAAATGACTTTACATAGTGGTCTTGAGCACCATTGCCACCCTCAAATTTGTGTCAGTTCCTTGATGTACAATTTTAACATATGACTGTTAAAACGTCTAGTAATTGCAGTTGTCTTTTTTGCTTTCATCTTCCTGCCTCAGGTCATTTCGTAGATCTCCATCAGACAGCTCTGATTAACAGGGTGACTGATACAGAAGGCATCCTGTTGAAGCTCAAGGATAAGGGGTTGATCTCAAATGAGAACCATGAGGCTGTGAGAGCTTTAAAATCCACACAAGACCAGATGAGTGGCATTCTTCAGAGTTTAACTTCCAAGGGCAAAGATGCTCTCTATGAAATCCTTACACGGATGAAGAGTATGAGGCCTCTCATCAACGAGCTTGAGGGATCTGATTAAAGGAGCAAAATGTACAAGTAAAAATAGGTGTTGTAGCTTTTGACAATAAGTGGATTTTTGACACAATAGTCGCTGGACACAATATTATCCATTAAATCCAGCGCCCTATACTAGTCATCAGGAAAGCTCTTTTAGTGGTGGACCTATTTGTGTGAAAAGGAATGCTCCAGGTCATTTATATCAGCTGATCGCACATCAGACACTTCAGATGAAAAGAGTAATGAAATTAAGCTCCTAAACCTTTAATGATTTACATAGTATCTGTTTAAGCATTTTTTTATTAACAAAAAAGTTATTATTCATCCTAATGGTAAAACCAGAATAATCTCAACACATTGAGGGTTCTAATCTAAAACAGAGGGATTCTTTAGTCTTTTTATTTTCCCACATTACCTCTGTCATTTTATCTTGTCTCTAGATTGTTGAGACAAAAGATTAAGAAGAATAACAATGAGATTGTCTTTATACTGTGACATTTGTCTGTAGTCATGGAGTTTTTTTTACAAGAAACTTTTCAATAAGAATTTTTTTCTGAAATAATAAACTAATTCCAATCACAGACAAACTTGTTATTGTAATTATTAATAATAATTTATACTTTTATTGATCCACACAGACACAGGTCTGAAGTACACACACATGCACAAATGGAGAGATGTCAGAGTGAGTGGGCTGCGACTGCTGGACATACTTTACTAGGATTTTTTTTATCATTTTTTTCCACATACTATACTGTGGCCTTTTTCAACATACTATCCTGAGGCTTTCTCATCACTATTTTAGACATACTATACTATGGCTTTTTATCGCTTTTTTATATATATATATTATACTAGCACTGTTTTATCAGTTCTTCCACATACTATACTATGGCTTTTTCGACATACTATACTATGGCTTTTTCATGACTTTTTCCACGTACAATACTATCACTTTTTTATCACCTTTTTTAACATACTATACTATGTCTTTTTCATCACTATTTTCAACATACTATACTATGGCTTTTTATCACTTTTTTGACATACTACCCTTTGGCTGTTTTATAAAATTTTTCGACATACTGTACTATGGGTTTTTATCACTTTTTCGACATGCTATACTGTGTTTTTTTATCACTTTTTTTCGACATACTATACTGTGACTATTTTATCACTTTTATTGACATACTGTACTATGGCTTTTTTATCACTTTTTTGACATACTACACTTGGCTGTTTTATGAATTTTTTCGACATACTGTACTATGGGTTTTTATCACTTTTTCGACATGCTATACTGTGGTATTACTTTTTATACTATGGCTGTTTTACCACTTTTATTGACATACTATAACATGTTTTTTTTATCACTTTTTTCGACATACTATACTATGGCTATTTCATGACTTTTTCGACGTACAATACTATCGCTTTTTTATCACCTTTTTTATCACCTTTTTCAACATACTATCCTGAGGCTTTCTCATCACTATTTTAGACATACTATATACTATGGCTTTTTATCGCTTTTTTATCACTTTTTTCTACATACTATACTATGACTTTGTCGTCACTTTTTTTGACATACTATACTATGACTATTGTATCGCTTTTTCGACATACTATACTGTGGCTATTTCATGACTTTTTCGGCGTACAATACTATCGCTTTTCTTATCACTTTTTTCCACATAGTATACCATGGCTTTTTCATCACTATTTTTGACATATTATACTATGGCTTTTTTTATCACTTTTTTTGACATACTATACTATGACCTTTTTATCACTTTTTTGACATACTATACTATGACCTTTTTATCACTTTTTTCGACATACTATACTATGGCTATACTATTATATACTATACAGCCATTTCTTTGTTCATGTTTCGTTCTGTTAGACAGAAATAAAGATATTTCTTTTAGTTGCATCATGTTGATTATACTCACATATCAAGATGAAAACTCACTATTTGAAGTAGTTAAATAATATATAAAGGATAGTTTTTTCTCTGCCCCCTTTCTTTTCCTCTATCGCCGCCTTCATCCGAATCAACTGAATTTTTTCAACATTGTATATTATGACATATTTCAACTTAATACAAGTGATTCATATATTTCTTTTCACAACAACACACAGTATTTAAACTTAAAAGTGGTTCTAAAAAGGTGAGAGAAGTGAAGAAGTCTTTCCAGTTCCGGGGCTTGGTCCTGATTGGTGGAGACAGAAGGTTGGCATCAGAAGAACGGGAGGCTGTGGGAAGGAGTTTGTTGGTGGTATTGCATGTCAAAAAAGTCATAGTATAGCATGTCAAAAAAGTTGGAAAAAACCATAACATAGCATGTCGAAAAATGTTGAAAAGTCATAGTATAGTGTCAAAAAAGTTCATAAAAAGTCATAGTATAGTACAGTATGTTGAAAAAAGTCATGGTATACTATGTCGAAAAAAAAGTCATAGTATAGTATGTCAAAAAAGTTGAATTTTGAAAAAAAGTCATTGTATAGTATGTTGAAAAAAGGCAGTACAGTATGGCAGAAAACAGTCAAAGTATAGTATGTTGAAAAAGTCACAAAAAAGTTATAGTACAGTATGTCAGAAAAAAGTCATAGTATAGTATGAAAAAAAGTCACAAAAACGTCATAGTATGGTATGTCGAAAAACTCATTAAAGTCATAGTATCGCATTTCGAAAAAAATGAGACAATAACGTTTATATTCAACTTTATTGTCATTGCACAGAGCATAGGTACTGAGACAACGCAATGCATTTAAGCATCTAAAAAGAAGTGCAAAAAGCAGGAAAGTGGAGAGTATGTACAGCATATATACATTAAAAAAAATATATATTAAACAGTATGGATTGTGAACACACTCAATATATACAATTTCAGCTCTGTGAACGGTATTAACAGTGTGTATCAATACTGTCACAGAAGTGCAGAGTTCAGCAAGGTGAAGAAGACTAAGCTACTCCTGAGCCAGCTCGTTCTGGAATGGAGTCCTGTAGCACCTAAGGAGGGCAATAGTATAGTTCTAGTAAATATTATAGTCACATAAACGTCATAGTATAGTATAGTATGCCGAAAAAAGTCATAGCATAATATGTTGAAAAAAGGCAGTACAGTATGTTGGAAAAAAAGTTACAAAAAAGTCATAGTATAGTATTTCGAAAAAAGTCATAACAAGTCATAGTATATAGTATGTCGAAAAAAGTCATAAAAACTCATAGTATAACATGTTTAAAAAGTGTCATTTTAGGTAGATCGATAAAAGTAGTAAAAGAGCCTGTTGTCAAATCAAAATGTCATACAAAGGTCAGTATAGTATGTCAAAATGTCACAAAAACGTCATAGTATAGTATGTCGAAAAGTTTCTATAGATTTGTATGATTGACATGGTTTTAACTTCCATATGCGACTTATTTTGATCCTGTTTCATTGTTTTTTTCCTTGTCAAACTTCTGTCCTTTAACTTGTCTTGTGACTGATACAGCAAAAAAAGCCAAATCTAGAGAATTTTTTATTCAGATTCAGTTCCTTTTCTACAGATTTATTTGACATATTTGTGTGAAGCAGAAAGCATTTTACTACATTTCCTCACCAAAGGTACTATTTACCAGATTTGTTGTCTTGTTAAAAACAAAAAACTATATTTATGTATGTGCATTTGTGAGGCCCTGTACAGACTGAAAACAAATGTCCCAGTGGACAATAAAGACTATTTATCTATCTATATTTCACTGTTCTAACTTTTTTGTCTGTGTATTTTTTTTTTTTTAAATATGTTACAAAAGCATATGTTACACCGGTTATTTTTCATTTTTGGTAGCAGCTTTCTCAGACTGCATATAAAACCCTAAAGCGAGTTATCTAAAAAGCGACTGTGACTCAGGAGGTAAAGTAGGTTGTCCCTTAAACGGATGAACTGTAAAGTATGACGGCATATTAGGGCCATTGCAGGGAAAGAGGGGGAAGAGGGTAATACTCAGAGAAAAAACTCAGAATGTCTGAGATTGAAGTCATAAATTTAGGAGAAAAAAACTTGGATATTCTCTGAAATGAAGGTGGCAAATTCATGAAAGACAACTATGGAAAAATACATACAAATTTACAAGAAAAAGATTGGATATTCCTTTTTTTAAATAATGCAAGTGCCTGTTGAGAAAGGAAAACATGTTTTATTTTTCTACAAACATTTACTCTCAAGGAACAGAATTGAAGCATGTAATGTGACAATGCCTTAAGTTGGGGGAAAAGGCAATGTTTTATTTTGTAGAGGTCACAAAAGAATGGCAAAGGTGTACTGTTACATTTACATGCAAATGATCACCTTTAACGGCATTCAGTATTGAAATGCCAGGAAATAAATAAATTGAACAGGTAAGTGAGGTGTAGCGTGTCACATAGATTTCAAACTGGAGAATGTCACACGGTCCTAATGGCCCATCTGAGCGATGAGCCCCTCCAGCTCTGGACGGCCCTTGAACCGAGCCTGGAAATCAGCCTCGGTGTGCTAGGAGAGAAACAGGGAGGGGAGAGGTAGAGGGAGCGTTACGTATGGGTTAAAATACAGAGGTTGCTTGTGGTCAAATAGCATTTTTGCTGACCACTAAAGATCAATAATGTACCCCTTTTTAACCGTTTCTTTAAGCCAAGAACCCCTGACCAGCGCTAATCATTTTAGGTATAAAAGAAAGTCTATATAAAGAGGAACAGTACAGCGCTGTCAGCGATAGATTTACTAAACAACAGCCTTGTAACTGAAAAACAACATCTAAATGCTAATAAGAAAAGGAGACAAAAACTGTAAAAAAAAAAGACAAAAACTTGGAAAAAGATGGTAGAAAGAAGGAAGGAAGTAAGGTGAGAATAGGTCGAAAATAGTATCAAAAACTTAAAAAAACAGTGACATAACTTTGAAAAAAGGACAGTAGGAGGAAGGAAGGCAAGAATAGGTCAAAGAAGGCGACACAAGTGTCACATTTTTGGTAGAAAAAAAAGTCTACATAAAGAGGAACAATGTTCTGGACAACAACATTTAACATTTTGTTAAATATCTCACGTACCCCCTGCAGTCCTCTAAAGTACCCCTAGGGGTACACGTACCCCCATTTGAGAAACACTGATACACTATATAGCTAAAAGTATGTGGACACACCTGACTTTGCATACTTTGGGTTTGTTTTTCCATGGTTTGTGCTTAGCCTCTTAGTTCCAATAAAAGGATCGGTTTGCAATGTTTTTGTATGTATGTGTATGTATGTATGTATGTATGTATTTATGTATGTATGTATGTATGTATGTATGTATGTATGTATGTATGTATGTATGTATGTATGTATGTATGTATGTATGTATGTATGTATGTATGTATGTATGTATGTATGTATGCAATGTCTTTAAACAATAGTCAGCTGGCCGTATGAACACTGAAACAGGTTGTGAGCGTTGAAGTCATTCCTTCTGTACAATGTAAATGTCAAAATCACAACATCTGTGTGTAATGTCTTGGATGTCCACATACATTTGGCCAGTTAGCGTTACGTAACTAAGTGACCAACAACCTACGGTAAGTTAACCTGAACCTAAATTCCAACACAGGCTAACCGGAACAACTAAATGAAGGGATATCCCAAACCATTTACTGTACATGCGTCTGATTTTCCACATCTTTTCCAGGGTCATGCTGCAGTGTAATGTGCCAGAGCGAACTCACCTCCTTCACAGAGAGCTCAACTCCCTCTGGTTGATTCTTCAAAAGAACGTCCATGAAAACGGGACACACTGCCGTGTCCAGACGGCTCAACTAGATGAACGGATGAATAAAACGCTTCAATGGTCAGGTCTTCAGACAAAGCATGCAGCAACCGATCCAGAAGGAAACGTTTACCTGGACGACTCGCTCATGAGTCTTCAGGACGGCGTCAACATACATCTTGGTGCCTTGCTCTTGCATTAGCATGACCTCTGTGCTCTTGGTTGGCAAAGCATAGCTGCAGGTGAAAAAACAAACAAAAAACAATCATTTAAAGGTCCTGGACTTCCATTTGTATATACAAGTATTGTACAATGATAAGCATCTATGGACTTTTTCTTTTAAAAATTGTAAACATGCTATTTGTGTTTACAATCGGAAAAGCTCATTGATCCTAATTTATATTATTATATTACATATAGAGGAATACATAACACATCATTATATTACATATATAGTACCGCTGTTCGTCTGCATGGATTCCACCTGAAAACTGAAATGTCCTAAATAAAGTGAGTACAGGTGACTGACATTGTGTTGAGTTTCTTGATTCTTTTATAGAGTTACAATCAGACATACCAGGCACTGCTATTTTGCAGTAATAAATATACAAAAACAAAAAAGGTTAGACATTATACGTACTTCTATGCACTTTAAAATCACATTTATGTGAAGTGATTTCAAATAAACTGCTCCAGGCCTTCTTCTCAAGTGGCTCATTCAAATGTTTCATATAAGAACAACAACAAAATTTATTTCAGTTTTTATCTTACATATTTTCTTTTCTTTAATGTGCACAGTTTTGCTTTGGATCATGCATCATCAGCCCTTTATTCTTCACTCTGAGCTAACAGATTCTGTGAACAGATGAACGTTGTTTTCATTATAGAACAGGGTCAGCCTGTGTCGTACCATATGAAGTAATTCATTGGTAACAACAAGAAGAAGAAAAAACAACAGCTAAGATGTACAGTGTGTACAGTGTATGTCTGTTTTACATTACAGTCCTATGGAGTAAACCGTGTTGTTGTTTTGTTTTCTTTTTTTAAAGTCCGGAGCATTTTTTTCAAGCGTAAGCGAGCGTCCTGAAAGCGCACCACCTATGGGGAGATTCATAGGCTAACAAGCCATCACCTTCCGTTAGCATCCCAGTGACTGCCATTCATTTGGGCGTCGCTATGACAGTGAATAACTTTATATCTGAAGCGTTTAAAGACATTATTTGTCCATCGTTTATTTCTAAAGAAAGACGACAATGTAAAAGGCTCCATTACCTTGTATCTCACGTTATGGCTCCGTAGCAGACGTTTTTGTAAAAATAGGCTAACGATTGTGTCATAACCACGCGACTTACTGTCGCACAGTAGAGAAATTACCGTATAGTACAGGAGAAGCTCGCAGGCAATCGGGGGGACGTGCAGGCATACAGTCAAGGGAGTCCATGAAAGCATCGGAACAAAATATTTGCACAACGTTTTGATTGGGAAAAACTTCGGTATGTGGCACGTGAATTCATATGAAGTAACATTTATCCACAAACAAACAGAATTCTCTTGGCACAGCTATCAGAAGACTTACAACTTTCAGACAGGTTGCTCACGTCACATCTACGTCGTCAAGCTCAGTTTGCAGCTGCAGTAACATTCAGCCATCATCGGAAAAGTGCTTCTAATAGACTTCACTGGTCTCCGTCCAGAGTCTATGTCTGTGTCCATTTCTTTCACTGTCTATGCTTTTTGTCTGCAGCTCGGAGCGTCTTTTTGAAGTTGAAAAAAGTTGAAAAAAAACACCCGACGTCAAACGCTGTCTCGACAGCCGACCAATGACAAGCGGAGTAGTCGTTTTCATGACAACAAGAAAAAAAATGGAGTCGGAACACAGCGAGCTACATTATATGATTATATGACTTTGTTTTATCTAACGCTAGTAGCACCGCTCCCTCTCTCTGTTCTTTCTCGAGCTCGCTCCACCGCTTTGTTTTATCTAATGATAGCATTAGCACCGCTCCACATAGCGCTTTAGGATACTGTCACAGTAGCTGTTATAGCAACAAAAGCGTCTCTCGGCTGCTTTTTGGAACCAAAACGCTGCCAGCTTTTTTTTCATATTTTTTTTTTTTTTTACTACAAAATGTGCCCTAGTCAACTTTTTCTTGGCAAAAAAAGACGCAAGTGTGAACATTATGGATTGTAAATATCCTCACCTTTCTGCCACTTTGATGCCGAGGCGGTTGCAGAGGTTGTGGATGTACTGGGAGTAATGCTCCACCACCGTCATGTCGTAACCCGACACTTTCACATTCAGAGTCCCATATGTTGTATCTGTCTCAGCCATGATCTCTTTCATCTGGTGTTTGTCTTTCTTTTTCTTCGGCTAAAAACAAAAACAAAACTTGACACTAGACATTCACAGTGTTCATTTTATATCTATCCCTTTGTCCAGATTAGACGTACTGTAAGGCTGACACGTTTTAGTTTGTAGGAATATAGGAATACATTAAATACTTACACTAGAATGACCTGTTCAAATTCAAAACTGACAGTGTATATAAGCGCAACAGATCATTTGAAGTAGTTTGCCTTGTGGTCCAGTAGAGGGTTCTCTTGAAATGCAACATCACAATGTCCTATTGGTCTACCAGTAAACTAAGCTAATAAATACATTTGCTAACTGCGATGTTTAATTCATTAATTTTAAACAAATTGCATGTTAGTTTGAATTTGTTCAAACTTGACTTGTTGAAACAGTGACAGCTCTATTGTAGCCTTGACACATTTTCGACCCTTGAGCCCATAGCCTATAAAAAAATCTAATTATTCTATTCTATCTATTCTAAAATAGCCACAAACGAATCCCTTTATATAACATTACACTTGTTTGGAACAATCTAATAATAAACCAAACTAGAACTGCAAGCAGTTATGAACGGGGTCCAAGCCCCCCTGCGCCAGTCCCCCCTGGCGCGAGTCGCCCCTGGCGATGCTAAGAGCCCGTGAAAGTGGAGCCTGTGAAAGGAGAACCCAAAGCGCCACCGCGGCAAAAGTCAGGAAATTTGACTAAGTGCAAGCTCCAAAGTCCGTAGTGAAAAGCAATTGCAAATTTCCTCTTCATTGCGTAAAAGGCCCAAACACTTCTACCTCAATTATAGCGCCCCCTAAAGGGCAATCATCACCAAATATGGCGAAGAGCCGCAGAGTGGCATGGCGAACAATAATCTCAAGTTTTGTGATGATAGCATTTACTGCAGCAGAGATATTTCCATTGCAAATTATTCCCATTTAAATGCATTGACTTATTTGCCAAAAGGCCTCTACGTTAATTATAGCGCCCCCTAACGGCCGATTTTCACTAAATTTGGTACGGAGACTCGGAGTGGGATGTCGAACAACACTACCAGTTTCGCTCTGACACCCATTAATTTGGCCGAGATATGCTAAAGTTCGTGTTTTGTGGCTAGCTACGAAAATGAGTTTACTTGTAAATTGCGAATGGTGTAACGTAGCAAAATTCTTTTAATAACTTTAGGTCAGGTCCATATACAGATGGTATCAACCAAGTTTCGTGCACATCGGTCACACGGCCTAGGACGAGTTCGAAAACGTTGTTTTGCGCATTGCGCGATATTGCAAAAAAACTTCTTAGTGCAAATGGGCGTGTCCTATATCATCAGATTCACATGGATTCAAGGAACACATGGATGTAAGGCTTTCTCATCTGAGATGTAGAATGTGGTAGTTATAGGCAAAAGCACGTTTTACGTTTTGTAGTGCCACCTAGTGGTCCATGTATGTAATGTTTGGTAGGTCAGGTCCATGTACCATTTTACATCTACACTGTAAATTTTAAGTTGCTCACATTAGTGTAAGTGGTGGATCCAAACTTGGGTCCCATAGGCCACGCCCACTTTGACGAATCAGTACCCCACTGTAGTCATGGCCTCAAGAGTGGGCCTAGATGGTAGACTCCATATTTTGTAGAAATCGGATGAGCCATTCATGAGATATAAACTTGTTGTACTTGTGGCGCCCCCTAGTGACCAAGTTTTGTAAAATTGGTTGAGGAGCCTTAGAGGGTCATGCCAAACATGAATCTAAAAAATCACGATATAATTTATTTTGGCCGAGATATGGCAACGTTTGTGTCTTCGTAGCTAGCTACACAAATTTGTTTGTGCGTAATTTACGCAATTTTCATCCGACAAAAATTCTTTTAATAACTTTTTGCCAGGTCGGTCTGGAGATGCTACCTACCAAGTTTCATGCAGATCCGTCGCACGGTCTAGGAGGAGTATGAAAAAGCAGGTTTACGATATATCGCGATTTTTCACGGAAAAAAGTCTAAGCGGAAATGGGCGTGGCCTATATCACAAGATTCAGTTGAATTCTGGGAACGCGTGGATATGTGTATTTTTAATGTCCAATGTATGGTTTGGTAGTTATAAGGCAAAACACGTTTTTTTTGGTATAGCGCCACCTAGTGGTGGAAGTGGCTGATTTTTTTTGTCCAAGGTCCCTGCAGGGATCTGGACCAGTCCTGAAAACGGCAACCTCCCACCATGTACGGTTTAGACTGTAGTATCAGTTTTATCGGCGGAAGAATAATAAGAAACCTTAGAAAAGCAATAGGGTTCCACAGCCCTGCTGTACGCCGATTCTTCCAGCCTCGGGCTTGGACCCCTAATTAATGTAGTCTCAAATATTAAAAGTGAAAGTCAGCATTGGTTGATTCGGATGTGAACACAACACAAGATATCTGATGAAGATGTAACTTTACATCGAAACGTTAGTCACTGTTATGCACCTTAAAAAAATAAAAAAATTTAAAAAATGAAATAAGAAGACATCTGTGCTGCACTGGCGATTCTTTTTCACAACGCAAGATGTGTTGTACATGTAATTTCCGTGTTGTCACAGGTGAATAAATTGAACTGATGCTTGAATGTTGACTTCGCAAATGTGGTCTTCAAAGAAAGGCAAACAGCTATTAGAAGTTATCTTACTACAGCCTTACATGGGATGTCTGGCCTTTGGGTGGACGGATTCTCTCAAAAGATTTTTTTTTTAAAGAGTCTTACCGCTTCTTTAGGTAAAAGATGTCTCCACCTCCCAATCCCGTGGGTTGGCATGCTTTTGTATTGTCTTTCGCTTACAGAAGCTGTGGAAGAAGAGAAAAAACATGTCTATTTAAATACATACTGTCTGTACAAATACTACACGCCTTGGTATGTGCAAGATAAATTTAACAGGCGAGAGTTGATCTGACAGCAGTAAAACACAAACACAGTATTTTACATTTAAAGGACGAGTGTTTAATTCATAGCAGTCTTTAAATACTTACCCCAAACAGGATGTTGGATAGATGGAGTGGCCCTGTTAAAACAACAGTACAAGTATAAAAAAAGAGGATTCAAATCACCAAGGTCACTTTAGGACCATTTTGGAAAATAATAAATATTATAATATTTTTCACGACTTACGAGTCGAAATAGTAGGAAACAACTGCTGTTTGTACACCTTAAATTTCTGGTGTAGTATACTTCCGGTCATCTTTTTTTGTATTATTTTTCCACCTCTCATTTACTGCCAATAAAGTGGATAAAATAATCTGGCTAACTTTTTGCTAACTCATCTGACCACACTTTTCTTGCAGTGTGGAAATAGCAGCAGTTACTTTGTTGCATAAAATGTTATCTTAACTAACAGAGTTTCTTTCCAAAAGTGTGAAAGAAATACCCAAGTTGTAATGAAATCTGTAAAGTTTAAAAAGTATACACTTTTTTAAGCTGAGGTTCTATGGTTGTTGTTGTTGTTATGAAGGACTGCAATGATCATATATTTATGATATAGCCTTCAGTTAGGCCAACATGAGGTATGGCAATTAAAAAAAGCAATGCAAAGACTTACCAGCATAATGCAAGTGCTTGATTTAACACACATGCCTGTTGTGTGACAGACACCTGCAACTGGACAAAACAGAATAACATCAGCTTAACAGAATAACGATGGTAATAATGATAATCCACAGACCACATTGTGAGATGTTTTACTGGGAATTACCCTCTGCCAAAGTAACTACTACCTTTTTTATTTAACCTTTATTTATCCAGGTCAGTCGATTGAGAACAAATTCTCATTCTCATTTGTTTAGGGTATTAGAGAGCACTACATCTATTCTGAAATATCTTCCTCAAAGGTCGGTTTGAAAAAGAGTGCTGAAGTGATTGACCAGCTAATTAATTTTAACCTCAAAATGATTTATTTTTTTGTTACTGATCATTTCTTGACTGATAAATAAAGCTTTCCAGTGAAATGACTAACGTTAGCTGCTTCTCTCCGTTTCATATCATTGACTATTAACTGTATTTGTAGTTGTGTGGCTGTTGCTTGGACACGGGTGATTTCAAGACATCAGCGTTACTTGTTTGGCGGAACTTGTGATGACCACGGTTAATCGAATCTGCACAATCTGTAGCTAGCTGTGACCTCTGTGGAGAAACTAAACATGAACCGGATAGCAACAACAACAAACACTTTACCTTTCGAAAGACAGCATTCATAGTTCAACCTTTTTTTTCTGTGTTTGACGGAAAACACGCTGGGTGTTGCGATGGAATTCGGCGTGTTAGCTTACATGTAATTATAGATAAAAAAAACATTCAAAACACATGCACTGACTGCCGTTACTAACACCGGAAGTTCTCACGGGAAACTAGTCCGTCCTATTTTGTGTCCGTGGTTTGAACACCCCAGAACAAACGTTCTGGGACGTGAATCACATTCGCTCTTTCTCCCCGTTTCTATTAAATACGTTATGTATATATTTTACGTGTTATTCCTCTGTGTTAAAATCTAGTGAATGTTTGATAACAAACTGGTGAAATTAATGCCGTTAAATAAAGCTGCTGTTGGCCCAGTGATGTGAAATGAAATGACAATTCCCTTTTAAAACCCATCTTTTACATAGTAAAAGCCATTTATTGATGTATTTATATTTTTATATTTATCTTACTTATATTTGATTTGGTATATTTTTACTACTGTCTTTTGTTTATTTATAATACTAAAATGTTTATCATTATTATGTCACTTTTCCTGAATCATTGCCCATTCTGATTTCCTTTCAGCAATTTTAGTTAAAGTAAAGTGGGGAAAGCAATTCAGTCTGATTATTTTGTGTAGTTAAACAAATTAAGTATTTAGATCTAGTACTTTTGTTAGCCCTTCTCCTACCCGCATGTAGATCCAATTAAACTTTGGTTAAATCATGTATTTGTCATATTCAAACAGACAGCCAGGCCACTGCACATTTCAACAACCTTTATTATTATGTATTCATATTTCAGTTTGGCCCCTCACAAAATCAAAATAATAATTAACTTTTAACATTCAAATAGTTCAGGCCTAATATAGCATTTTCTGTAGTAAAGTGCAAAATCCCTTGTCGCCTGAAACTGATATTTTGAGAATAATGTAGACACTGTGCATAGGAAAACATTTTTAAACAATGCATTAACTGCTTTTGAAGCACAACTATGAAAAGCCAAGTCGTCCTAAAGCCTGTATGGACTGTTAACATTGCATTTTTTTTCTAATGTCATGCCAAGCAAACAAAATTTTAAAATTGCACACACACTCTCTCACTCTCTCTCTCTTTGGCTTGCAAAACTGTAGCAAGAATGAAATAAACAAATCAATACAATCCATTAACATAGGACTTGTTCAAGTAAATTGTTCGTAGCCTTGCGTGTTTGCTCTCCTTCAGGTAAAATGTGTTGGCCTGTTTACATGGATACTGATCAAAAGGCTTTCTATGGTCTCAAGGAATTCAAACATTTTCTTACCGATGCTTGGAAAATTTAAGAGATTATTTCAGAGGTTTTCAAAAGCGGTTATTTATAAAAAAAAAAAAAAAAAATACAGGTGAACAGGTGAAAGTTCTCAAAACAAATTCGATCAAATCAACTCAATTCTGTTTAGGCAAATTACTCACATGTTGTAAAATTCTTAGCAAAGTGGTAAAAATCCAGACATGCAGAGATTTTGCTAAATTCCGTTTGAGGTGTTTTGAGTCCTTCCAGCCACATTCTGTCAATATACATTCACATGCGTGTTTACGCATACAGCAATCATCTTCTACTATTAAGCACCTTAAGTTTAGCAGTGCGCAACACAGGTTTAGACTGAGATTCTCAGTGCACAGTTCCTTTTAAATCCAGCTGAATCGAAGCTCCGATATCATTCAGTGTGTCATCTCAGAGCATTGTACGAGGGTTTGAGGCAAAATGTGGTAACTGCTTGAGTCCTGAACTGTACTGTACATGGCACTCGCAGTTAAGAATCAAATCCAAAGTGCTTTAATAGGTGTAAAAATATATGTATCCAAATCCTGTCCTCGGTTAAACTCATCACTCTTCCCCGTCTTCTTCGTTCTCGTCCTCTTCATCGTCTTCCTCTTCACCCTCTTCCTCCTCCTCCTCTTCCTCCCCTGGGCTGTAAAGCTCACTCTGGTCATTTCCTTCCTCCTCCTCGTCGTCTTCTTCCTCCTCCTCATCATCCTCTTCCTCCCCTTCGCTCCTCATTTCCTCGACGCTGCTGTCGTCGTGGTCGTCGTCGTCTTCATCCTCCACAGTCTCTTCCTCATTCTCCTCCTCCTCATGATCCGACAGGTGACCTGATGGGTGGAGAAGATTCAAAAAGAAAAAAAATCTGTTTTACAATACTGTTTAAGTGAGGTGTTGATGGTATTTCTATTATTTGTTTCCACCCCATTTTGTGAGGGGAGGCAAAAACACCCCTCTGTATACTGTAATAAAGTTAAACAGCACCACAGACTGCAGCCTCCAAAATTACAATTAAGTTAAATCTTCACCTCACTGAAGCAGATTCAACAAAAACCTGAACATAACCTTCATGAAGGGAGCATTTTCTGCAGGACTGTTGTATTAGACATTCATTTGAGCTATTAGGTGTACTTAAGTCCAGCAGGGCTGATATAACAAAAAGTACTGTATTTTGTCATAGCAAACAGCATTAAATGACAAAGTGACATTAGAAGATGATTTCATGAATGAAAATTCCTTACACAGGGAATTAATGGCAGCAACAATGTGACACGGCAGCTCCTCATCAAGGAATTTTCTCATTTCTTCCTCCATCATCACTCCAAGAACCTCCGTCTCCATGTCGACGTATTCTGGGTAGAACATGTTTTTTCTTAGCTGCCTACGGCACCTAAACGGAAAACAACAATTAATGTGCAACTATTTGTTAAATAGATTAAGACTTTTTTTTTTTTTTTTTTTTTTTTTTAAAGCAAAACTGCCAACCATATGCTGGATAAAGCTTCTCATATGTCAGGATTTGATTTTTATAGTCAGGCAAAAAGTAGGATTAGTTTCACTTTCATTTCTGATATGACAGGATGAATACTGTGGGCCTACATATCTTAGCGTGATTATAAGTGAATGGTGGTTCTAGTTCTAGTGTTAATGGGCACAATCAATCGAGAAAAATAACCTGCAGATTAATCAATAATAATTAAAAAAAATGTTAGTTGCAGCCATCAATTAAAATAAAAGCAGTACTTACTGTTTCCCTGTTGTCTTGTGTGCCTGAAATAGGGATAAAAACAACAGATGTTTGGACACAAATCATATACAGTAGATTTCTATAAAAATTAGTGGAGGTAACTTATTGGTGCAGCCCGTGGCAAAGGGGCAAAACCTTTGGGAATATATTACAAAGGTCAACTTCAAATTAGATTTGTCACTGTTTGTTCTGAAGCTGAAGCTGAAGCTATTCCTCCTAAATTAATTACAAAAACTTATTAACTTAAATTTATCTCAGTTGATTCACACAAAAAGGACATGCATGCTCTACCCTTATTAACTACAAATTACAAAATCACAAGCAAGTTATTTAACTGGTCAACATTTTCTGAGCTATGATTCTTTTGTGAAGAGGTTCGCAGTAATGTAAAATGTATGTGATCGGTGCTTAATGGGTCAAATGTGTGGAGCGAGGCGTCTCACCTCGATGAAGCGGAAAGGGTCGCTTTCCTGCATGAGGCTTTCAATGCCACAGCGGACCTCCTGGAGACGGACCTGGTCCTGGCAGATCCGGAAGATGTTCTTCTGAATCGCCGGCCCGTTGGTGTCACAATGAGTGCGTGTGCATTCTCGCAATCTGGTGACGAATCGCAGTATTTTGGCCTTCATCTCCTCCCCCAGCCTGTTCAAGCACTGCTCAGAGTCGTCCATAAACTTCTAGATGGGGGAAGTGACGAGGAGGAGGAAAAGAGGACACAGGATGTCTCATACAGGAACTTAAGAGAAATCAAGTCATCTTTTATCATTGACTTAATGTAAATAAACAAGTTTTATGACTTTCATGTTAAGTCAACTTGAAATGTATAAGTTTCATTTTCAGAATGTATTTTCTGTAGTTTGATGAAAACATACATGATATAGACTTGCTTTGTGTCATACATGTTAAGGTAATGGTTGTTTCTTCTCTTAGTAATAAAAACTAACCATGATGAACGAAGTGTCCACTTCCCTACTCTTATATACTTCTATTTCAATCAAGTCTCTGTGTTCTGGTGCAAAACTGGCCTCAAGGCTTTTGCTGCAAACGAAGATCTGAGTCTTTGAACTGAAATTTTTTTATTGCAAAGACTGTATTATTGTTACTGTTTATCTCAAGCACAGTAAACTTAAATCAGTTACACATTACAAAAACTCTCAGACTTAAATAAAACTCTTAGACTTAAATATAACAGCACTAAGAGCAAACACAGCTAGCTAGTGTACTCAACGTATATCTTAATGTTGCTGTCCATGGTGCTGAAAAGGATGAATCAACTACAAGCCAACTTTTTATGCTGCATTTATATAAGAAACAATCTTACTAGCTGAAAGTTAAGTACTGTATACTTAAGTGTCCTTTGACATTTCTTTGGTTTCTAAAGGCAGACATGAAGCACAAACTACAAATTAGACTCAAATCTAGCAGGCACAGTGCTTTCCTGAATAAGATCAATGTCAAGATGTCAGTCTGTCGTCCAATTTACATTAGAGCTTCAAGGATTATTTAAGTCATCAAGTAGTCAAACGTACGGCTTAACGATTCATCAAATTCAAATCACAATGTAATAGAACGCAATTTTCAAATTGCAAAAGTGGCGATTTTTGCTCATATTATGCTTTTTTTTTGGCTTTATCCCTTTCCTTAATTGTGTTATATATCTTTTGTGCATGTTATAGGTTTACTAAGTGAAAAAGCCCAAAGTCCCCCCCAAAGGGACTTACCATCTCCAACAGAAAACACTGTTCACAAACTGCTCCAAACAGCTCTGTTGTAGTTCAGCATTTACTTCTGTGACAAACGAGCATCACTTTGTAACACGTTATAATGCTAGCCTAGCTGCTAGCGTTGCACGCCCTCATTCTCTGCTTCTGACTGGCTAGTAGTCCTTACCTAGGTATTGCGCATGTGCGACTCCCAACAAAGATTGAACTGTACGACAAAAATATGCTGTTTTTTGAAAATTAAACCATGTAAACCTATTCTGGTACGACCTCTTAATACAATTATGAACCTGAAAATGAGCATAATATGAGCACTTTAATGCTTCACAATCTAACCAACCAAAAGGTCAGAAACACCTGGCCCTGTGGGCTTTAGGTGTCCGACACTCCCCTACGTTCCATGGGACATATTGGAATGAGAGTAGATGAAGAAAACAACTTGGAAAATGCCACGCGCAAGCTCTGATGCTCAAAATACTACTGTGTGAAAATGGCCAAGGCCGGGTTTAATTGCAATCCACATGTTCACACATTACATTGGTATAAGAGTAGCGCAATGTGTGCAAAGCAAGTATGGTTGTGAGAGAGAGGCGGGCAGACACGTGTCAATAAATTAGTGGTAAAGTTGTCAAGTGGTAGTATATGTACAGAGTAGGTTTCCCATCAAGACCCAGTAAAGTTCCTGTGTCTTGCTTCCCAACTGCTGGGTGAAGTGAAGGGAGTTAGCCCCGAAGTGAGAATCAACGTCCCGACCACAGTCTGGAAGCTGAAGCAGGAACGGTTGACAACATGTTTACAACAAAGTTTTGAGTTATTTAAATATTGGTGGTAGAGCCATAGTCAGTATGCATCTTGGTTTGTGTAATTTGTTACAATACTGTCATTGACAGATAATCAGAAAGAGTCATATTTATTTTTTCAATAATAATACAGATAAGAAAGAAGATATACAGCCCAACCCTTACAGCACTAATACAAATGGTCAAATATTCACCCGTTTTCAAATGTGTTAGCCCGGTTGAAATATAAATGTGTGTCTTCTTACCTTATTCTGTCTCTCTTTCTCTCTCTGCTCCTGGAGTTTTTTCTCTGCCATGCTGTACTTCCTTTCAACCCTGTACAGCTGCTTATCCAGCGTGCCCTGGTGAACACGAGAAGGCAAGTGATAATGTCTTTAAAACTTTTAAGTACTCCCAGAACACAAATATGTGAGTGTAGCTGCTGAAAGTGTGATTGATTACTACTGTGCCAATGACAAAAAACTCCAATGCTGCTTGTAATGGCTTTCAAAGTCAGGTTTCAACTGATACAGGCAGATAGCTTTATTTATCCCCGAAGAGCAATTCAGTTTCTACAGTCCACCGAAACATATATACACATTCATACTGCCAGTCATCAATGATAGAGGGAGCAAAACATAGACATATGGAAAAGTTTGAAATCCAGAAGTATACAACAAGAAAAGTATTTGAAATAAGAACTGAATAAAGACGATAGTCAGACAGAATTAAATAATAAAATTGAAACGCATTGAAATAGCTTGTCTCTAGATTTGTTTATTGTAAAAGGGAAATGAAAATATCCAACACTGACTTTAGAACACTAGAGACTTTGTCTGTGGTTTGTTTATTCCACCAAAAAAAAAAAAAAAAAAAAAAAAAAAAACTTTAATTATTGTATTAATTGAATCCATTTGGGTGCCAACACAAAGAAAAATTGATAGGGAAATTTGAAAGCCTACTGTCTTACTGTTACAAATTAACATAATATAATAAGTAAGGCTGAAAAGGACATTGATTATGGATCAATTCTGTCTAATATATAGAATATTTTTAATTAATAAAGGTTTCTGGACTGAACATCCAAAGCAATGAACTGGAAGCCCTTTCAACTTCACACTCTGTTCAGGAGAATGGAAGCACAGGAAGTGGATTTAACTCCACTATAGAAAGACCAAAAAGTCACGTGACTTTTTCTTTCAACAACAACTCATTCATTAGGATTCCAGACTCATCACAAGACTTTGTGTGAGCCAATCAATCAGAAGGTGGTAAGACTGAATGGAATAGGGTGCACAGAGAGACACAGAGCTCAGATTAATTTCAACATAATTATGCAGATATTCTAAGCAGAAATATGATTACGTGGGATGTTAGGCGAGGTTCAAAAAACCTTTTATAACCTACGTTACAATGGGACTGAATATTCCTAGCTTTCTGAGCAATTCCAAAACCTTTAAAAGATGCAAGTTCCCTCTTTTATTTGCCATAATAATAATTATACACTTTTCTAAACCGTTTTTAATATAAAAAGGTGTACCTTGAGATCTTTCATCGTGTTTTTTAGGGTCTTAATTGTGTGCCCCGAGTGTCCTCCTTCTATGGTGCAGGCGTTGCACACGCACATCTTGTCATCCATGCAGTAATATCTGGAGTTATATACCAAATAAAAACAGAATTAAGATAAACATGGTAAATGACAGATCTTCTTGAAATACAGTATAACACTTGCTTATGAAGTGGCACTAATACAACCACTACTAGAAAAATATGGAGTGGGAAAAGGTTATTCTAGGTTAATGTAAAAACAAATGTGTTACATTTGGTTTTGTACAAGTTATTGAAACAGAATAAAAGTGTGCAAAAGAATTAGTAGAGCAACCCTGGTATAAAAAACAAATCGGTGCATCCCTAGGTAGTATCAAACATCAGCGGACTATTACAGTCTGAGAATATTGTTTCATTCAGACAGTTATTTTTTGGGCCAAATAGGTGGATGATTGATGATTGGTCACAGTCACACTAGATCGAAACTTTGTGGCATTGAGAAAAAAAAAAAAAACTATTTCCCTCCATGATGAAATACCCACCTTTTCAAAATATAACACCACAATATATGAGTGCACATGCCTCTCACCTGTATATCTCATCATGATCCGGGCACTTCCTCTTCCAGAAGTCGTTCATCGGTTCTGTCAGTGGATGCTCACGGAACGCCGGCAGTTCAAGATGTGGCTTGACATGCTCCTGGCACATTGACACCTCACACTTCAGGCACGTCTTGACTGCAAACATTGACTCAGCAGCAGCAGCAGCAGCAGCTTCCTGTTTGTCACCCTCTTCCTGAGAAACAGAAGCAGCAGAAGACCCTTCTCCGACAGCACTGATGGCTGATGCCTCTGCGGCAACTGAGGGGCAGTAGTCACATGGAACAGCAAACAGACTCCTGGCTTGCTGCGCTGACAGAGAAGACGACAACAATTCCCTGGATTTTAAAGCTGTAGCAGCAGCAGTGGTAGATCTGCGTCGGTGACGGTAGTCGTCAGCAATATTGGCTAGTTTGAAGTTTTTCTGAAAGCTGATGCCACACCGGTGGCTTTCGCGGCACTCTGGGCAGCGGAAGCGACCACGATCTGCTTGCCGCTTTAGGCGATCTAGGCAGGTCTTGCAGAAGTTGTGGCCGCAAGGAAGCAAGTGGGGGTCGCGGTACAAGTCCAGGCACACTGGGCAGGTGAGCTCCTCTTGCAAGACGCTGGAATGCTCTGACTGGGCTGAGGCCATGACGTCAGTATTCAAACTGTAAGAAAGATGAGGATGGAAAGAAGTGGAAAAAGTGGATTAGGTAGTGGTGGGGATTGGAGATAAAATGGTGAAAGGTGAAGAGAGGAAAGAGAGAGATGAAGGTGGGTAGAAATTAAGGGAGTGGGACGGACATGAGAGTGATAATTGGAGAAATAGAGAGCAGAACAGGTGGAGAGGGAAGGGAGGCTACAGGTTGACTCAATTAACTGATTAGACATAACAGTGCTTTCAATTAATAGATTGATTTTTCAAGCAAAAATTGTCCCAGTCTCTAAAACTGGAATATCTGCTGCTTTTCTCTATCATGAGATATAGTACACTGAATATATTTGGACTAATGGCTGGGAAAAAAAGCAACTTCACCCTGGGAAAGTAAAGTTTTATGTAAACCACTTTGAATTGCCTTGTTGCTGAAATGTGCTATACAAATAAAGCTGCCTTGCCTGTAATTGGGACTAGTTATTGACTTTTAACAGACAAAATAATTATTAATCCGGAAAATAATCTCCAAAACAGTCAATAATAAAAAGCAATCGGAAAGGCCTTGAGTAAACAAGTAAACAGTTCCTTATTTCCTTATTTCCCCACCCATCACATTTTTTCCTGCATGATGATTAATAAAATGATAAAACAATTAAAGTAGAACATACTGTAACTTTAGGCCTTCATAAAAGCTCAGTCAGTTGGTGTCGTGGTGCTCAGCTTGTTGAAACAGTTTGTTTAAAGGTTATAGCCTTTAGATAACGTGGAAAACTGCCAATCAGCTTGTCGTTGTTTATACGAGACAAAAAGAGGTTCCCCAGTTTGTCAGCAGTGGTTTCCAGTGCTCCACCTGTCAGCTTAATAACAGGCCTGTGAAGCTGCTCTGAAAACGGTTCTATTTCGTATGTGCTCCGCACTCTAACGTTCTTCGGTTTAACGATACCCTATGCAAGGAACCTTAAAATTAATTTCTATTTCCCTAAAGGGCCTGGTTTACACTCTGGTTCCGCTTCATACAACGTTAACGTTACTCATAGAACTGGAGTTACATCCACGTAACGGCCATTTACCCAGTAATCAAAACTACTGTTTATTAAGCATGTTTTTCCTAGTGCTAGTTAGCTACATTAACGTTAACAGTAGATTAAGGGGTCAACCAACAATTAGCTAGCTAACATGCCTCCCTCTTAGGTAACGTTAACGTTACACTAATCTCTTCCTGGCTTATTTACCATGTTGAGCTAAAGCAAACCACGACAGACAACGCTGACGTTACTTACCTTGATAATGTCACGTTAGGTCCTTATAGGTTATCTTCGAACAAAGCTGAAACACAGATGTCCATGTACAAGCTAACTATCTGTATCACAAACGATGAGGCTAACGTCTCAAATCTCGAAGCCGCAGTGCACCTGTCTTGCTGGGGCTAACGTTAATAACAATACATGTTAGTTTGTTCCCACAAACAGTACGGTTTGTTTTAGGGAGTCCGAGGAAACATTCCAGTCGCCGGGCATTTAGTTGCATCTGGAGTGTTCGGCATTTGACACAAAAGGACGAGTCGACACACACCTGTGCGACAGACAAACATTTAACGGCTAACTGAAACTAAGCAGGTTGATGCGGGGAAAATGCTGCCTTCAGGGCCTCCTCGGAAATTCCGTATTTACACTATAAACACCGTAAATGGTTGACCGCTGAGGGCGCTGTTACACTTTCTAGCATACAGCGACAGTAAGCTTTCTAGTTGTAAACTGTTGTAATTCACATTATTCAGTGGTGGAATAAGTATCCATTACTTACGGTGGCCCTGAGGTGTTAACACAAACACACGATGAAATACATTAGTTTTCTATTTTGTTAATGTTCTATTTTTTTAAATGTTGTGTATTTGGTTTTGTTGGGTTTTCAAGTTATGTGAATGTGTTATGATAAATGTTGTGTTTTACACTATTACTTAAAGGGGAACACCACCAATTAAGAATTCCAATATGTTATTTCGATGGCCTAGGAAAGTTTATTCAAAAGCCAGAAACCAGATAAGTAAGTCTCTTTTCATGTCATCTGGTATAAAATCTGGAGCTGCTCCGTAAACAATGAATGGGAAAATTATTTTGTAGACCCATAGAACTGTTTGTTTTCCTTTTTACACCCAAATGACCTTTATTCTAAAGTGTTCTCAAAAACATTCTAAATTTCAGTGAACTTCCATGGTTCAAAAACTCATATTGCGAGTTTAATTTTATTCCCAAAGCAACTGCATACATTATTTCAAATGGCCTTTTTTACAACATGTTCCCTTTTAAAAATATTGATTTCAGTTTGTATACACATGCATATTAAAAGAACAGAAATACAAGCAACAACTCATAAAATATCATAAAACTGTCAAAGTCTAATGCAAACCAAAATGGATTTTAAGTTTGTATTGGAAAAGTACATTTAAAAAAGAACAACAAAAATGATAATGCTTTTCATATTGTTTTTTCTTCATTACGTCAAACTGAATGTTAAATATGTTAATATGTTATATAAATATGTTAAATGTATATTTTATATCTTTTCTTTTATACACCCATAAACCAAACATTACAGTTATTTTTCATGATTAAATGTGTCTTTCTGTCCCAAAGGCAATTATTTTTAGCTGGCAGGGTGGCTCTATGATAATGATGACCTGTCGGTCAGTCCACCGTTTCGGTTCAGACAGTAATATCTACGTAACTATTAAAATGCCATAACATTTTGTACAGACATTGATTTTGTAATAATATGAGTTAATTTACACATACAAGGAATGTATTCTTTGCATTTAAGCCATCCTAACTCATTAGGAGCTGTTAGTAAATTTAGCCATAGTCCGGCGCCCAGGGACCAACTCCAGTTGTAATGTCAGTGCCTATGTCAAGGACAGTGGCAGAAGTTACCTAGCATGTATGTCTTTTAATCCCAAAGTGCTCATTGGCAATTACTCTCCAGACATGTACAGTAAGGATATCACACTTAGAAGGCGACAGGACCCTGAATTGTGAAGCCAAGATAGAAAAGCATTGGGCTCAACACTGGAGCTTCAGGTTGTTCAACCTCTGTTCTAGCCATTATTTTCTTCCCTCCAACAAAAAGAAACACTTGTTTTTGCTCTTTTTCATGCTCCTGTGACATGTTGGGAGAGTGGCATAGCTCTCCTGGGATTGGGAGAAGCATGTCTTGGATTTCTGGGACTTGCCACACATCCCCATTGATCCACATTTCATCGATAAGACTCCATTTCTTCTTAGTTCTTTCATCACGATCATCAGCTAGCTTAGCATCCACCTTTTTTTCCACGATTGCATCCAACCTTGATTTGTAAATCCATTTGCTCAGTCCAGAACCCGTCCCCAGAAAAAACAGAGGCAAAAGGTACCAGCCTCGAAGATATTTGGCATACTTAGCTCTCTCAAACGCTTTCTCCATGAATCTGACATACTTTTGAAGGTCAGGATCAGACATGAGGTCAAGGGATAGCTGTGCAGGCTCTCCTCTTGCTTCTTGTTCCTCATTGCTGTCCTCATCCTCCCAGGTTTTGTCTTCTGACTCGTCATCTTCTGTGGCCGCCTGTTCCACTTCTTCGTCATCCTCTTCTTGCACCACCCGAGGCTCTTCCTCTGGCCAAAACAACAGCAGAACCAAAAGGTAAAACTCAGGGCTTCTACGCCCCTCTTCTGTGCCCAAGAATCTGTAAATTATTGCTTGGAGTTCTTTCACTGGAGTGAGCTGCAAAGAGTTATGCATCTTGTTGCTCAAGATGATGTTGGAGAGGATGTACCTCTCAGCTTCTTTGACATCGTCAACATTTGCCTCGTATATGGTTTTCAAATGATCTCGGATTGCCTCTAAATCAGACACTGTTTCCTCGGCCTCCTCAAACCCAGCATGGCTTCCTTTTGATGTGAAAAGGCCGTGATTCAGGCCATCTAGAAGGCCTGGAAAGCTGGTGGATTTAGCTGCTGTTTTTGTTGTGTACATTTCATAACAAAGTACAATGTTCTTCCAAACGTAATGCGGCTCTAATGTCTTGTCAGGCTTGGAGTAGGCTAGGTACCATTCAAAAAAGTCAAACTTGGCTTCAACTTCCAGTTTGAACTTTTGAATGAAACTTCTGTGTTCCTGTGAAGGATAAGGTCGTACCTTATTTAGTTTCTCAAAGGCTGTCTTTGCCACTTGAATAAAGCCAAAGAGTCCTCTGTTGTTGAACAAATTTGAATTGCTTATAGTACCAGCTGTGTCCTTCATTTCTTGGCCCTCTTCTTTGTCAGCTTTCCTCTCCACATCTTTAAAGGCTTTGAAGGCCTCATTTGCCTTGTGCAAGATGTCCTCCAGTCCATTGGCTTTCCTCAGCAAACGGTTCTTGTATACCTGCCCAAGAGTGTCAGCCACATAAGAGTTGTTTGGAGCTATTTTAATGGCTTTATTTGCCCATTCTAGAGCTTTGTCATAGTCAATGATGCCTCTGATGTAATAAAGACGGGAAACGGTTTGGGGAAAAAAGGGGTTCTGTCTTAATCTATTTGATGCAGTTTTCAAGACAGACACGGCATTGTTAAAATTTTCTTCCTCTTGTATATCTTTAATTAACCTGGAAAACTTCTCTTTACCATTTTCTCCCAATTCTCTCGTTGTCAGCAACTCTTTGATGAACTGGAGTATATGTGGTTGGGGCTGATCTCCACAAAGTGAGATCATTAAATTCTGCACTATAGTACTCCTGGAAATCCTTAAGCGAGCTAGTAGCTTCACAGCACTCTGTGCAACCACTGTGTCAATCATACATCTGTGTTCAGGGTTTGGACTGGATGTGTTGATTAAACGCGTAAAAGGCTCCATTCTTTCTTCAAAGGGGGGGCCTCCATGGATGGGATCAGGTGGTCCAAGGATCTTCTGACACTCAGGCATCAGAAGGTAGGCCTCAGGAATGTATGCGTTTAGCAGTGCCAAAAAAGAGAATAGTTGTGTGCTGGTGGACTTTGGGTTTTGTTCCACATACTGTGAGAGTAAATTCTCTTCCTCCAATGTCAGCTCCATGACGGTACCCTTAGACATCAAGATGAAGATGAAAGTTTATTTTTTTCTCGGTTCAGCTTCAAACAGGTGGTCCAGCAGTATTTAAATACCTGAAGAGGTGATAACAACAGAACTCATGTTAATTATTTAGTTTTACCACTTTCTAATACTTTTTAAGACACTTAAACCACCTTGCTGGAGGCGTGGCTCTGTAAATGGCAATGGCGGTCAATCCAGACTGAAATGTCTCAACAGCTATTGAATGGATTGCCACAACATTTGGTACAGACATCCATGGTACCCGGAGGATGAATCTTAATAACCTTTGTGATCCCTTTCCTTTTTTTAGCGCCCTCATCAGGTAAACATCAGTTAATTTGCCCTAGTCTTGCATTGCTGGACCTTCCTCCACCGAGGTGCTGCGGAGCAACAGTGCCTCAGCAAAATAGCCTTGGGAAGGAACTTGTTTTGGTGTAACGTGTACGTTCAAAACTTGTTTTAGTCGTGCAACAGAAAAGATTGGACAGACAGTCTAGCTAGCTAGGTTTTTTATTAACAATTGTCCTCATTAATCGAACGGAGTTTAAAATGCCAACACAAAGAAAGTCCAAGGCAAGGGACATCCGGCCTAAATGAATTAAATCCAGCGGAAGCTATCCCGGAAGTGGAACGTTGTGGCTATAGACTAATTTGCACAATACTTTGGTTTATGGTTAAATATCTGTACTTTGTGTTTAGTGCTAAGTGGTAAATGTTAGCATGCTAACACACTAAACGTAAGATGATGGACATGGTTAACAATATAGCTCCTAAATATATGCATGTTTACTTAGAGAGCATTTTAACATTTAGCTCAAAGCACCATCTGACCATCGTCAGGGCATCTGGGCCAAAACTAATTTATTTTATATATATATATATATATATATATATATATATATATATATATATATATAAAATAAATTAGTATATATATATATATATATATATATATATATATATATATATAAAATAAATTAGTATATATATATATATATATATATATATATATATATATATATATATATATATATAAAATAAATTAGTTTTGGCCCAGATGCCCTGACGATGGTCAGATGGTGGATGGACATTTGTAACTGATTGTTTATTAATGACTTAACATTTATTGCAGATTTGCTGGCTTATTAGAAAGTGAGCATGAGCATATATTTATGATGTGCCTATTAATAATATCATACAACCTGGTTTGATATATTAAGTATTACTAAATTATTTAATAAACATTAGAAAAATAGTAACAACTTATAAACCCTATAGCTGCTGACATTTAAGAAAGTAATACCGTTTGAAGTATCTCACATTTGCTAAAAATGTAATGATTTAGTTCACTGACCTGCACCAGCTCTTATGATGTAGCCTAATTTCTGGTCAGATGTTTGGCTTTTTGCAGATTCCTGATGACACAAAACACATAGAATAAAGGTTACTTATGACAAACAGTTTACAAAAATAAGACTACTTTTCAAAACTAATCAGAAACAGTTCCAGCAATAATAATAAAATGTAAAAATAAAATAAAAATAAAAAACGATTTCAAAAAGTAACTTTAAAAAGTTTCACTTTGGAAAGGGTTGTGGAATTATTGAAACTATTTACAATCATAATTCAGTTAACTAAGACGTTTAAGCAGCAGCATGATTATAATAAAGGTGACGAAAGATTAATAATAGTAAGCAGTAAGCTCCAGTAAGCTAACAGCACACATCTTCACAAGTATTGTTTGTACTGATTATATTCAAAATGTAATAAAAGAAACAAAGAATGGAAAATTCAACAACAAATGTTTACGCAAATCCTGTTACCTGTTTGAGTTCCAGCAGAGGTAAGGTGGACTAAAGAGCCTGAGGATGTTATTTATAAACAGCTTTAAGCCACGCCTTCTGCATATTGTTCATTCTTGTATCTTGGATACGGCGTACTTCATTGTGTTGAATGTCATTTCTCCTTGGTGATGAATAATGAAACCTTTAATACCTCATGCTTGAGACGAGACTAGTACATGCCTCCTAACTTTCAAGTTCCTAGAAATGAAAATCAAGTCTTTTAGCTGAATCATTGCAGTGATAATAAATGTTCTGATTTCCTGTAAACGTCTGTAAGCCTATACTGTACATTACTGTATATGGTTAACCTCTCAATCAAAATAAAACAGCTTCACTATTAAAGCTTAAGTGTGTAACTTTTTGATATTAATGAATGCCAGTTACATTCAACCAATTACCAAATGAGTTGCTACAAAGCTAATTAAGACTATCAGCTCCACACAACTCTCTCTGGATTTCTCAGTATGATTATGTTCAGAAGATTGTGGCGTCCGCCGACTTTCGCCCGCAGAAACTCAAGTGAAGATAATGACCTCTCCTGAAGAGTCTATTGTGTTTTTTTAATCCGTCATGTCCTCCTTGGCTACTAGCAACTGTGTGGAGGAGGGGTGGGGGGCTGTGCACGATCACGGAAGGCTTGTATCATGTGGACGCGCCAAAAGCTTAGCTGTCACTACTTAAAATTCCTCATGGGGGCAACAGAAACTATGCACTATAGCTTTAAGATGTTAAGTTTATAACAAAAATGATTTCTATTCAAAACACATAGCGTATTGAAAACAATGATAATAACCATCTTTAAAGGCCTTGCTAATACGATCTCAGCCTATAAGGCCCTCCATACATCTACAATGCATATTCCTTCTAAATCTCAAAAGGGTAACATAGGCAGAAACATACTTTCTTTTATTCACATAGGCAACAAGCAAGAACATTAGACAGTTAGACATTATTAAAGCTGCTCTCATCAATATTTTCACATTAACAATGGTATAATCCCTATGTGTAATGTTCGCTCATGATGAAAAGCCCACTGAGAATTATTACGTGACTGCAGTTCAGCTCAGCTCTATGAAGCGATTTGGTATCTTTCAGCTCATTCTTTTGATTTTAGGACCTGTAATTTTGTTTCACTTTTTTCATCAATGTTGTTTCCAGTTGTTTTTAGTGGAAAAACACCAAAGTACTCTACAGACCTTAGAGTAGATTTATGCATTTAAACAAATAAATGATATGCTTAACACAAATACAACAAAATACACATACTTAAAAACACTTACTGTATCACATAGTACACATCACATGACTTCATCTGCATTAAAAATAAAAATAGAATGATTTATTTTAAGTTTCAGAATAAGTGCAATGAAAAACAGAGAATCTGGTTGCAATGTTTATTAAGTCATGAACTGTGACGTGTTTGCAAATAATTACTGTTATTCAAGGATTAACTTGTGTGTGTGGTTTATTGCATCAGGTGAGCTTAGGTCACTTATGCACACGCATATGGTTTCATTATCTTTTCTTGTCTGTGATGAAAGATTTGGACATTTTTGTCAGACCGCCAGCAGATTTTGACATCAGACACACCCCGTATTTCCTGCCATGCCTGAAACTGAATGCAGATATGCAAATGTTTCTAACTATAGACTCAGTCTCTTTTTCTCTTTCATTTTACCTCTGTGTGGTTGTCTCTCTATCTCTCTAATCTGTTACAGCAGTGAATCACTGAAATTGACAGTCAGAACTTATTTTCTCTTTGTGCCCTTGTTTCTTACCTCTAAAATAGAACCCCAATTTTTTTTGTATTAAATTAATAATGTAATGAGCGAATACACACACAACATTGACACATTTTACTATTATTATTTATTTCAGGAACCTTAATGTACAGAAAATCAAAATCTATCTGTGACACAAAAATGGACAGTGTTTTAGAGCTCCCCCTAAATGTCTCAAAGTAGGCTTTCAGGGGAGCCCAGGTCCTTTTCAGGGGAGCCGAGCTCCCCTTAGCTCCCCCGTAATTCGAACCCTGGTTACCTCTGCTTTACAATTAGCATCCTGTAATGAGAAGGAAAAAAAACAGGTTTTTAGAATATTACTTACATTACTTATTGAGCACATAAAACACCCAAGAGAATTTGACTAATATTAAAATATTGATTTACTTTGCCCAAATATGGTCTTTATGTCTCCTGTTCAAAATCACTTATGTGTTACTTAAATTCATGTTTTTTAAATGTTTGCCCCAGTCATCGTCTGTTTCTTGCAGGCTTTTAAAAAATCCAACTAACTAATGAATGGTTGACCTTTTTCTGCTTGCTATTTGAAAAGACTAAAGTCTAAATGTGCTATAAATCACTGGAAGCTGGTTGTTCTTATGTCTGGTTGTTCATATGTCATATTTTGAGTAATTAAGTGAAACCCAAATCATCCACTCGTCAAGGAACCCCATGTGTTTGATTGTGGTCCAGAGCCACGTTTTAACCAGTTCTTAATTCAATTCAATTCAATTCAATTTTATTTATAGTATCAAATCATAACAGGAGTTATCTCAAGACACTTTACAGATAGAGTAGGTCTAGACCACACTATAATTTACAAAAAAAAACCAACAAGTCCCCCCAAGAGCAAGCACTAGTGCAACAGTGGCAAGGAAAAACTCCCTTTTAGGAAGAAACCTCAGACAGACCCAGGCTCTTGGTAGGAGGTGTCTGCTGGCCGTTGGGGTGCATCACAGTATAGTAAATAAACAGTGTTTAGAAAAAGTGGGTGTAGTAGTGCAGGGAGCAGCACGGCATAGCAGGGTATTTCTCAGCAGAACCACGGCAACAGCTGGAACCAAGATTTTGGTGCCATCCTAATCCCAGGATTTCATCCTGGGTGAAAAAGAAACAGAAAGACTCCGGGGAGCAAGCTCCCCAGAGCTAGGTTAGTAACAAGCATTTCTAGGACAGAGAAGCAGGTGGGCCGGGCTTGGCAGGTACTACAACTCCTCACTCCCTAACCATAAGCTTTATCAAAGAGGAGAGTTTTAAGTTTACTCTTAAATGTGGTGACAGTATCTGCCTCCCGGACCCAGACTGGGAGCTGGTTCCACATGAGAGGAGCCTGATAGCTGAAGGCTCTGGCTCCCATTCTACTTTTAGAGACTCTAGGAACCACAAGTAACTCAGCATTCTGGGAGCGCAGTGCTCTAGTGGGACAGTAAGGTACTATGAGCTCTTTGAGATACGATGGTGCTTGACCATTTAGAGCTTTGTAGGTCAGGAGGAGGATTTTAAATTCAATCCTGGATTTTACAGGGAGCCAATGCAGAGAAGCTAAGACGGGAGTAATATGATCTCTTTTCTTAGTTCTTGTCAGTACACGAGCTGCAGCATTCTGGATCAGCTGGAGAGTCTTAAGTGACTTGTTTGAGCATCCTGATAGTAAGGAATTACAATAGTCCAGCCTGGAAGTAACGAAGGCATGGACTAGTTTTTCAGCATCATTCTGAGACAGGATGTTCCTTATTTTGGCAATGTTACGAAGATGAAAAAAGGCTGTTCTTGAGGTTTGTTTTAAGTGGGCATTAAAGGATATATCCTGGTCAAAAATAACTCCTAGATTTCTGACAGTAGTGCTGGAGGCCAGGGCAATACCATCCAAGGTAGCTATATCTTTGGATATTGAGGATCGGAGGTGTTTAGTACCCAGCACAATCACCTCAGTTTTGCTTGAGTTTAGCATCAGAAAGTTGTAGGTCATCCATGATTTTATATCTGTAATACATGCTTGAAGTTTAGCTAATTGACTGATTTCATCTGGTTTGATTGATAAGTATAATTGGGTGTCATCTGCATAACAGTGAAAGTTTATTGAGTGTTTCCTAATAATATTACCTAGAGGAAGCATATATAAGGAGAATAGAATTGGTCCAAGCACTGAGCCTTGTGGAACGCCATGGTTAACTTTAGCGTACTTGGAGGATTTGTCATTAACATTAACAAATTGAGATCGATCAGAGAAATAGGACTTAAACCAGCTCAGTGCGATTCCTGTAATACCAACTAAGTGTTCCAGTCTCTGTAACAGGATGGTATGGTCAATAGTGTCAAAGGCAGCACTAAGATCTAGTAAGACAAGTATGGAAACAAGTCCTTTGTCTGAAGCAATTAGAAGGTCGTTAGTAATTTTCACCAGTGCCGTCTCTGTGCTATGATGCTTTCTAAATCCTGACTGAAAGTCCTCAAATACACTATTGCTATGTAGGAAATCACATAACTGATTAGCAACTACCTTCTCAAGGATTTTGGAGAGGAAGGGAAGATTATATATAGGTCTATAGTTAGCCAAGACCTCAGGATCGAGGGTGGGTTTTTTCAGAATAGGTTTAATCACAGCTACTTTAAATGACTGTGGTACATAACCTGTTAATAAGGACATATTAATCATATCTAATAATGAAATGTTAACCAGTGGTAGCGCTTCTTTAAGTAACCTCGTTGGGATGGGGTCTAAGAGACAGGTAGATGGCTTAGCTGAAGAGACTCTTAGCATTAATTGTTGAAGGTTTATAGGGTAAAAGCAGTCTAAGTATATGTCAGGTCTTGTTGTTCCTTCTAGCAGTCCTGCATTTGAAAGTGAACTGTTAGAAGTTGAGGGCAAGAGGTGATTAATTTTATCTCTAATTGTTATAATTTTATCATCAAAGAAGCTCATGAAGTCGTCACTACTCAGAGCTATAGGAATAGATGGCTCAGTAGAGCTGTGACTGTCTGTCAGCCTGGCTACAGTGCTGAAAAGAAACCTTGGGTTGTTCTTATTTTCTTCTATTATTGATGAGTAATAGTCTGATCTGGCATTTCTGAGGGCCTTCCTATAGGTTTTCAGACTGTCTTGCCAATCTAAACGAGATTCTTCCAGTTTGGTGGAACGCCATTTACTTTCCAGTTTTCGCGATATTTGTTTTAGTTTGCGAGTTTGGGAGTTATACCAAGGTGCTAGTTTCCTTTGCTTCCTCGTCTTCTTTTTTTTTTTTTTTTTTTTTTTTTTTTGAGGGGAGCAACAGAGTCTAAAGTCGTCCGTAGGCAGGCCGTAGCACTGTCTACAAAATTATCAATTTGGGAAGGACTGAAGTTAACAAAAAGGTCCTCTGTTATATTAAAGCATGACATTGAGTTAAATGCTGTTGGAATATCTTCCTTAAATTTAGCTATAGCACTGTCAGATAGGCATCTAGTGTAGAAGCTTTTATCTAATTTCATATAGTCGGGTAGTAAGAATTCAAAAGTTATTAAAAAATGGTCTGATAATAAACGATTCTGCGGAAATACAATTAAATCTTCAATTTCGATGCCGTATGCCAGCACTAGGTCGAGGGTGTGGTTAAAACAGTGAGTGGCCTTATGCACACTCTGACTGAAACCAATTGAATCTAATAGTGAGTTGAAAGCAATACTAAGGCTGTCGTTGTCAATGTCCATGTGAATATTAAAATCACCTACAATAAGTACTTTGTCTGATTTTAGGACTAAACATGATAAAAACTCTGAGAATTCAGATAAAAATTCTGAATACGGACCTGGAGCTCGGTAAACAACAACAAATATAAAGGAACAGTACGACATTTTAAGACGTACACTACACAGATTTATACTGTTCTTATGTCTATATGCTAAATATGAAACCAGCAGGTGGTTAGCTTAGTTTATCTTAATTTAGCACAAAGATTGTAAACGGGAAACATCTAGTTGGCTCCTCTTAATACATCCATGGTTGGCTCTAGTTGTAATCTAGTTGTAGCTACTAGCAACTGGAATTTAGAGCCAATGACTGCAAAGGATTTCAAACTGTTGTCATAACTGTACTTGACAAGTAACAGGTGATTTGATTGGTTCATGGTTGCTATGGTGGGCCGGGCAATAATTCAAATCAAGACTGCACCAGAAAGCTGCATGGTGAGTAGCTTGGCATACCAAAACTAACTAAACTATTATAAGGATGATACATCTGTAAAAAAAAAAAAACATGCCCATAAAAAACTATGCATAACATCTGTCTTGATGGCATCAATCAGAAATAAGGTTGTTAGTTTGGTATATGAACATATTTTTTTGGGGGGGGGCAATTTATTTTAACCCACTGAAGTAAAATGGGCCATCATCACAAACACACATACACGTGTTTGAGTGTGTGTGAGTGAGTTTGTGTGTAAGGGTGTGTGTGTGTGTGTGTGTGTGTGTGTTTGTGTTTGTATATGTATGTGTACGTACGTGCACACACACACACACACACACACACACACACACACACCACTGACATCAGTTCACTGATCTATGCTGTTCCAAAATGGATTTTCTTTAATTGCACATTTGAATATGTGGGTTTGCACCCAAAATGTTTTTTGAATGGCACATATGAATTTTTGTTTAATGCAGTTTAAATGTTATGTGGCTGTATAGGCAACTGTGTTTTAAAATTAAAATTGATGATAAATGACTATTTCCCTTTGCAGTTTGACTGGCCCATTTTACCTGAAACTGCTCATGCAAAAAATGTTGGCAGAGCTGATGTTTCAAGAACTGTAGAGCCTAAATAATTATATTTTATTACATAATTTCAACACAAAATTATCAAAAACAGTCATTATTAATCATAAAAACACATGGAAAAGGCATATATGGTATTGTATTATTGTCCCAAACGATTTACTAAAAAGTGGCCCAATTTAGCTGATATAACCTTTGTAGCAACTCATTTGGCAATGGCTTGAATGTAACGAACGTTCATTAATATCAAAAAGTTACGCACTAAAGCTTTAACTCATTAACATGTTGTATCTCCTTTATTTAATCCATACAAAACAACAATTCCCTGTTTTATGGGGTATTATGCATATTTGCTGGCACTGAGCAGTTGCCAGGTAACCAGCGAAAAGTTTAGGACGTAACTGTTCCCTGACTCTTTTTTGTGAGACTCAGTGAATCAGAATCATTGGGTACGTTTACATGCAGCCAATAACCCGTTCAAAACCAGAATATTAGCAATAACCCGGTCGCGCACGGCCATGTAAACACCGGCAAAAAACCTGAATATGCTCATATTCCGAATGACCCCTGGGTTACCCCTTTTCTAACCCGAATATTTGGTCATGTAAACGCGTATCGGAATATCCCCATCAAAAGGAACATTGATTTGTGTTCTGTGCATGTTCTATTCGCAAGGAATCTTGGTCTTTTGAGTAGAGGAACTTCTTGTATGTGCCGCCTGGCGCATACAAAAACCCGCGTGCAGTATACTGGAAGTAAACAAGAAGTAGAGGTAAACATGGCGAGACGCAGACAGCACCACACTTTTGGAGCGAGGAGGAAACCAATTTCTTTATTAGTGTGGTGAAAACTATGAATAGGCTACAATCTTTTGTTGTTGTTGTGCTTGTTGAAATGACACATATTGCATATTAAGGTTGTCCGTAAGTCCAGACGCTGACCGTGCGTCGCCGTTTACATCGGGATATTGCCAATTGATTACAAATTCCATGTATAGGCCTACAGGAGTAACTCTCTCTGCTCTCGCATGTAAACGGGTTATTCCGAATGTTTCAGAAACCCGAATAGCGACCTTAACCCGACCATAACCCAAATATTGGCTGCTTGTAAACGTAGCCAGTGAGCTTGAGCTACAGAGGTGTTGGTAGGTTACTTTTAGGCTAGCTGTTTCCCCTTGTTTCCAGTCTTTGTGCTAAGCTATGTATGTTAACAAGCTGCAGGCTGTAGTTTCCTATTTATCTTACAGGCATGACATCCAACTCGCAGCAAGAAAGCACATAAGTCCATATCCCAAAATGTCCAACATGTCCTATATTTAAAGAGGCTTTTTTTACCTGTTTTGTCAGACGATCCCAAATGACTGCTGATAGTCAAATACTATAGCTGAAAGGTGTCTGTGGTCAAGCATGTCTCTTAAGATCAGGACGCTACACTCACCTGGATTATTGGCGGCCTCCAACCGCTTTTGACGTTGGAAGACGAGTCCACTTTTGTCACTTTGCCAGCTGAGATTGAAATCAGTCATCTTTTGTCTCAGGCCTGTCTCCAACTGAGGGCAAAGCCCAGTGTTACAAATAAAAAGTACCTGCCCATCTGTTTAACATTTATGTATCTGTTAATCATTCAAGTTTTGAAACGCTAATAAAATATGAATACATCTGTGTATCTTGAATGAACAAGTAGTGGTACATTAACCTGAAAGAGGTTACTAATGGTTACAGGTCAAACCTACAGTGTGCCTGTAGTCTCCTGTTCTCTCTTTTTTAAATGCAGGCCGCATACAGAACATATACACATATTTAGTATTACTTCATCAATTATATATATATATATTTTTACCTTTTTCAGGAGTGCATCACTGACTGTGGAGTTAGTGAGGTCCACTTTAGAGCGCATGGTAATCCTTATTACCATCCTCTTTACTTTGAGACCTGCAGCATCCCAACACAGAATCCTATTGTTAGTGATCATTGTCAGGCAGTGGGCTTCGCCTTTCAGGCTACTTATTTATGCACATTGTTGGAACCTTTTTCAGTCTAAAAGAAAGCTCTGTATATTTGCAGAGCTTTCTTTTAGACTGAAAAAGGTACCAAGTACTTTCACCTCACAAACATGTTGTTTGAGTAAAAATAAGAATACATTATCAATCGCCAAATATCAGCTCTTTGTTAGAGTAAACTAAATGATTACTAAATGATTTCAACCTTTAATGACTTCTTTTTTTGACAACATCCAGTTGTCTGAGCAACATTAACATTCATTTGTAGTCGTGTTTCTGGCTAAAACTGTCCCCCCTGAAAAATGACCCAGTAGGTCATCAAACACAGGACTTTCACCCAGGAGACCGAGTTACGTGTCCCGTTTAACTTTAGTTAACAAACGGAACTATGTCAAGTTCTGTCACGTGCATAATTACGTAACAAATGTTCTGGTTTAAACCCAAACCACGATTTTTGTCTGGAAGATTTTAAAAACAGGATTAAAGGTGCAGTAGGTAAGACTTATAAAACTAACTTTCTGTCATATTTGTTGAAACTGACCTTATGTTTCAGTAGGACTACATGAAGCAGGTCATTTAAAACTAAATCCAGCTCCTCTGGCTCCTTTAAGGACTTTCTGACCACTGAATACATATCTCATGTTACTGAACTCTGACAGTTGATTGTTTGATGTAATTTGCTATTCATTTTAAGTCTGTTGATATTTTTGTTATGCTGCTGGACTCCAGCCAGGCCAGGACTCCCTTGCAAAAGAGAGTCTGAATCTCAATGGGAATATTCCTGGTAAAATAAAGGTAAAATAAAACAAATAATTATATAAAATTGTCTAAACTTTACTAAGTAGTCTTTGTGCTTAAGTCTAACTGCGACCTAAAGTGCAACATTTTCACAACGTTAACGATGTGTTTTAAACCACAACTGTAAGTTTAGGTATGAAGATGGAAAATGCTCCTGTTGGTCACATTTCCTGTCACAGTGGTGCTAATTTATGAAACGCTTCTATGGGTTGTACAAATAACCTATGTGGTCATATGGTTTGGAGGACTTGTTGTTCTGTCTACCAGATAAATGTAAGTCCAATATTCATTCTGCTATTTGTTCTGTTTTGGTCTCCACCAACTCCTATAAGAACTATGTGGTTCTTTAGCTGCTAAATGCTTCACTATGTCCATCCAGTACATGCCCCTGTTTTCTAGATACAGTAGAAATTATAGTTAAAAAAATAAAAATAAAAAAAATAAAGTTAAAATGTATGCATACTCAGCCATCTTCTCCTAACTAAAGAAACCATTTTAGCAGCATGTCTAAAAATTATTTTTGCATTTTTTGCATTTCAGTAACTCACCTCCCTGACAGGCAAACACGGCCTTCTGGTTACAATCAGCTCCGATCCAGCGTCCCTGCTGTGACACTGCAACCGAAGCACAGTCTCCCAAAACAGGTGAGCCACTCAACCAGTACCTGAAGGAAGTTTCTCTTCCATCAGACCACATCCAGGCATCGTTGAACAGACCGATCCACATGCTGTTGAAAATTCCGGCACCAATGGCAATCACTGAGTTCTCTGCCATAGTGCTTACATAGGCCAAGTCAGTGTGGTTACTTCTGCACACTTCTTGACTGTTCTCCCAGTTTGTTGCTGCGTAATACATATACTTTTGCGAACCATCCGGCTGGACTAAAGAGACATACAGGGAGATGGCAGAAAAAAATAATTTCAGGTATTTCTTCTGCAATGCCAGCAGGGGTCAAGCAAGAGATTAGGTTAATAAACATTACTAATGTAAGATAATGTTTAACAACATCAGAACATTTGAATAACTTTATTTCCTAGTGTTAGGTCAATGAAAAGGATTGAAAGCAGCATCCAATTTTGTGGTTTGAATATTGTTACATCTGGATTTTATTCACTATGTTTTTAAAGCATATTGCGTGACAAAATCAGACTGTATGTCATTTACTCACCTTCATAACACACAAAAACACTATCACCTTCACACTGTGCGTCATTCCACCCACCATTTTGAAACATTTGTCCACACCATTCATTGCCTCCGGCGTTGTCCGGTTGACCGGGAGACCACGTGGTGAAGTTCGCTGTGCCTGTGCCATTGGACCACATCCACCTGCGAGTTATTCCTTTCTGAAGCCCGATCCAGCAGTATGTAACATTACTGCCCAGCGTGTTGACCAACGTGTTCTTGTCGTCCATGTTGTTCACTGTGGCCAGGTCGGTGTACTTTACTCTGCAGAAGCTCTGAGCCTCATACCAGGTCAGGGAGACATTGACCAGGTGGTACTGCTGAGGAACTTTGGGCAAAGTTTTAGATATAAAAAAGCAGGTAGAGCAGAAACATTAATATGCATTATCTTAATCAAATTGTATCAACAAAGGGGGATAGGGGTGTCCTGAATGACTGCAGAATCAACACCTCCCTGTCAGTCTCACCAACTGTTCACTGTGAACGTTTAACTTTAATTTACTAATACAATTTAGAAAGAAAACAACAACATGGTTTACAAAAAAATCCATCAGCAACAGAAACGGGAGTATAGATTCTTAATTTAATATTAAGTGATGGTCGGACAGGTTTGTACATGGTTGAGTTTATAAAAAGTTACTTTATGTCAACATTTCTACAGTCACACAGGAAGATGCTAGGTCAGCTCATTATTGTCATGGCAAATTGGTTCATTGATGACAAACAAAATGCATGTAAGCAGACATTATACATATACATATATACATATTTTCAAGTTCTTTAGCATTTTTACAAGGTCTTTACATTTCTTTGATTTGGAAAGTGTCTTTTGCCAGTTACATTAGTAATAATAAAACAAGCATTGCATGTTTTACAGTGGTCAAGACGTAAAAATAATGTTTTCTGCAGGTACTTACTCAGCTGAGCAGTGGTCCTCTGAAATAAAAGGAGAATCCCTGTGGGAAAAAAAAGGAAATTGTGTTATTTTCATCTTTCAACAGCAACCATTAAAGTCAATCGTGTGAGTAATTAATTGTGCTTACCAATGAAGGGGACAGCACTCTTTAGCCACACCATTTTAATCTGAGCCAGGCGAATAAAAATCACAGAAAGTATATCACAGAGAGATAGGAAGCTCAAAATGTAAATTACTTCTAATAATCACATTACTTTAGATGTATATAAATCACATTTGTGTGGTTCTATAGTGTAGAATAATTTAAATTACTATTGCACATATGTATGTATATTTTTAAGATAGACTTACCTCTCTCTTCATCCCACAACCAACTCTGTTTGGGAATTCATGTTGTGTGTTGAGAACATTCGTGGAAAATGTCTCTCACTTTTTCATGTCATTTCATGCAAAACTGGATCAGCAGTGAGGTGGAAACGTGAGCAGATATGGTTACCAGTGTCCTATGGCATCACGTGGTTACACAAGCTAATTTGTGTTTGTGCTGTTTGTCAGCAGTGCAAGTTTTACAAAGCTTCTTCTGAAGTTCTAAAATATCTGATTAAATTATTTAAACTATATACTATAAAACATATGTAGACTTCATGAGGGTGAATCTTGTTATTACATTTTACTAAAAAGTTTTCAAGAAAGGCCCATTCAGTATGAAAGTGAGTAGGCTTATTTTACAAAATGTCAAAGTATTGGCTTAATATTGAAAGAAGCCTGGTGTCACCAGTTCACTTGAATGATATTTTATTTACATCCTTCTCTTTTGAAAACTGAAATATAGCCTACGAAATGAAAAACCAAATCGAAAATTGAAAAGATTTATAATTGGAAACTACAGTGTCAAATACAACACATCTATATTCTATAACAATTCATTAAAGTCTGGAGGACAATACTTAATTTCACCACATTGGTATAGCTCTGGTATACATACTTTAGGAGATATAAATGACTTGTCCACCACTAAAGCATTTTTGGGAACAAATAAAAAGTCTATCAGAAAGTTTGTGTTTAAAGATGAACTGCTCTCCATCATGTATACTGCTAAATAATGATTCTGAGCATAACTTTAATTGAGGAGAAAAAAGAAAAGAAAAAAGTAAAATGATGTGCAACATTCTCATTTTGTATATCTTTTCTATTTTTATTTTTTGTTGCTAGTGTTTTAGTTTAGCTTATTTTGCTTATTTTTGTTTTGTGTGTTAGCTTTGTATTTTTTAGACTATATGCTATGTATATAGTATATTTATATAGCATGTTCTGTGTATATAATTAGGCACAGTTTACTCTAAGGTATAGGTCTAATTTCCAGTGTCTTTTTAAAGTTAACTGGGCTGAGCCCTCTGTTGTGTTTTGATTACAGTTATTGCATAGAAAGAAGTTTATGCCTTTGAGAGGGGAATATGCTTCAGTAACTAATGATTAACTGTTCTATATGTAATGAATTTTGTTTTTGGACTTTCTTTGTAAATTATTGAATAAAACATTAAAAAGGCATTAGTATTCATTTAATGTCCATTTAATGCTGCTTCTATAATATCTGACAAGACAGAGCAAGACACATTTAAACTATTTAATATAACACACTATTTTCAGAAAGATTCATGGTTTCACACAATACAATGTATATGATTATTATGATTTGAATTGGCTACAAAGTAAAACGTCATTGACACATGGGTAAAGCAACTTAAATGCAATCTTTGCATACTGTGTTTGCTTACTGTAGACATATTTTGTCATCTTACTCTACTTCTTTCCCTGTTTACTCTCTCAAGTACACACATTAGTAGTTGTTCAACTTCAGTCCTCAGCCAGAGACGCAAGACTCATGTTCCAGCCCCTTCACACCTGATGAAGAAAAGAAAGCACGCGCTCTAGAGGTCAACATGTAGAACAGCACAGGATGGAAAACACATGTTAGGCCAAAAACTCCCCATATTTAGATGATATTGAGAATTGAAGATGGTTGCATGTTATTGGTCAATAGAAGTGTTGGTAAACAAGGCCCAACTCTTATTTGAGCCAACAAGGTGAACTATTATGGAATCAATCTATACATTGTATTTTATTTATATGAATACATTTGTATTCCACAAACAGTGGAACAAATATCTCCTTTGTTTTGCCGTGTGTATTTATTTGGTCTAAACTGTACTTGCCAAAAAAAGTAAATGATGTTTTAAATGTTGTTAGCCTTTTGCTTATACACTGTCTCCACTTACGTCTAAAAAAGTCATCATCTTTTAAAATGGAAAATAATGCCCAATAGCTACTGTATCAATTTAGTATTTACTTACACAGAAAGTGAATTTTGAAGATTTAACAAATGTCCCTTGGAGTGTGTATGTACACTAGTAGTGGGACAAAATCAACAATAAAAACAGTGAATTAAATGAAAAACTGGAATATTTTACTTTTCATTTGTGCTGTCTTCCTTCTGTGAAACACGTCCCGACATGCTCCAGCGGATCTTAAAATCACTGATGCCCTTTTTTTTCATCTCTGCCTCCAGCTAGGAAGCATACACAAAAATTAGTCTTTACATTTATTATAACTTTAATGATTAGCAACATGGATCTCATTAGCTATAGCTCAAATAAACTATACATTACACTGGGAGTAGACTTTTTATGTATGCACACATGATAAATCTTAGTAAAAGTTCTCTTTCTCACCTGGCTCAAGATTTGTTGTTGGATGACTGGGTCACTCATGTCAAAGTCAGCACTGATCCTCACGACAGATCTCCTCTTGAAGTCTGAAAAACAGTTGCTGGTGTGATTGTTTAGCTGGCATTTTGGCAGCGTTATGAAATGTTATGATTTAAAGAGCTGTGCCATTTGTTTAGCACGTCTTAGTCCATTGACCACAGTAGTAGTAGCATCACTAGTGAACGTATTTTTAAGGATAGAGCAGGAGTGTCAAACTCAACTTCACTAAGGGCCACACTGGGAAATGAGAATCACATCCAGGGCCAGACATGTAGACTTAATTTACATGCTTTTATTTCAGAGAAAAAGTCAAATATCTTTGACTGTATTTTTGCACGTCTCATATAGTCTTCTCACTTACAGTTCACTTAAAGCCCTACAAAAAGTCAGCAAGAAACTTCATCAGCCATCGTAGAGTTTAGCACGTCAAATAAAATTACATTTTTAGAAGCAGCTACCACACAGCCGACTCACTGTTCCACAGCCTAAATATGAAAACTCTGCTTCTGGGGAATTTCTGAGTCTCAAAGTCGTATTATTTTTGGTCGTCCCGTATTTTTGGTTTATAGCACAACTAGGCGAGCCAAAATGTATTGTGAACTAAAACTGATATGCGGGCCGGATCTGAACCTGCGAGGGGCCGGATTTTGCCCGCGGGCCTTGAGTTTGACACATGTGGGATAAAGTGACTTTTAAGATGAATTGCCTATATTCCAGGAAGCCATTGGTTCAGGTTCATTTCAATGCACCACAAAAATGAATTAAGTTGAAGAGATTTAGTAGCTGCTTGAGATAGGTAATCCATTACAATTAACAAAACACAAACATTGTTTTTTTTTTTTTCAAAAAGCTGGTTGCCTGGTAATGTTTTGGTAATTTCAATTAATTTAACTACTAAAGTGATTTTAACTTTCTATAGAAAATCTCAATTTTTCATTTAGCATTAATGCTAGGTAGGCAGCAGCAATGAATAACAGTCTGGTAGTAAGAGTGCTGTTTGTCAATAAACTGTAAGTGGAGTAGGTCTGCAACTAATTATTACATTTCAGTATCGGTTAATATAACACTTTTTCAATTAACTGATTAATCGTTTAGTCTATTAAATGTCAGATCTTTGAACAATTACTTTTTCCCAGAGCCCAAGCAAAACGTTTTCAAATTACTTTTTTTCTGGTTCAACCAACAGCCCAAAACTCAAAAATATGTACTTAACAATGATGTAAAACACACGAGCAAAGCAATGAATCCTCATGAAAGACTTGAATCAGCAGAGGTTGGACATTTGTGATTGAAAAGTTGATTTGTCAATTAACTAATCAATCAGTGGCTCAAGCACTAATGTAAAACTTACATAAACTTGCATACCACTTACAGTAGCAGAGAAACATAGATTTGGTGTCGCAGGACCTTATGCTCCATTTCCTGTCATAGACATAAGCACATTTTGGACTCTCTCCTAAGCTGTCGACTAGTCCCTGAGACCAGTATCTGAATGAGGAGTAACTCCCATCTGACCACTTCCAGGAGTCTTCAAAAAGGCCGATCCAGGCCAGCTTTTCTGCCGGCACCATGCTCTGGATTTCATTGTTCTCAGCCTGGTTCCTTATGCTGAGCAGGTCTGTGTGGTGCACCATGCAGTAGCGTCGAGCATCGGTCCAATTCATTGCTGTTTCCACAAGAATCTTGGTTTCTAGTGTGCCGTTTCTGCCTGCGAACACAGAAATAATCAAGATGCACCAACACACTAAGAACGCAAGCCTTTCAAATTGGTTGATGATATTTAAGCCATCCACAGTTTGTAGTTAATAGCATAAAACACACAAAAACAGGTCATACTTTGTCAACATGGGAATAATATTTTTCGTAATATTACCATCAAAGCATAAGAAGTAGTTAGGTAAGTTACAGTCCAGGTCTCTCCATTCACCCGTGTGTTGTATGCCAGCACAGTGATAGATGCCACTCTCGGCGTTGGGTTCACCAACACCCCAGTTCCTGAACTCAGCTTCACCATCTCCATAGTAACCCCCATCTGACAAAGACCACCTCCAGGTTAAGTCATCCTGATACAGCCCAATCCAAAAGTCGTTGAAGTCATTATTCATTTTGTCAACAACCCTGTTCATGTCGTTAGCGTTGTTGATGGTGGCCAGGTCAGTGAACCTCTCTCTGCAGTAGCTCTGGGCTTCAAACCATGATTTAGGCTCATTGTGAATGAGAATGTAGTCACGGCTGCAGGAATCAAAGAGGCAGTAATCTGTTGGTAGAAAAAGGAAAATGCAATAATAATTTTGTTTGTGAACGCAAGATGTAGGACTAGTATGAATACCTGTACTACAATCAGACTTGATTAAATCACTAAAAGGTCAAAGAGAAAAAAAAATGTATGCTTAAAAGACAAACATAGCATTGAGACCAATTATTCAGCATTACTGTGGTATTTATAGAGGTGATACATGTAAAAGATTTAATTGGAGCAAGAAATCAGCCACTCCCACCACATTAGCCTTGCCAGTGAGTTTTATAAACAAGGTCCTAACAAGATAATAATGTAAATGACAGTATCAACTGCAAATGCCATGACCCTTCAATTTCCGGTTAGTAGGGTTTCATAAAACTGTATCATTTGTTTACCACTGGGCGGGGGCTGCTGAAGATATGTGTTTTGAGGATTCTCCCAAGTGCTGTAGACCTCGACCTCACACAGAGGCGGTGGTATGTCAGGATGCATTACAGTCACATAGCGACCCACAATCCCACCGCAATCCACGGTCACCAGTGATTGTGAACTACTTGGGATGACCATGCAGCTGAAATAGATAAAAGAGATATAGAAAAAGAATACATGACACAGCTTGATTTACCTTTAAACTTGATTTTTTTTTTTTTATCCAGATTTACCTGTAAAAGATATTTACGGCATTATTTATGCTACTGTATCTACCAGAGACAACTTAAATATTCTTAAAATTCTGAGATACTGGCTGAAGTGACCAATGGGCGAAAGTGCCCACGTATTTCCTGTAGTTTTACATTCTCCAATGCAAATTCATGTTTCGTTGAGCCATCCATCCACCCCAACCTCCTCCACCTGCAGACTTAACAGCTCCATAACAACATCACACTATTTCCTCAGGCAAGTGTCATGAATCCTACAGCTACTAGAGGGCTTTGTCAGTTGAAGGTAAACATGATTTTGTTGACTGATGCTGTAGTTTTTTTCGGAAGGAAAGTCTCCACTTACAAACATAGTTGGGCGATGCATTTGTCCATCCTTCTTCGACTACATATTTACCTTGTGTTGTCCACTCGGACATCACTACTATAGCAGCAGTCCTGACTGTAGGCAAGTTGGATCACAGTCACATTGCAGGGAAACAGTAGATCCACCATCACCCACTGACTGGGTTTGTCTTCAGTTTTGCTGCAGGTGGAAAACGGATGGCCATCAATAACTTTGCTGGCTTCCTGTCCGGTTAATTTTGAGGAAGATTGAAAAGCCACTCCTCTCAAAGCCACATTTTCTAGGTAGGAGAAACATGTAAAAAAATTAGGATAATAATAATTGTTTATTTATTTATTTTAAGTTGGTACTTTAAATTTAACAAGGGTGTTCAAAGACCCATTGGTGTAAATGTATAATGGAAGCAAGTAGACAATAAATAAGAGAAATTAGATTTTGTCCACCTTTACCAAATGTTGATAGGAAATACAAAAACTAAAATGAAATTTATTCTGGCGTTTTACATTATTGAAATTTTACACAGTTAGACATTGTTGTAAAAGCTTCAAAAATAAAGTTGGAAATTCTACAGTCTGTACTTTGTAGTTAGTTGTTGTTTTTCAAAGCAGAAATCGTATCCAATTCCAGACTTATAAACTTTTGAAGAAAGTAAAGTAAGTAAAGTAATAATCTCAAAGATATATATTTTTTTAAATACATTTATGTTAAGTCACTATCTATCACCAAATGAGGTAACATGGGGATTGAGCCTAAGGCCCACTGATTACAGCCCTTGCATTTGCAGTATTATGAACTGGTCTGTGGCGACATTCCCGGGTAAGATCACAAGCGTGAAGCATTTTTTTCTAGAAGAAAACCAAACACCAGGCAAAAAGCTGTCTTTTGCTGCTTTCTCTGGTTGAAAGTTCAAGCATGTTTCACCGCTGGTTTTGGGATGGTTTCCACACCCAACAGCGATGTTGTGTGTTCCTGAAGTACACCTGTACATCACTGAAGCCAGGTGAGTAGTTATACTGGAGGTCAGTCAAGATTTTCAGGGGGTGTTGTGTTACTCTTTAATCAAGACGTTTAAGGGGATGAACAATGTGTGCATATTAATGGTTACACACGACTTGCTACCATGTTGAAAAGATAGAAAGAAATGTAACTCCTCATTTAAAGTATATTCTTCCAATGTTACCATGTACAGGAAGCCGTCAGAGAGGAAAAATTAAAATGTTTGACCTTTTTGTTACCATTTTTGTACTATTGTTCTTCCAATATGGCATACTCAATAAATAAATGAAAGGCTCTGCTCTGTAAGTCACAGCAATCTGTTGTAGAAATGTATTCTGATTTTAGGAGGAAATTTAATTTGTCATGCTGCGGAGCATACCTAGCACAGTACCATACACCTGTACTTCACAAATGGTCAAAGTCTTCTGTAGTCCAGGAAGAACAACATGGATGAAGCGACCTTCCATTATCCCACAATTGTATTTGTATTTTTGCTGTCCGTCTGCAATGTAGATGATGGCACACCTGAAAGAAGGAGGAAGTATAAGTAAAAAGAAACAAAAGACTATTAAAGTGTCTGGAAACTATTAGTGCTACTACAGCAACTAAGTACTCTTTTCTTCCTGCTAATATCACCTCTGGTTCGTGGTGTCATTCCTGAGGCCAATGCGGATCTCAGCACCGGTCAAGTTCTGTGAGCAGCAGTCGCTGGTGATAGACACATTACTAATGCGGTAGATACTCCGAAGGTCCAGTTGCCACCAGGGGTTGTCTTGCACTGGGACTGAGGCACAGGTTTCTTGTCCAGGGTTTTCATCAATGGCCTTAGATGGAGCAGTTTCTGCAGAAGCTGGATTTGCAGACTGCGTAGCTACTCCTCTCGGTGCCACGTTTACTGGTGGGAGTGTCATTAAGGCAATAATGAATACATTTATTAAAAAAGAACCAGTTACAGATTCATTTGGGAAACCACATCATTGGTATGCCTACTAAAGTACAGTTCAACAAGACAAAGAGTCTACAGCCCCACTATAGCTGCTCTTTGGGGCTATACTGCTAATTGTAAAGCAAAATATTAGACAAATAGAAGATTTAACCTGATAATGGCGCATAATATAAGTCAATCCGAATAACATTTCCATCCCTAAACCACTGTTTAAAATTGTTAAAATGTCTAAAAATATAAATACTTTGAATCGTGAACACAAATAATTCACTGAAAGCTGTAGTTTCTGGGGATTTATAGATGTGTTTTTTTTGTTATGTGTCCTGTGGTTTGTTATTTTGTGGTTATTATTTCAAATGTATTGCATTTTTCACATATATTACTTTAATTATTGATCAGTTAGATGTGATTAATGTGGGCTGAAAGTTTGCGATGAATGTTTCTAAAAAATCATTACACATGAATTTTAACAAAGAAATGCTTAGCTCTCACAACCTGGAAACTAGTTGTAAACATAGACCGACGTTATTCTTCACTGAAGATATTTTAGTATATAAGTATACAATAATAAACAATATTGTATTGGAAACACCACATCATTCAGTCAACTTTAGATGCCATTTCTTAGCATTGCGTACCTCCTGTAACGCTGGTAGTAGCGTATACTTTGACCTCACAAAGCTGAACATATCCTACTCGAGGAATAAAAATATTGACGTAGCGTCCTGTCATCTGGCTACAGTTGAAGTTCATGGTAACAGCACTGGTCACAGTGATAACTCCACATCTGAGGGGAGGAAAGATTCGTTATTGCAGAACAAAACCCCCCAGCCCCTTCCTAAACTGAAAATGTAACATGAAGACAATGTCAGTGTGAATACTTGGGTGAAAACAAAATGGCACTCCAGTCTGAGTAGCAGGCTAGTTTAACCCATAACATCACCTGGGATTGTTGTTGCCATTGTTCTCCAGTGAGTTACCAATGCGGACTTCTGCCCCATTTAGATCATAAATGCAGCAATCTGTACGTCGAGTGACTTCAACTGATAAGATGTCATACGGAGCCAACATGTCCACTCTCCACCACGGGTTTTGCTGCCCCTGAGTTGAAGAACAGCTCCCATCATGGTAGCTTGCATGAGTATTGCCATCAATCACCGTGCTTGCTAGAGTCCAGGGAAAGATAAGTGAAGACTGTGCAGCCACTCCACCCAGAGCCATGTTAGCTGGAGAGTTAGAAAAGTGACAAAGATCAATGTGTAAAACATCTACACAGGAAGGCACTTGATGAGAAGCTTAAAAACGCTGTAAAGACTACATACACACTACACTACACGTATCTTATTGATGATTCATTGTTCTTTAATATTTCATAAAACTCAATTGTACAAACAAAACAAATTATCAAATTAGCCAACCGTGTGTTGTTTAATCTCACCTGCAGATATATGTTTACTCATCAGTGGTGGGAAGTAACAAAGTAGATTCATTTGGAGGTACTGAGTATTTCCATTTTATTTTACTTCATACTACACTTTTTACTCCACCGCATCTACAGTATTTGACAGCTGTAGTTATTTTTCAGACTAAGATTTTACGCAAAAACAGAAACATTGTTAAACATCAAACCAGTGGTTTCCAATTATGTTTTGGTTTGTCACCATTTACAAGAAGTGTAGATGGGGAACCTTGTCACATCTTAGATTACTGCGAGGTGTGAGAAGTTGAACCTAAGAATGATTTTTTTCTTTCTTTTTTAACTGCAAAGAAAAGCTCAGCACTCATAGCCTGGAAACTATTAATAACTGAGCACAAAATAATATTATGTAAATTAAGTTCACACAGGAACCAACCGGATAATTAAATCTACTTTGGATGCCATTGATCATTGATCAATGATGATGCATTACCTCCTGTAAAGTAGTCAAACACTTTGACCTCACAAAGCATAAGTCTCTTATTTGCTCCTGGAATGAAAATGTTGACGTAGCGTCCTCTCATTTGGTTGCAGTGGAAGGTCATGGTAACATCACTAGTCACGGTGATAACTCCACATCTGAGGGAGGAGGAGGCGAAAGAGCAGAAATGCAAAACTAAAACAAATAGCCCCCCGCCCTTTACCAAAATGGAAAATATCTAACATGAGCACAATGGCAGTGTGAACACTGGGGTAAAAACAAAATGGCAATCCAGTCTAAGTATAATGGTAAACCCATCGTATCACCTGGTATTGTTGTTGCCATTATTCTCCAATGAGTTACCAATGCGGATTTCTGCCCCGTTTAACTCAGGAGGGCAGCAATCGGATCTTCGGATGATTATAACTGTTGAGATGTCATACAGACCCCCCAAGTCCACTCTCCACCAGGGGTTGTCCTGGTACAGAGTAGAAACACAGCTCCCATGACCATAGTTTGAATCAGAATTGCCATCAATTGCCAACCCTGGTACAACCAAGGAATCCCAAATTGAAGACGCAGCAGCCACTCCACCCAGAGCCAAGTTAGCTGGAGAGATGGCACAGTGACAAAGATCATAGAATTGATAAGCGAGTACATGTTTGCAGAGCAAATTACGTAAAACATTTTCCCACTGCGTTTTTTTTATTTTTATATATGTCATGTTTTAAGACTTTTCAAAACCTGCAGATATCCTGAATAAATGTTTAAGGGCCAGAGATGTCAAAGAATTCAGGCTGTTCTCATGAACTATTCTTGGGTACGAAGAGTAATACATTGCAATTGGTATGTATTCCACTTATTTTATAAAGGTATACACCACAACGACTGTCCAAAGCAGTCCAAAACACAGGGGAGTTCATGTGACAGAAAACATTAAGGGGAAAACACAAAACTCCCCCAGGAAACGGGTGGTTGTGTCCCGGGAGTAGGCTACATAAGGGGACTAGTGTTTTAACCCAAAACCCAAAGACTTTTCTTACTAGTCGTTTTGGTGCAACAGTCACCTTTTGTCGGCTAAACTTCACGGCAACGCTAGTTTAAAAGACCAGGGACCTCACGGTGCTCTGCACACAGCTCACAGTAATCTCTTCTCGGCTAAATTTAACAGTAGAGTCTGCTAAACTTAACTGTAATGACTGGTAGGCACATGACCAGCTGATTATATCTTAGGATATTATACAAATTGTTGTGCAAAACACGTTCATGAGAATGAGTTGAACGCATTTACAAAAGAGTGAACATTGAAGAAAAGTCCCAAAAATAAATATAAATTTGCGTAGCAGAACTTTGTTTCTTCTTTCCTGAACCATTAATCGTCTCATGACACACTGATGGAATCTAATGATGTCAGCACAGGACATTTTTACTGCAGAGCGAGTACTTCTGTTGCATTGGTATTTATACTTAAGTTAAACATTCTGAGTACTTCTTCTACCATTGCTTTTTATACATATTTCCTTACCTGCCTGGAGAGTAAGACTGAAACTGAGAAGGATAAACCCTGCAAATAAAGTTGAACACCAACATTAAACTCATTCAATAAACAAATAATATACATCTTTCAGTTTTATAGTAGACTTCCTTGTAGATTACACATCCCTTTTCACCTGCCCACTATATGACAAAATCTGAATTTTTAATGTAAGAAAATAAAAAAAAACATTCAAGGTCAAAATGTAGGATTTAATCTGTTAAATTGATAAGGAATTCAATTGAAACTTTCTTTCAAAAAATAGATTAAACCTTGCATAGGGTGCTCTCAGTTATTTTGTAAGAGTGAATATCACCACTTTTCAAAGACAAATTCACTGAAAAAATGTAGTAAAATATTCTATGACTTACCCCAAATAAAAATGAGTCTCCAAGTCCACTCCATGATCTATAGAATTATTTTAGTTTAATGGATAGTGTAACACAGAGAATGTTTTAAAACCTGAAACATCTGAAATTGTTTATGGTGTCTAGACTTTGGTTCACAGAACTGCTGAAGATGCTGTCATCCTGTGATGTGCAACTGAATCGACCCACATACAAATAAATGCAAACCACATTGACATTGTGACAGGCATGAGTGTGACTCTGGTCAATCAAATCTGGCAACTTCTGACTGTTGACTGGTGCCCAGATCAAGTGTGTGTTTACAGGCACAATAGCCCCTTCCAAATAAAATGGTAGTGTTGTCTGAAGGGGGCATCAGCTTGTCTTGCAGTGTAAAATTTGTTCAAATTGATTGAATTAAGTTGAGAAATTCATCCCTACTTCTATACTAAGTATAATCAAAACAGTCAGTATGCAGACTTAAAGGCGCTTACGTTTTGACTGAGTGTGCTGTTGATGTCCCCCAATGAAATACAAAAGTGACAGCAGAAGTTGGACTGCCTTTGCACTGCACAACCCACATATTGCATTGTTTAATGTAGTATGAAATTGGGACACACAGCTCATGATCATTTACACCCAGAAAAATATATTTTATGGGGGGCCCTATAGTTTCTGCGATAACAGAATCATGGACAGAATCATGAAACTGAGAATAAAAAAAAAAAGCTGAACCCAGATTTGATTGGGTCTTATTCAAGTCAGAGCTAAAAGCTAACTGGAGATTTGAAAATATGACTATGACTAAGTTTCCAACTAAGCCGTCTCGCTGTAACTGTAGTTTAAAGAACTTCTTAAAAAACATGAAAAATGATTCCCAGAGACTTATGCCTGGGGGGGACTTAGGCCCTGTGGGACACCAGGCTTGCAACACAAACCCATCTTATTTATCTGTCAATATAGAAACACAAAAAGTCAGGTGTTCGATTTGATTTGATGCAAAATCTGTATATTTCTTTAATCACATCACAAATTATCATAAAATGTCTCCAACAAAACATAAAAAATATATTGCATCACATAAAGAAGCCTCCTAAATCTCCTGTCTTCAGTGATCAACATTTCAAACACACTTTGTTTGAATTAAAAGAATTCTACATAAACAACTTTTTTCATGTGGTTATTGTGTCTAAATGTGTGACAAGATGGCTTACCATTTGAGACAAACATGAAATTGCGCTGAAACCATGCAGGAGCTCATAGTGCACCTTTAAATCTTACAATGTGTTATTGTTTTAAAACATTTCCTTATTTTTTATTAACAAAAATGTAACTGTTGTTACATACTGTTGTTGTATTTCAGAGCTGATTTAATCATTTTAACGTTACTTATTTTTTCAAATGAATCTCTTAAATTGTTTTATAACAATCCATTAAGATTGAGTTTGTAGACGTAAGTGTCAGTTTGAAGTTGAGCAGGTAGGATTACTTTCAGCCGGATGTCCTTCAAATTGACTTTCCTGCTTGGAGGCTCAAATTTGGTTTATCTATTTGATTAACCAAATTGTACGTCAAATTAATTTGAAGCAAATGAATGGGCTGGCACTTTATCATGTTCAACCAACACACATTGGCTCACAAAGCCGTGTGTGTGTGTGTGTGTGTGTGTGTGTGTGTGTGTGTGTGTGTGTGTGTGTGTGTGTGTGTGTGTGTGTGTGTGTGTGTGTGTGTGTGTGTCAGTGACAAACATGAAATGTGGAGGTAAACACCTGGTGGTGTGGTGAAAACTTGCAAAAGAAGAGCAATAAAATATAGTAGTAAAATAATAGTTCACTATTGTTATGTTTTTATAGATTACAATACATTTCCAAATTAATAGCAGAATTGTGTAGCAATATAGCCTACTTTGTTAATAAAAGTTGTAAGCAGCCGTAACTGTTGTATTAACAGAAAATTAATGATGGCAATGTAATACAGCTGTAATCTGGTAAATTATGCCTGTATTATATCCACTAATATACTATATTTATTTTTTATATTTACTGATGAAGTATTCATTCATAAATACTACCCCTCTCCATGCTGACTGCCACTGATTAGGCCACAAGATATGGCTGAAAGCTCCAAAAGATATGTAGTAAGTGAACCTTGACTTCAAACTCCACTTACAGATTTAAAACAAAGAAAAACTATTTTTGGTTTTAGTATTCTGTCCACCAGAAACAAGCAGTGCAAATTACAAAATTATAAATGTACCTCATCTTGTGTCTTGCCGCTCTAGCCTTGCACTGTATGTGGATGTGAAGGTGAAATGGTCCATGCTGTTAAGCTTTGGTTTGACTCAGACAACTAGAAGCAGGCACACAACACAGTAAGGCAGTTTTTGAATGTTTATTGAGTAGACGTAGGTGATGGATACTTGAGAGCGGAGCGGAGAGGTGAGCAGAGCGGCGAGGGTGAGGCTTGGCAGGATGGCTGGTTGAGAGTGGAGCGGCGAGGTGAGCAGAGCGGCGAGGTGAGGCTTGGCAGGATGGCTGGTTGAGAGTGGAGCGGCGAGGTGAGCAGAACAGCAAGGATGATGCTTGGCAGAATGGCTGGTTGAGAATGGAGCGGCGAGGTGAGTAGCACAGCATAGGTGTAGATGATGAGTGGCAGCAGTAATTCCAGAGAGCAGGGTCTGAATGAGATAAAGATAGTTTAGCAAAGGACACAAAGGACAAGCAAAACTTGGAAACCGAGGATACATAAAGTAGATACACTAGAGCACAGAGTAGAGCCACGTTACCACGAGAATGGTTGCAACGAACTGGCGCCGAAGAGGTGAACGGCCCGGGTAGATATCTGGTGAGTGATTTCTGGAATGAGCTGCAGCTGGATGGTGATTGATTGCTGGGATGGTTTGCAGGTGGCTGGAGCAGAGCAGAGGGGTGGCTACGCCCACAGACCAAAATCCTCAAAACATAGAATGAGTGAAATGTCCAGCAGAGGGAGACAAACACACAAAACACCAAAGGGAAGGTAGAGACAGACAAGGACAAGCATAGAACCACAACAGTACCCCCCCCCTCAACGGACGCCACCTGGCGTCCCACCAGGCTTGTCAGGGTGGTCCCGATGGAAATCGGTGACCAACTGAGGGTCCAAAATGAAACGCCTGGGGATCCAGGAGCGTTCCTCCGGCCCGTAACCCTCCCAGTCCACCAAATAATGGAAACCCCGACCACGCCTCCGGACGTCGAGGAGACTCCCCACCGTGTAGGCCGGATGATCATCGATAAGGCGAGGCGGAGGAGGGGGATCAGCAGGTGGGCAAAGGGGGCTTGAAGAGACAGGCTTCAACTGGGAGACGTGGAAGGTAGGATGGATCTTCATAGACCGAGGGAGCTTCAACCGAACAGCCGAGGGGTTGATGACGGAAGCCACCTCGAAGGGCCCCAAAAACCGGGGCGACAGCTTACGGGAGTCCGTCCGCAGGGGAATGTTGCTGGACGAGAGCCAGACCTTCTGACCAGGTTGGTATAGTGGTGCAGGAACCCGGTGTCTATCGGCCACCTCCTTATTCCGCTCCACGGTCTGGATGAGAGCCTCCCGGGTGTCATCCCAGATCTTGCGGCAGCGGGCAAGGTTTTCCTGGACTGAAGGAACCGCCAAATCCCTCTCCTGTGATGGAAACAAAGGGGGTTGGTATCCCAGCGATGCTTTGAACGGGGAGAGACCGGAGGCGGACGAAGTGAGTGAGTTGTGGGCGTACACGACCCAGGGGAGATGTCTGGCCCAAGTAGAAGGATTCTGAGCTGCTACACAGCGTAACGCAGCCTCTAGGTCTTGATTGGTCCTCTCAGTTTGGCCATTGGTGTGAGGATGGTAACCAGAGGAGAGAGAGACAGAGGCACCCAGAGCAGAACAGAAATCCTTCCACAATTGAGAAATGAACTGTGGGCCCCTGTCAGAGACAATGTCCACAGGTATTCCATGGAGACGGAATACATGTAGGACAAAGAGGTCCGCTGTCTCACTGGCAGACGGTAATTTAGGTAATGCAACAAAATGGGCAGATTTAGAGAACCTGTCCACAATAGTGAGTATGGTGTCATTACCTTCTGACTGAGGAAGACCAGTGACGAAATCCAAAGCCACATGGGACCAGGGGCGGCTAGGTACTGGAAGGGGAAGCAGCAGACCAGAGGGAGACCGGTGGGATGCCTTACTCCGGGCACAGGTGGTACATGCAGCTACATAGGCTCTGACATCTGCCTCAGCGGAGGGCCACCAGAAGTGTCTCCTGAGCAATGTGAGAGTGCGTCTCATACCAGGGTGACAGGAGAAGCGGGAGGTGTGGATCCAGTGAAGAACCCGGGGTCGTACTGCTGAAGGAACGTAGAGAAGATTGGGGGGTCCGTTAGCAGGCCCGGGGTCCGTCTCCTGCGCTGTCCTGACTAGGTCCTCGATCTCCCAGCGGACTGCCGCCACGACGCAGGAAGCGGGCAGGATGGGTTCTGGAGTGCTGGTCTCATCAGCATCCGAGAACTGGCGAGAGAGAGCGTAAGGCTTGACGTTTCGCGTACCAGGGCGATAAGTCAGCACAAAATTAAAACGGCTGAAAAACAGGGCCCATCTGGCTTGGCGAGAGTTTAGCCTCTTGGCCGACTGGATGTAGGCCAAGTTCTTGTGGTCCGTCCAGACGATGAAGGGCTGCTCAGCTCCGTCCAGCCAATGCCTCCACTCCTCCAAAGCCAACTTAACAGCCAGAAGCTCCCGGTTTCCAACGTCGTAATTGTGTTCTGCTGGGGAAAGTTTCTTGGAGAAGTAAGCCACGGGGTGGAGCTTCTGGTCCGAGGTGGAGCGTTGGGACAGGACAGCTCCCACCCCGGAATCAGAAGCATCCACCTCAACAACAAATTGAGAATTGGTATCTGGATGAATTAGCACAGGAGCAGTAGTAAACAGTCTTTTCAGGGTACTCACAGCATTCTCGGCTTCTGATGTCCATAGGAACGGGATCTTGGGAGAGGTGAGCTTAGTCAGAGGGGCCACCACCCGGCTGAAGTCTTTGATGAAACGACGATAGAAGTTAGCAAAGCCGAGGAATCGCTGAAGCTGTTTACGTGAGGTGGGTGTTGGCCAATCAGTCACGGCACTTATCTTGTCCGGATCCGGGGAAACTTGTCCTCTCTCAATAACAAATCCCAAGAAAGGGACAGATTGACGATGGAACTCACACTTTTCTGCCTTAACAGTTTGTTTTCCAGAAGTCGTTGGAGGACCTGGTGGACGTGGGAAATGTGTTGCTCATGGGATTGGGAGAAAATAAGTATATCGTCCAGGTAGACAAAAACAAAACGGTGGAGAAAGTCCCTAAGGACATCGTTAACTAGAGACTGAAAAACAGCCGGGGCGTTGGTAAGGCCAAACGGCATGACCAGGTACTCGAAATGTCCAAGGGGTGTGTTAAAGGCTGTCTTCCACTCGTCCCCTTTCTTGATGCAGACCAGGTGGTAGGCATTGCGTAGATCGAGTTTTGTGAATATGGTGGCTCCCTGAAGGGATTCAAAAGCCGAATTGATCAGAGGCAAGGGGTATGTGTTTTTAATGGTGATATTATTGAGTCCTCGGTAGTCGATGCAGGGACGCAGGGTTTTGTCTTTCTTATCGACGAAGAAAAAACCGGCGCCGACAGGGGAAGAAGAGGGACGGATTATGCCGGAGGCTAGGGAGTCCCGTATGTACGTCTCCATCGCTTCCCTCTCAGGCCGGGACAAGTTGAATAAACGGTTGGATGGTAAGGGAGCACCAGGTAGGAGCTCTATGGCGCAGTCATAGGCTCTGTGGGGCGGTAATGAGAGTGCTTTGGCTTTACTGAAAACCTCAACTAAATCAAGATACTCTTCTGGGACTGAGGAAAGGTCGGAAATTGGGTCGAGAGGAGCAGGGAGGTGTCCAGAGGGCGGAATTGCCGATCCAAGGCAGGTAGAATGGCAACGAGTGCTCCAACTAAGGATTTTTTTATTATGCCAATCAATGTGGGGATTGTGACTGCTAAGCCAGGGGTAACCGAGGAGAAGGGGAGTGATGGAGGAGGAAACTACTTTGAACTGGATAGTCTCCCTGTGATTACCAGACAGTATGAGAGAGACGGGAACGGTTTGGTGCGTTATCTGTGCAAAACAGTTACCGTCGATGGCAGTTACTGGGATAGGGGAAGACAGAGGAATAACGGGAATGGCGGCTTGTTTGACCAGGTTTATGTCGAGAAAATTATCCTCTGCTCCGGAGTCAATGAACGCATTTAACGGAAGGGAAAAGGTACCAAATTGGAGTGTAGCTGACACAGATAATCGAGGGCTTGTGGGAACAGAGTCATCTTTAGGGCTCGCAAGGACACCCACCCTTACCTGCGAGCCGTGTCTTTTGGTCGAATGGGACAGTTAACTAGGAAGTGGGAAGCGTCGCCACAGTAAAGACATGCACCAGCCTGAATGCGCTGCTGTCTCTCTGCTGGGGATAATTTAGCACGGCCTAGCTGCATGGGCTCTTCTGCCTCCTTAACGGAGGGTTCAAAAGGGTGTGCGCGCTGAGCTGATCGGGTTGTGACCCGGTAGGTTGAGGACTGCTCCTCCCTGCCATTGGTGCGGGCTCGAACACTTCTGTCCCGTCGTCTCTCACTTAGCCGGTTGTCAATCTTAATTGTTAAGGAGACAAGAGAATGGAGGTCAGTGGTTTCATTGCGAACAGCTAACTCATCTTTGACATGGTCACTCAACCCGTTACAAAAAACTCCCTGGAGTGCGACATCGTTCCATTTCGAGTCTGCGGCTAATGTCCAGAACTCTACGGCATAATCTGCCACACTGCTTGTGCCCTGATGTAGCTTAAGTAGCCTCTTGGAGGCAGTGTCAGCATGGTCTGGGTGGTCAAACACAATTTTAAGACGTCTGGAAAAATCATCAAAAGAAAATCCTTCAGTGCGCTGGTTAGAAAAGACAGCTTCAGCCCAGACCAGCGCTCTGCCCCTTAGCAGTCCCAAAGCATATTGTACCTTAGTCATCTCAGAGGCGAAAGAATGGGGCTTCTGCGCAAAAACCAGGCAATACTGAAGCAGGAATCCACGACACTTATTTAGCTCTCCGGCGAAAGGTTCAGGTGAGGTAACTGGGGGTTCCCGGGGAACAGGAGCAACAGCTAGGTCTGGGAAAACAGAAGGAATTGAAGACTGAGGAACAGAAACAGAGACATTAGGGGTTACCAGAACAGCCACTTGTGAGGTTAATTTGGTAACTTGATCCAACAGCTGCCGGTTGTTGTCCGAAAGGGTCCGGATTAATTGTTCGTGTTGACCTAACAGCAGGCCCTGCGAGTGGAGGGCACGCTGCAAGCCGTCTTTCTGTGTACTGTGTGAAGCTTCTGCTGAGTCCATTGTCTTGGCCAGTTCGTTCTGTTAAGCTTTGGTTTGACTCAGACAACTAGAAGCAGGCACACAACACAGTAAGGCAGTTTTTGAATGTTTATTGAGTAGACGTAGGTGATGGATTCTTGAGAGCGGAGCGGAGAGGTGAGCAGAGCGGCGAGGGAGAGGCTTGGCAGGATGGCTGGTTGAGAGTGGAGCGGCGAGGTGAGCAGAGCGGCGAGGGTGAGGCTTGGCAGGATGGCTGGTTGAGAGTGGAGCGGCGAGGTGAGCAGAACAGCAAGGATGATGCTTGGCAGAATGGCTGGTTGAGAATGGAGCGGCGAGGTGAGTAGCACAGCATAGGTGTAGATGATGAGTGGCAGCAGTAATTCCAGAGAGCAGGGTCTGAATGAGATAAAGATGGTTTAGCAGAGGACACAAAGGACAAGCAAAACTTGGAAACCGAGGATACATAAAGTAGATACACTAGAGCACAGAGTAGAGCCACGTTACCACGAGAATGGTTGCAACGAACTGGCGCCGAAGAGGTGAACGGCCCGGGTAGATATCTGGTGAGTGATTTCTGGAATGAGCTGCAGCTGGATGGTGATTGATTGCTGGGATGGTTTGCAGGTGGCTGGAGCAGAGCAGAGGGGTGGCTACGCCCACAGACCAAAATCCTCAAAACATAGAATGAGTGAAATGTCCAGCAGAGGGAGACAAACACACAAAACACCAAAGGGAAGGTAGAGACAGACAAGGACAGGCATAGAACCACAACACATGCTGTACGCAAACCCAAAAAGGTGTGTGATGATGTAATCAACATGTATTTGACTGCAAGTGTACTGTAAAGCATTTACACAACTGCTGGCAGGATTAGGATAGTATGTGGCTAAGTCATCAGGTTAAACTCTCATATCTGTAGTCAAATAAATCACTTCAGAGATCAAGCATCACATTAATAGTAATATCACATAAAATCATACATGAATGCATAATTAAAGGTGTTGTTTGAGCTTTCTCTTTAATAACAAATGGTTTTTGATTGACATTCTGGTCTCAAAACATGGGTAATCACAATAAGTCACAATTCATGAACCTGAATATGACCTAAAGGCCATCCGAGTCTGCCATGTGGTCATTGTATTAAAAACTCAACAACAACAGAAGACACCTCATCTCCAATCACTGATCAAAGTTGAACAGACAGTCGTAAGAAAATCAAAGAAAGTTTACAATTGTGCAACACGTATCAAGGAACTGATACATTCACTCACATGCATTGAGCAAAATTCAAAATAAAAGCACAGACTTGATCTCATGTTACCACTTAAATACCACACCAATTTGAGCTATAAAATCAGGTAAATCATTTATTTAAAGGGGTGATAGAATGATTATATAGGGTATTTCACATTGTTCCTTAAAGGTCCCATGGCATAAACATTTCACTTGATGAGGTTTTTTAACATTAACATTAACATTAACATTAACACAGCCTGCTTACGGTCCCCAATTGGCTTGAAATGGTGATAGGTGTAAACCGAGCCCTGGGTATCCTGCCCTGCCTTTGAGAAAAAGTAATCTCAGATGAGCTGTTCTGGAATCTTGGTCCTTATGAGGTCATAAGCAGTGTTGCCAGATCTCGCGAGACAAATAAGCAACCAGGCCTGTGAAAACAAGCCCAAAACAAACGACTTTTTCTACGGAATTTTGCTTCGGGAAGAGAAAAATAAACTGTGTGCACGGTTTTACAATCTGTGGGGATGGATTTTAAACTGGGTACAGATTGTCAATTTACACCCATGTGGACAGATTGGTAAACTGTGCGCAGTTTTGCAAAACTGTACACACAGTAGTTTATTTTTCTCCCCCCTGAGCTTCAGGACAATGACCACAAGAGGGATTTAAACCACCTTTTACATTATTTTAACATTAGAAAACTGATGGGATATCATATAGACTGATGTACCAAATACATTATATACACAGTAATCCTCTTATAATTAAAATTTGCACGCAAATATCGTGAATTCACAAATTCTTTATTCATTATTGCAGGGACTGCAGAAGATCCCATTTTTAAATAACTATAATCCAGAAACAGGAGATATTATTGATCATCTCGGTGTGCACGTATTTCACACCTACATACCTTGCACAGTGCGTCCCCCACGACGGATTGAATCCATTATTTTACTCCTATTGCTTTCTCCCAATCTTTGTTATATTTCTTCCCGTATTTCGCCCATTTTGTCTCGGACATTTGTTCCTCCAAAAACTATCCTACAGTCCAGTCACCCGCACATATTTTAATTTAAACGTCACTCACTGACATTTTCCTAAACAGAAAAAAACATATTGCCCTGCTCTGCCTCTGACTGGCTAGTACTCGTTGCCATCTGGGTCAAAGCCAATTAGAAGCAGGATGTGGGTGGGGAAAAAACTGCTGCCTCCCGTGTGTATGGGGAAAGGGGAGGGACACAGGGAACATTCAAGACAAACTCCTACGTTTAAATAACATGCTTGACAATGTATTATGGAGTTGGGAACAAGCCCAAATAAGCAACTACACTTTAGAAACAAGCCCAAAAAAACGCGACCAATAGGCGACTACCAATATTTGTAAGCGACTTTACAGAAAAACAAGCCCAAGTCGCTTATAATAAGCGGACTTGGCAACACAAGTCATAAAGAGCAAGGTTACCTCCCCTTTCTCTGCTTTGCCCGCCCAGAGAACCCATTGGCAAACCCATGAGAGAGAGACATCATGGCTTTCAAACGAGCAAAGTGGCAGTTGGTCAAGGCCACCCCCCCACCCTCCACCTGAGATGTACTCTGGTCTGTATGTGCATTTTGGGGCGTGAGAAAGGTACAGACCAGTGCCAAATGGTACAGCCACCAAGTTGCCATCAACTGTTAGCTTCGTTGGGATTTGCCCTGTGATGGCAAAATTACTTTCATATCTTTTATATCTTATGACTCTTGTATTTTTCCTCATGATCCCTTTGAGTTAGTCAGATGTACGCATCTCATCTACTGCTTTTAACATAGATTAGTTACGGGACACAATGTCCTACTGTTTTAATCACCTCAAGCACCTCTAGGGCTAGCTAATTGTGTAGTAGCCTCTCTGTGAACCAGACAAAGCAGAAGGCCATCCTTGTGTGTATCTATAGTTTACGATATAGCTCATTGAATTGACGTGTGACCAGGGGCGATAGGGGTAGTCACATTGGCACCAGAAAGTCCCATCTTCATTTGTTCAAATATTGAATTGTGTGCTTAAAGTTCATACTATACATGTGACATGCACAACACCATGTATAGATGAGATCACATGCCAATGTCACTCCCTCTCTCTTATCTGTGTATTTAAGCTGATGTTCTTGATGTGTAAACTTTGAAGACTCTTCCACATCTTGCTCCGTGCATCCTGTGAACCAGTCCTCCTATTTTGCAGAATATATATTACTTCAATAAATTACAAAAACCTACATTGGTTTCAGTCTGCGACTATTTCTTTGTATTTGTTTCATCCTCAATTATTCTAAACTAGTAACTAATCTACACCTGCTGCCTCCTGGAAATTTCCATAACAGAATGGTGTCAGAAGTGGGATCAGTGCTGGGTGTCTGCTGGTGAGCTTCTGTGCGTGGGCTGAGGACTTGCAATCCGGGATTTCTGCACCCTTTCAAGGTTCAACTATTCCTTTAAGTGTTTAAAGAGGCTTTTTTACCTGTTTTGTTAGACGATCCCAAATGACTGCTGATAGTCAAATACTATAGCTGAAAGGTTTCTGTGGTCAAGCATGTCTCTTAAGATCAGGAGGCTACACTCACCTGGATTATTGGCGGCCTCCAACTGCTTTTGACGTCGGAAGACGAGTCCACTTTTGTCACCTTGCCAACTGAGATTGAAATCAGTCATCTTTTGTCTCAGGCCTGAGTTGTTTGACTACCTCAGTGACCTCCACCAGGGAAATTGACGACAATCCCTCGTCATCCTCCAGCTCTGCCTCTAACAAAGAGGGCGCATCAGCTGGATTTAGGAGTTCCTCAAAGTGCTCCTTCCACCGCCCTATTACCTCCTCAGTTGAGGTCAACAACGTCCCACCCTTACTGTACACAGCTTGGATGGTTCCCCGCTTCCCCCTTCTGAGGTGGCGGACGGTTTTCCAGAAGCGCCTTGGTTCCCACCGAAAGTCCTTCTCCATGTCTTCTCCGAACTTCTCCCACACCCGCTGCTTTGCCTCTTTTACGGCAGAAGCTGCAGTCCTTCGGGCCCTTCGGTACCTTGCAACTGCCTCCGGAGTCCTCTGGGATAACATATCCCGGAAAGACTCCTTCTTCAGTCGGACGGCTTCCCTGACCACCGGTGTCCACCACGGTGTTCGAGGGTTACCACCCCTTGAGGCACCTAAGACCCTAAGACCACAGCTCCCTGCCGCAGCTTCAGCAATGGAAACTTTGAACATTGTCCACCCCCTGACCCAACTCACCACCATCTCTTCACCCGAGTGTCCAAAACATACGGCCTCAGATCAGATGAAACGATTATAAAAACGATCATTGACCTTCGGCCTAGGGTGCTCTGGTACCAAGAACACTTATGAGCATCCCTATGTTCGAACATGGTGTTTGTTATAGACAATCCATGACTAGCACAGAAGTCCAAAAACAGACAACCACTCTGGTTTAGATCAGGGAGGCCGTTCCTCCCAATCACGCCTCTCCATGTGTCTCCGTCATTGCCCACATGTGCGTTGAAGTCCCCCAGCAGAACTGTGGAGTCCCCCTCCGGAGCCCCATACAGGACTCCATTCAAGGTCTCCAAGAAGGCCGAATACTCTGAACTCTTGTTTGGTGCATATGCACAAACAATAGTCAGAGTTTTCCCCCCAGCAACCCGCAGGCGTAGAGAGGCGACCCTCTCGTCCACCGGGGTACACTCCAACGTTGCGGCGCTCAGCCGGGGACTTGTGAGTATCCCCACACCCGCCTGGCGCCTCACACCCTGGGCAACTCCGGAGAAGAAAAGAGTCCAACCCTTCTCCAGGAGTACGGTTCCAGAACCGAGACTATGCGTAGAGGTAAGCCCCACCAGATCCAACTGGTAGCGCTCCACCTCACGCACCAGTTCCGGCTCCTTCCCCCACAGCGAGGTGACATTCCACGTCCCCAGAGCCAGCCTCTGCTGCCCGGGTCTGGTCCGTCGAGGCCCCTGACCTTCACCGCCACCCGTGTGGCAGCGCACCCGACCCCAGCGGTTCCTCCCACAGGTGGTGGGCCCATGGGCTGGAGAGATAGGTGCCACGTAGCTTTTTCGGGCTGTGCCCGGCCGGGCTCCGTGGCAAACCCGGCCACCAGACGCTCGCTGACGAGCCCTCCCTCTGGGCCTGGCTCCAGACGGGGGCCCCGGGCTTCCTCCGGGCAGGGTCTCTCTATCCCTTCCTCGTTTTTTCATAGGGTTTTTTGAACCATTCTTCGTCTGGCCCCTCACCTGAGACCACTTTGCCATGGGAGACCCTACCAGGAGCACAAAGCTCCAGACAACACACCCCTCAGGTTCATAGGGACACCCAAACAACTCCATCACAATAAGGTGATGGTTCCCGGAGAGGCACAGGACATTGTCAGGCAGTGGGCTTCGTAACATTTATGTATCTATTAATCATTCAAGTTTTGAAACGCTAAAAAAATATGAATACATCTGTGTATCTTGAATGAACAAGTAGTGGGACATTAACCTGAAAGAGGTTACTAATGGTTACAGGTCAAACCTACAGTGTGCCTGTAGTCTCCTGTTTTCTCTTTTTTTAAATGCAGGCCGCATACAGAACATATACACATATTTAGTATTACTTCATCAATTATATATATTTTTTTACCTTTTTCAGGAGTGCATCACTGACTGTGGAGTTAGTGAGGTCCACTTTAGAGCACATCGTAATCCTTATTACCATCCTCATTACTTTGAGACCTGCAGCATTCCAACACAGAATCATATTGTTAGTGATCATTGTCAGGCAGTGGGCTTCGCCTTTCAGGCTACTTATTTATGCACATTGTTGGAACCTTTTTCAGCCTAAAAGAAGAAAGCTCTGCAGATATAACCAAGTACTTTCACCTCACAAACATGTTGTTTGAGTAAAAATAAGAATACATTATAAATCGCCAAATATCAGCTCTTTGTTAGAGTAAACTAAATGATTACTAAATGATTTCAACCTTTAATAACTTCTTTTTTTGACCACATCCAGTTGTCTGAGCAACATTATCATTCATTTGTAATCGTGTTTCTGGCTAAAACTGTCCACCCTGAAAAATGACCCAGTAGGTCATCAAACACAGGACTTTCACCCATGAGACCGAGTTACGTGTCCCGTTTAACTTTAGTTAACAAACGGAACTATGTCAAGTTCTATGTCACGTGCATAATTACGTCATTTATATACGCATGGAAGTAACGTAACAAATGTTCTGGTTTAAACCCAAACCACAATTTTTGTCTGGAAGATTTTAAAAACAGGATTAAAGGTGCAGTAGGTAAGACTAACTTTCTGTCATATTTGTTGAAACTGACCCTATGTTCCAGTAGAACTACATGAAGCAGGTCATTTAAAACTAAATCCAGCTCCTCTGGCTCCTTTAAGGACTTTCTGACCACTGAATACATATCTCATGTTACTGAACTCTGACAGTTGATTGTTTGATGTAATTTGCTATTCATTTTATTTCATTCATTGTTGATATTTTGTATGCTGCTGGACTCCATCCAGGCCAGGACTCCCTTGCAAAAGAGATTCTGAATCTCAATGGGAATATTCCTGGTAAAATAAGGGTAAAATAAAAAAATGAATTAAATAAAATTGTCTAAACTTTACTAAGTAGTCTTTGTGCCTAAGCCTAACTGCGACCTAAAGTGCAACAGTTTCACAACGTTAATGATGTGTTTTAAACCACGACTGTAAGATTAGGTATGAAGATGGAAAATGCTCCTGTTGGTCACATTTCTTGCCACGGTGGTGTTAATTTATGAAACGCTTCTATGGGTTGTACAAATAACCTATGTGGTCATATGGTTTGGAGGACTTGTTGTTCTGGCTACCAGATAAATGTAAGTCCAATATTCATTCTGCTATTTGTTCTGTTTTGGTCTCCACCAACTCCTATAAGAACTATGTGGTTCTTTAGCTGCTAAATGCTTCACTATGTCCATCCAGTATATGCCCCTGTTTTCTAGATACAGTAGAAATTATAGTTTAAAAAATAAAAATATAAAAAATAAAGTTAAAATGTATGCATACTCAGCCATCTTCTCCTAACTAAAGAAATTATTTTAGCAGCATGTCTAAGAATTATTTTTGCATTTTTGCATTTCAGTAACTCACCTCCCTGACAGGCAAACACGGCCTTCTGGTTACAATCAGCTCCGATCCAGCGTCCCTGCTGTGACACTGCAACCGAAGCACAGTCTCCCAAAACAGGTGAGCCACTCAACCAGTACCTGAAGGAAGTTTCTCTTCCATCAGACCACATCCAGGCATCGTTGAACAGACCGATCCACATGCTGTTGAAAATTCCAACACCAATGGCAATCACTGAGTTCTCTGCCATAGTGCTTACATAGGCCAAGTCAGTGTGGTTACTTCTGCACACTTCTTGACTGTTCTCCCAGTTTGTTGCTGCGTAATACATATACTTTTGCGAACCATCCGGCTGGACTAAAGAGACATACAGGGAGATGGCAGAAAAAAATAATTTCAGGTATTTCTTCTGCAATGCCAGCAGGGGTCAAGCAAGAGATTAGGTTAATAAACATTACTAATGTAAGATAATGTTTAACAACATCAGAACATTTGAATAACTTTATTTTCTAGTGTTAGGTCAATGAAAAGGATTGAAAGCAGCATCCAATTCTGTGGTTTGAATATTGTTACATCTGGATTTTATTCACTATGTTTTTAAAGCATATTTTTTATCGCTTTGCATGCGTGACAAAATCAGACTGTATGTCATTTACTCACCTTCATAACACACAAAAACACTATCACCTTCACACTGTGCGTCATTCCACCCGCCATTTTGAAACATTTGTCCACACCATTCATTGCCTCCGGCGTTGTCCGGTTGACCGGGAGACCACGTGGTGAAGTTCGCTGTGCCTGTGCCATTGGACCACATCCACCTGCGAGTTATTCCTTTCTGAAGCCCGATCCAGCAGTATGTAACATTACTGCCCAGCGTGTTGACCAACGTGTTCTTGTCGTCCATGTTGTTCACTGTGGCCAGGTCGGTGTACTTTACTCTGCAGAAGCTCTGAGCCTCATACCAGGTCAGGGAGACATTGACCAGGTGGTACTGCTGAGGAACTTTGGGCAAAGTTTTAGATATAAAAAAAGCAAGCAGAAATAAAAAAAAAAGCAAGCAGAAACATTAATATGCATTATCTTAATCAAATTGTAACAACAAAGGGGGATAGGGGTGTCCTGAATGACTGCAGAATCAACACCTCCCTGTCAGTCTCACCAACTGTTCACTGTGAACGTTTAACTTTAATTTACTAATACAATTTAGAAAGAAAACAACAACATGGTTTACAAAAAAATCCATCAGCAACAGAAACGGGAGTATAGATTCTTAATTTAATATTAAGTGATGGTCGGACAGGTTTGTACATGGTTGAGTTTATAAAAAGTTACTTTATGTCAACATTTCTACAGTCACACAGGAAGATGCTAGGTCAGCTCATTATTGTCATGGCAAATTGATTCATTGATGACAAACAAAATGCATGTAAGCAGACATTATACATATACATATATACATATTTTCAAGTTCTTTAGCATTTTTACAAGGTCTTTACATTTCTTTGATTTGGAAAGTGTCTTTTGCCAGTTACATTAGTAATAATAAAACAAGCATTGCATGTTTTACAGTGGTCAAGACGTAAAAATAATGTTTTCTGCAGGTACTTACTCAGCTGAGCAGTGGTCCTCTGAAATAAAAGGAGAATCCCTGTGGGAAAAAAAAGGAAATTGTGTTATTTTCATCTTTCAACAGCAACCATTAAAGTCAATCGTGTGAGTAATTAATTGTGCTTACCAATGAAGGGGACAGCACTCTTTAGCCACACCATTTTAATCTGAGCCAGACGAATAAAAATCACAGAAAGTATATCACAGAGAGATAGGAAGCTCAAAATGTAAATTACTTCTAATAATCACATTACTTTAGATGTATATAAATCACATTTGTGTGGTTCTATAGTGTAGAATAATTTAAATTACTATTGCACATATGTATGTATATTTTTAAGATAGACTTACCTCTCTCTTCATCCCACAACCAACTCTGTTTGGGAATTCATGTTGTGTGTTGAGAACATTCTTGGAAAATGTCTCTCACTTTTTCATGTCATTTCATGCAAAACTGGATCAGCAGTGAGGTGGAAACGTGAGCAGATATGGTTACCAGTGTCCTATGGCATCAGGTGGTTACACAAGCTAATTTGTGTTTGTGCTGTTTGTCAGCAGTGCAAGTTTTACAAAGCTTCTTCTGAAGTTCTAAAATATCTGATTAAATTATTTAAACTATATACTATAAAACATATGTAGACTTCATGAGGGTGAATCTTGTTATTACATTTTACTAAAAAGTTTTCAAGAAAGGCCCATTCAGTATGAAAGTGAGTAGGCTTATTTTACAAAATGTCAAAGTATTGGCTTAATATTGAAAGAAGCCTGGTGTCACCAGTTCACTTGAATGATATTTTATTTACATCCTTCTCTTTTGAAAACTGAAATATAGCCTACGAAATGAAAAACCAAATCGAAAATTGAAAAGATTTATAATTGGAAACTACAGTGTCAAATACAACACATCTATATTCTATAACAATTCATTAAAGTCTGGAGGACAATACTTAATTTCACCACATTGGTATAGCTCTGGTATACATACTTTAGGAGATATAAATGACTTGTCCACCACTAAAGCATTTTTGGGAACAAATAAAAAGTCTATCAGAAAGTTTGTGTTTAAAGATGAACTGCTCTCCATCATGTATACTGCTAAATAATGATTCTGAGCATAACTTTAATTGAGGAGAAAAAAGAAAAGAAAAAAGTAAAATGATGTGCAACATTCTCATTTTGTATATCTTTTCTATTTTTATTTTTTGTTGCTAGTGTTTTAGTTTAGCTTATTTTGCTTATTTTTGTTTTGTGTGTTAGCTTTGTATTTTTTAGACTATATGCTATGTATATAGTATATTTATATAGCATGTTCTGTGTATATAATTAGGCACAGTTTACTCTAAGGTATAGGTCTAATTTCCAGTGTCTTTTTAAAGTTAACTGGGCTGAGCCCTCTGTTGTGTTTTGATTACAGTTATTGCATAGAAAGAAGTTTATGCCTTTGAGAGGGGAATATGCTTCAGTAACTAATGATTAACTGTTCTATATGTAATGAATTTTGTTTTTGGACTTTCTTTGTAAATTATTGAATAAAACATTAAAAAGGCATTAGTATTCATTTAATGTCCATTTAATGCTGCTTCTATAATATCTGACAAGACAGAGCAAGACACATTTAAACTATTTAATATAACACACTATTTTCAGAAAGATTCATGGTTTCACACAATACAATGTATATGATTATTATGATTTGAATTGGCTACAAAGTAAAACGTCATTGACACATGGGTAAAGCAACTTAAATGCAATCTTTGCATACTGTGTTTGCTTACTGTAGACATATTTTGTCATCTTACTCTACTTCTTTCCCTGTTTACTCTCTCAAGTACACACATTAGTAGTTGTTCAACTTCAGTCCTCAGCCAGAGACGCAAGACTCATGTTCCAGCCCCTTCACACCTGATGAAGAAAAGAAAGCACGCGCTCTAGAGGTCAACATGTAGAACAGCACAGGATGGAAAACACATGTTAGGCCAAAAACTCCCCATATTTAGATGATATTGAGAATTGAAGATGGTTGCATGTTATTGGTCAATAGAAGTGTTGGTAAACAAGGCCCAACTCTTATTTGAGCCAACAAGGTGAACTATTATGGAATCAATCTATACATTGTATTTTATTTATATGAATACATTTGTATTCCACAAACAGTGGAACAAATATCTCCTTTGTTTTGCCGTGTGTATTTATTTGGTCTAAACTGTACTTGCCAAAAAAAGTAAATGATGTTTTAAATGTTGTTAGCCTTTTGCTTATACACTGTCTCCACTTACGTCTAAAAAAGTCATCATCTTTTAAAATGGAAAATAATGCCCAATAGCTACTGTATCAATTTAGTATTTACTTACACAGAAAGTGAATTTTGAAGATTTAACAAATGTCCCTTGGAGTGTGTATGTACACTAGTAGTGGGACAAAATCAACAATAAAAACAGTGAATTAAATGAAAAACTGGAATATTTTACTTTTCATTTGTGCTGTCTTCCTTCTGTGAAACACGTCCCGACATGCTCCAGCGGATCTTAAAATCACTGATGCCCTTTTTTTTCATCTCTGCCTCCAGCTAGGAAGCATACACAAAAATTAGTCTTTACATTTATTATAACTTTAATGATTAGCAACATGGATCTCATTAGCTATAGCTCAAATAAACTATACATTACACTGGGAGTAGACTTTTTATGTATGCACACATGATAAATCTTAGTAAAAGTTCTCTTTCTCACCTGGCTCAAGATTTGTTGTTGGATGACTGGGTCACTCATGTCAAAGTCAGCACTGATCCTCACGACAGATCTCCTCTTGAAGTCTGAAAAACAGTTGCTGGTGTGATTGTTTAGCTGGCATTTTGGCAGCGTTATGAAATGTTATGATTTAAAGAGCTGTGCCATTTGTTTAGCACGTCTTAGTCCATTGACCACAGTAGTAGTAGCATCACTAGTGAACGTATTTTTAAGGATAGAGCAGGAGTGTCAAACTCAACTTCACTAAGGGCCACACTGGGAAATGAGAATCACATCCAGGGCCAGACATGTAGACTTAATTTACATGCTTTTATTTCAGAGAAAAAGTCAAATATCTTTGACTGTATTTTTGCACGTCTCATATAGTCTTCTCACTTACAGTTCACTTAAAGCCCTACAAAAAGTCAGCAAGAAACTTCATCAGCCATCGTAGAGTTTAGCACGTCAAATAAAATTACATTTTTAGAAGCAGCTACCACACAGCCGACTCACTGTTCCACAGCCTAAATATGAAAACTCTGCTTCTGGGGAATTTCTGAGTCTCAAAGTCGTATTATTTTTGGTCGTCCCGTATTTTTGGTTTATAGCACAACTAGGCGAGCCAAAATGTATTGTGAACTAAAACTGATATGCGGGCCGGATCTGAACCTGCGAGGGGCCGGATTTTGCCCGCGGGCCTTGAGTTTGACACATGTGGGATAAAGTGACTTTTAAGATGAATTGCCTATATTCCAGGAAGCCATTGGTTCAGGTTCATTTCAATGCACCACAAAAATGAATTAAGTTGAAGAGATTTAGTAGCTGCTTGAGATAGGTAATCCATTACAATTAACAAAACACAAACATTGTTTTTTTTTTTTTCAAAAAGCTGGTTGCCTGGTAATGTTTTGGTAATTTCAATTAATTTAACTACTAAAGTGATTTTAACTTTCTATAGAAAATCTCAATTTTTCATTTAGCATTAATGCTAGGTAGGCAGCAGCAATGAATAACAGTCTGGTAGTAAGAGTGCTGTTTGTCAATAAACTGTAAGTGGAGTAGGTCTGCAACTAATTATTACATTTCAGTATCGGTTAATATAACACTTTTTCAATTAACTGATTAATCGTTTAGTCTATTAAATGTCAGATCTTTGAACAATTACTTTTTCCCAGAGCCCAAGCAAAACGTTTTCAAATTACTTTTTTTCTGGTTCAACCAACAGCCCAAAACTCAAAAATATGTACTTAACAATGATGTAAAACACACGAGCAAAGCAATGAATCCTCATGAAAGACTTGAATCAGCAGAGGTTGGACATTTGTGATTGAAAAGTTGATTTGTCAATTAACTAATCAATCAGTGGCTCAAGCACTAATGTAAAACTTACATAAACTTGCATACCACTTACAGTAGCAGAGAAACATAGATTTGGTGTCGCAGGACCTTATGCTCCATTTCCTGTCATAGACATAAGCACATTTTGGACTCTCTCCTAAGCTGTCGACTAGTCCCTGAGACCAGTATCTGAATGAGGAGTAACTCCCATCTGACCACTTCCAGGAGTCTTCAAAAAGGCCGATCCAGGCCAGCTTTTCTGCCGGCACCATGCTCTGGATTTCATTGTTCTCAGCCTGGTTCCTTATGCTGAGCAGGTCTGTGTGGTGCACCATGCAGTAGCGTCGAGCATCGGTCCAATTCATTGCTGTTTCCACAAGAATCTTGGTTTCTAGTGTGCCGTTTCTGCCTGCGAACACAGAAATAATCAAGATGCACCAACACACTAAGAACGCAAGCCTTTCAAATTGGTTGATGATATTTAAGCCATCCACAGTTTGTAGTTAATAGCATAAAACACACAAAAACAGGTCATACTTTGTCAACATGGGAATAATATTTTTCGTAATATTACCATCAAAGCATAAGAAGTAGTTAGGTAAGTTACAGTCCAGGTCTCTCCATTCACCCGTGTGTTGTATGCCAGCACAGTGATAGATGCCACTCTCGGCGTTGGGTTCACCAACACCCCAGTTCCTGAACTCAGCTTCACCATCTCCATAGTAACCCCCATCTGACAAAGACCACCTCCAGGTTAAGTCATCCTGATACAGCCCAATCCAAAAGTCGTTGAAGTCATTATTCATTTTGTCAACAACCCTGTTCATGTCGTTAGCGTTGTTGATGGTGGCCAGGTCAGTGAACCTCTCTCTGCAGTAGCTCTGGGCTTCAAACCATGATTTAGGCTCATTGTGAATGAGAATGTAGTCACGGCTGCAGGAATCAAAGAGGCAGTAATCTGTTGGTAGAAAAAGGAAAATGCAATAATAATTTTGTTTGTGAACGCAAGATGTAGGACTAGTATGAATACCTGTACTACAATCAGACTTGATTAAATCACTAAAAGGTCAAAGAGAAAAAAAAATGTATGCTTAAAAGACAAACATAGCATTGAGACCAATTATTCAGCATTACTGTGGTATTTATAGAGGTGATACATGTAAAAGATTTAATTGGAGCAAGAAATCAGCCACTCCCACCACATTAGCCTTGCCAGTGAGTTTTATAAACAAGGTCCTAACAAGATAATAATGTAAATGACAGTATCAACTGCAAATGCCATGACCCTTCAATTTCCGGTTAGTAGGGTTTCATAAAACTGTATCATTTGTTTACCACTGGGCGGGGGCTGCTGAAGATATGTGTTTTGAGGATTCTCCCAAGTGCTGTAGACCTCGACCTCACACAGAGGCGGTGGTATGTCAGGATGCATTACAGTCACATAGCGACCCACAATCCCACCGCAATCCACGGTCACCAGTGATTGTGAACTACTTGGGATGACCATGCAGCTGAAATAGATAAAAGAGATATAGAAAAAGAATACATGACACAGCTTGATTTACCTTTAAACTTGATTTTTTTTTTTTTATCCAGATTTACCTGTAAAAGATATTTACGGCATTATTTATGCTACTGTATCTACCAGAGACAACTTAAATATTCTTAAAATTCTGAGATACTGGCTGAAGTGACCAATGGGCGAAAGTGCCCACGTATTTCCTGTAGTTTTACATTCTCCAATGCAAATTCATGTTTCGTTGAGCCATCCATCCACCCCAACCTCCTCCACCTGCAGACTTAACAGCTCCATAACAACATCACACTATTTCCTCAGGCAAGTGTCATGAATCCTACAGCTACTAGAGGGCTTTGTCAGTTGAAGGTAAACATGATTTTGTTGACTGATGCTGTAGTTTTTTTCGGAAGGAAAGTCTCCACTTACAAACATAGTTGGGCGATGCATTTGTCCATCCTTCTTCGACTACATATTTACCTTGTGTTGTCCACTCGGACATCACTACTATAGCAGCAGTCCTGACTGTAGGCAAGTTGGATCACAGTCACATTGCAGGGAAACAGTAGATCCACCATCACCCACTGACTGGGTTTGTCTTCAGTTTTGCTGCAGGTGGAAAACGGATGGCCATCAATAACTTTGCTGGCTTCCTGTCCGGTTAATTTTGAGGAAGATTGAAAAGCCACTCCTCTCAAAGCCACATTTTCTAGGTAGGAGAAACATGTAAAAAAATTAGGATAATAATAATTGTTTATTTATTTATTTTAAGTTGGTACTTTAAATTTAACAAGGGTGTTCAAAGACCCATTGGTGTAAATGTATAATGGAAGCAAGTAGACAATAAATAAGAGAAATTAGATTTTGTCCACCTTTACCAAATGTTGATAGGAAATACAAAAACTAAAATGAAATTTATTCTGGCGTTTTACATTATTGAAATTTTACACAGTTAGACATTGTTGTAAAAGCTTCAAAAATAAAGTTGGAAATTCTACAGTCTGTACTTTGTAGTTAGTTGTTGTTTTTCAAAGCAGAAATCGTATCCAATTCCAGACTTATAAACTTTTGAAGAAAGTAAAGTAAGTAAAGTAATAATCTCAAAGATATATATTTTTTTAAATACATTTATGTTAAGTCACTATCTATCACCAAATGAGGTAACATGGGGATTGAGCCTAAGGCCCACTGATTACAGCCCTTGCATTTGCAGTATTATGAACTGGTCTGTGGCGACATTCCCGGGTAAGATCACAAGCGTGAAGCATTTTTTTCTAGAAGAAAACCAAACACCAGGCAAAAAGCTGTCTTTTGCTGCTTTCTCTGGTTGAAAGTTCAAGCATGTTTCACCGCTGGTTTTGGGATGGTTTCCACACCCAACAGCGATGTTGTGTGTTCCTGAAGTACACCTGTACATCACTGAAGCCAGGTGAGTAGTTATACTGGAGGTCAGTCAAGATTTTCAGGGGGTGTTGTGTTACTCTTTAATCAAGACGTTTAAGGGGATGAACAATGTGTGCATATTAATGGTTACACACGACTTGCTACCATGTTGAAAAGATAGAAAGAAATGTAACTCCTCATTTAAAGTATATTCTTCCAATGTTACCATGTACAGGAAGCCGTCAGAGAGGAAAAATTAAAATGTTTGACCTTTTTGTTACCATTTTTGTACTATTGTTCTTCCAATATGGCATACTCAATAAATAAATGAAAGGCTCTGCTCTGTAAGTCACAGCAATCTGTTGTAGAAATGTATTCTGATTTTAGGAGGAAATTTAATTTGTCATGCTGCGGAGCATACCTAGCACAGTACCATACACCTGTACTTCACAAATGGTCAAAGTCTTCTGTAGTCCAGGAAGAACAACATGGATGAAGCGACCTTCCATTATCCCACAATTGTATTTGTATTTTTGCTGTCCGTCTGCAATGTAGATGATGGCACACCTGAAAGAAGGAGGAAGTATAAGTAAAAAGAAACAAAAGACTATTAAAGTGTCTGGAAACTATTAGTGCTACTACAGCAACTAAGTACTCTTTTCTTCCTGCTAATATCACCTCTGGTTCGTGGTGTCATTCCTGAGGCCAATGCGGATCTCAGCACCGGTCAAGTTCTGTGAGCAGCAGTCGCTGGTGATAGACACATTACTAATGCGGTAGATACTCCGAAGGTCCAGTTGCCACCAGGGGTTGTCTTGCACTGGGACTGAGGCACAGGTTTCTTGTCCAGGGTTTTCATCAATGGCCTTAGATGGAGCAGTTTCTGCAGAAGCTGGATTTGCAGACTGCGTAGCTACTCCTCTCGGTGCCACGTTTACTGGTGGGAGTGTCATTAAGGCAATAATGAATACATTTATTAAAAAAGAACCAGTTACAGATTCATTTGGGAAACCACATCATTGGTATGCCTACTAAAGTACAGTTCAACAAGACAAAGAGTCTACAGCCCCACTATAGCTGCTCTTTGGGGCTATACTGCTAATTGTAAAGCAAAATATTAGACAAATAGAAGATTTAACCTGATAATGGCGCATAATATAAGTCAATCCGAATAACATTTCCATCCCTAAACCACTGTTTAAAATTGTTAAAATGTCTAAAAATATAAATACTTTGAATCGTGAACACAAATAATTCACTGAAAGCTGTAGTTTCTGGGGATTTATAGATGTGTTTTTTTTGTTATGTGTCCTGTGGTTTGTTATTTTGTGGTTATTATTTCAAATGTATTGCATTTTTCACATATATTACTTTAATTATTGATCAGTTAGATGTGATTAATGTGGGCTGAAAGTTTGCGATGAATGTTTCTAAAAAATCATTACACATGAATTTTAACAAAGAAATGCTTAGCTCTCACAACCTGGAAACTAGTTGTAAACATAGACCGACGTTATTCTTCACTGAAGATATTTTAGTATATAAGTATACAATAATAAACAATATTGTATTGGAAACACCACATCATTCAGTCAACTTTAGATGCCATTTCTTAGCATTGCGTACCTCCTGTAACGCTGGTAGTAGCGTATACTTTGACCTCACAAAGCTGAACATATCCTACTCGAGGAATAAAAATATTGACGTAGCGTCCTGTCATCTGGCTACAGTTGAAGTTCATGGTAACAGCACTGGTCACAGTGATAACTCCACATCTGAGGGGAGGAAAGATTCGTTATTGCAGAACAAAACCCCCCAGCCCCTTCCTAAACTGAAAATGTAACATGAAGACAATGTCAGTGTGAATACTTGGGTGAAAACAAAATGGCACTCCAGTCTGAGTAGCAGGCTAGTTTAACCCATAACATCACCTGGGATTGTTGTTGCCATTGTTCTCCAGTGAGTTACCAATGCGGACTTCTGCCCCATTTAGATCATAAATGCAGCAATCTGTACGTCGAGTGACTTCAACTGATAAGATGTCATACGGAGCCAACATGTCCACTCTCCACCACGGGTTTTGCTGCCCCTGAGTTGAAGAACAGCTCCCATCATGGTAGCTTGCATGAGTATTGCCATCAATCACCGTGCTTGCTAGAGTCCAGGGAAAGATAAGTGAAGACTGTGCAGCCACTCCACCCAGAGCCATGTTAGCTGGAGAGTTAGAAAAGTGACAAAGATCAATGTGTAAAACATCTACACAGGAAGGCACTTGATGAGAAGCTTAAAAACGCTGTAAAGACTACATACACACTACACTACACGTATCTTATTGATGATTCATTGTTCTTTAATATTTCATAAAACTCAATTGTACAAACAAAACAAATTATCAAATTAGCCAACCGTGTGTTGTTTAATCTCACCTGCAGATATATGTTTACTCATCAGTGGTGGGAAGTAACAAAGTAGATTCATTTGGAGGTACTGAGTATTTCCATTTTATTTTACTTCATACTACACTTTTTACTCCACCGCATCTACAGTATTTGACAGCTGTAGTTATTTTTCAGACTAAGATTTTACGCAAAAACAGAAACATTGTTAAACATCAAACCAGTGGTTTCCAATTATGTTTTGGTTTGTCACCATTTACAAGAAGTGTAGATGGGGAACCTTGTCACATCTTAGATTACTGCGAGGTGTGAGAAGTTGAACCTAAGAATGATTTTTTTCTTTCTTTTTTAACTGCAAAGAAAAGCTCAGCACTCATAGCCTGGAAACTATTAATAACTGAGCACAAAATAATATTATGTAAATTAAGTTCACACAGGAACCAACCGGATAATTAAATCTACTTTGGATGCCATTGATCATTGATCAATGATGATGCATTACCTCCTGTAAAGTAGTCAAACACTTTGACCTCACAAAGCATAAGTCTCTTATTTGCTCCTGGAATGAAAATGTTGACGTAGCGTCCTCTCATTTGGTTGCAGTGGAAGGTCATGGTAACATCACTAGTCACGGTGATAACTCCACATCTGAGGGAGGAGGAGGCGAAAGAGCAGAAATGCAAAACTAAAACAAATAGCCCCCCGCCCTTTACCAAAATGGAAAATATCTAACATGAGCACAATGGCAGTGTGAACACTGGGGTAAAAACAAAATGGCAATCCAGTCTAAGTATAATGGTAAACCCATCGTATCACCTGGTATTGTTGTTGCCATTATTCTCCAATGAGTTACCAATGCGGATTTCTGCCCCGTTTAACTCAGGAGGGCAGCAATCGGATCTTCGGATGATTATAACTGTTGAGATGTCATACAGACCCCCCAAGTCCACTCTCCACCAGGGGTTGTCCTGGTACAGAGTAGAAACACAGCTCCCATGACCATAGTTTGAATCAGAATTGCCATCAATTGCCAACCCTGGTACAACCAAGGAATCCCAAATTGAAGACGCAGCAGCCACTCCACCCAGAGCCAAGTTAGCTGGAGAGATGGCACAGTGACAAAGATCATAGAATTGATAAGCGAGTACATGTTTGCAGAGCAAATTACGTAAAACATTTTCCCACTGCGTTTTTTTTATTTTTATATATGTCATGTTTTAAGACTTTTCAAAACCTGCAGATATCCTGAATAAATGTTTAAGGGCCAGAGATGTCAAAGAATTCAGGCTGTTCTCATGAACTATTCTTGGGTACGAAGAGTAATACATTGCAATTGGTATGTATTCCACTTATTTTATAAAGGTATACACCACAACGACTGTCCAAAGCAGTCCAAAACACAGGGGAGTTCATGTGACAGAAAACATTAAGGGGAAAACACAAAACTCCCCCAGGAAACGGGTGGTTGTGTCCCGGGAGTAGGCTACATAAGGGGACTAGTGTTTTAACCCAAAACCCAAAGACTTTTCTTACTAGTCGTTTTGGTGCAACAGTCACCTTTTGTCGGCTAAACTTCACGGCAACGCTAGTTTAAAAGACCAGGGACCTCACGGTGCTCTGCACACAGCTCACAGTAATCTCTTCTCGGCTAAATTTAACAGTAGAGTCTGCTAAACTTAACTGTAATGACTGGTAGGCACATGACCAGCTGATTATATCTTAGGATATTATACAAATTGTTGTGCAAAACACGTTCATGAGAATGAGTTGAACGCATTTACAAAAGAGTGAACATTGAAGAAAAGTCCCAAAAATAAATATAAATTTGCGTAGCAGAACTTTGTTTCTTCTTTCCTGAACCATTAATCGTCTCATGACACACTGATGGAATCTAATGATGTCAGCACAGGACATTTTTACTGCAGAGCGAGTACTTCTGTTGCATTGGTATTTATACTTAAGTTAAACATTCTGAGTACTTCTTCTACCATTGCTTTTTATACATATTTCCTTACCTGCCTGGAGAGTAAGACTGAAACTGAGAAGGATAAACCCTGCAAATAAAGTTGAACACCAACATTAAACTCATTCAATAAACAAATAATATACATCTTTCAGTTTTATAGTAGACTTCCTTGTAGATTACACATCCCTTTTCACCTGCCCACTATATGACAAAATCTGAATTTTTAATGTAAGAAAATAAAAAAAAACATTCAAGGTCAAAATGTAGGATTTAATCTGTTAAATTGATAAGGAATTCAATTGAAACTTTCTTTCAAAAAATAGATTAAACCTTGCATAGGGTGCTCTCAGTTATTTTGTAAGAGTGAATATCACCACTTTTCAAAGACAAATTCACTGAAAAAATGTAGTAAAATATTCTATGACTTACCCCAAATAAAAATGAGTCTCCAAGTCCACTCCATGATCTATAGAATTATTTTAGTTTAATGGATAGTGTAACACAGAGAATGTTTTAAAACCTGAAACATCTGAAATTGTTTATGGTGTCTAGACTTTGGTTCACAGAACTGCTGAAGATGCTGTCATCCTGTGATGTGCAACTGAATCGACCCACATACAAATAAATGCAAACCACATTGACATTGTGACAGGCATGAGTGTGACTCTGGTCAATCAAATCTGGCAACTTCTGACTGTTGACTGGTGCCCAGATCAAGTGTGTGTTTACAGGCACAATAGCCCCTTCCAAATAAAATGGTAGTGTTGTCTGAAGGGGGCATCAGCTTGTCTTGCAGTGTAAAATTTGTTCAAATTGATTGAATTAAGTTGAGAAATTCATCCCTACTTCTATACTAAGTATAATCAAAACAGTCAGTATGCAGACTTAAAGGCGCTTACGTTTTGACTGAGTGTGCTGTTGATGTCCCCCAATGAAATACAAAAGTGACAGCAGAAGTTGGACTGCCTTTGCACTGCACAACCCACATATTGCATTGTTTAATGTAGTATGAAATTGGGACACACAGCTCATGATCATTTACACCCAGAAAAATATATTTTATGGGGGGCCCTATAGTTTCTGCGATAACAGAATCATGGACAGAATCATGAAACTGAGAATAAAAAAAAAAAGCTGAACCCAGATTTGATTGGGTCTTATTCAAGTCAGAGCTAAAAGCTAACTGGAGATTTGAAAATATGACTATGACTAAGTTTCCAACTAAGCCGTCTCGCTGTAACTGTAGTTTAAAGAACTTCTTAAAAAACATGAAAAATGATTCCCAGAGACTTATGCCTGGGGGGGACTTAGGCCCTGTGGGACACCAGGCTTGCAACACAAACCCATCTTATTTATCTGTCAATATAGAAACACAAAAAGTCAGGTGTTCGATTTGATTTGATGCAAAATCTGTATATTTCTTTAATCACATCACAAATTATCATAAAATGTCTCCAACAAAACATAAAAAATATATTGCATCACATAAAGAAGCCTCCTAAATCTCCTGTCTTCAGTGATCAACATTTCAAACACACTTTGTTTGAATTAAAAGAATTCTACATAAACAACTTTTTTCATGTGGTTATTGTGTCTAAATGTGTGACAAGATGGCTTACCATTTGAGACAAACATGAAATTGCGCTGAAACCATGCAGGAGCTCATAGTGCACCTTTAAATCTTACAATGTGTTATTGTTTTAAAACATTTCCTTATTTTTTATTAACAAAAATGTAACTGTTGTTACATACTGTTGTTGTATTTCAGAGCTGATTTAATCATTTTAACGTTACTTATTTTTTCAAATGAATCTCTTAAATTGTTTTATAACAATCCATTAAGATTGAGTTTGTAGACGTAAGTGTCAGTTTGAAGTTGAGCAGGTAGGATTACTTTCAGCCGGATGTCCTTCAAATTGACTTTCCTGCTTGGAGGCTCAAATTTGGTTTATCTATTTGATTAACCAAATTGTACGTCAAATTAATTTGAAGCAAATGAATGGGCTGGCACTTTATCATGTTCAACCAACACACATTGGCTCACAAAGCCGTGTGTGTGTGTGTGTGTGTGTGTGTGTGTGTGTGTGTGTGTGTGTGTGTGTGTGTGTGTGTGTGTGTGTGTGTGTGTGTGTGTGTGTGTGTCAGTGACAAACATGAAATGTGGAGGTAAACACCTGGTGGTGTGGTGAAAACTTGCAAAAGAAGAGCAATAAAATATAGTAGTAAAATAATAGTTCACTATTGTTATGTTTTTATAGATTACAATACATTTCCAAATTAATAGCAGAATTGTGTAGCAATATAGCCTACTTTGTTAATAAAAGTTGTAAGCAGCCGTAACTGTTGTATTAACAGAAAATTAATGATGGCAATGTAATACAGCTGTAATCTGGTAAATTATGCCTGTATTATATCCACTAATATACTATATTTATTTTTTATATTTACTGATGAAGTATTCATTCATAAATACTACCCCTCTCCATGCTGACTGCCACTGATTAGGCCACAAGATATGGCTGAAAGCTCCAAAAGATATGTAGTAAGTGAACCTTGACTTCAAACTCCACTTACAGATTTAAAACAAAGAAAAACTATTTTTGGTTTTAGTATTCTGTCCACCAGAAACAAGCAGTGCAAATTACAAAATTATAAATGTACCTCATCTTGTGTCTTGCCGCTCTAGCCTTGCACTGTATGTGGATGTGAAGGTGAAATGGTCCATGCTGTTAAGCTTTGGTTTGACTCAGACAACTAGAAGCAGGCACACAACACAGTAAGGCAGTTTTTGAATGTTTATTGAGTAGACGTAGGTGATGGATACTTGAGAGCGGAGCGGAGAGGTGAGCAGAGCGGCGAGGGTGAGGCTTGGCAGGATGGCTGGTTGAGAGTGGAGCGGCGAGGTGAGCAGAGCGGCGAGGTGAGGCTTGGCAGGATGGCTGGTTGAGAGTGGAGCGGCGAGGTGAGCAGAACAGCAAGGATGATGCTTGGCAGAATGGCTGGTTGAGAATGGAGCGGCGAGGTGAGTAGCACAGCATAGGTGTAGATGATGAGTGGCAGCAGTAATTCCAGAGAGCAGGGTCTGAATGAGATAAAGATAGTTTAGCAAAGGACACAAAGGACAAGCAAAACTTGGAAACCGAGGATACATAAAGTAGATACACTAGAGCACAGAGTAGAGCCACGTTACCACGAGAATGGTTGCAACGAACTGGCGCCGAAGAGGTGAACGGCCCGGGTAGATATCTGGTGAGTGATTTCTGGAATGAGCTGCAGCTGGATGGTGATTGATTGCTGGGATGGTTTGCAGGTGGCTGGAGCAGAGCAGAGGGGTGGCTACGCCCACAGACCAAAATCCTCAAAACATAGAATGAGTGAAATGTCCAGCAGAGGGAGACAAACACACAAAACACCAAAGGGAAGGTAGAGACAGACAAGGACAAGCATAGAACCACAACAGTACCCCCCCCCTCAACGGACGCCACCTGGCGTCCCACCAGGCTTGTCAGGGTGGTCCCGATGGAAATCGGTGACCAACTGAGGGTCCAAAATGAAACGCCTGGGGATCCAGGAGCGTTCCTCCGGCCCGTAACCCTCCCAGTCCACCAAATAATGGAAACCCCGACCACGCCTCCGGACGTCGAGGAGACTCCCCACCGTGTAGGCCGGATGATCATCGATAAGGCGAGGCGGAGGAGGGGGATCAGCAGGTGGGCAAAGGGGGCTTGAAGAGACAGGCTTCAACTGGGAGACGTGGAAGGTAGGATGGATCTTCATAGACCGAGGGAGCTTCAACCGAACAGCCGAGGGGTTGATGACGGAAGCCACCTCGAAGGGCCCCAAAAACCGGGGCGACAGCTTACGGGAGTCCGTCCGCAGGGGAATGTTGCTGGACGAGAGCCAGACCTTCTGACCAGGTTGGTATAGTGGTGCAGGAACCCGGTGTCTATCGGCCACCTCCTTATTCCGCTCCACGGTCTGGATGAGAGCCTCCCGGGTGTCATCCCAGATCTTGCGGCAGCGGGCAAGGTTTTCCTGGACTGAAGGAACCGCCAAATCCCTCTCCTGTGATGGAAACAAAGGGGGTTGGTATCCCAGCGATGCTTTGAACGGGGAGAGACCGGAGGCGGACGAAGTGAGTGAGTTGTGGGCGTACACGACCCAGGGGAGATGTCTGGCCCAAGTAGAAGGATTCTGAGCTGCTACACAGCGTAACGCAGCCTCTAGGTCTTGATTGGTCCTCTCAGTTTGGCCATTGGTGTGAGGATGGTAACCAGAGGAGAGAGAGACAGAGGCACCCAGAGCAGAACAGAAATCCTTCCACAATTGAGAAATGAACTGTGGGCCCCTGTCAGAGACAATGTCCACAGGTATTCCATGGAGACGGAATACATGTAGGACAAAGAGGTCCGCTGTCTCACTGGCAGACGGTAATTTAGGTAATGCAACAAAATGGGCAGATTTAGAGAACCTGTCCACAATAGTGAGTATGGTGTCATTACCTTCTGACTGAGGAAGACCAGTGACGAAATCCAAAGCCACATGGGACCAGGGGCGGCTAGGTACTGGAAGGGGAAGCAGCAGACCAGAGGGAGACCGGTGGGATGCCTTACTCCGGGCACAGGTGGTACATGCAGCTACATAGGCTCTGACATCTGCCTCAGCGGAGGGCCACCAGAAGTGTCTCCTGAGCAATGTGAGAGTGCGTCTCATACCAGGGTGACAGGAGAAGCGGGAGGTGTGGATCCAGTGAAGAACCCGGGGTCGTACTGCTGAAGGAACGTAGAGAAGATTGGGGGGTCCGTTAGCAGGCCCGGGGTCCGTCTCCTGCGCTGTCCTGACTAGGTCCTCGATCTCCCAGCGGACTGCCGCCACGACGCAGGAAGCGGGCAGGATGGGTTCTGGAGTGCTGGTCTCATCAGCATCCGAGAACTGGCGAGAGAGAGCGTAAGGCTTGACGTTTCGCGTACCAGGGCGATAAGTCAGCACAAAATTAAAACGGCTGAAAAACAGGGCCCATCTGGCTTGGCGAGAGTTTAGCCTCTTGGCCGACTGGATGTAGGCCAAGTTCTTGTGGTCCGTCCAGACGATGAAGGGCTGCTCAGCTCCGTCCAGCCAATGCCTCCACTCCTCCAAAGCCAACTTAACAGCCAGAAGCTCCCGGTTTCCAACGTCGTAATTGTGTTCTGCTGGGGAAAGTTTCTTGGAGAAGTAAGCCACGGGGTGGAGCTTCTGGTCCGAGGTGGAGCGTTGGGACAGGACAGCTCCCACCCCGGAATCAGAAGCATCCACCTCAACAACAAATTGAGAATTGGTATCTGGATGAATTAGCACAGGAGCAGTAGTAAACAGTCTTTTCAGGGTACTCACAGCATTCTCGGCTTCTGATGTCCATAGGAACGGGATCTTGGGAGAGGTGAGCTTAGTCAGAGGGGCCACCACCCGGCTGAAGTCTTTGATGAAACGACGATAGAAGTTAGCAAAGCCGAGGAATCGCTGAAGCTGTTTACGTGAGGTGGGTGTTGGCCAATCAGTCACGGCACTTATCTTGTCCGGATCCGGGGAAACTTGTCCTCTCTCAATAACAAATCCCAAGAAAGGGACAGATTGACGATGGAACTCACACTTTTCTGCCTTAACAGTTTGTTTTCCAGAAGTCGTTGGAGGACCTGGTGGACGTGGGAAATGTGTTGCTCATGGGATTGGGAGAAAATAAGTATATCGTCCAGGTAGACAAAAACAAAACGGTGGAGAAAGTCCCTAAGGACATCGTTAACTAGAGACTGAAAAACAGCCGGGGCGTTGGTAAGGCCAAACGGCATGACCAGGTACTCGAAATGTCCAAGGGGTGTGTTAAAGGCTGTCTTCCACTCGTCCCCTTTCTTGATGCAGACCAGGTGGTAGGCATTGCGTAGATCGAGTTTTGTGAATATGGTGGCTCCCTGAAGGGATTCAAAAGCCGAATTGATCAGAGGCAAGGGGTATGTGTTTTTAATGGTGATATTATTGAGTCCTCGGTAGTCGATGCAGGGACGCAGGGTTTTGTCTTTCTTATCGACGAAGAAAAAACCGGCGCCGACAGGGGAAGAAGAGGGACGGATTATGCCGGAGGCTAGGGAGTCCCGTATGTACGTCTCCATCGCTTCCCTCTCAGGCCGGGACAAGTTGAATAAACGGTTGGATGGTAAGGGAGCACCAGGTAGGAGCTCTATGGCGCAGTCATAGGCTCTGTGGGGCGGTAATGAGAGTGCTTTGGCTTTACTGAAAACCTCAACTAAATCAAGATACTCTTCTGGGACTGAGGAAAGGTCGGAAATTGGGTCGAGAGGAGCAGGGAGGTGTCCAGAGGGCGGAATTGCCGATCCAAGGCAGGTAGAATGGCAACGAGTGCTCCAACTAAGGATTTTTTTATTATGCCAATCAATGTGGGGATTGTGACTGCTAAGCCAGGGGTAACCGAGGAGAAGGGGAGTGATGGAGGAGGAAACTACTTTGAACTGGATAGTCTCCCTGTGATTACCAGACAGTATGAGAGAGACGGGAACGGTTTGGTGCGTTATCTGTGCAAAACAGTTACCGTCGATGGCAGTTACTGGGATAGGGGAAGACAGAGGAATAACGGGAATGGCGGCTTGTTTGACCAGGTTTATGTCGAGAAAATTATCCTCTGCTCCGGAGTCAATGAACGCATTTAACGGAAGGGAAAAGGTACCAAATTGGAGTGTAGCTGACACAGATAATCGAGGGCTTGTGGGAACAGAGTCATCTTTAGGGCTCGCAAGGACACCCACCCTTACCTGCGAGCCGTGTCTTTTGGTCGAATGGGACAGTTAACTAGGAAGTGGGAAGCGTCGCCACAGTAAAGACATGCACCAGCCTGAATGCGCTGCTGTCTCTCTGCTGGGGATAATTTAGCACGGCCTAGCTGCATGGGCTCTTCTGCCTCCTTAACGGAGGGTTCAAAAGGGTGTGCGCGCTGAGCTGATCGGGTTGTGACCCGGTAGGTTGAGGACTGCTCCTCCCTGCCATTGGTGCGGGCTCGAACACTTCTGTCCCGTCGTCTCTCACTTAGCCGGTTGTCAATCTTAATTGTTAAGGAGACAAGAGAATGGAGGTCAGTGGTTTCATTGCGAACAGCTAACTCATCTTTGACATGGTCACTCAACCCGTTACAAAAAACTCCCTGGAGTGCGACATCGTTCCATTTCGAGTCTGCGGCTAATGTCCAGAACTCTACGGCATAATCTGCCACACTGCTTGTGCCCTGATGTAGCTTAAGTAGCCTCTTGGAGGCAGTGTCAGCATGGTCTGGGTGGTCAAACACAATTTTAAGACGTCTGGAAAAATCATCAAAAGAAAATCCTTCAGTGCGCTGGTTAGAAAAGACAGCTTCAGCCCAGACCAGCGCTCTGCCCCTTAGCAGTCCCAAAGCATATTGTACCTTAGTCATCTCAGAGGCGAAAGAATGGGGCTTCTGCGCAAAAACCAGGCAATACTGAAGCAGGAATCCACGACACTTATTTAGCTCTCCGGCGAAAGGTTCAGGTGAGGTAACTGGGGGTTCCCGGGGAACAGGAGCAACAGCTAGGTCTGGGAAAACAGAAGGAATTGAAGACTGAGGAACAGAAACAGAGACATTAGGGGTTACCAGAACAGCCACTTGTGAGGTTAATTTGGTAACTTGATCCAACAGCTGCCGGTTGTTGTCCGAAAGGGTCCGGATTAATTGTTCGTGTTGACCTAACAGCAGGCCCTGCGAGTGGAGGGCACGCTGCAAGCCGTCTTTCTGTGTACTGTGTGAAGCTTCTGCTGAGTCCATTGTCTTGGCCAGTTCGTTCTGTTAAGCTTTGGTTTGACTCAGACAACTAGAAGCAGGCACACAACACAGTAAGGCAGTTTTTGAATGTTTATTGAGTAGACGTAGGTGATGGATTCTTGAGAGCGGAGCGGAGAGGTGAGCAGAGCGGCGAGGGAGAGGCTTGGCAGGATGGCTGGTTGAGAGTGGAGCGGCGAGGTGAGCAGAGCGGCGAGGGTGAGGCTTGGCAGGATGGCTGGTTGAGAGTGGAGCGGCGAGGTGAGCAGAACAGCAAGGATGATGCTTGGCAGAATGGCTGGTTGAGAATGGAGCGGCGAGGTGAGTAGCACAGCATAGGTGTAGATGATGAGTGGCAGCAGTAATTCCAGAGAGCAGGGTCTGAATGAGATAAAGATGGTTTAGCAGAGGACACAAAGGACAAGCAAAACTTGGAAACCGAGGATACATAAAGTAGATACACTAGAGCACAGAGTAGAGCCACGTTACCACGAGAATGGTTGCAACGAACTGGCGCCGAAGAGGTGAACGGCCCGGGTAGATATCTGGTGAGTGATTTCTGGAATGAGCTGCAGCTGGATGGTGATTGATTGCTGGGATGGTTTGCAGGTGGCTGGAGCAGAGCAGAGGGGTGGCTACGCCCACAGACCAAAATCCTCAAAACATAGAATGAGTGAAATGTCCAGCAGAGGGAGACAAACACACAAAACACCAAAGGGAAGGTAGAGACAGACAAGGACAGGCATAGAACCACAACACATGCTGTACGCAAACCCAAAAAGGTGTGTGATGATGTAATCAACATGTATTTGACTGCAAGTGTACTGTAAAGCATTTACACAACTGCTGGCAGGATTAGGATAGTATGTGGCTAAGTCATCAGGTTAAACTCTCATATCTGTAGTCAAATAAATCACTTCAGAGATCAAGCATCACATTAATAGTAATATCACATAAAATCATACATGAATGCATAATTAAAGGTGTTGTTTGAGCTTTCTCTTTAATAACAAATGGTTTTTGATTGACATTCTGGTCTCAAAACATGGGTAATCACAATAAGTCACAATTCATGAACCTGAATATGACCTAAAGGCCATCCGAGTCTGCCATGTGGTCATTGTATTAAAAACTCAACAACAACAGAAGACACCTCATCTCCAATCACTGATCAAAGTTGAACAGACAGTCGTAAGAAAATCAAAGAAAGTTTACAATTGTGCAACACGTATCAAGGAACTGATACATTCACTCACATGCATTGAGCAAAATTCAAAATAAAAGCACAGACTTGATCTCATGTTACCACTTAAATACCACACCAATTTGAGCTATAAAATCAGGTAAATCATTTATTTAAAGGGGTGATAGAATGATTATATAGGGTATTTCACATTGTTCCTTAAAGGTCCCATGGCATAAACATTTCACTTGATGAGGTTTTTTAACATTAACATTAACATTAACATTAACACAGCCTGCTTACGGTCCCCAATTGGCTTGAAATGGTGATAGGTGTAAACCGAGCCCTGGGTATCCTGCCCTGCCTTTGAGAAAAAGTAATCTCAGATGAGCTGTTCTGGAATCTTGGTCCTTATGAGGTCATAAGCAGTGTTGCCAGATCTCGCGAGACAAATAAGCAACCAGGCCTGTGAAAACAAGCCCAAAACAAACGACTTTTTCTACGGAATTTTGCTTCGGGAAGAGAAAAATAAACTGTGTGCACGGTTTTACAATCTGTGGGGATGGATTTTAAACTGGGTACAGATTGTCAATTTACACCCATGTGGACAGATTGGTAAACTGTGCGCAGTTTTGCAAAACTGTACACACAGTAGTTTATTTTTCTCCCCCCTGAGCTTCAGGACAATGACCACAAGAGGGATTTAAACCACCTTTTACATTATTTTAACATTAGAAAACTGATGGGATATCATATAGACTGATGTACCAAATACATTATATACACAGTAATCCTCTTATAATTAAAATTTGCACGCAAATATCGTGAATTCACAAATTCTTTATTCATTATTGCAGGGACTGCAGAAGATCCCATTTTTAAATAACTATAATCCAGAAACAGGAGATATTATTGATCATCTCGGTGTGCACGTATTTCACACCTACATACCTTGCACAGTGCGTCCCCCACGACGGATTGAATCCATTATTTTACTCCTATTGCTTTCTCCCAATCTTTGTTATATTTCTTCCCGTATTTCGCCCATTTTGTCTCGGACATTTGTTCCTCCAAAAACTATCCTACAGTCCAGTCACCCGCACATATTTTAATTTAAACGTCACTCACTGACATTTTCCTAAACAGAAAAAAACATATTGCCCTGCTCTGCCTCTGACTGGCTAGTACTCGTTGCCATCTGGGTCAAAGCCAATTAGAAGCAGGATGTGGGTGGGGAAAAAACTGCTGCCTCCCGTGTGTATGGGGAAAGGGGAGGGACACAGGGAACATTCAAGACAAACTCCTACGTTTAAATAACATGCTTGACAATGTATTATGGAGTTGGGAACAAGCCCAAATAAGCAACTACACTTTAGAAACAAGCCCAAAAAAACGCGACCAATAGGCGACTACCAATATTTGTAAGCGACTTTACAGAAAAACAAGCCCAAGTCGCTTATAATAAGCGGACTTGGCAACACAAGTCATAAAGAGCAAGGTTACCTCCCCTTTCTCTGCTTTGCCCGCCCAGAGAACCCATTGGCAAACCCATGAGAGAGAGACATCATGGCTTTCAAACGAGCAAAGTGGCAGTTGGTCAAGGCCACCCCCCCACCCTCCACCTGAGATGTACTCTGGTCTGTATGTGCATTTTGGGGCGTGAGAAAGGTACAGACCAGTGCCAAATGGTACAGCCACCAAGTTGCCATCAACTGTTAGCTTCGTTGGGATTTGCCCTGTGATGGCAAAATTACTTTCATATCTTTTATATCTTATGACTCTTGTATTTTTCCTCATGATCCCTTTGAGTTAGTCAGATGTACGCATCTCATCTACTGCTTTTAACATAGATTAGTTACGGGACACAATGTCCTACTGTTTTAATCACCTCAAGCACCTCTAGGGCTAGCTAATTGTGTAGTAGCCTCTCTGTGAACCAGACAAAGCAGAAGGCCATCCTTGTGTGTATCTATAGTTTACGATATAGCTCATTGAATTGACGTGTGACCAGGGGCGATAGGGGTAGTCACATTGGCACCAGAAAGTCCCATCTTCATTTGTTCAAATATTGAATTGTGTGCTTAAAGTTCATACTATACATGTGACATGCACAACACCATGTATAGATGAGATCACATGCCAATGTCACTCCCTCTCTCTTATCTGTGTATTTAAGCTGATGTTCTTGATGTGTAAACTTTGAAGACTCTTCCACATCTTGCTCCGTGCATCCTGTGAACCAGTCCTCCTATTTTGCAGAATATATATTACTTCAATAAATTACAAAAACCTACATTGGTTTCAGTCTGCGACTATTTCTTTGTATTTGTTTCATCCTCAATTATTCTAAACTAGTAACTAATCTACACCTGCTGCCTCCTGGAAATTTCCATAACAGAATGGTGTCAGAAGTGGGATCAGTGCTGGGTGTCTGCTGGTGAGCTTCTGTGCGTGGGCTGAGGACTTGCAATCCGGGATTTCTGCACCCTTTCAAGGTTCAACTATTCCTTTAAGTGTTTAAAGAGGCTTTTTTACCTGTTTTGTTAGACGATCCCAAATGACTGCTGATAGTCAAATACTATAGCTGAAAGGTTTCTGTGGTCAAGCATGTCTCTTAAGATCAGGAGGCTACACTCACCTGGATTATTGGCGGCCTCCAACTGCTTTTGACGTCGGAAGACGAGTCCACTTTTGTCACCTTGCCAACTGAGATTGAAATCAGTCATCTTTTGTCTCAGGCCTGAGTTGTTTGACTACCTCAGTGACCTCCACCAGGGAAATTGACGACAATCCCTCGTCATCCTCCAGCTCTGCCTCTAACAAAGAGGGCGCATCAGCTGGATTTAGGAGTTCCTCAAAGTGCTCCTTCCACCGCCCTATTACCTCCTCAGTTGAGGTCAACAACGTCCCACCCTTACTGTACACAGCTTGGATGGTTCCCCGCTTCCCCCTTCTGAGGTGGCGGACGGTTTTCCAGAAGCGCCTTGGTTCCCACCGAAAGTCCTTCTCCATGTCTTCTCCGAACTTCTCCCACACCCGCTGCTTTGCCTCTTTTACGGCAGAAGCTGCAGTCCTTCGGGCCCTTCGGTACCTTGCAACTGCCTCCGGAGTCCTCTGGGATAACATATCCCGGAAAGACTCCTTCTTCAGTCGGACGGCTTCCCTGACCACCGGTGTCCACCACGGTGTTCGAGGGTTACCACCCCTTGAGGCACCTAAGACCCTAAGACCACAGCTCCCTGCCGCAGCTTCAGCAATGGAAACTTTGAACATTGTCCACCCCCTGACCCAACTCACCACCATCTCTTCACCCGAGTGTCCAAAACATACGGCCTCAGATCAGATGAAACGATTATAAAAACGATCATTGACCTTCGGCCTAGGGTGCTCTGGTACCAAGAACACTTATGAGCATCCCTATGTTCGAACATGGTGTTTGTTATAGACAATCCATGACTAGCACAGAAGTCCAAAAACAGACAACCACTCTGGTTTAGATCAGGGAGGCCGTTCCTCCCAATCACGCCTCTCCATGTGTCTCCGTCATTGCCCACATGTGCGTTGAAGTCCCCCAGCAGAACTGTGGAGTCCCCCTCCGGAGCCCCATACAGGACTCCATTCAAGGTCTCCAAGAAGGCCGAATACTCTGAACTCTTGTTTGGTGCATATGCACAAACAATAGTCAGAGTTTTCCCCCCAGCAACCCGCAGGCGTAGAGAGGCGACCCTCTCGTCCACCGGGGTACACTCCAACGTTGCGGCGCTCAGCCGGGGACTTGTGAGTATCCCCACACCCGCCTGGCGCCTCACACCCTGGGCAACTCCGGAGAAGAAAAGAGTCCAACCCTTCTCCAGGAGTACGGTTCCAGAACCGAGACTATGCGTAGAGGTAAGCCCCACCAGATCCAACTGGTAGCGCTCCACCTCACGCACCAGTTCCGGCTCCTTCCCCCACAGCGAGGTGACATTCCACGTCCCCAGAGCCAGCCTCTGCTGCCCGGGTCTGGTCCGTCGAGGCCCCTGACCTTCACCGCCACCCGTGTGGCAGCGCACCCGACCCCAGCGGTTCCTCCCACAGGTGGTGGGCCCATGGGCTGGAGAGATAGGTGCCACGTAGCTTTTTCGGGCTGTGCCCGGCCGGGCTCCGTGGCAAACCCGGCCACCAGACGCTCGCTGACGAGCCCTCCCTCTGGGCCTGGCTCCAGACGGGGGCCCCGGGCTTCCTCCGGGCAGGGTCTCTCTATCCCTTCCTCGTTTTTTCATAGGGTTTTTTGAACCATTCTTCGTCTGGCCCCTCACCTGAGACCACTTTGCCATGGGAGACCCTACCAGGAGCACAAAGCTCCAGACAACACACCCCTCAGGTTCATAGGGACACCCAAACAACTCCATCACAATAAGGTGATGGTTCCCGGAGAGGCACAGGACATTGTCAGGCAGTGGGCTTCGTAACATTTATGTATCTATTAATCATTCAAGTTTTGAAACGCTAAAAAAATATGAATACATCTGTGTATCTTGAATGAACAAGTAGTGGGACATTAACCTGAAAGAGGTTACTAATGGTTACAGGTCAAACCTACAGTGTGCCTGTAGTCTCCTGTTTTCTCTTTTTTTAAATGCAGGCCGCATACAGAACATATACACATATTTAGTATTACTTCATCAATTATATATATTTTTTTACCTTTTTCAGGAGTGCATCACTGACTGTGGAGTTAGTGAGGTCCACTTTAGAGCACATCGTAATCCTTATTACCATCCTCATTACTTTGAGACCTGCAGCATTCCAACACAGAATCATATTGTTAGTGATCATTGTCAGGCAGTGGGCTTCGCCTTTCAGGCTACTTATTTATGCACATTGTTGGAACCTTTTTCAGCCTAAAAGAAGAAAGCTCTGCAGATATAACCAAGTACTTTCACCTCACAAACATGTTGTTTGAGTAAAAATAAGAATACATTATAAATCGCCAAATATCAGCTCTTTGTTAGAGTAAACTAAATGATTACTAAATGATTTCAACCTTTAATAACTTCTTTTTTTGACCACATCCAGTTGTCTGAGCAACATTATCATTCATTTGTAATCGTGTTTCTGGCTAAAACTGTCCACCCTGAAAAATGACCCAGTAGGTCATCAAACACAGGACTTTCACCCATGAGACCGAGTTACGTGTCCCGTTTAACTTTAGTTAACAAACGGAACTATGTCAAGTTCTATGTCACGTGCATAATTACGTCATTTATATACGCATGGAAGTAACGTAACAAATGTTCTGGTTTAAACCCAAACCACAATTTTTGTCTGGAAGATTTTAAAAACAGGATTAAAGGTGCAGTAGGTAAGACTAACTTTCTGTCATATTTGTTGAAACTGACCCTATGTTCCAGTAGAACTACATGAAGCAGGTCATTTAAAACTAAATCCAGCTCCTCTGGCTCCTTTAAGGACTTTCTGACCACTGAATACATATCTCATGTTACTGAACTCTGACAGTTGATTGTTTGATGTAATTTGCTATTCATTTTATTTCATTCATTGTTGATATTTTGTATGCTGCTGGACTCCATCCAGGCCAGGACTCCCTTGCAAAAGAGATTCTGAATCTCAATGGGAATATTCCTGGTAAAATAAGGGTAAAATAAAAAAATGAATTAAATAAAATTGTCTAAACTTTACTAAGTAGTCTTTGTGCCTAAGCCTAACTGCGACCTAAAGTGCAACAGTTTCACAACGTTAATGATGTGTTTTAAACCACGACTGTAAGATTAGGTATGAAGATGGAAAATGCTCCTGTTGGTCACATTTCTTGCCACGGTGGTGTTAATTTATGAAACGCTTCTATGGGTTGTACAAATAACCTATGTGGTCATATGGTTTGGAGGACTTGTTGTTCTGGCTACCAGATAAATGTAAGTCCAATATTCATTCTGCTATTTGTTCTGTTTTGGTCTCCACCAACTCCTATAAGAACTATGTGGTTCTTTAGCTGCTAAATGCTTCACTATGTCCATCCAGTATATGCCCCTGTTTTCTAGATACAGTAGAAATTATAGTTTAAAAAATAAAAATATAAAAAATAAAGTTAAAATGTATGCATACTCAGCCATCTTCTCCTAACTAAAGAAATTATTTTAGCAGCATGTCTAAGAATTATTTTTGCATTTTTGCATTTCAGTAACTCACCTCCCTGACAGGCAAACACGGCCTTCTGGTTACAATCAGCTCCGATCCAGCGTCCCTGCTGTGACACTGCAACCGAAGCACAGTCTCCCAAAACAGGTGAGCCACTCAACCAGTACCTGAAGGAAGTTTCTCTTCCATCAGACCACATCCAGGCATCGTTGAACAGACCGATCCACATGCTGTTGAAAATTCCAACACCAATGGCAATCACTGAGTTCTCTGCCATAGTGCTTACATAGGCCAAGTCAGTGTGGTTACTTCTGCACACTTCTTGACTGTTCTCCCAGTTTGTTGCTGCGTAATACATATACTTTTGCGAACCATCCGGCTGGACTAAAGAGACATACAGGGAGATGGCAGAAAAAAATAATTTCAGGTATTTCTTCTGCAATGCCAGCAGGGGTCAAGCAAGAGATTAGGTTAATAAACATTACTAATGTAAGATAATGTTTAACAACATCAGAACATTTGAATAACTTTATTTTCTAGTGTTAGGTCAATGAAAAGGATTGAAAGCAGCATCCAATTCTGTGGTTTGAATATTGTTACATCTGGATTTTATTCACTATGTTTTTAAAGCATATTTTTTATCGCTTTGCATGCGTGACAAAATCAGACTGTATGTCATTTACTCACCTTCATAACACACAAAAACACTATCACCTTCACACTGTGCGTCATTCCACCCGCCATTTTGAAACATTTGTCCACACCATTCATTGCCTCCGGCGTTGTCCGGTTGACCGGGAGACCACGTGGTGAAGTTCGCTGTGCCTGTGCCATTGGACCACATCCACCTGCGAGTTATTCCTTTCTGAAGCCCGATCCAGCAGTATGTAACATTACTGCCCAGCGTGTTGACCAACGTGTTCTTGTCGTCCATGTTGTTCACTGTGGCCAGGGCGGTGTACTTTACTCTGCAGAAGCTCTGAGCCTCATACCAGGTCAGGGAGACATTGACCAGGTGGTACTGCTGAGGAACTTTGGGCAAAGTTTTAGATATAAAAAAGCAGGTAGAGCAGAAACATTAATATGCATTATCTTAATCAAATTGTATCAACAAAGGGGGATAGGGGTGTCCTGAATGACTGCAGAATCAACACCTCCCTGTCAGTCTCACCAACTGTTCACTGTGAACGTTTAACTTTAATTTACTAATACAATTTAGAAAGAAAACAACAACATGGTTTACAAAAAAATCCATCAGCAACAGAAACGGGAGTATAGATTCTTAATTTAATATTAAGTGATGGTCGGACAGGTTTGTACATGGTTGAGTTTATAAAAAGTTACTTTATGTCAACATTTCTACAGTCACACAGGAAGATGCTAGGTCAGCTCATTATTGTCATGGCAAATTGATTCATTGATGACAAACAAAATGCATGTAAGCAGACATTATACATATACATATATACATATTTTCAAGTTCTTTAGCATTTTTACAAGGTCTTTACATTTCTTTGATTTGGAAAGTATCTTTTGCCAGTTACATTAGTAATAATAAAACAAGCATTGCATGTTTTACAGTGGTCAAGACGTAAAAATAATGTTTTCTGCAGGTACTTACTCAGCTGAGCAGTGGTCCTCTGAAATAAAAGGAGAATCCCTGTGGGGAAAAAAAGGAAATTGTGTTATTTTCATCTTTCAACAGCAACCATTAAAGTCAATCGTGTGAGTAATGAATTGTGCTTACCAATGAAGGGGACAGCACTCTTTAGCCACACCATTTTAATCTGAGCCAGACGAATAAAAATCACAGAAAGTATATCACAGAGAGATAGGAAGCTCAAAATGTAAATGACTTCTAATAATCACATTATTTTAGATGTATATACATCACATTTGTGTGGTTCTATAGTGTAGAAGAATTTAAATTACTATTGCACATATGTATGTATATTTTTAAGATAGACTTACCTCTCTCTTCATCCCACAACCAACTCTGTTTGGGAATTCATGTTGTGTGTTGAGAACATTCTTGGAAAATGTCTCTCACTTTTTCATGTCATTTCATGCAAAACTGGATCAGCAGTGAGGTGGAAACGTGAGCAGATTTGGTTACCAGTGTCCTATGGCATCACGTGGTTACACAAGCTAATTTGTGTTTGTGCTGTTTGTCAGCAGTGCAAGTTTTACAAAGCTTCTTCTGAAGTTCTAAAATATCTGATTAAATTATTTAAACTATATGTCTTAATACAACATATGTAGACTTCATGTGGATGAATCTTGTTATTACATTTTACTAAAAAGTTTTCAAGAAAGGCCCATTCAGTATGAAAGCGAGTAGGCTTATTTTACAAAATGTCAAAGTATTGGCTTAATATTGAAAGAAGCCTGGTGTCACCAGTTCACTTGAATGACAATGAAAATTGAAAAGATTTATAATTGGAAACTACAGTGTCATGCCAACACATCTATATTCTATAACAATTCATTAAAGTCTGGAGGACAATACTTAATTTCACCACATTGGTATAGCTCTGGTATACATACTTTAGGAGATATAAATGACTTGTCCACCACTAAAGCATTTTTGGGAACAAATAAAAAGTCTATCAGAAAGTTTGTGTTTAAAGATGAACTGCTCTCCATCATGTATACTGCTAAATAATGATTCAGAGCATAACTTTAATTGAGGAGAAAAAAGAAAAGAAATAAAAAAAATGATGTGCAACATTCTCATTTTGTATATCTTTTCTATTTTTATTTTTTGTTGCTAGTGTTTTTGTTTAGCTTATTTTGCTTATTTTTGTTTTGTGTTAGCTTTGTATTTTTTAGACTATATGCTATGTATATAGTATATTTATATAGCATGTTCTGTGTATATAATTAGGCACAGTTTACTCTAAGGTATAGGTCTAATTTCCAGTGTCTTTTTAAAGTTAACTGGGCTGAGCCCTCTGTTGTGTTTTGATTACAGTTATTGCATAGAAAGAAGTTTATGCCTTTGAGAGGGGAATATGCTTCAGTAACTAATGATTAACTGTTCTATATGTAATGAATTTTGTTTTTGGACTTTCTTTGCAAATGATTGAATAAAACGTTAAAAAAGGCATTAGTATTCATTTAATGTCCATTTAATGCTGCTTCTATAATAACTGACAAGACAGAGCAAGACACATTTAAACTATTTAATATAACACACTATTTTCAGAAAGATTCATGGTTTCACACAATACAATGTATATGATTATTATGATTTGAATTGGCTACAAAGTAAAACGTCATTGACACATGGGTAAAGCAACTTAAATGCAATCTTTGCATACTGTGTTTGCTTACTGTAGACATATTTTGTCATCTTACTCTACTTCTTTCCCTGTTTACTCTCTCAAGTACACACATTAGTAGTTGTTCAACTTCAGTCCTCAGCCAGAGACGCAAGACTCATGTTCCAGCCCCTTCACACCTGATGAAGAAAAGAAAGCACGCGCTCTAGAGGTCAACATGTAGAACAGCACAGGATGGAAAACACATGTTAGGCCAAAAACTCCCCATATTTAGATGATATTGAGAATTGAAGATGGTTGCATGTTATTGGTCAATAGAAGTGTTGGTAAACAAGGCCCAACTCTTATTTGAGCCAACAAGGTGAACTATTATGGAATCAATCTATACATTGTATTTTATTTATATGAATACATTTGTATTCCACAAACAGGCCATTGTTCATGCTTTATCATAGAGATTTTACAAGCCAGTGAACAGACAAACTATTTATGCAGCACTTTTTAAACCAGTACATAAAGCAGTTACAGAGCACTTTACAGAAAGAGATAAAAACTGAGAAAATCATATTTAAAAACAAGAGCACAAACTATTTTTTTTTAATGAAGAAAAAGACACTGAAAATAGTGAAGTCCAACTGAAAATAGAATTCATTTCTGCAAAGAAATCAGTATTCAGTAATATCTCCTTTGTTTTGCCGTGTGTATTTATTTGGTCTAAACTGTACTTGCCAAAAAAAGTAAATGATGTTTTAAATGTTGTTAGCCTTTTGCTTATACACTGTCTCCACTTACGTCTAAAAAAGTCATCATCTTTTAAAATGGAAAATAATGCCCAATAGCTACTGTATCAATTTAGTATTTACTTACACAGAAAGTGAATTTTGAAGATTTAACAAATGTCCCTTGGAGTGTGTATGTACACTAGTAGTGGGACAAAATCAACAATAAAAACAGTGAATTAAATGAAAAACTGGAATATTTTACTTTTCATTTGTGCTGTCTTCCTTCTGTGAAACACGTCCCGACATGCTCCAGCGGATCTTAAAATCACTGATGCCCTTTTTTTTCATCTCTGCCTCCAGCTAGGAAGCATACACAAAAATTAGTCTTTACATTTATTATAACTTTAATGATTAGCAACTTGGATCTCATTAGCTATAGCTCCAATAAACTATACATTACACTGGGAGTAGACTTTTTATGTATGCACACATGATAAATCTTAGTAAAAGTTCTCTTTCTCACCTGGCTCAAGATTTGTTGTTGGATGACTGGGTCACTCATGTCAAAGTCAGCACTGATCCTCACGACAGATCTCCTCTTGAAGTCTGAAAAACAGTTGCTGGTGTGATTGTTTAGCTGGCATTTTGGCAGCGTTATGAAATGTTATGATTTAAAGAGCTGTGCCATTTGTTTAGCTTTGACTGTATTTTTGCACGTCTCATATAGTCTTCTCACTTACAGTTCACTTAAAGCCCTACAAAAAGTCAGCAAGAAACTTCATCAGCCATCGTAGAGTTTAGCACGTCAAATCAAATTACATTTTTAGAAGCAGCTACCACACAGCCGACTCACTGTTCCACAGCCTAAATATGAAAACTCTGCTTCTGGGGAATTTCTGAGTCGGCAAATCTGTCAACTTGTGGTCTGAGTGTTGTGCAGTTGCAGTTTGAAAACAGTTTCCTGTATTTTTGGTTTATAGCACAACTAGGCGAGCCAAAATGTATTGTGAACCAAAACTGATATGCGGGCCGGATCTGAACCTGCGAGGGGCCGGATTTTGCCCGCGGGCCTTGAGTTTGACACATGTGGGATAAAGTGACTTTTAAGATGGATTGCCTATATTCCAGGAAGCCATTGGTTCAGGTTCATTTCAATGCACCACACAAATGTAAATAAGATTTAGTAGCTGCTTGAGATAGGTAATCCATTACAATTAACAAAACACAAACATTGTTTTTTTTTTTTCAAAAAGCTGGTTGCCTGGTAATGTTTTGGTAATTTCAATTAATTTAACTACTAAAGTGATTTTAACTTTTCGTGTTGTTATCAACTGCCTAGTTTGACAGCCAGGCCGGGTTGCCAGATATATCTGTAAACACGTAAACCAGCGCGCTGCAGCTGTAACGTTAGTACAGCCATGAATGCACCAAACAAATGAATGGGATCAACAGAGATAGATTATACCCGATATTAAAAAACAGCATGTTTCTATCGGTTGCTTGACCAGAGACGTAACAAACCCCGGGTTAATATTGGAGATGTATTTGAAAGATGGTGACAGCTTAGAGCCCAAAAGGACGCTGAGTTGGCTAATTTCCTCCTGTACAGGTAAGCATTAGCTTCAGGCTAATTTATCACAGCTACTAGGGACGAGCACTTTGTGTCATTTCAACATTCGTGTAGCTACTTCCATTGAATTGTATAGCTAGAGTAGCCGCGTTGGTTACTCGCAAAAACAACTGAGACAGCCAGTAAAGTGATTCCGACTGGTCCTGGCTAACGCCACCATGCTAACCCTGCTAATTGCTAACGCTACCGGAGGACCAGGCAGGCGGGCCACGGCTGTTTACACCGTTTAGCCTGTTCAGCGGCCGTAGCCGACAACGGTGAGTTATTTGAAGCCAAGAGGGGGGACTGTAGCTAAGTCGGAAAGAGAGGACCTTGAGTTTGCAGTGTGTTTAGCGATTGTGTAATTCTAAGGCTAGTAAAGTGTGTATTTCAGTCGGGTGGAAAAGGAGTGCAAGGCAGTGGTGTTTTTAGCGGTTCCTATCATAATTCTAAGCCGAGGAAGTGTGTCTGTTTGGCGTGTGGAGAGGATGGCGAATTTCATTGTATTTTTAGCGGTTCCTACTGTAGCTAATTCTATGCCGAAAAAGTGTGTGTGTCAGTTGGGTACAGAGCTCTGTGTGAGCACGGGCTTTTATGACTGTCAATGTAGCCAGCATCTAACGTTAGCTACTCTGCTGTGCTGTGGAGTAATGTCTGGTTATGTGAGACAAGCGTCTAGCAACATTGTTGGATGCTCTGGTCTCAGCCTGGCAACCAACGTGAACTTCGAGTCTGGGGAGGAGGGGCGGGGGAGACGACTCTCTCCAGTATTTTGAATTTGTACTGCAGTAACTATTTTAAACACTAGCTGTCAGTATTACATATTGGACCTTTAAATAAATTTATGTGAAGTCACTATCTATCACCAAATGAGGTAACATGGGGATTGAGCCTAAGGCCCACTGATTACAGCCCTTGCATTTGCAGTATTATGAACTGGTCTGTGGCGACATTCCCGGGTAAGATCACAAGCGTGAAGCATTTTTTTCTAGAAGAAAACCAAACACCAGGCAAAAAGCTGTCTTTTGCTGCTTTCTCTGGTTGAAAGTTCAAGCATGTTTCACCGCTGGTTTTGGGATGGTTTCCACACCCAACAGTGATGTTGTGTGTTCCTAAAGTACCTGTACATCACTGAAGCCAGGTGAGAAGTTATACTGGAGGTCAGTCAAGATTTTCAGGGGGTGTTGTGTTACTCTTTAATCAAGACGTTTAAGGGGATGAACAATGTGTGCATATTAATGGTTACACACGACTTGCTACCATGTTGAAAAGATAGAAAGAAATGTAACTCCTCATTTAAAGTATATTCTTCCAATGTTACCATGTACAGGAAGCCGTCAGAGAGGAAAAATTAAAATGTTTGACCTTTTTGTTACCATTTTTGTACTATTGTTCTTCCAATATGGCATACTCAATAAATAAATGAAAGGCTCTGCTCTGTAAGTCACAGCAATCTGTTGTAGAAATGTATTCTGATTTTAGGAGGAAATTTCATTTGTCATGCTGCGGAGCATACCTAGCACAGTACCATACACCTGTACTTCACAAATGGTCAAAGTCTTCTGTAGTCCAGGAAGAACAACATGGATGAAGCGACCTTCCATTATCCCACAATTGTATTTGTATTTTTGCTGTCCGTCTGCAATGTAGATGATGGCACACCTGAAAGAAGGAGGAAGTATAAGTAAAAAGAAACAAAAGACTATTAAAGTGTCTGGAAACTATTAGTGCTACTACAGCAACTAAGTACTCTTTTCTTCCTGCTAATATCACCTCTGGTTCGTGGTGTCATTCCTGAGGCCAATGCGGATCTCAGCACCGGTCAAGTTCTGTGAGCAGCAGTCGCTGGTGATAGACACATCACTAATGCGGTAGATACTCCGAAGGTCCAGTTGCCACCAGGGGTTGTCTTGCACTGGGACTGAGGCACAGGTTTCTTGTCCAGGGTTTTCATCAATGGCCTTAGATGGAGCAGTTTCTGCAGAAGCTGGATTTGCAGACTGCGTAGCTACTCCTCTCGGTGCCACGTTTACTGGTGGGAGTGTCATTAAGGCAGTAATGAATACATTTATTAAAAAAGAACCAGTTACAGATTCATTTGGGAAACCACATCATTGGTCTGCCTACTAAAGTACAGTTCAACAAGACAAAGAGTCTACAGCCCCACTATAGCTGCTCTTTGGGGCTATACTGCTAATTGTAAAGCAAAATATTAGACAAATAGAAGATTTAACCTGATAATGGCGCATAATATAAGTCAATCCAAATAACATTTCCATCCCTAAACCACTGTTTAAAATTGTTAAAATGTCTAAAAATATAAATACTTTGAATCGTGAACACAAATAATTCACTGAAAGCTGTAGTTTCTGGGGATTTATAGATGTGTTTTTTTTTGTTATGTGTCCTGTGGTTTGTTATTTTGTGGTTATTATTTCAAATGTATTGCATTTTTCACATATATTACTTTAATTATTGATCAGTTAGATGTGATTAATGTGGGCTGAAAGTTTGCGATGAATGTTTCTAAAAAATCATTACACATGAATTTTAACAAAGAAATGCTTAGCTCTCACAACCTGGAAACTAGTTGTAAACATAGACCGACGTTATTCTTCACTGAAGATATTTTAGTATATAAGCATACAATAATAAACAATATTGTATTGGAAACACCACATCATTTAGTCAACTTTAGATGCCATTTCTTAGCATTGCGTACCTCCTGTAATGCTGGTAGTGGCGTACACTTTGACCTCACAAAGCTGAAGATGTTCTACTCGAGGAATAAAAATATTGACGTAGCGTCCTGTCATCTGGCTACAGTTGAAGTTCATGGTAACAGCACTGGTCACAGTGATAACTCCACATCTGAGGGGAGGAAAGATTTGTTATTGCAGAACAAAACCCCCCAGCCCCTTCCTAAACTGAAAATGTAATATGAAGACAATGTCAGTGTGAATACTTGGGTAAAAACAAAATGGCACTCCAGTCTGAGTAGCAGGCTAGTTTAACCCATAACATCACCTGGGATTGTTGTTGCCATTGTTCTCCAGTGAGTTACCAATGCGGACTTCTGCCCCATTTAGAAAATAAATGCAGCAATCTGTACGTCGAGTGACTTCAACTGATAAGATGTCATACGGAGCCAACATGTCCACTCTCCACCACGGGTTTTGCTGCCACTGAGTTGAAGAACAGCTCCCATCAAAATAGTTTGCATCAGTATTGCCATCAATCACCGTGCTTGCTAGAGTCCAGGGAAAGATAAGTGAAGACTGTGCAGCCACTCCACCCAGAGCCATGTTAGCTGGAGAGTTAGAAAAGTGACAAAGATCAATGTGTAAAACATCTACACAGGAAGGCACTTGATGAGAAGCTTAAAAACGCTGTAAAGACTACATACACACTACACTACACGTATCTTATTGATGATTAATTGTTGTTCTTTAATTTTTCATAAAACCCTATTGTACAAACAAAACAAATGATCAAATTAGCCAACCGTGTGTTGTTTAATCTCACCTGCAGATATATGTTTACTCATCAGTGGTGGGAAGTAACAAAGTAGATTCATTTGGAGGTACTGAGTATTTTCCTTTTATTTTACTTTATACTACACTTTTTACTCCACCGCATCTACAGTATTTGACAGCTGTAGTTATTTTTCAGATTAAGATTTTACGCAAAAACAGAAACATTGTTAAACATCAAACCAGTGGTTTCCAATTATGTTTTGGTTTGTCACCATTTACAAGAAGTGTAGATGGGGAACCTTGTCACATCTTAGATTACTGCGAGGTGTGAGAAGTTGAACCTAAGAATGATTTCTTTTTCTTTCTTTTTTAACTGCAAAGAAAAGCTTTGAAAAGCTCAGAAACTATTAATAACTGAGCACAAAATAACTTCAGCAGAAAGTTTAGTGTAAACAGACCTTAGTCTTCACTGAGGCTATTTTGTAACTAAGTATCAGTAACACTAAATAATATTATGTAAATTAAGTTCACACAGGAACCAACCGGATAATTAAATCTACTTTGGATGCCATTGATCATTGATCAATGATGATGCATTACCTCCTGTAAAGTAGTCAAACACTTTGACCTCACAAAGCATAAGTCTCTTATTTACTCCTGGGATGAAAATGTTGACGTAGCGTCCTCTCATTTGGTTGCAGTGGAAGGTCATGGTAACATCACTAGTCACGGTGATAACTCCACATCTGAGGGAGGAGGAGGCGAAAGAGCAGAAATGCAAAACTAAAACAAATAGCCCCCCACCCTTTACCAAAATGGAAAATATCTAACATGAGCACAATGGCAGTGTGAATACTGGGGTAAAAACAAAATGGCAATCCAGTCTAAGTATAATGGTAAACCCATCGTATCACCTGGTATTGTTGTTGCCATTATTCTCCAATGAGTTACCAATGCGGATTTCTGCCCCGTTTAACTCAGGAGGGCAGCAATCGGATCTTCGGATGATTACAACTGTTGAGATGTCATACAGACCCCCCAAGTCCACTCTCCACCAGGGGTTGTCCTGGTACAGAGTAGAACCACAGCTCCCATGACCATAGTTTGAATCAGAATTGCCATCAATTGCCAACCCTGGTACAACCAAGGAATCCCAAATTGAAGACGCAGCAGCCACTCCACCCAGAGCCAAGTTAGCTGGAGAGATGGCACAGTGACAAAGATCATAGAATTGATAAGCGAGTACATGTTTGCAGAGCAAATTACGTAAAACATTTTTCCACTGCGTTTTTTTTTAAACAAAAATATATGTCATGTTTTAAGACCTGCAGATATCCTGAATAAATGTTTAAGGGCCAGAGATGTCAAAGAATTCAGGCTGTTCTCATGAACTATTCTTGGGTACGAAGAGTAATACATTGCAATTGGTATGTATTCCACTTATTTTATAAAGGTATACACCACAACGACTGTCCAAAGCAGTCCAAAACACAGGGGAGTTCATGTGACAGAAAAGATTAAGGGGAAAACACAAAACTCCCCCAGGAAACGGGTGGTTGTGTCCCGGGAGTAGGCTACATAAGGGGACTAGTGTTTTAACCCAAAACCCAAAGACTTTTCTTACTAGTTGTTTTGGTGCAACAGTCACCTTTTGTTGGCTAAACTTGACGGCAACGCCAGTTTAAAAGACCAGGGACCTCACGGTGCTCTGCACACGGCTCACAGTAATCTCTTCTCGGCTAAATTTAACAGTAGAGTCTGCTAAACTTAACTGTAATGACTGGTAGGCACATGACCAGCTGATTATATCTTAGGATATTATACAAATTGTTGTGCAAAACACGTTCATGAGAATGAGTTGAACGCATTTACAAAAGAGTGAACATTGAAGAAAAGTCCCAAAAATAAATATAAATTTGCGTAGCAGAACTTTGTTTCTTCTTTCCTGAACCATTAATCGTCTCATGACACACTGATGGAATCTAATGATGTCAGCACAGGACATTTTTACTGCAGAGCGAGTACTTCTGTTGCATTGGTATTTATACTTAAGTTAAACATTCTGAGTACTTCTTGCTTTTTATACATATTTCCTTACCTGCCTGGAGAGTAAGACTGAAACTGAGAAGGATAAACCCTGCAAATAAAGTTGAACACCAACATTAAACTCATTCAATAAACAAACAATATACATCTTTCAGTTTTATAGTAGACTTCCTTGTAGATTACACATCCCTTTTCACCTGCCCACTATATGACAAAATCTGAATTTTTAATGTAAGAAAATAAAAAAAAACATTCAAGGTCAAAATGTAGGATTTAATCTGTTAAATTGATAAGGAATTCAATTGAAACTTTCTTTCAAAAAATAGATTAAACCTTGCATAGGGTGCTCTCAGTTATTTTGTAAGAGTGAATATCACCACTTTTCAAAGACAAATTCACTGAAAAAATGTAGTAAAATATTCTATGACTTACCCCAAATAAAAATGAGTCTCCAAGTCCACTCCATGATCTATAGAATTATTTTAGTTTAATGGATAGTGTAACACAGAGAATGTTTTAAAACCTGAAACATCTGAAATTGTTTATGGTGTCTAGACTTTGGTTCACAGAACTGCTGAAGATGCTGTCATCCTGTGATGTGCAACTGAATCGACCCACATACAAATAAATGCAAACCACATTGACATTGTGACAGGCATGAGTGTGACTCTGGTCAATCAAATCTGGCAACTTCTGACTGTTGACTGGTGCCCAGATCAAGTGTGTGTTTACAGGCACAATAGCCCCTTCCAAATAAAATGGTAGTGTTGTCTGAAGGGGGCATCAGCTTGTCTTGCAGTGTAAAATTTGTTCAAATTGATTGAATTAAGTTGAGAAATTCATCCCTACTTCTATACTAAGTATAATCAAAACAGTCAGTATGCAGACTTAAAGGCACTTACGTTTTGACTGAGTGTGCTGTTGATGTCCCCCAATGTAATACAAAAGTGACAGCAGAAGTTGGACTGCCTTTGCACTGCACAACCCACATATTGCATTGTTTAATGTAGTATGACACACAGCTCATGATCATTTACACCCAGAAAAATATATTTTATGGGGGGCCCTATAGTTTCTGCGATAACAGAATCATGGACAGAATCATGAAACTGAGAATAAAAAAAAAAAGCTGAACCCAGATTTGATTGGGTCTTATTCAAGTCAGAGCTAAAAGCTAACTGGAGATTTGAAAATATGACTATGACTAAGTTTCCAACCAAGCCGTCTCACTGTAACTGTAGTTTAAAGAACTTCTTAAAAAAACATGAAAAATGATTCCCAGAGACTTATGCCTGGGGGGGACTTAGGCCCTGTGGGACACCAGGCTTGCAACACAAACCCATCTTATTTATCTGTCAATATAGAAACACAAAAAGTCAGGTGTTCGATTTGATTTGATGCAAAATCTGTATATTTCTTTAATCACATCACAAATTATCATAAAATGTCTCTAACAAAACATAAAAAATATTGCATCACATAAAGAAGCCTCCTAAATCTCCTGTCTTCAGTGATCAACATTTCAAACGCACTTTGTTTGAATTAAAAGAATTATAAAATAATTGTATTAATTATTAAAATGACTACTGGAAAATAACACTAAATATTGATACCTAATTTTACTTTCAAAGCTATTTCTTTTAAAGTTGCACTATGAGTTCCTTCATGGTTTCAGCGCAATTTCATTTTTGTCTCAAATGGTAGGTATCTCTCCTTGATCCGCTAGCTGCCTGCCCCCTGAACACACTGTGAAAAAGCCCGGTCTCAGGAGACAACACAGGGGTCGTAAACGTCAAACAAACACTAGAGGCACAGGCTGTGCACCAAAACACAACAAACCACGTTCCAGCCAATCACCGACAAGATGGCTTACCATTTGAGACAAACATGAAATTGCGCTGAAACCATGCAGGAGCTCATAGTGCACCTTTAAATCTTACAATGTGTTATTGTTTTGAAACATGTCATTAATTTTTATTAACAAAAATGTAACTGTTTTGTATTTCAGAGCTGATTTAATCATTTTAATGTTACTTATTTTTTCAAATGAATCTCTTAAATTGTTTAATAACAATCCATTAAGATTGAGTTTGTAGACGTAAGTGTCAGTTTGAAGTTGAGCAGGTAGGATTACTTTCAGCCGGATGTCCTTCAAATTGACTTTCCTGCTTGGAGGCTCAAATTTGGTTTATCTATTTGATTAACCAAATTGTACGTCAAATTAATTTGAAGCAAATGAATGGGCTGGCACTTTATCATGTTCAACCAACATACATTGGCTCACAAAGCCGTGTGTGTGTGTGTGTGTGAACTTTTTTAGAGCAGTTTATTAATTTAGCCACATTTTGGTGAAACTGAACAAGCCGAGCATACGATCAGACAAGTGGATTTCATGCAGCTGTATGATGATCTGTGAAGGCTTCAGTGACAAACAGAAAAAAAAAGTTTGGGGTAAACATAAATGTGGTGAAAACAGCAATAAAATGTCTCAGTGTTTTACGTTCACTATTGTTATGTCTTTATAGATTACAATACACGTCCAAATTAATAGCAGAATTGTGTAGCAATATAGCCTACTTTATTAATAAAAGTTTTAATATAGACATGACAAAAGAAATGATATATAATACATACTACACTGTCAGGATACTGCTTCACACACTATTCTGTTTCAATTTAAGGGAATTTAATAAAGTGTATGGTGGATAATTCAAAAAAGGCAAACAAAAACACACAAAAAACAACCACTGCAGGTAATTTAGGACATAAACCTCTAAAAAAAGTGTGCCAACATGGAATGTTGAAGAAAAAAGACAACTGCTGTTATCATAGCTAATATATAATCTTCCCTCAGTTCCATTTTTAGGGATAAAAGCCTCAGTCAGGGTTTGACATTTTTACCTCTCCACATGCATCTGTTGGTAAAAGACACAGCGGGTGAATCAGGATAGAGATGCAAAACAAACATACATAATGCTAAAATGAATCTGTAATACATCTCTGAGGTATATAGGCTTTGTCAATATACCTGTGCTGGTCATTTATGAGGTCAAATGTATTACGTGTATTTTGTTTGGGATCGTTACCTCTCTCTGTTGGTTGTTGCTCTGCCTTTAAAGTCCTCCAGAGAAGCTTGATGGCAGTAAAACCCTGCACGTTAAGAGCTGCCTTAAACTAAAAGCCAGCAAAGAAGAAGCTGTAGTTCTGTGAGTGAAAAGAAATGATAAAGTTATTTCAAAGCAGCCCAAACACTGCTGCTTACTGTACCTGCTGTAAGTCCGTGAGGTCGGAGTTAGTCAGCAACTTCTTCTTCACTGCAGTCTTCCTCTGCAAAGCTGTGTTTAGAAGCTGTAACTATTTCTGCTTATACTTCACAGTATGTAGGAAATATTGCACTTTTTACTGTGATGCAGAAAGACAGCTGTTGTCACTTAGCAGATAAGATTTTACATAGAAAATATATTGGGGGCTTATAAAATACAAAATGTTGCTGACATAATGCACCAGTAATTATATGGCTCACTGTGCCTTCATAATGAATACTTTTATTGATTCATCTACATTTTGCTGATCTGTTAATTTAATTAACTAATCTTTCACCAGTGTTGGAGTGTTACGAATGATAGGAGGGTGATGTGTGGATGTAAACTAACCCTAACTCAGGTTTCAGGGATCATACAGCACCGTATACCTGGGATGTTGGTGGTGGGTTCAGTCAGTGGAGTCGGGATCACTTCAGTTATGTCTGTTAGGAAAGAAAAGACATGGAGAGGGGTCTGTCAATTGGAGAAAAAAAAATCATTTAAAAAAGTAATTTGTATTGTGTCTTTTGAGTGAATTGATTTTGTGTTTTAGGGGAAAGGAAGTTTGAGGTTTTCTAAATGGCGTGGTTTTAGAAATTTAGTTTTTGTCTCATAACCAGTGATAGAAAGTTACTACATAAGTACATTTTCTTAAGTATGCACCTAAATACAATTTTGACGTACATGTACTTTACTTGAGTGCTTCCATTTTTACTTTATACTTCTACAGTTTAGAGGACAATATACTCCGTTATATTTATTTGACAGCTTTAGTTACTTAGCATTTTAGCATTTAGCATTTTAGCATTTTCTTTGGTATAGTATATCATCGTAAACTGAATATCTTTGCATTGAACCAAACAAGACATTTCAGGACATCACCTTGGAAAATTCATTAACAGTATATACAATATTTCATAGATTTAATTGAAAAAAAAAAGGATATAAAAGAACGATGTATATGGGCTTACTTTGACAGAGAACGTTTAAATGTGGTGTGCCAGTTCCAGTCGTTCCATTTCCCTGTCTGCATATTAGCACACGCCTGAGAGCCGTTTTCATTATTGGACTGAATCCCCCACCACTGTCTAAACGAGGAGCTGCTGCCGTCCGACCATTTCCACGGGTCTCTGTGCAGGCCGATCCAGGCCTCCTGCACAGCTTGGCTGCCCTGCAGTCTCTCTCAGTCTAATTCCTCACACCGACTAGATCTGTGTGGTGCTGCCTGCAGTCTGTAGCTCTGAGCTTCAAACCAACTCTTCTGCTCGGTCACTAGCCCATATTGATCTTCTTTACCATCTATGTGAGAGAGAAAAACAGTAGAAATATGATAAATAATGTCTTCAAGGTAAACAAATACATAGTCATTTTGAACATTTAAAGCTATAGTGCGTAGTTTCTGTCGTCCCCATGAGGAATTCTAAAGGCCTTTTTACAGTCGCCGCAGCCGACATGGCCAGGATTTTAAGTGCGCGACCGGAGGTTCGAGGACAACCAGATGCCAGGACTCTCAGAGTTACTGCAAGTCTCTCTTGTAAACTTACTGGGTTAAGATGAGTTCTTTTATGGTGAATGAAAGGCTTGATCCGACCAAGTAGGTCATCCAATCAAATCGAAGCATTCACGTCAATGCTGCTGCCAGTTCTGCCGTTGTTTATCTTTTTCTTCTTCTTCTAGTCCGTAGAAATAGCAAAGTCGGCAGCCTTTCCTCATTAGCGCCACCTCTGTTCAGGAGAAGACTGTAACGTCGCGACCACCACGCACGAGTATACACAGTTACAGTGCTCCCGTGACGTCACATTTGCGTGCGACAGGTCGGCTGCGGCGAGTATACCGCGCATTTGAGTAATGACAACAAAACTGTCGAAAATGATAAATAATGTCTTCAAGGTAAACAAATACATAGTCATTTTGAACATTTATTGAGATTTTATTGAAATTTATTGAAAAGATTTCTGGTACAGGATATACAATCCTCTATTCCAGACTCTAAAAACACAAAACAAAATATATATATATATATATATATATATATATATATATATATATATATATATATATTTGCAATCTAACATCTTATTTTCATAAAACATGAATTTCATAATTGAAGTTTTCTAACAATTCATAAAGAAATTACATACATTACTAACAAGCTTTATAATTATACATTACACCTTTTGACAGACAAAAAGGTTTGAAGCTATAGTGCGTAGTTTTTGTCGCTCCCATGAGGAATTCCAAGTAAGTGCTTTAAGTGTTTTAGGAAGCAGCGACTGGATTGCATTTTGCCTGTAAAACCGTGTCTGTGTTCTTCATATTTATGTAGAATTATAGTTTGCACTTCTTATGTAAAATATGCAGCTCTGGTAGATGTTTGTGATTGGTCAAGCTGTGCAAACACCGCCTCTTTTATGTGAACGCGCATGCCGCTGGATTGGGAAACCCTGGGTTGACTGAACTAGTTTTTAACCATGCGGGCCGTGGTTGTTAGGTTAGGTGAAATCCAGCGCATGTTGATCTTGATATGTAGTAGGGTTAAATAAATAAAATAAAAAGGGCCAAACAGACATTAACAGACCCACCAATATGCAAACACAGCGCTGATTAGCTCCCCATTGTGGATGGCATGAACAAAGGAGGCACAACAAGGCGTTAAGGAGATGGTAAATCAATCCACAGCATCTGAACAGGGACCAAAAGTTAGAGATCAGAGCAGAGTAGTGTCCAGGGCTGGAGGGGGACTTGATGAATTCAATTGCCAAAATGATTGCTAATAATGCATTCACAACATCTATTAGGAGCATGATAAAAATAATGTTGTGGATGTTTTGAACACCCCTGAATCTGTTATGCCAGTCAGATGAAACCCCAAAAAAAGCAATCCAGTTTATCATTCATTTACCCTCACTTATCCTCTTAAGTTGTACGATGTATTTCAACTTCAATATCATTCAGAATTGTAAGGGGTCATATGATGTGAATAATATGAAACTATCATGATGTTTAGTTGAAGGCTGTGACAATCAGCTGACACGTTATGAGAGGAAAGCTAGAGCTATATTATATTTAATGCTTTATCTGACCCATATTCAACCCTTCTTCTTCCTTCATAGTGTCAGTAAACATGACTCACTTCAGTTTTTAAACATACTTTGACACACACTCTTTACACAAACTGTACTGCACTACTGTACTGGATTTTTGCATTTGTAGGAAACCCTGAAATATATTAACCTAAACACATGAGAGAGTTTAGCAGAATGAAGATCCAAAGAAGAGTTCAATATTTTGAGAAAAACACTATACAGGTGCCTACCTGCACTATAACCTCTAGCTAAGTAGTTATAGGAAATGATTTGGCCTTTTTAAAGAAAATGAAAGTGTATATTTGTGACTTGTTTATAAAAATGTTATGCTATTGCTATTGAAAGGCGGGTCTTGCCTAGAAGTTGCGTGGCTTCCATAATAACGTGTCATTACTGGACCTGTACTTTGTATTAGGTGCTAATTAGTAAATGCTATCAAGCTAGCATTCTAAACTTAGATAGTGAACATACAAATATCAGCATATTAGCATTGTCTTTATGAGCATATTATGCTGATTTTAGCATTTAGCCAGTCTATATCCTTCGCGTTCCACTTCCGGGATTGCTCTGGTGCTGCAGGAAATTCCGCGGGATGCATGTCTTTTCTGTTTCCTTTCGCTTTCTTTGTGTTGGGATTTTAAATCTGGTGGATTTATGAGGACTATGATTAACTGCTCCTCAGATCTCTGCAGACAGCTAGCTAGACTATCTGTCCAATCTGAGTTTTCTCTCGCACAACTATTTTGCAGCAGCTTTGTGCGGAATTTCGTACCGCCCATGACGATTCTGATTGGTTTAAAGAAATGCCATTAAACCAGAGCACGTTTTCCTCCCATCCCACAATGCTGTGTGCAGTACCAGACCCTCCTTCAGAACACTTTGGAGGAGGGTCTGGCAAAGCGAGACTAGCATTTAGCTCATTCAGCTCTGCCCAACCACTGCCTCACAGAGCTGCTAGCATTCCTGTAGTCTTGTTGCTGTTGAATGTCTGGATGTATTTCTATAGTCTAAACATGACGATAATTAGGGTTTTAAATTTTCCAAATCCAGAGACCTAAAACCCACTTACCTTTGGTATATCCTATAATTGATCAACTGCTCTCTTGACTTGATCTCCAAGTTACTATCAAAACTCATCTTGACATGTGATCGGAGGTGAATGCAGAGACGTGACTAATAAACAATCCCCAGGTGTTGACTGCATGTGACAGATTTTCCTTCCCTGTTACTGCATGCAATAATAACCTTAGTTTATCTCTATAAAGATGATCATAAGATACCAGATCACCACTTGGGTGTATTTTAACTTGTTAGAGGTTATGCTTCAAATGATAATCAGGTGATTTTGTTTGGTTGGCATGTCTTTGTTATAGATAAAAAGGTAGTATACTTTGAAGAGGAATTATTGTTGGACTTAACAATATCACAAAATAATCTAACAGTTAGGAAAGAGCATCCAAAAGTAAGAGTGGACACCATTTTATCAATCAAATTTATTTAAAGTGTAAACTCACCATTAGACAAGGTCTCAGTGCACTTTACAATTAAAAAGGAACACAGAAATAACAGACAGCAACAAAACAATTGAACAGTATTAAAGCAGTAAATGATGAATTAATGATGAATTATTCTGAGTTCTTAAAATCAGAGAAATCTTTTAAATACACAGGAGGAACATGTTCAACATTGCCTAGAACCCAAGGTGACCTACGGAAATTGTCTATTTTTTTCCAACCAAAATCCAAACTGTCTAAGTTTTAAGTGAATGTTCAATTATAGGGGACCAAACTTTAACTAGAGAATTGTCAGTTATAGTTTGAGTTTTCTACACTCTCTTGTTGCTGCTGCTCCTGTTGTCGCTGTTCTCCCTCTTCAGAAGGCGACTTCAGGTTAAAATACCACAGGAGTCCATTCATCAAGAGTTGAAAGTTTGTGCAAAGCAGAACATTTACATAAATTATGAGATACTTATGAGTTGGCTCCCCACGGTTGGCTGTACTGATCACTAGGCACTGAAGAATAAAAGTGGGGGCGTAGACAATTAGAAATGTGAACATGGCGATAAACACAATCGGTTTCTTCTGAGCAGCAGCAGAGCTTGACACTGTACACTTTGCAATGATGGCCAAAGCCAATCCAATGATAATAGCTCCCAGCCCAAATATTGCCACCTGGTTGAAATAAAAATAAAAAGGGCCAAACACAGATATTGACACACCCACCAATATGCAAACACAGCGCTGATTAGCTCCCCATTGTGGATGGCATGAACAAAGGAGGCACAACAAGGCGTTAAGGAGATGGTAAATCAATCCACAGCATCTGAACAGGGACCAAAAGTTAGAGATCAGAGCAGAGTAGTGTCCAGGGCTGGAGGGGGACTTGATGAATTCAATTGCCAAAATGATTGCTAATAATGCATTCACAACATCTATTAGGAGCATGCCAAAAAAAATGCGGTGGATCTTTCGATCACCCCTGAGTCTGTCGTGCTGTTGTGAGTTGAGGGCTTCTTTGAAGGCTTCTTTGAAGGCTTCTTTGAGCCTTCTGCGTTGGAACCAGAAGGCCGCGATGTAGCTGACGAGCCCCAGCAAGACGGAACCTAGGAGAAGCCCTGCAGCTAAGTAAGGGTCTCCTGCAACACCTGCTGTCATGAGGAGAGCTGATTCCCGACCGTAGTGCGAGATGTTGACAAGAAAGGTGTTCTCCATGATATGGTGGTCTGACTTGTTTTGTTAGTCCTGGAAGAAAGAGAATAGTGTTAATTTAATCTTAGCACTCAAAGAGCACACAGAACACACTTTGTTTCCCCAATCCCGTAGTGGTAGGAGCCGTAGCTGCTGCCTGGATTGCGTTCAAACATTGTGTACAAAGGTGGTCGTGGTGGATGGTGGGCAAACAAGCACAGCCTGAGTCACACTGATAGTTTGCAGAAAAAGTACTTTGGTTAAGGGTTGGGAAAGAACGTGGTTACGAGTAAATGTTAGGAAAGTGAACATGTCATGCTTCGTACATGAAGTCCCTGCAGACCTTTTCGATATTTAACCAAGACCATGATCTTTCCCTTAGCTGAACCAAGTGCCTTGAGTACCTCACAATAACCATCTCATACTTTAGTTACTGTACAAGTAGACATTGTGAGGGGAAAGAAATTACATTACAGATACGTTAAATATCAACATTTTGCAACTTATCAGATACATTAAATAACATGTATTATACTGCTAAAAAACATAATCCAGGTGGCATTACATTTACCATACTCCTTGGAGACAAAAATGGAGATTAAAAATAAAAACTCTAAAAGAATCACCTAAAGTAAAAGTATTAGACCAGAACTTGGACATTAGTAAAACTACATAGCTGGACACAGGAATTTAACTTTAAAACCAGGCACATCAATAAAGAAATATACAGTATGTGTAGACATATTGCAAATAATGCAGATTGACAGCGTCACCATCGAGCTTTGCCTCCTGTCTTTCCACAATAACATTCTTAGTATTTATTTTTAAGTTGACTCATCCAAATCTGGCATTTCTGTTGCGTTGAAGTCTTTCTCTATGCTAGCTGTTAATGTTCAGACACATTAGACTGTAAGTACTCAATGTTTAAAACATGACACCAAATAACACCTACTAATTATCAATGGTATCAATTAACTACATTTCTTAAAAGTAAATTAAGCACAAACATTTTGTTTAAAAAATCTCCTGAAGATTGGTTCCTACCTGATTTAGCTGTTGATCTCTTGTTGCCAGGGGAAAGCTGTTGAGTGACTAACATTTTCTCTTTGGGCTACATATTTATGGCTGTACAGTATCTTGTAAAACTTGTGCACTCACGAACATCATCTTTTTTATTTCCTTTTATCATCAGACAATACCAGTACTGATCTCATGTGGCAGGTGACTAGCCAAACCTCCACAATAAAAGTTGCAGTTGGTTTAACCCTTGTGTGGTGTTCATATTTTTGTTACACAGCCAATGTTCCCAGGTCTGGTGGACTCACCACATTATTAGGCTTTTAAATCAATACAGCCATAACAATTTATGTAAAAATACTTAACAGATGTTTACTTTAGCTCAATTACCAATGATATATACATCATTTATGGTTCATATTTGCCATTTACCCCTGTGAGATCACATTTATGATCATATGATCATTTTTGTTTTTTGTGAGAAAATAAGGAAATTCAATTATAAAAAAGGTTAAAAAAAATAGAAACAAGATGTTTGATCATTATTGGTGCTTAATTCTTAGAACTTAATCAGAACAGGTGAAAGTGCTTGACATGTAAGAATTTTGTAACTTTGTGTGGGAATAGTAGGTGCAGAAAGACAACATTCCTGCACACAGACACCTACACTCAGACACCTACACTCAGACAGACACACTCAGACACACTCAGACAGACACACACACACACACACACACACACACACACACACACACACACACACACACACACACACACACACACACACACACACTTAGGAGGACACAGTTCTGTTTCATAGCACCTACAATTATTACACAATTATTACACTCAGGTCCAGTAGACCCAAACACCTCATATGGAATAGTTATGTGTAGGGGGGGGGGGGGGGGGGGGGGGTGTACCGTGTGCAGTCATTGAAAATGAGTTATCTTTCATGTTCTTCACAGAAAATGAGCCAAGGCCAATGAGTTTGAGTTAGAAGAAATAATAAATAGCATATTTTTTCTTTTAGCAAACGCTGAAAACGGGTTCCACGGACCTGAACACCTTATAAGGGTTAACTAATAATTACTAAATATTACATTTTTAATTTTAACCAGGATTAGACTGATTCTACTTTTGATTGCACATGTTCAATGAATGCATGCCATGTTGTTTGAATGGCTGGGTAAACTAACAACATGTGATTTAGTTCCCATAGGTAGGTTGACCTTCTAATCAAATCGAACTAAATGCATCTTTAGCTCTTTATCATCACTCTTCTGACCAGCAACCACAGAGTTAAAACCACTACAACATGAATTAAAGTGCTGAGTGAAAATATGTTCTTAAAGCCGGTCAGATGAGACCCCATAAAAAGCAATCCAGTTTATCATTCATTTACCCTCACTTACACTCTTAAGTTGTACGATGTATTTCAACTTCAATATCATTCAGAATTGTAAGGAGTCATATGATGTGAATGATATGAAACTATCATAATGTTTTGTTGAAGGCTGTGACAATCAGCTGACACGTTATGAGAGGAAAGCTAGAGCTATATTTTATTAAATGCTTTATCTGACCCATATTCAACCCTTCTGTCATAGTGTCAGTAAACATGACTCACTTTAGTTATTAAATAGATTTTGACACACACTCTTTCAAAAAAAAAAATTCTGCAAGTCATTGGTTGAAGGGTGGGATATTTACATGCGTAAAAATATATTCATCTAACCACAGAAAATACTGTAGTTTGGCAGAACTGCCAAATATGTAGAGGACTTTTATGTACAGGACTTTCTTAGCCAGGACCTGTAACTTCCTAGAGTCACTGCTGGTTGCCTAGCAACTGCTCCTGGCCAAGAAATAATCAGGCACATAAACCTCAACAAAAATCACACATTGTCGTTCTTACGCAGCGGGTTTTGTACAAATGAGATATAACATGTTAACTGAGCTTAAGTTACTGCTGGCAGGTGGTATTTGCTCTATCTAGACAGAGCCAGGCTAGCTGTTAGCACGCTTTATGCCAATGTAAGCTAATTAGCTGCTACATATTTAACGTTACCATACAGGTGGGAGCGTTGCATCGATATCTTATCTAGCTAACTCTACAAAAAAGCGAAAGAGAATTTTTTCCCCCAAACTTTAAATGTCACTGTAACTGCAACTTTTGTATTTCACGTACAAAAAGACAAGTCAAATTGTAAAATTGAACACAGTGGATAAAGACACAGAAGACATGAAGACATAGGATATCCTGAACTACTGTACAAGAAAGTAATGTGCAGCATCTTATAAGGCTGCAACTAACAAGCAAGGAATAATCACTTTATCGTTAAAAAATTCGAAACTCATGTCCATGATCAGGCTACAACCTCCGACAACGGATCCCAAGTATCAGCTGTTATGGTCTGGGCGCGGTAACAGCTCAAAAAGGTTACGGACCACTGATCCTGTTCCTCCTCTACCTACAAGGTCATTACTAACAGATGTTGTCCTGCTGGTTCTGTGAGTCCAACAAAAATGTAATCAATATCTATAAGACACATGCAATATTTACCTATGAGGAACACAAGGACAGACAGGCTGCCCTTCAAGTCCTGTTAGCTTTTCCTGCAACACAAATGTAAACATTTATCAGACACTAAACGGTGTATAAAAAGGGAACAAGCTTACATTTCTAAAATCTCATAGGTGTACAAGGCCCCATGCAGTGGTGGTATGTGAGTCTGTTTACTCAAGTACAGTAATTAAGCACAATATCAGGCAATGTATTTGAAGAATGTTCCTTCTACTTTACACTTGACTACATTTCGGAAGGAAACATGGTACTTTTTTACTCCACTAGACTGAGACTGATATAGTTGCGTTGCAGATCAAATTTTTACATATAAAAACCACGACTAACCCTAAAATATGATGCAATATTCTTAGAGTGGACAACTAAAATATATGAAGTATTTAAAACGCAAAAGTACAATGCTACTTAAACACGTACTGTATGCATCAGTAGTAATAATACTGTTTTCTGCATTATGAGTACATTATGATACTTATGTGCTTATCATCAAGATTTTAAAAGCATAACTTTTACATGTATTTTTACATTATGTATTGCTACTTTTACCAAAATAACATCCTAAAACGTCAGTCTTTACAAGCTGTACTGTATACTACAATGTATTATTACACCCTCTATCAGTACTCCACAATATTCTGAAGTCTCTTGAAACATGCATAGATTGAGTAATTTAAATAGGTATGCTAAGAATGATTTGCAGATAGATACAAATGTTTAAATAATCAAATTCAAGCATAAAAGGACAGAGAAAGACATTTTGTTACAATTAAACTTTAAGCAAAATAGTACATAATGGTCACTTGCCTCAGGACTTTCTCACCAGACAATGTTCTTTTCCTTTGAACATGCCGTCTCTGTAGTGACATGATTTTCCAAAGCAGAACAGGTTTTGGTTGTAAGGCAAAAGCAGCCTTGGGGGGAGGGGGGGGGCATGCCACAAGTCACTTAACACTCAAGTTTGTTGGTCAAGAGGAGTTTGTGACGTATCCAGAGCCCCATACGCTTAGCTACCAGCGGAGCTAACTGGTAGATTAAACTGTCGTCATCTGTTTAGCTCGCCTCTGGCCCGCCTATATCAGATACACCGATGTGATTGGTGCAGCTCGGCTACAAGGGCATAGTTAATGAGCATCATTACTCAATGCCAGAGTGAGTCGCTGAGCAAGTTCAAATTGTGCTCTTGCGAGAACTCTTGATTTCCAGGGTACCCAACAACGGAATCAATGCACAGAAGGAACCAACATTTTCTCACACAGTCAGCGAGGGAAAAAAAAAAAAATAATTCTACGTCTGTGACGACAAAAAGAGCCGCAGAAATCTTACCACCACATTGTGCTGCGCCGCACATCAAACAAGTCGTTTGGGTTGATCTACATTACTGTCAAGGCAGGTTGGAAACGTCTACTGTAACATTATATACCCAAAAATCAAGTTTCCGAACGTGCAGACAGAAGTATGTTACAGCTTCTAAAAGGAAAAACAAAACATTAAAAACAAACTACAGTTCCTTTTAATTTTATTACAAAAACAAAACAGGATTTTTTTTAGAATGAACAGTACAACAACAAATCTACCGAGAATAAACAAAAAAGGGGAACAGAGAGAAGTGAGAGGGAGATGGTGTGTATAAGTTTACAAACCCAGTTTAAAAAAAGAAATGATCAGAAAATGTATCTGCCCCCCTCAATCATATTACTACAATTTAACAAACACTGGAGAAAACATGAGGGAAAACATGGACAAGGAGGTGGAGAAGAGTTTATATATAAAAACACTTGGCGGAGGATATGTCAAGCCTTTTCTTTTATTATCCATAAGAAGAAACTTGTCTTTTTAAACAGAAAATAAACAATGCTCGCAATAAAAACCCATTTCAACACACACATGCACACACACAGACACACAAACATGAAACCCTGATAGATGGATGGAGATGGGGAGGTGGAAACAAAAGAGAGAATGAGGAAGGAATGAAGAGGGAAAAATAAAATTACACTAAATGAAGTGTGTGTGAGACTGTCATGCTGGTTCTTTCTTACCATTTCAACATGACACTTCACTGACCAACACGAAAATAAGGGGCATCTACATCTATATACACATCGTGTGTCTGAGCGTGTGTGTTTTGTGTTAAGTGTTTGAGTCAAAAGAGCAAGTTGGGGAAGGAAGGGTCAACTAGGTTTGGCAGTGTGTGTGGGTGCGTGTGTGTGTGTGTGTGTGTGTGTGTGTGTGTGTGTGTGCGTGTGTGTGCGTGCGTGCAAGAGACATTTAGGACCGTCGCTTCTTCTTGCTGGGAACGCTGCTGGAGGCTGATGGCCGGACCTTTCTCTTCTTGTTGCTGTTGTTGATGGCAGAGGTGTCCTCGTCCTCATAGTGGCTCTCTTTGTCAGCTAAAAAAAAACAAATTACATAGTTAACATTTTAACAAAGAAAATTAAAGGTTGTGGTTTGAGGACACTACTACCACATTCCCACTGACCAAAAAAATAAATATCAACCTACACCCACTAACATCTGGCTTTTGCCTGCAATGGGAAAGGTTGCAATCTGCATTCACTCCCAGGACCAATGACTCCAGCTACCATCAGCGTCGATGGAAACAGGACACTTAGGTAGATACCCAATTTTTGGCCCGTCTGCTCAGTCTCCGCCCAAGCTCTGTGTGTGTGTGTGCGTGTGTGTGTGTGTGGCTAGTGAGAGTGACTGTGAATGCAAAGCAATCGTCTGAGCAGACAAGACTTTATTTTCATTAGTAAAGATATCAGGTGAACGTACAGCAGAGTTTGGAGTTTTGTGCGCTTTATCGGAAGGCTGTGGCAAGAAAAACAGTTTACACCCGTTTCTGGTGCGTTTGGGACGTTGAACATTTTTTTTTTTTTGTACTCATCTACTGGCAATGTGATAGGAGTATAAAAACTTACTGGCAATGTGATAGGAGTCTAAAAAATAAAAAAAAAAACTCGTATACATTCACATTTTGGCAGGGAAAGGATATAATGGAGTGCTTGGTGTACGAGGAACACAAGCATGTGAACTAGCTCAACCATCTTTCTCAGGCCCCATTTACATGGTACCAGCATTCCTACGTACTCCCAATACAATAGTTAGCATTTTTATATCAACCCAAGAAAATTAGGTTTGTAAATCATTAGGTTTTGCCTCACACATGATTCTGTACAACGTAAAGCCTTCCTAGAGGACATTAACAAGAGGAGACTTAAGGTGCCATAGGCAGTATTGTGAAGATCCAGGACTTAGCCAAAAAGTTTTTTACATTGACAACTTCTCAGTCCCTCCCCCCTTTCTGCTAAAGCCCAAAACGGTCTCCTAAGCCCCTCCCCCACAAGGGAGAATGAATGCGTGTGCATGAGCAGTGATTGACATGCAGTTAGACACCCCCCCCTGGCCCTGATTGGAGCATCTGAACAGGGAGCGGTGGATTTTTGCAAATCACACTACAGGCTGGAGGTGGTGCCAGAGGAGCTGGATTTTTTTTCTTGTAGTTCTACTGGAACATAGGGTCAGTTTCAGCAAATATGACAGAAAGGTAGTTTTATAAGTCTTACCTACTGCATCTTTAATGTATATCCCAATACCCACACTTGCAGTTTTTGCAAGTACTAAAGTATCTACTTGTGGGACATATTTCCAGTAATTACCACAGTAATTACCACGCTTATGACTTTATAAGAGTACTATTAATAAGGACATCCTGTCACTCACGCAAATACTGCACATTGCACAACCCAGCTCAGATTAGGTGGAACAAATAAGTAGGATTATCCACACTATACAGTTACAATCACATGACTCAAATTAAATCTCAAAGAGCGTGGGTCTACAGTACATTAAACATACGCAACATATGTTGAATGGTTTTCGGTTTGATTAAGATTTTAAGGTCAAAATAGCACCACTCTTAAGATGGTAGCATAATGAGGGTCCCTACATGCAAACCGAAGCACTGAGAACTTTGTAAGTGTACAGACAGTTAAATAAAAATGGATCGATTATAAAGACAGTAGTGTTCGTGTTTACATTCGGGCGCCATCTTGAAAAACAGTCATGAGCAGTCGAATCACGAACGCCGTGCAACCATTAACATAGTTTGTGATCCCTCATTATGCTACCGTTGCAGTGTGGTGCTATTTTGAGCCTTGTTAGTGGTATATAATAGTGATTTACCAAGTCCCCCGAAAGCTAGCGTTAGCAACTAACCACCAGTTTGCGGTAGCTTGTCTAAAGCTAGAGACTCATTTGATTAGCATGAACACAGATCCCAGAGAACTTTCGATATGGTACACATGTCATTAACCCCTAGGTTCATTTTGCGCCGGAATTGTCCTTTAGGTTTTTAGATTAAAATGTTCATGTTTGGAAGACCATAAAACAAATATAACGCAGTGAAGTTGCAGTGGTATTTAAACATGAAGTCATTAACAATAAAAGGCCTTCGAGATACAAACCTTTCCTGGCTTCTTCCTCCAGCTCGTCCCAGTCTTTGCCGCTCTCCTCCTCGCTGCCAACCGACGCGCTGTAATCTACAAAAACACAGCAGACAATACAACTAATGAAACAATTGCACTTTTAAATCCACTTGCGCACATTGTGTCGGGAAGGTTTCTACCAGCATTGATTGAACGCCATTTTCATTTGAATGAAGACCTGTCACTATGAACCGCCCTGTAGTGAATCCATCCCAAACGTACAACAGTTTCAGCTAGGATTTAGGTTGTGTGTCCATCACAGGTGTGGGAAAAAAAAAAAGAGAAACTTAAAAATCGTACTAGAGTCCTCCGTCTCCGAGCTGTAGTCCTCATCACTGTCTTCCTCTTCCTCCTCCTCTTCACTTGCAGACGGGTTGAACGTTTCATCCTCCATTTCTGACTCGGAATCTTCCTCGGCACCACTCCCCTGAAACCAGAACAAGACACCGTGAGAGGGATGCAATCAGAAAAGAATATGTAGAATAGAAATGTGTTAAAAGGTGTGATTGAACAGAACAAGAAAAGTGTTCAACAGGAACATCAAGAGGAAAAACTGGTACGCGCCATTACTTTCTGCGTAAGAAATTGATAATTACCCAAAACTTTGAGCCATTTGTTTCCACTGCATTTTTTGGTCCACTGTGCTGAACGTACCTCGCTTTCTGGGTCCAAGAAAGACCAGCCTCCCTGCTCGAAGAAGCCCTCGGGATCATCGACAATGGTCTTCATGATCTTGGTCCAGTTCAGAGACTGGACTCCCTCTGTGTACTTGATGTCACACGAGCTGAGACAGACAGACAGACAGACAGACATGTTAATACACAGAAAGCAGAGCAGCCTGTGTGACGTTCTGGCTGGATTTGTAAAGAAGCAGTCAATTAGATGTCACTTAAGACTTTCAATCCAAATAAACACACTGTTTATTGCCTTTGTCGATTATAGAAAACCTACTTGAGCCACTCCTTGATGGGGTCGAGGGAGTTGACTGGCACGGCGTTGATCATGGTGACCTTCTTGCTGTAATCCTTGTAGACGATGACCACATCGAAGTTCTTCAGGTGGAACTGCACGCGCTCAAAGTGCACCAACTCCACCTCGTCTAGAGTCACCACAAACGGCGGCTACATACAGATGGCAAAGAAATGTTTTGGGTTAGACGCAAAAATGCTGAACATTAAAGACAAACAAAAAATAACACACATTTCATTTCTTAAATCCCCAGAAGATCATATTTTGTTGATAAAAGATCAAACTTTATTGAAGATGTCCTGTATCTATACACCATTTGACTGCACAGTATCTAGGGTTGCACGATATTGACAAAATGTGATATTGCGATATTGATTACGAATATTGCGACATATTGGTATGGTCCAACATGAATTAAATAAATAAGGACCATGTCTACAGGACATGTTTGACAGTATAAAACAAATACAGAACAGGACACAACTTTTCTTTGGCTTCTCTAGATCCGTTTTGTTGTCTCCATCTATTTCTTCACTTACACTGTCACTCGAAATATGCACATGTGGTACGCTACATAGGGTTTGTCACGTAGTGGCCCCGTGCGCTGACGTGCACCAACGTGTGCAAGTGGCACGGTAACTGGCCAATGAAATGATGATCATTACAGCGTTTCAAGCGGGCTCCAAATCAAACACAACTAAGCCAACTGAAAATAAACAAAATATTGCATACTTATTGCGCCACTTTCGAGATAATATTGCGCAACGTGATATCGTGATAACGCTATTGAGTCGATATATATCTTGCACCCCTAACAGTATCTGAAGGATTTCCAGAGGGGTTTTGCAAGTTAAGAGGTGAATCATGTGTATCAATACGAGGAGGTTTGAAACAAAGTGTGCCCACTCACTCACCCATTCAGTGGTATTGACAAGGGAACCGGACGTGGGTTGTAGCAGACAGGTACTCCTGTAGGGGGCGCCCTGGAACCTACAAACAAAAGAGCCAAAAACAAATCAAGTCACCTTGCCCCCAATTTCTCATCCTTTCATCATTTCTTATCCAGGTTTACTCACCCGAGGTCTCTGAAGGGCACCTCGAACTCCAGCTGCTCTTTAGTCAGCGTCTCCACCTTCTCGATGAAGTTCTTGAAGGCCGACTTGAGCTTGTGCCTCATCTCCCGCTCCATCTGCTCGGCGTACAGGTCGTCTCGGTCGTGCATGTGCTGGTGTTTGCCCAAGTCCGTGGTGATCTCCCCGACCTCCGTGTAGAACTGGACGTCTGTGTGGCGTCTCTTACCGAACATGATGGCGTTCTAGAGGTGTGACGGGACAAAACCAAATGTTAACAATCCCAAAGTTGCACTTGGAAGAACATATAGATTAGGGCTGCACCATACGATAACGTTGTTGAATATCGCCGTAACTTATGGTATAATAAACAAATTGCTTGTTGAATTTAAAACCAAAAGGGAAATCATTTCCAACTTTTTATTGAACAAATTGAACATTAAAGTGAACATAAAAAAAAAGAATGACAGTTACATTTTAAAAAAGGTGCAGTTTTCTGAGATTTTGTTTTCAACTAACAAAGAAATCTCTAAATGTCTTTGGCGTTAAGTCGCAGCCTTTCGCAATGTGTTTATTGCGCCAGTTGATATCGCGATAAAAAACGATATATTGTGCAGCCCTAATATAGATAATTTGAACTTGGTGAACCCTGGGCCCTGAATTACTTCCGATGCCGCGCCGTCGTAGTGTGAATGTTTATCTGATGAGCAGGCTGCACCGTGTACGGCAGCCTCGGCCACAGTGTGTGAATGGTGACTATTGAACCAATGAAGTTACCTTGAGGTGGAAGTGTAGTACAATGATCATCTCCCCGTCACACGGCTGGAAGATGGCGTGTTTGATGTTGTTGTAAAGAATGTCCACTTTGTCGCCGCGGACCGACGTGAAACGAAAACCTGCGCGGGGAGAGGAGAGGGTTTTATTTTTTTTTAAATGAAAACAGTATGAAGCTTGAGGCATCACGTTGTTAGAACTTTACCAGACTCCTAGTTATCCTAACAAGAGCTTTCTCACCGTTAGTGTGGGCCTCCAGTGAGCCCTGCATCCTCTTCTGTGCGATGTTGGGTCTGATGTAGAGGTCTTTGAGCTTGGGGTTGCTGCGGTTGAGGTTGATGACCAGCGAGTCCTGCTTGACGATGCCCTCCTTCTCCTTCTCTTCGGCCTCTCGCGTCTTGTAGCGCTTCTGTACCTCCTTGATAATGCGGAAAGCGTTCTGCAGGTTGGTGGAGGGCACCGACGGGTCGCCGGGAGCTTTGAGGTTGGACGCTCGGTACGTGCTGAATGGAAACACAAAAAATGGCAGTTCAAGTAGTTGTAAGTGGCACGAAGGGGAGATGAAAATGCTTTTTAAGTCAAGTTTAAACCTCAATAATTTTGGACTGGATTTCAGTCCTGTACCGGCTTCAGTCAAATGCCATTCAAACAATATACAGACTATATAATAGTCTATATAATAGACTAAATTTTGAAAACATTCAGTCTCTCCACATCCATCTAGTTGCCAATTCATCAAACTCAACTTCAAATTCAGAAAATATTCTTTCACCATTTTGCAAACAAACATTTTGTTAATAGACTCACATTTCTTTAACAAAGGTGGCGTCGGGGTTGGGGAAGATATTTCCCTCCTGTCGTCCTAGAGAGCTGCCGGGGACGAAGAAGTTGATCCTCAGGTAGGTGTAGTCTCCTTCTACAGACATGCTGATGTTCTGCACAGGCAAGAAAAAGTCAAAACCAGCAGTCAATATGACTTATCAGGGGAATTTAAAAAAAGCTGGTGGACAGTTGAGGATAACCTCAAGTGTACCTTGATGGTGGCGATGTGGAACGGTGTGGCGATACCAAAAACGGGCATGACGACGGTCTCGTACTTCTTGTCGATGAAGATCTTCATTTCTCTGATGTCCTTTTCTCTGGGCATCTGAGAGACGTTCTTATAGGACACGTTGGATTTTCTGGCCCTAGAGAGGAAAAGAGAGTCGAACTCAATTAATGACCAGAAACTTCCATTACATGTTGGCTCCATATTACCTACTGCTTTATTTGGGCATCTTTTAAGAAAATATTTTAAGAAATATATGAGCACTTACAATTACAGAAATATTGATCAAGTCCAGGGTACTTAACTGGTGGCGGTGTAAACATAAAAAATTATTCACATATCTTTTTTTTAAAAATTTATTTAAAAAGATCATTTTTGGGGCTTTTCCACCTTTACATTTTTTGACAGGACAGCTATGTGAGAAAGGAGTGAGAAAGGAGAGAGAGAGGGAGAGAGAGGGAGAAGACATGCAGGAAATCGTCACAGGTCGGAGTCGAATCCTGGACCTTTGCGTCGAGGCATAAGCCTCTCAGTACATGTACCTGCTCTACCCACTGAGCCAACCCAGCCACCACGTATCATCTTTTACTGTTATTCTACCTCCAAGCAAACACACAGCTAAACTACAACTTTGCATCCCCCCCAGACTTTATTTATTTATTTATTTATTTAGTGTCAATTAGAGCCCGACCGATAAAGGATTTTTAAGGCCGATAGATACAAATATTTGATGATTCAAAAATCCAATATTCCTATTAAAAAATATATATATATATATATATATATATATATATATATATTTTAAATCCAAAAACGCATACCACAACATAAACAGATTTCCCTAACATTAGTTATTTGTAGTTATTTATGAGTCCTAACTAAAATATGATAATGCAGTTTAAAAATAAACTTGTTTTATAGTCACAACAGAACAGAGGAACATCAAAATATATTAAGTTCTGATAAATAAAATGTGTTGCCAACAGGGACGTTGTAGAGCGTCCTCTGGTGGACAAACTATGCAACACCAACACTCACAACATGGTTCAAGGGGGTTTCGTCCCTTTTTATTTTATTTTTTAAATATTCATTTATTGGCCATTATAAATGCCGATACCGATAGTTTGGAAAATGCCTAATATCAGCCGATAATATCTGCCCGCCGATATATCGGTCGGGCTCTAGTGTCAATGTGGAACACCACAAATACTCTATTCCCCCTCATTTCCTTAAGTATCCAGCTGACATACGACGCAACAACAAAAACCCATCTTAACTTGCAAATGACAAATCAAGAAGGTTGTATATAAACGCTAATAACATGAGTAATTCATGTAATTTGGATCTGGGAAAATATTACTCATGCCCAGCCATACAAAATTGAATGGGTTCTTCCTTGGCCCAGTCTACACCCTACCACCAAGTTTCATGAAAAATCTGGCCAGTAGTTTACCATATTACTGCTGACACACCGTAAACACAACCTTCTTGGCGGAGGTAAATAAACTAATCTAAATAAATAGGAAAATAGTATTAGTAATAATAGTGCGTTGCCTGCGAATATATAAAGAGTATGTTTCCAAGTACCAAGTCCAAAATGTCATCTGATAACTTGGAATCCAGGTGCTGTTCTCATGTAGTTCTAATCGTTGACAAGAAGGAGCATCTATGTTTGAAAGGATGAATGTCGCTTCTTCCTTAGAGAAGGGTTACAGACAGAAATATGTCTGTAGAGTTATGAGGTTTATTTTCTTCTGGAAACTGGGGTATAAGGCGTTGCACAAAATGACTGACTTGTAAACATTTGCACTCACTTCTGAATCTGCTGCTCTCCTTTCTGCTCCGTCAGACGACGCTTGGCTTCTTCGTTCAAGTGATTGGCCAACTCCTTCTGGTGGGCCCGCCTCTTCTCCTCCGCCGTCATCTCGTTCTGAGTTTGAACAACACACACAACTGAGTGACCTCACACAGAAACACCAGAGACCATGATTTTATTCATTTCTTTTCATACAAAAAAGGATGGGGGGGGGGGAGAAATGACACACATGCAGAATGCGGACATGTGTTACACGGCTTTGGATGGTCAGAAAAATCAAAAACACAAAAAACAAATCACTCAAAACTAAATAAAAAGTATGACAACTTTTTCCCATAAGTGAGTGGATTTTTCAGCTGATGAGATTTTAGACAAAAACATTGGATACTTACCTTCCCAAGTAGCTGGTAGAGTACAAAAACATTCACACACTTAGTTATTACTTCCCGGTCAAGGTGTCAAATAAACACTGATCACCAGTCACATGTTTACCCCGCAAACATCCACACTTACTCTGGTTCTGTCTGCGAGCAGGGCGGCACTCCGAGCTCCCTTCCCGAGCAGCTCCTCGGCATCGTCCCCGTCTTCCTCCTCATCCTCCTCGTCGTCATTCTGAGAAGCACAAAAAACGCCAAAAATGGTTGTGGCTACAAATAAGTACGCACGGTTAAGTGTCAAAACTTTATTTCTATTTGTTTATGCAGTTACATACAAAAAGTTAAGACCGAAAGACACGTACCTTCAAGAAGATTCCCACATTTTTGATCTTTTTCTTGACTGGTGTGAGTATCGTGGCAGCGTCTTCCTGTTAACATAAAAAGGTGGTAAGAAATATGTAGCGTAACTAGTAGGGCTGCACAATATTTTTTTCTTCCAATAATTGGCATTGCGATGTCAACTGGTGCAATAAACAAATCGTGAAAGGCTGTAATATACTACGAAACTTAGATTAGGAGAAAACTGCAAACTCACTTTATTTTTTCTAGTGGTCTCTTTTATATTCAATGTTTAATTTGATCAATAAAAGAATGTTGGAAACAATTTTTAGGCCTTTTTTTCACAGGACAGATGAAGACATGAAAGGGGGGAGAGAGGGGGGGGGGGCATGCAGCAAAGGGCCAAAGGTCGGAGTCGAACCTGCGGCCGCTGCGCCAAGGAGTAAACCTCCACATACGTGCGCCCGCTCCACCAACTGAGCTAACCCGGCCACTAGGTGCTTGGACTTTTAACCGTTGCAATCATACCAAAATACTGACTAGGTTTCGAATGGTTATTTATGCACAGAAATGAAGACCCCTGAACAGCTCCAACTAAAAGGAGAAGTTGCATTCTCAGCAGGGTAAGTGCATCTTACCTCATTGATCTGTATTGTGTCGCCGATAAATAAGGCGTACTTTTTCTGCTCGTCCTTCTTGGCCTCTTTATTCACGAGGTCAGCGAAACCCAAACTGATGCTCAGCACCATGCCTGAGGAGACGCACACGAGCTTTGGTTAACAGTTATTTATTCATTCGAGTCATTATTCTACAATTTTTTTAATTTTTCTTGTGTATTTCGACCCGTTTCAAGAGGTTTGAGCTTTTGAGAACAATAAACATGTTGAACGCTCACCTTTCTTCAGTTTGTACTGGTTTTTAGAGTTCAAAACCAACGAGCCTTCTCTGAACTCAATCCCCATTGCAAAGCTACAAAACGACAACAAGTGAAGGTAAGAGGCAAATGTGTAAATGCAAGGGAATAAAAGAACATGGCATTTGTGTGCATTTACCCGAGGTTTTTGGTCAGCTTTGCTACGAGTTCCGACTTCTCTTTCTTCATGTACTCCAGAACAGCGTTGTAGGCGTCGCAGATTTTTACACCTGTGGCAACAGTAAGGGTTTATAAAACAGCAATACACACAAATGTGCACAACATTGCCTTTTTTTCCTTTATTTGGCCACAGTTCCCATTAGGGGTGCACCAAGCCGATATTAAGATCAGATATCGGTCCAGATATTGACAAAATAGCTGGATCGGGGATCGGAAAAATTAACCGATCCACGGGCCGATCCAGTTTTGTTAGTTTTTTTTCCCCCTCTTTCGCACGCGTGTCGCATGCTGGAAGAGTTGAGTGTACAAATAAGAATTCAATACATTACATCTATGTTATTTTGTCTTAGTTATGAAAGTAATGTTTAGTTAGGAAAGTCTGGTGCCTTTTGTCTCTTCCACATGGTGAAGGAAGGTATAAGGTGGAAGTTATACAGTTTATTATTAATTCAACAACGGTATCGGATCGTATCAGGTATCAAGAGATGGACAAAGCCCAGGCATCGGTACTGAAGAAGTGGGATCGGTGCATCCCTAGTTCCCATAATGCTTCATTCTAGAGCTACAAGTCAAATTTATGTTCTACGACTAAACAATAAATCAGCATCACTTCTGATTACTCATTTTAGTAATATTTCAAGCAAAAAAAACATTTGCTGTTTTAAGCTTCTAAAATGTGAGGATGTGATGCTTTTCTTTGTCGAGTTTTGCGTTGTTGCTTGAATAAAATAAACATTTTGAATAAAACATCTTTGGGCTCCTAGAAGTTGTGATGGGTATTTTTTCGCTACGATCATGTAATGACTTAAGAGAATATTCCGCAGAATAATGGCTAATTCATCAAAATATTTGTACCTAAAGCTCCCACACTCTCAGCATGCTCCTGAACCCACCGTGTTTAAGCTCTTTGAGCAGCTCCTCTTCCACCTGCAGCAGGAAGTTGTAGTTGTCCTGCATCTCCTGAGGGGGGTCCACCATGAGGGTGCGCACCAGGTTGGAGCAGTACGACTTGTAGCGGATCCCCATGGCACACGTGATGGCACCGAAGTGCATGTGGTTCTTGTCACTGGAACAGAAAAATGTGTCCGTTAAAATAATGACCAGGGGGAGAGAAAAAAAACGCATGATTGGATCTTCTCTCTCCCTTTCCCTGCCTACAGTCTTTAAGCTAAGCAAGCCATCTTGTTAGAACTGAAGGCAGAAACTGATTATTGGATTAACCAATTAGCCTGTCTGCCCAAAAAAAAAAAAAATTACACTTTACTTGAAGGTATCTACATAAGAGTGACATGACACTGTCGGGAACGTGTCATAAACATTATAAACAAGTCATAATCGTTTTTGACATAACGTTGCTTTTAGTAAGTGTCATTCGGTTTTCGTCATGACAAGTTATGGTTAGGGTTCATGTATCATGACTGTCATGTCACTCTTATGTAGATACCTTCAAGTAAAGTGTTACCAAAAATATTGTGCCGGGCAACCTCCACCTCACTCGGGAGAGTGTGCACCCCATGTAGGCCGAGTACTCGGCAGCGGCCCACGCTCCAATCTGACCTGTGGCCCTGTGCTGGGTGTCAGTCCCCCGCTCTCCCTCCACTTTCAAGTCAATCTGCACTATTAAAATAAAAAGCCCCAAAAAAATCTTAAAAAATAAATAAAAAAACATATTCTGCAACTATTTTAATATTCCTTTATTTTGTTTAAGTAATGTCCAAGCAAAAACAACATTCCCTAGTTCTACATTCTCACCCGTGAAATGTTTGCTTGTCTTTTTCCAAAATAATAAACTGAATGTTTGGGTTTTAAACCGTTGGTCGGAAAAAAGCAATACGACGATATCTCCTTGGAGATTGTGATGAGCATTTTTCACTATTTTATGACATTTTAATCAAGAAAATATTCAGCAGAATCATGGACAATAATCAGAAAGTTCAGTTACAACTAAATGAGTTCAAATGTACTCCCCCCCCAAGCTGAACAGAAAAAAAGTCCTATTTCTATGAAATTACCAACAGCTTCAAAGACACTTTGCCGATTTTCAACCAGGTTTGTATCATAACAATGTGGGTAGTATGTGTAAATGAACTATGGTCAACTTCCCTCTATACTACAGATTGTACTTCTGCATATGGACACCAAGCGTATAGAAGCAGTTTGAGAGAGACTCTCCCCCTTCTCTCAAAAATAAAAACTCAGATTAAAATGAAAGACTAGGCAGTGCTAATTAAATATAAACCAAGATTATGTTACTGCTTGCCTAGTTGTCACCTGAAATGTTTTCAGAAACATTTTAGTGTACCATTTAACCGTTAAAATAAAAGATTGTTACCAGTAGGGCTGCACAATTAAATCGCAATTGTTTTGAAATCACAATATGGACTAGTGCAATATCCCAAATCGCAGGGGGGCGCAATATTTGTTAATGGCAAAATATGTGTCAAACCATTCTGAATGAAGTATTGTGGGGCTGCAGAGACGTCCCGGCCTACAAATCCTATCCTACAGACTAAAGGAAAAAATCTTTGTTTGGTACAGATCCTCGCAAAAATCACACTATGATCATTTTAATTTCTTTCAATGTTAATTTTCAATGAAAATGAGAATAATGATACAAAAACAACCATTCCCTCCAATATTGTGAATTATACCCCCCCCCCCCCCCCCCCCCATTATGTCACCCACCAGCGGGAGTGTTTGGTCTGGTGCGACGCAGTGGCATTCTGATGTTGTAGGTTTTCTACCTCAGGAGCGAAAGTGAACGCCACAGCCCTTTTTCTCTGTGTTCTCTGGTCACGTAGCACCCATTTTAAAAAAGCATTTGCATCCTTCTACTGCGTAGACAGCCTAATTTTATGAGAAAGTTACCTGACGACGCTGAACTTGAGGCTGTAGTTCCCTCCGCTCTGGATGATAGGAGGATAACACATCTCCACCGTGGAAGGGTCTGCACCGCCCAGGTACTTCTTCTCTTCGATGGCCTTCTCCACCGACTCTGCTAGCTTACTGTGACGCACTTTCTGTTGGGAGGTGGGGGGGGGAGATATGACTTTTGGTGCCCAATTATTATAAATTGTTGCAGTAAATTAAACTTGAAATCGTCGCAGATGTACTGGTTGCTTATAACAACTTCATAACATTTTCTTTATATAGAATTCTTTTAATCTGCCTGTGTAGGAACTGAATGGAATACTGAATGGAATATTAATGATTTTAGCACATGATCATTAAAAATGCTTTATTGAAAAAGCAAGAACGTAATGACACATGAATGCATTTCAACAAAGGAAAAGAAAAAACATTGTCATGTTCCCATTTTAAACAACCTTCGTGGACATTCGAGTATAGATTCCAGAGTTTACGAGGTGCACCTGAATGCACCATGAAGTCCCTGTCAGCTCCCACGCAATCAAGTTTAAATCGTGGATAGTGCAACTGCGGTTCTCTGAAGTGCAGTTCTAAAAACGGTGGACAGAAATATAATTTGCCCGTGACAAAATAAAGTAACTAGACAGAGAAACAAGACACCCGTCAAAACCTGCTCATACTTTCTTCCCCAGCAGCAAAACTGTTGTTAGCTGGCGGCAAATGAACACAACATGACTTTTTCTGGTAAAATCTCAAAATGCCAAACGCATATAATTCTGCAGGGTTTGACATAAGTAGTCTGTCCACCGCTTAGCAATAGTCATATAAACTGAATGTTAGGTTAATCAAAAACATTAAGCCCTACTTCATTTTACAGCAACCTTACCGCAACCTTCTGCACCCTGACATTAATCCACTGTTCTCCTCACCTCATCTGCATCAACGATCTCCATGACGCGCTCTTTGAAGAACTTTGAGTAAACCTCGCTGGTGATGGCCGCGGCCTTCTTCATCAGGCCCAGCTCTCCGTCTTCCTTCACTGCCATTGTGTACGCGACCACAGCACTGATGTCTACCTGCAGGCAGAAAGAAATGTTAAAGGTGTTGACCAAGAAACCAAAAAGAAAGAGAAAAAAAATAAAAAATAAATGCAACTTCAAGTGACGTTTTGGATTGTATTTTACCTTCTCCAGTCCCTCAGCGGTGATCGTGTCGTTCCAGCTCTTCATGTACTCTCCAGGGAATTTGTCCTTGCTGAAGACTCCCACCACCTTGCCTTCTTTGCTGCCTCTGATTGCCTCGATCATCTTGTCAAAGTTGGCCTTGTTGCTTTCATTCTGCGAGACACCAACAAACAGCAATGAAGAATCTGATTTACTCTGACGAGGGCCTACATAAAAGAGGAGTTCACTAAAAGCATACTGCCTCCTGAATCACAAACAAATCACACCCTCATATCGTCAAATTGTGTGTAGATCATTGTACAAAGGAGTGTGTATTCAGCCATTACCTCCGTGTCTTTACTCAGGTTACCTTTTCTCTGGTGAGCAGGGTGATGGGCGGGACCCCATTGGCGTTCTCGTTGCCTTTAGTTACAGCCACCTGTTTGAGGAAATCCACCTTCTTCTTGCTGGCGAGGAAGATGATTTTAGTGTCGCAAAACACCATGATGGTGTCTGTCAACTCGTAGCCAAACAGCCACGTCTGAGGAAAAAAAAGATAGAAAGAAAGCGTTAAGGGGAATTCCATTTGGGGGATTTGAACCAAAACATGTACACAAAACAAATGTACAATGGGTAATTAAGCTGTACAACCTTTAAAATGCATGTGTCCCTATTGTAAGCTATTTAGCTTTAGCTACAGTGAAACTCAACACTAATTTATGGTCATACGGTCAAAGTCAAGGCAGCAACATTGTGAGAAAAAACACAAGTCCCCACACAGCTTCCACAAATGGTTAGCTAGATAGCAATGTAGTTATAATGCATGAAAATAAATGTATTGTGCATAGAACATAAAGTGACTGTGGGAAAATTGCCTTCATCATATTATGCAGAACCTGAATGCATCTACATCCCTAATCATGCTGCTATGGCTGGGGTATGCCCTTACCTGTATGGCTGTGGATTTGGCGTACACTATTTCCTCGTCCACTCCGACAGACACCACAATGGCATCGACTTTGCCAAACTCATCTTCTCCTTTCTGGGAAACAAAGATTGATATAAGCACACATCATTTACTGTTTGTTATGCACGGAAACAAATTCCAAAACCATACTGCCCCACAGTAATGCACTCCGGTAGACAAAGAGTGCTAGTTTCAGTGCTAGTTTCAGTTGTTGCATGAATAACCCTGAGTGAAGCCTGCTAGCTAGTTGCGTTAGCATCACCGAAAAGTTGATTTGTAACACTCAGGGCAACATCAGCACCTGGTGCTGCATCACCTGGCAGCACATAGGATGACCGCAAACCTCACACAGCTGGTTTAAAAAATGAAATGCCAGTTATAATGCACGTAAAGCTTCTTTAAAATGAGCCATTTGTCACACTGCATGATTGGGCTGCAATATCAAGTGACAACTCACCAAGAAACCTGAAGTTACAACTTCTAAACATGAGTTTAACACGTTTTAAAGTAGCCACAATGTTACGTAAAGTAATTATCTAACAAACTACTTTGGATAAAAGTAGTTTCCAGAAGCTGCAGGAATCCTGCACGTTACAGGGATGCTGGCGTTATTCTGATGCTAATTAGCCGGCTAACATTAGCATATTGCAAACGTTACAAATGCAAGCCAACAGTGAGGTTTAACAGTCTGGCAGCCAAACGTCAAGCACACCTGGATGGTGGATGGTTTCTGTGATCACTTTAATGCGATTTAGTAGTTATATTAGCCCACACTGGTTCACTACACATTTAGCTGCTCGGCTAGTAAGTTAGCTTGGTGGCAAACGTGGTGAATGGGGCGATAAGTGTGCTAACATAAGTTAGCTCGCCTGTTTGGTCTAACACAAGACTGGTGAAACATCTTCCAAACATGCCCAGATGGAGAGGAGTTTCAGGGCGAATAAAACAAGTCAAATCGTGCAGACTGAGGCCTAGCTGTCGGCGCTGGGTGCAGGCAGGGAAACGGCACCGCTCTCGCCGAAAACAGTTAACTCGCTCGGGAGAAAAACGCGGCTAACTTAGCGGTCGGTATCTTCCAACAGCCCACTTTCTCCTCGTAACAAGAGCTACAGTAGGTGATTTAACTGAAATACACGCTTCAAGTCGCCCAATTGTACCTTCCAATTGCCGTATAATCTCTTGATCCGGCGGTAGTACGCTTCCTTGTCCAGGTTTACCGCCATGCTGAGTCCTCTGGTGCAAACTCCAGCTCCCGGCTTCGCTTCTTAGCAGGCCTGATGATGATGATCAGTGTCAACTAACAATAACGCACTCTTTCCACGCCTGCTGAGATCCACGCACCACTACGATATGCTGCTGCTGCTTTTCTTATAATGTCACCACAGAGGCCTTTTCCACTGAGGAATCATGTAAAAATCGTAATAAGCAATTACTAGGTTAAAATATGATAAATTATTAAAATATAATGTAATTTGGCTTTTCGCCACAAACACAACCACACACACACCAATCTGTTATAATTAAGTCCTCAGTCCTCCCCCCCTCCTTTTCCTTCCTCCTGTGCTTCTTTTTCCTCTCCCTCCCCCTCCGAGTCTTAACATATCAGCTTTCATAATAAACAAACATTTAAAACCATAAAGACGCCTAACGCAACCTTTTTGCTTGATTCCAACAACAAAAAAAGAGAAAAAACAGAGGTCTAAATGCTTGGTGCAATCTGTCCTTTTTTTGTTACTTTGTAATTTGATTTGATGATTTGTGGCGTATTTTCATGTCGTTTGCAGCGCTGCACTGCGCAGCAGCGCCCCCTGTCTTGTGATGACCACGCTGCTTTTTCCCGCCACGGTGGGTTTTCCCGCCATCGTCATCAAACATTTCTACCGACGTCAATCTCGCGATAGAAAGTGCAGTGACGATATCACACGTGTAAACCCTTTTAACTTTTGTGTTTTTATCAAGTCTATTGATAAACATTTTAAATTATTTTCCGCACTATTTGGTATCTTATACATTTAAATTCGCAAGTGTATCTTTAAAATCTTGCTAAATGTATGTAATGTATAATTGTTAAATAACGTGTTGCTTTTTCTTGTGTACACTGTTATGGGGTGTACTACATCTTTATTGTATGGTACAATTCATTTGCTTATCTAAATAAATAAGCAAACAAATGATGGATTCTGTTATCATAAACAAATGAATACATAAAAATATATCCATACATAAATAAATGAAAAAGTATCACCTCAAATTAATCAAACAAATGCCACTCCATCTGAGGTCAAAATGTGCATCACCAAATGTATAATAAAACATAAAATATTTTTATTTCACCATTAAAAACATTTCCAGGATATCTACAAGAAACCAGGCCAGATCACTGCATCATTTCATTTGACTGTCAACTTTTTTTTTCGGAAAAAACAAACAAAAAACATTCCCTTCCTTGATCATTAAACAGACCTGAAAGCAATTTTCTTAAATTAAATACAGTTATGCAAAAGTAAAGCTTTATATAGTGTATTCCCTTTTCCCTTACAGTAGTGCTGTCAGGGCTGGTGTGTTTATTTCATTGCATTCTTTTCACCAAATTTCCCCACAAATGTTCTTCATAAAACTAAATTTGCACCACGTATTTAAAAAGTTCTTATGTTGTGTGGTATTATAGCAGGAGAGGAGAAAAGAGAACGCTAGGGTTTTGTTTTTTTTCCTGAATTTTAGCACCTGTTTTGAAAGTTTGAGTAAAAACCTTTGCATGATGGTAGATCATTATTCCCCCCCACCCAAGGTGACAAACTGCATTTGGCTGGTGGCAGATTCATTACCAACTTCTTAAAAACATTTTGGCCTCTTGTACAACTCCAAACTACCTTTAAGATTGTTTGTGCTTTGCCCAGTTGTTGATTGTTTGCATGTTAAATCTCTAAAGTAGCCACTGACCCCCTCCACGCCAAAGCACCCACACATCACCGAAGAACAATTAAACAAAAATCGCTTAAGATTTCATTCAAAATCAATCAATCCTCAATGTAACAGTAAAGGGAAGACCGTACACACATGATTTGGAATCATTAAAATTAATAAAAATGAACTCAAGATTCATGATTTCCATCCTGCACTTTTTTCTTTCTTTTCAAAACAATTAAAAACACCATAATTCAATATAAAATGTTCTTTTTCTTTTCTTTTTTTTATCAAGCCTATATTTCAGATTCACAATAGATGATCCTTGGAAGTTTCTTCTTCTGCATTTTCTTGAGTGTTCATCCATTTGTCCTCATTGTGAGCCGTCCTTCCCACTGCAGGATTTCCAAATAACTCAGTTATTTTGCTGCTGGAGAGTCACTTGTGCAGAGTGAACGTGTCGTGTCGATCATAGAAAAGTACATTGTAGAGATTTTTTTTTTTTTTAATCTTCAAACCTGCGACTCTCTTGTCTTTGTACTCATCAAGATGACAAAACAAACCATTATTCTGCTGATACCTGAGCCTGGTCATTCATTCATTCATTCATTCATTCATTCATTCATTCATTCATTCATTCATTCATTCGTTCATTCCTATGTTCATTTGCATTTCATGTGTTATTCTTTGTCCTTTTCTCTCCGTGTAGTGCTCCTCCTCCGTCAGATGTGTCCTTTCCCTATGTGACGGTGGTGGAGTTTTGCCCTCGGATGGCGCACCAGGCCATGAACACATCTCTGTGGAGGAGAAAAACAAAACAAAAGGGTCATATTAGGGCTGGGCGATAAAACGATAACTATATGTATCGCGATATACATGTAATCAATATCAATAAAAAATGTGTTCGATAATTTTTTTTCTTTGTCGGAAGAAACCAGAGGTTGCAAAGCAAGTTTGGTTGCATGAACAAAGGCACTCAATCTCTGGTAGCCTAGCAACGTAGGGAGTGACACGCTAACAGCCAATCATGTAACAGTATTGTGTTTGGTTGCGCCATATCGTTGTCTCGTGTTGGATTCTTCAATAACAGAACCGCCGTGGAGTGATAAGTGGAAAATGAGTGCTGCAGCGAGCGCGGAAGTTCTTGATGAAACGGGAAACGTCAGCTCGCCAATATGGCAGTTTTTTGGATTTTATAAGTCTGACCGTAGTCTGGCCAATGTCATCCCCAAATTATGCAAGACCATCGTCCCCACCGCAAACCTGTTTTACCACCCCAGCTCACCCTTTGGAGCACAGCCGTATTCGCCAGCAACGTCCAACAACATCTGCAGCTGGAACCCCGCACAAGCAGCTGAGCACCACGGAGAGGTACTCTCAGTGCCTTATGACGGTAAAAGCTAAACGGTACAAATAAATAACGGAGGCAGTGGCATATCACATAGCCAAAGACATGCTTCCGCTGAGCACTGTTGAGAAGCCAGGTTACCACCCCCCACCATGTACGGTTTAGGCTGTACCGTGACTGTTAGACGGAGAAAAATAATAACTGTTACTGTGCTGTATCAGGTTAGTTTTTTATGTTACAGATGTAAAGTCTACCTCAGTTTTATTTCAATTTCTCCTACGTTTACAAAACACTGCACGTATTTTAAAACACTTCATTCACCAGAAGTGTTCATTGTGATTTTAGACTTATGTTTACATTTGAATTATTTGAGTGTTTTCCATGGTTGTGTTGACATTTCTGCTTTTATAACTGAGGGGATTATAATCGGAGGAAGGTTAAGCTTAAAATAAAAACGTTTAAATTTAATAAATTTTTTTCTCCTGGTCCTTATTTTAAATAGGTCATAAAAAATATCAATAATTATCGATATCGACTGATATGAAACACTTATATCGTGATACAGTTTTCAGCCATATCGCCCGGCCCTAGATCATATACACCCTTCTTCAGTCCATTTCTGACATTAATGTCTGAACAAGACGCACATTCCCCGACTTGTTTTTTATTTTTTTATGGGCATTTCCGCCTATAATGACAGGACAGCTCAGACATGAAAGGGAGAGAGAGGGGGAAGGCATGCAGGAAATCGTCACATGTCGGACTCTAACCCTGGACCTTCTGCGTCGAGGAATTAAACTCAATATATGTGTGCCTGCTCTACCAACGGAGCTAACCGGCCACTAGTGAGTACATTTACAAGCACATAAGTATCCCAGTTTCAACTTTTCTCCTTGTTTTGATCATATTCTGGATATAATGAACATTATCTAGCTCTCCATCATTTCTTTTGTTTTACTGAACAACTACTACGTAACCAGAGGTGATGACTGTGTTTGCTTGCCACAGTATTCCAGTTTCTGTCTAATCCATGTATTTCTCTAACTGAATACAGGTGTATTCAGGTTTACTAGGTCCAGTATAATAGTATGCACCTAACACACTTATCAGCTGTGTCTGAAGTGTTCACACTAGGGCTGCAACTAACGATTATTTTCGATTAATCTGTTGATTTTTTTCTTGATTATTCGATTAGTTGTTTGGTCTATAACATGTCAGAAAAATATTTCCCAAAAGCCTAAGATGACGTCCTCAAATATCTTGTTTTGTCCACAACTCAAAGATATTCAGTTTACTGTCAGAGGAGAGACAAAACTAGAATATTCACATTTAAGAGGCTGGAATCAGAGAATTTTGATTTTTGTCTTAAAAAAATGACTAAAACCGACTAATCGATTATCAGAATAGTTGGAGATTAATTTAAGAGTTGACAACTAAACGATTAATCGTTGCAACTCTAGTTCACACTATATAGTAATGTCATACAAGTTTAGTGCTCAAATTTTAATTAAAGTTGAAACAATTAGTGAATTTTGATTTGTAGATTTTTTTTTTTTTTTTTTTTTTTACATTTGTTACAACTTCCCAATTGTAAGAACAGTTTTTGTCTCACATGATGGTAAACTGAATGTCTTTTGGGTTTTTTGGACTGCTAGTTGGACAAAACCAGCAATTTGAAGACTTTACATTTAGCTTCAGAAAGTTGTGATGTCATTTATTTTCTGATATTTGATGAGAGACTCATTGGTTCATCTAAAAAGATATATATGATAATTGATAATTAAATAATTGTTGCTTGCAATCCTAGCTTTAATTCTGAAGACAACGGTGATTGTTGTCCGCGTAATGAACACCCGTTTCTCCTTAAAGCTGCTAAATGTTAAGTTATTAGAGGCCTTTCAAGCTCCTCAGTTCATCACAGCTGAACTGAAACACAAAACATCCCCCAACACGTTCAACTACTGTAGTAACACACTAGCCGATTATTAAATACATTTTTTTTTTATTTACAAATCTCTCTGACCCAGACTTGGTGTGCATGTTGCTGGTGTACACACCTGCAGTGCGTGGCGACACACTCATTGCTACAGTACTCCTTGTCCCAGTCTTTGCTCTCCACGGCAGGCTTGGTGCAGCCGGCACGCACACAAATGTTACGGCTGGCGGTGGGAGTCACACTCGGGACAGGAGCAACGCTCACCTCAACCTCCATCTGAGAGACAAGACAAAAGACAAATTGACATTTCAGGTATTTGTCTGACCCTCCACTTCAAAGCTGCAGACATTAAATGCAACATTTCCTGTGTTGCTAAAAATACAGGTATCAACAGGTCGTTTTGTTTCCAAGCTTACCCCTTCCTCTGCCTCCGCCACTTCCTCTCCTCCCGTCACCATATCGGCCGACTGGCCCACCTCCACCGTCAGACCAGAGGAGCTCACCGACGTGGGCGTTTCACCGGCTGACGCCACAATGATTGGCACGCTTGAATCTGACTGCCGCTGCGATGGGATGACCTTGATCTGCAGCGGAGGTGGAGCTGTGGCAGCTGCTACAGCAGCTCGTGGTTTGGCCTGCAGAGGTGGAGGGGCCTGGGCGTGCACCATCTGCTGCAGCCGGGGCAGAAAAGGGGTGCTCTGCATCTGCTGCAGCGGCGGCGGCTGGCGCGGCGAGGAGGCGGGCGTCGCAGTGACCGATACACCGCCGGAGGGCAGCTGCGTCTGCTTGATGATGATCTTGGTGACAGTGGGGGGGTTCGGCGGGCTGGGAGCGGGCGGAGGCTGGGGTTTGATGGCGCCAGTGCGGGAGCGCGTGGTGACCTGAGGCAGGTCCACGATGATGTTGGAGGTACAGATGTTAGTGATGGTGTTCTCCTCGGGGTTGTAATGCTGTGACCTGGTGGTGCGAGCGGCGAGGGTGGTGGCTATGGCAGCGTGAGCCGGGGCTGGAGGTGGGGGTGATGGGGGCGATGGGGAGGTGTCCATGACTTCAATAGGGGCCTGAGGAGAGAATGGTTGGATACAATAAAGACTTACAAGTAGAGGTGTGATGAGCAACAGCCAGTAGACGGAGGGCCCTATTTTAACGATCTAAGCGCACGGCGTGAAGCGCATGGCGCAGGTGCGTTTAGGGCGTATCCAAATCCACTTTTGACCGCGGAAAAAAAGGGTCCGTGCACCGGCGCATGGTCCAACAGGGTTGTACTTACTGTCTTAATTAATTCATAGGTGTGTTTTGGGCGTAACATGCAATAAACCAATCAGAGTGTCATCTCCCATTCCCTTTAAAAGCCAGGCGCGTTTGGACCTTGGCGCATTGCTATTATGATGGCGGATTTGCACCGCAATATATATATTTTTTAATCTTTTGCATGTTTGTGTGCTGCTGCGCTTCACTGTGTGTTTAACAAGCATAGTGTGCAAGCTGTGCATAAGCCTAGGTGCATTTTACTAATTTGCTGTTAAAATAACAATGAAATGCTGCTATTGACTTTAGACCAGGTTTTTGTTAGTCAATGGCGCTATCACTTCCCGCCGCCTCAAGATAGCAATACGCCAAGAATTCACCTGAACACACCTCCCTGTAAGACCAGCACGCCCATGGGCGCACAGATGGGCGCAGGTGCATTTATTATTTAAAACGTCGCGGGCGCTGGACGGGAAACGGACAACTGCGTCGGCCTTAAACTAGCAAAGACACTTGCGTCTGGCTTTGCGCTGCGCTGGGTGCAAGATAGGGCCCGGAGTCTAACCTGGTTGGTTTTATAATACATCTGGCTTTGACCTATAAATTAGCATAGAAGTTAGTTAGAAGCCCGTTCGCCAAAGTTGACTCGGAGTTCACTTTTGCAGAGCGGTAGCAGAGTTGCAATTGTAAAAAGCTGCCGGTAAAACCCAGCGTTACATTACATGTCATTTAGCTGACGCTTTCATCCGAAGCGACTTACAATTGCTATATATCAGAGGTTGCACGCGTCTGGAGCAACTAGGGGTTAAAGTGTCTTGCTCAGGGACACATCGGTTGATGTATGGCAGTGGGAATTGAACCCAGGTCTCCCACACCAAAGACATGTGACATATCCACTGCACCATCACCAGAACGTTAGAGGGTGTGGCTGCTGACTCGCACAGATCACACATTTTTAAATGAGTTGAAAGCAGAAAGCAAAACCTAACTTTACTTTAAATGATATTAAACAAAGAGAAATGTTCTCCCCTCGTCTTAAAATGGTCAGAAATCAATACAGCCTACTTCCTTGTTTACTGCTGCAATGAAACGCTTGGTTACGTTGTAACCTTGGTTCTCTGAGTAAAAGTTCTCTTTAAAATAGTGCTAAAATCTCGTCTCCTTCTCGTGAACCCAATCTCGTGTGTCATCTCGTCTCGTCACACCCCTACTTAAATTACTGGCTGCTTTTTTATTATATTTAAAAACAGAAAATAGGGCTGGGCAATATAAATGATCATGAAAATAAATACCCCAATAGGAAATTTTGAAACTTCGGTATACTGTCGATGAGTAATAGTGCAAGATTGCCAGACAACCTTCCTCAAAACCAATCACATCCTAATAACAAAGCTATTTCCAACCAATCATAATCTTTTAGGCGTGCACTTTAGCACGGCACAGCAGGGTTCTCGCTCACTCAGGAAACTTGTCACAATCTTAAACATAAAGACATGTTGTAGATAAACAAGACTTTAGTGGTGTGGTGAAACTTTGGCTACTTAAAGCTCTATGTAGCCAAGGTCTGCTTGATTATGGAAAGAATCATAATCACGATTATTTTGGTCAATATTGAAATCACAATTATTTTCCACGATTACTCATTGACTTTTGTAAAGACGTTTGTAGTTATTGAATTTAAAATAATTCAATAAAGTCGTTTCCCCTTTGCAAACGTAATTCGTTTTTCTCAATTACTCCGTTTTTGGGATCGTAATCATGATTAAAAATCGATTGATTGCACAGCCCTAATGTAGCCACAAAGTGAATAAGACAAGACAGTCCAGTGATGTATATGCCTAAGTCTGCTGACAACCCGGGCAAGCACAAAAGGGAAATGCTACAAACCATCTAATAAATAAAGCATGCAGAGTGCACAGTCTCATACACCAGCAGTTAGACCCAGCCCCTGGAATGAGCAGCAAGGGGATCTGATAAACCGTAATGTTACTACGTGCATTTTCCTTGCAACTACATACTGTGGACATAAATTCAATAATCTGGCCGGCTCGGTATTCTGCCAGCGCCTTCAAGTAATCCTTCTTTGAGGCTTCGTTTTTCCTCTTGTAAATCTGAAAAAAAGGGAAAATCATGCACTGAAATTAGGATTGTGTTTCAATCTCCACATGTTATTAAAACCATGTCATCTTTTAATACAGCAGAGTGGTAAAGGATACTTTTAAAGACATTTCCTTCAAGCTTAACTCAATCCACTGGAGTCACAGTAAACATATGGCCAAGTTCGACAACTAAATAGACGGACTGATGGATCAATGAATGAACTATAATCACAAACTGTACAAATTTCAAAAATCTTGGCAAGAGTTTCCTCCTTTTTCCTCTCACCTGTTTCTGCTCCTCCCCCAGGCTGTCCCACATGGAGGCCACTATCTTAGACACTTCTCCAAACGTAGCGTTGGGGTTTTGTCCCTTAATAGCCGCCTGCGTGTCCCTGAAGAACAAAGCGTAGGCTGACACAGGTTTCTGAGGTTCGTTGGGGTCTTTCTTCTTCTTCCCCTTCTTCCCGCCTGCTCCTCCTTTCCGCCCGGCAGCTGGAGAGATGCTGGAGGTGGGGGCAGAGAGCGGGGAGTTGGACAGGGAGGGATCGAGGGAGATGACTCCAGGAGAGACAGCCAGAGTGACCGGAGATTCCACCAGGACGCTCTAATTGGAGTGGAAGAGAAAAATGACCAATTTGTATTCACAAATAAAAAAATAAAAAATCCTGCTTACGTAACAAGAAACACCTTCCAGAAATTGACCGGTAAAGTATTTTAAATTCAAAAGTTAAAGTTTAGTTTAAAAGTTTTTAATTTGACAAATTTGTCTTTGAGGGCAGCATCACTTAGCCTGGTCCTACCAGACTCTGGTACATTTCATTTGTACAGAGTCTGGCCACTCTCCATTGACAAGTGTTAACTTCCTTGAAGGCGGGTACTCTGTTGAAGTTTAAAACTATTGGATCTGCCCAGAGCCACTCTGGATCTGCCATAACCAACCGCTAACGTTGGGTCGTGCCGTCGGCTTAGCATCGCTAGCATTAGCTCTAGCCAACTCCTTCACCACTAACGGAGCGAGCTGGAAAACTTTTCCCGAACCCCGTGGGGAGGAGGGCCACAACATCATGGCCACCAACAAAACTCAGCAAAGATTGTTCTTGCTCGGGCTTTAACTTCTGGATATTCAGCAGCGTTGCCACAACGGACCGAACGGCTTCGCTCGCGTCTTTCTCCGTCGCCATTACAGAACTACAACTCAAACTATCGCACAACCTCAACGTCATCGTTCTCAGCCACTCCGTCTGTTCACTGATTGGACCGGTAAAGATTGGTAGGAGAAAACACCAAGAATATACCGCAAACCCAGACGGAGTACTGAAGGAAAATGAAAATTGAGCAGAAGTACGTAGGAGGGCAGAGCCAGGCTACGCATCACTGACCAGTAATAAACCATGTATCTCCAAAGGTGGTTATGAATTTCTTAGGTAAACTGAAGTGTTCCTTTATGGATCTAGAAAACACATTTCTGTACACAATCTGTAAAATATCATGAAGTTGAAAACATGTTGAAAACAGGCCAACTAAAGCTCTGTTAAAACATATACTGTACATATATTAAATACATTTGTTGGTGTTGTTTAACAGTGAATCTCAGTCCCATTATCCTATCCTTTAAGACTCACTCGTCTAAAGTCATCCATGTCGTCATCCTGGAGCGAGCTGGTGGGCGACGCCGTGGCCGACAGAGGGTTATCAGGCGACTGGGGGTGCTGCAACATGTTACCGCCTCCCAAGCCGAGCCCCAGTTGAGCGCTGAGCTCTGACTGGTCGATGGTGGTCAGCTGGTTGGATCCCAGCAGGCTCTGGCTCATGTCACCCAGCGGGACGTCGATGGTCACTGGAGACGAGCTGCTGAACTGAGAGCCGATGGGATGACCGAGATCCTGGAGATGGAAAGAAAATGTGAGAGAATTTAACAGGTGTCTGATACAGAGATAACTTCAGACGGTTTCAAATGTCCTGTACTCTAAGTCCTCACCATTCCCAGTGACGACCCCAACAAAGCACTCCCTCCTGACTGGTTGATGACTCCCAGACTGAGGTGCTCCAGTCCCTGTGAGGGGGCGTTGACGAAAGTGGAGGCGAACGAGGGGTCGTCCCCTTCGACCACCGCGTTCCCGGGTACCACCACGCTGTCGGAGGGGCCGGTGTCCGACAGCTCCCCGAAATGGGACACCACATCCGACACGGTGAGGGCCGAGTCTGGATCCAAGGAGATGGGAGGTATTTCGAACTCCTCATCGCCGAGGCTGGGAGTGTGGAACGTCTGGAATGATGAAGATGGTGGACGGGAGCAAAAGTGGAAAGAGAAGACGAGAGAAGTAAAAGAAGAATGGAAGGAAGCGAAAACAAGTTTGTGAGAAATTGGGGTGAAAGAGGAGTAAACAAACCATTCGGAAAGAAAAGGTAAGAGAGCCACAAGAAAGTTGGGAAAAGACGAGTCAGTAGTTGCAGCTTCACGTAACACAGATTTATTATTTTGGACAAAAAGTTCATTCCAAAGACGTACTAATTTTCATACAATATAATATTGAAATATCTCTAAAATACTGTGCGTCAGGAGTGATGGAGTCAGGTGTGGAAAGTTGCAGTGTTCAGGGGCTTGTGTCAAAGCAAGAATAGAGGGTTAGCAGGCTAACTTTGGGTATAACTCAGGTTTCTGGTATCAGAAAGTGACCTCACTTGTAACTGGGGTAGATCACCAAATCACCAGATATCAAAGTGTACTCGGTTCTGCCTTTCTGCTGCTGCTAAAATACAAAAACATTCTTTTTGAATAACAAAATAAATAAAATAAAAATCTCCAATATTCTTGTATTGAACCAAAAAAAAAAAAAAAAATCCCTGAGTACAACGTCGCAGTCTTTTACGATAAGTTGAACTTGCTTTGTGACACAGACCCCTGGTCATGCACCATAAAAGAAAAGAAAAGAAAAACAGCTTTAAGTTTGAAACTGTCAAAGCATGCTATCACTCGCAGCTGCACAATGTGCTGACAGGTGAACAGTAGGCAGCAGATAGTGAGAATGCTGATGATTGCAATATTACCGACAAGGTTTGTGCAGAAAACCACAACTTCAGAACAGTTTTAGGTATGAACAGGTTAGGTTTAGGTGTGAGGAGTATGGTTCGGTGATGTGACATTGTAGGGGATGACACTGATAATGCCATGCCTGCAAAATGCTCTCCAACCTGTTTGTAGATGTGTTTCACTCCTAAGTTTTTATAGTTACTATTCCTCTAAAACTGTTTTCGGATGCACTCCGCTGCTGAGGCAAAGTTTGTTACTCTTTTTCTAATGTTTCTGTCCGTTCTGATGACAAAACAGCACTTAAGAGATGTATAAATAAAACTGTTATTAGCCTGAACCTAAATGTACATTGCGCGCTTTCATCACCCCATCATAGGATGAGTCAGATTTGCAGTTTTTTTAAATTTTATTTCTGGAATTGTGTTTGATGACTTACTCGCTCTAAAAAAAAAAGAAAAAGAAAAAAAAAGCTTGTTTCCTGAATGACAGAAAAAATAAAAAAAAAGGTGTCTGAATTTAAGCAGAAGGGGTAGTGAAATATAAAGTATTTATAAATAATTCATACTCCACCAGCAGATCCAGCGAGGTTGAAGAGGTCAATGGGTTTAGTAGCACACTAAAAAATGTGAGTATGTCAGTAAGTGCACGTTGATTACAAATGCCATGGGTCATATTTGTGGCAGTAAAAACTGTTTTTATATGTACTCATTAAATGGTTCATACATACAGAACAAAAGGCCTTATTTTGTACGACTCACACATGACAAAAACAAAATATCAACATGGTTGAAATGCTAGAAAATATAATTTGCACCTGCTAAGTATTAAGTTAGAAATGAGAGAATTTGAGGATGCTTGTAGTTAGGTCAACGCTGATTTCAAACTGTGGTGCATGAGCCTGATTGGCCCCAGGTTGTGCACCTAATGCATTACTATTACATTCAAGTCACGGAGATAAGCATCCATTTTTCCTGAAATACCTGGTGATCTTTAATAAACCTAGAAGACAGTTTGACAACACTTACCGGTGTACTGAAGGTATTTCCAGACTCTTTAAACCAGTGGTTCTCAAACTTTTGACATCAAGGACCCCCAAACTGACACAAATCAGACCACAGACCCACATTTGATTAGATTATAGTCTCTTTCCGACCAAGTAGTTACAGGAACGTAGTTATTAGGGATGGGCATGATTAATCGCCGATTAACGATTTGATCATTAAGAATTACGTCGATCACGTTAATTTGTCATCGATTAAACTAATGCAGGTTGTGTAGTGTGATTGCAGCAATGAAATGAATTCCAGTGTGTCTGCAGCAATTAAACATTTTACCACCCGGGGGCGCCATAGGCTGCTCATGAAGAGGTCACGGCAAAGTGTGGCGTGGGACCATTTTGATTTAAAAAACGACTTAGTTCACTGCAAACACTGCGACGCCGTGTATAAGTACAACACAGCCACGACTTAAATGATGTACCACAAAGTGCATCCGATCCTGGTTAATGTCGGTGGCGGTGCGTCGTGCTCTCAGTCTCAACCTAGCATCAACTCGGCATTAGCACAGAGGAGCTGCGATGCACAACGAGCAGAGGAAATGACCCAAGGGATCTGCAAGTTCATTGAGATGGATATTGGAACCAGCATGTCACATTCCGTCACGACGTACCATCACCAGACTGGTAGAAACTCACTACGAACAACGGAATAAGGTTCCCCGGCCCGGGCTGGCCAAGTTAGCGCGGAGGTAGCTACCTGAATCCCGGCCGGCCGCCTTGGATAGTTTTGAGTTACATTTTGACAAAACCTGTCAGATCTAAGTACGCTATTATGTTTTTGGTTAAGTTATTTAACATGATTCTTTTTATTTTTTATTATTTTGGAACAAACGAGAGTCTCTGTTTAAGAAGGCCGGCTGGCAGCAGCAGGTTCCGCTGCTTCAGAGCACCGCAGCGCTTATATCTTCAAGTTTAGCCTAACCTCCAGTTTAACTGTCACACGTTGTTCTTCTTGTAATTAAGATCTCATCGAGGAAAAAACATGCTGTATTTTTGTATTTTCATTGCGTTTTTAATTTATAAAAAGTTAAATAAATAATGAATTTTAATATAAAAATATGAATGATTAATCGATAATTGATCATTAATTCTCCCGACAATCGACAAAGAAAATTTAATCGAATGCCCATCCCTAGTGGTTATAGGAACAGTCCACTTCTAAAGCAGTTCTACTAACTACTCTCCCCCAAAACCGTTTTTTCCCTTTGCATTCGCACTGTGGCCATAGGAACTGGTAGGAGGTGTAAGGGAGTGACGTAAGCACAGCAACGGTCTTCACTTGACTTTAGCGCCACATACAATAACAAACCAGCATGGAGGAGGCCATCGGAATGTTCCTGTTGTGCCTTGCCGGGATCCTCATAACAGAGTTCGAACAGAGGCGTTTAAATACTAGGCTGGAGTACTTAACAGAGAAACACAGAAGACGAAGGCTCCAGCGTCAGCTCCAGTCCATGTTTTGCTAACACAGACGGCATGGCTTTTACAGATGGCGCGCTGCAAGTTCCGGGTTGACAGTGGGCGTGACTTATAAAGTTGGACCAATCAACGTAGGAAAGGGAAAAGACCCTGCCCTGAAGTAGGAGCTGAAAGAGTTACAGGAACTGCGGTCAGAGGAATTTAATAATCCCCAAATTGGTCCAGTCGGAACACGAGAAAAAAAGGGCTCTAGGAACGTTATGTTCTAGGAACTGCAAAAATCCCTCCGGTTAGAGGGACTTTTTACCCAGGGTCCCCATCTGATAGGATTTTTGCTTTTAGAGGTTTCATTACAGAAAGTCTATGAAAGCCATGACCAAAAAAAGTCATGCATTCTGTCATTGTGTTACTTATGGACGGAATTATAGTGAAAATAAACAATTCCACTTTTTGCTGGGGACACCGTGGAACCCCCTCAAGGAACCCTGAAAGTCCCCGTACCCCACTTTGAGAACCATTGCTTTAAACCAACCTGGATTTTAAAAAGAATTCAGTACACCGCACGACAAAAAAGACTGCGACTTCATTTCCTAATCTCCTGGCTGACACAAGAAAAATAAATGTATTGTACTGCATGAGAATATAAAATACTGAAATGTAACTAAATATTGACAAATATATCCAATAGAAGATCTTTTTTTCATTTTTGGTTCAAATTGTAGAAATTAAGCAAGCTATGATTTCGCTAAGGAAATTGTTGGGTCAAGGTGATCCAAATCCTGACTCAGTTTATGTCGCTATCCCTTTATAGTTAGTAGATGACAACTTTAAGCCAACCTGGGGCCTGGACCCTCCAAATGGGTCACACGATGATTCACAAGATAGGAAAGCAGACTTTTTGGCAAAATTTTGGATTTTGGATGAATTACTGGCCGACTTGAGCGTACGTTCTGCGCGTGCGCGAGACGTAATATGTCTCCATAACAGCAGGCGGTGCTAATCAGTATTGTCGCCCAAAAAATTAAAACCGGCAGCTGATTGGATGAATGAGTCACGTGGATCTGGCTGCTCCTGGATTTCAAAACCGACCATAATGGCGGCTCGCTCGGAAGACGATCTTGTATTTTACAAAGATAGTTCACCGAAATGTGTTTCTGAAAACATTTTAAGTGAGAAATAGGCCATGCAGTTGCTGAATCTGTCTTCATTTCAGATCGCCAAAGGTCAGTTTAAAAGATGTTAGTCAGATTTTGAGAAGCGTTCTTCACGCTCATTTCCGGTAATAGGTCATTGAGTCCGACTGCCCACTGGCCGATTCAACATGTCAAAATCTGCCGTCGACTGACGACGGCACGGAACACACCGAACAGACTTGAGTCACCAACCTCACCAGACTGTCCGACGGCCGATAATCGGGTTGGTGTGTCAACGCCTTTATTAAGGTGCCTCAAGTCAAAAAGTTTGGGAGCCAGAGGCTTCAACAAAAGCCATATTTACTAGCACGTTTTGCCCTTTTACTCTTAAGGTTTAAGATTTATTTCATAAGTGTGTATGTGGTCTTTGTTTTAGGCAAAGTGACGGTGGGAAAGATATTTCCATTAGGGAATTATATTAGGGAATAGAGTCGCAACTTCGGAAACTGATTAAAAATGTTTCAATCATAGAGCAGATGTAATGTCTTTCATCAAGGTGGTTAGAATCGTCTTTGAGGGCTCTGGGAAAATCTTCAGAGCAGCAGTGAGTGTTGAACAACTTCTGGGTTCTTCAAAGATCGCCAGGTAGGTATCTTTTAGAAAAAAGCAAATGCTTATGCCATCAAAACAGAGTTGGTTGTGTAAAAATTTAAATCCATGTTTCTAGAGCCATTGTTTGTTTAGTTTTCAGGCAAATCCATATGATGTGCTATTTTAATGCTGGATATGTTGGATCATGAACAATGAACATGAACACACACACTACTTACAAGTCGGAAACTCAAAAGTACAATTCCGATGTGACATGAGAGCTGCTTTAGCTCTGTGACTCTAATGTTTGGTAACACATGATGTGATGTGTGATTAGAAGTCCACAGGAGGGGGGTGAGGGAGGGGCTCCATAGCAATAAACAAAAACCTGTCCGAGGCAAATGAAATGCCAAATCATTCAAGATGTAAAGGCTTACCTCTGATGAGGAGAGGAAGGGATGGCCAGACCCAGCAATTGTCAGGTAGTTGTCACTGCCTCCAGGGAACTGAAAGATGCAGGTGCACAAGTTAGGAAAAATAGTACTGCTTTAAAAGGAAGAAGACAATTTCACCCATATTCTCCAAAACCGGACTTCATCTGCCTTTTTTTGGACATTAAGACACAACGGTGAGGCAGTAGGGCTAATAATAATCAAAACTAGCAACAAAAACAGGTAATATACAGTATCTACACACTGAGATGCGTTTGGTTTAATGGCAGCCTTTTGTTATTTCAAATATGCAAAGCCTATACACATAAGTAGCACTGTGACCGTTTGTGTGTGAAAGACGTGTGCCCCATTCATAAGACAGTCACCTTATTGTCAAATCCATTGAAAGACTGCGGATCCAAGAACTCTGGATCACCGTCGTGCTGTCCAGTACCGTCCGTTAAATCCGAATAAAAATTCAGGTCCATCTTTTCAACTGGGCCTCATATGTTGTACTATGAGGCCCCTCTACAATTCAACAAGATGTCGCGCAAATAACCGAAATCCCCTATATTTTACCTATATTTCAAAATGTGTGTGGTTAAAGTCGTTTCAGATAGCTAGTAAGTGGAAATACTACGTCGCAAATGCCCGGGTCTAAATGAGCTGTAACGTTATTTCTTATGAAACCGACAGGACTGACAGCTTTTGCACAGATGTTGGGCTAGCTCACGCGACTAATAAAACGGAGCATGTGTACGCCAGCAACCGTGCCAAAAATAGCCCGTCTGCTGTCTGGCTAGTGTCTAAACCTAGCTACCCAGAGGTAACGTGGCTGTTAACCGTCTTTCTTGCTGACTTGCCCTACCACGGTTTAGCTTTAGCTGGCTTTGACGCAAGGCTGCAGTACTCCTCACTTCACGAGCAGCCTGGCGCCCGACTGTCTGTCGGTCCTCGAACCAACGTTCAATCAATGACCGCAGCTTGCAGACGCGGAGAAATGTAGCTAACGGACTAACGTTATATGCTAATTATGCTCGAAAAATGTGGAACAACGACAATAATCGTTTCAAGGTGTCTGACAGGGGGAGTCAGACCACCGAATCCGTTCGGCTTCGTGTTGGCAACCCGGGCCAGGTTGCTCAATGGATCCAGAGCCACGGATCATGATCTGGAATGGGGTCAACGCCGGATGTTGAGCGATACGATTTCCAAATTAAAAACAGATAACTAACATTGCTTTTTTTTTACGACTTAGTTAAGATGAAAAAAAAACCCACAAAATTATTGACTACTACCACCCACAAGCCAAAATTACAGTGACAACATATGTGTGGCCTAACCTGTCCTGATAAACCTGTTTGGGAACCCACACACACACACACACACACATAGGCGTGGGCAATAACATTTGTTTTTGGTCATCACCTAAGACAATACTAATATATTTTATTCCTAAAAGCAGCTCATTTTTGTCATGTGGGGGAGGGCAACGTGTATTTTTAACATTTTAAGCTAGCAGATTTACTATTTGCCCATAACGAGGAATAAGGAAAACCCCATTGAAGGCCCACAAGCTGGCATGTCTCACAATTAGGTTGTTCTTTTTGAAGTGTTGGAGATTTGACCCTTAATGACTAATTCCCTTCTCCATGGACCTTGGAAGTACTTTGCCATGAACTCCTATTATGGAGTCACACTAAAGTGTTTCTGTGTGTCAGTTAAAATGGGTTAATTTGATTAAACACAAATTTGGGAATATATTATATTATTTAGGAATATAGAACTATTTATTAACAGGGATCTTCTACAAAACAAAACATCAAGGACCCACCTTATATGATTCTGTACTTAAGTGGGGCAAATTTCCTAAAACATTTGCAATCAAATTACTAAACAACAGTTGAGCTGATGTTTTGGGGGTCTGGGACAATTGCTTGCTTTGCCCAGTTAGTGATCCAGCCTTGGTCATAGCCAATCCAGTCTTAAAAATGAGTTAACTGTTGTTTTTTTTAGTGTTTACCTTGTTTTTCTAATCACAACTATACTATAATGTAGTTATGTAGTTGTGGGTGTTTTTGTTCACAGTTGTAACTATTCAAATTTCCAGTATACAATCCATGGTTATTGCTTGCAGCGTTGCATTTTTAAGAGGTTTATTTTTCAGTTGTAAAATGTCCAACTTAGTTTACGACAACTGTTTCACAACTCTGTTGATACTCACAAGAGATTTGTATTAAAAAAAAACATGATGATGGGTAACATATTGTTTGAATGTCCATATTGGTATGTGTATTTGAAATCTTGTTTTGGTCAGGCTCATTTACCGCATAACCGCTAATTTATACATTTTATGATTCTTGATTTTATTTTGAAAGCCACGACAGGAAGCCGCCTGACACTTTGTTCTGCTCATAGTTTGCTCACAGACTGACATAGTTCATTTAGCTACAAATGAGTATTATAGCTTTAAAAAGCATCTGACAAATTTCATTTTTTTTAAATTTTATTTTTAAAGGCCAAAAGCTTTTAAAAGGTACGCTCTGGGGAGGCTGGCTTACCCCCTTGCACCTAACCCTAACCATTGCCTAATCCTAGTGCCTTCCAGACAGCGCTGCCTGGAAGACGACGTTGGGGGCTTAACACACCAAACACCTTAAATTAGCTTATGTATTTAGTGTAGGCCTACATCGATATACGTCTCAGTTATTCTATTTCTCATAGTAACATTGTTTAGCAGCAAAACTGTTCAAAGTGAAATGAAGTGTTTTCCGAACACCAATGAGTGACGTCTGAAGTGTCGGGCGTCATCAGTCACGTGGTATTCCCAATTTGATAAGCTCCGACACACGTATTGAAACCATATTCACAGGAGTGGAACAAGGTCCGGAGCTCGGGATCATTGTCCCATCTCTACATACAGTATGTCTACAGATTACAAGAACCGCTTAAAGACCTAGCTAGCCTACGATGTTTGCATGAACTGTTTCAGTGCCCGGCGAGTAGCTTTAAACACTTTACAAGATGAATACATGAACACAAGGATCAATAACTTTTACTCACCCCGTATTTAAATGGTTAAATAGATGAGGCCAAGTTACACTAACCGATTTAATAATGGGATAATAAATGAAACAGTCCGGTTGACGCGCTCGCAACAAGGCCATCATTGTTGTGTTTGTGACAACCAAAGATCGTGTGTTATAATTGATCATTATATATGATCACAAAGGTGATTATTTTATTAAGTCAAAAGTTTCTAATGCCAACTACTCTTACCTCCATGCTCACCCCCGAAATCTGATTAATGTTTTGTTTTTATCCCACTTTTGCAAGTGAACTTCGCCCAGAATTGATTTCCTTAAATATCACAAGCAGCACCGGCTTCCGGATTGTACGTACAAGTGGAAGTGACCTCATCACGCAAAAAAAGAGGAAATGGGACATTGGCGTTCCAGAATAAAAGGCAATTAAACTGGCATCTCTCTTTTATTGTGGTGGTGACACTTTATCAATAAAAAGTTTAACATCCAAGATGAGAAAAAATAAGGCTCTTTTATGTTAAAAACCCATCTGTTTTCTGTACGGCATTTATAAAAGCAGAAAGTCACTAGTTCCAGCTTCACAAAAGGTGAGGTTTTGTTTTTCTCTTATATACATATTATTACATTGAATATTTCGGGTGGACAGTTGGTCAAACTAAACATGTTACCTTGGGCTCTGGAAAGTTATGATGTGGAAATATCTTTTACTATTTTCTGACATTTTCTAGACTAAACAATAAAAAAAAAAAGATTATTCAGTAATAACTATATTTGTTAGTTGTAGCTCTCCAAGACTTTAGTCACTAATTCCATAACTAAAAAAGAAGTTGACTTGACAATATTGTCATCAATAAGGCCACCTTTTGTTCTCTTTGGTTAATTATTTTGTCAAAATCTAAAGTTTCTTTAGTATCTAGTTTTGTATCAAAAAAGTGAAACATTTTCATAACAACTTTATCATTAATATTAATTAATAATAATAATAATAAATACAATCAAATGTCACATTTGATAAGCTGTTATTTGGTATTTTTACCTGATAAATTACTTAAATAATTGGGCATCAACATTCTTCCCAGTCAACGGGCAAATCAAACTAAGCATCTCGATCACACATTCTTAGAAATTATAGTACCAATATCAGCCAACAAAAACATTCTTATTATTTAACAAAAGGATCACAAATGTTGTAACTTTTCTTTCAAAACTGCTTTATTTCTTCCCGTATTTTTTCGAGCAAAGTTTTTTATGATTCCTTTTTTATATTAATGTAATTAAAAAAAGATAAAACTTGGGATCTTTTTTTGTCTTTATGTACAAGCAAGAAAAAAAAAAACAAGTTTAGGAAATAACAATGAACATAAAAGAATCCCTGCACGATAACACTGTAAAAAAGAAAAAGAACAAAAGCATTAGAGTGGAATCAAACACCTCTAGTTTACAACTCCTTAATTTAGTCACACACACACACACACACACACACACACACACACACACACACACACACACACACACACACACACACACACACACACACACACACACACACACACTTTAGGTGAATGGTGAGATGGAGAGTGTCAGGGAACAAGCCCACAGGACACACAGCACAGCTGATATTCTCAGTAGAAGGAATGGAAAACACCATGTGTCAAATGAACAGATGTGTCACTCATACACAAACACAATTCTTCTCCAATTGACATTTTGACAGCATGCAATGCAATGGTCCTCTCCATGATGGTCAACAATACTGTTTCATTTGTCTTTTTCCAAGGCCTTCACAAGGACACCCACCAAGTCTGACCTCACTCTACGCCGTCATTGTCTACTCTAACACGACTATTCACACGCAGTCCGAGTCCGACGTGGGCCAGTTTATGGCACGACAGAGAAGACCTTACAAATCCATAAATGTTGAGCATGAAGACAGCTCATCTTGGTATAAGTAACGGGTTCCTATTTCCGTTATTAGCAGAGCACACTGCTGGTGTTTGACTCTTTTGCAGATAGAGATATGTGTCACTTGGTAAATAGAAATCACTTCTGTAATTGGTTTTCTTGAAAATATGGAGTAGCAGGTGTATAGAAGCCCATTTTTACTAAGAAACTCAAAAAGACTGAACGACCAAGTCAAAATTATGAGATAAAAAGTCATAATCATTTTGATTCAAGTATTTTTGGCTTTTTGTATCTCAAATTAGATTTTAATTAAAATTGTATCTCATAAATTTCCCTTACCAAGTCACAATTTTGTCTGAGTAAGACTAAAATGTGGTTGATTTCTGGGATGCTTTACAGCCTCTCAAATTCTTGTCGTTCACTGGTCTCTCCCCCCCCCCCCCCCCCAACACACACACACACACACACACACACACACACACACACACACACTCATATTTTGCTTGTTCGTGGAATTGTGTTGGCATTACAGTAGCTTGACATAAGTGGAATGGAAACCCTTGTCATGACAGAAAAGTGTAAAGATGAAAAGAAAAGGGCTGAAGGGGAGGGAGGTGTTGGGAACTGATGCTGCACCCAATGACAGTCAAGCCCCCCCCCCAGAGCTCACAGGCCCCCTCCATCTCTCCTATCGCTCACGTCTGCGCGACTGGCTGCGTCTTTAACGCTGGCTTCCTACGTTTTGTCCAATCAGGAGTAGATGGTGATGACTTCACTTCCTCCACCTCTGACCAACAGAACGCGCTCCAATCCCTCCGTTAGGACCTCGAGGAACTCCATGTCTGGTCAGCAAGTTAAGGAGTGTTTCTGCAGAGCTTAGGTCCCTCTATACTGAGTGTACTTTTGCCACAGGACAAAAGCATGTGTTATGGTGAAAGTCTGATTGTCTATCTGTTAGCTGTACTTACAACCCTGTACAGGACAGGCGGGTATAGATAAGGGAAGGATGTATGATACTTTGTCCGTGTACCATCTCACGCGTTTTAAATGATGAGCCGTTGTGGGTTTAAAATAACCAGAAACAACAAAGGAATAAACTTGAAAATTGAATAACTTTATATACTTTAGGAATGACCTGCAATCTTACTTGTTTCTACAAAGTCTATGAAACGTGGTGCGATGCTCCTTTGGCAGATTTTTGTATTTTCTAACATTTTGTGACTTTTATAGATTAGAAAAGAGTTTTCGTGCATTATGGTTCAAATGTGCCAATTTTCAGACAGACAGTCTCATGGTGTTGCACTCGGGTGTTCACAAAACTGACAGAAATATGTCAGGAATGAAAACGGAGAGCTTGAGAGAGAAGGTCAAACCCTGGTGGGTGGGTGTGACTGCCAGATTGTCGGTTTTTCGGAAAAGTTACAGTTGTCGAGTTTCTGAAGCTATTTGACCATTCAACAAACACGTACACATACTAGCAGCATAAATATCTCCTTTGGTTAATATGAGTGAAGAAGTGCAACCCTCAGCGTTTAAGGATACAGTTCTCGTCTCCCTCCGTGTTCCTGGGTGGCCCTGGCATGTTGAGCAGGACAAGCCGGGCATCATGGGATTTGTTGACAATGACCTCGTTGAGCTTGACGGCGGTGTGCATCCGCCTGACGTTGGAGTGGTCCCTGAATAAAAAAATATCAAAAACAAGATGCATTTAACAAACCCGTCAAATGAACTCTAAAGGCTGAGAGAAGTTGTGAATACGTTCTTTTCCGCTCACGGCCTGATGCTGAGCATGTCCCTGAAGCCCTCCGGTGTGGAGCAGCCAGAGTGGGTGGCTCTGTACTGCGAGGTCTTCTCTTTGGTCCAGGTCATCTGAACTCTTCGGTGATGCTCGGCGCTGCCACCGCCACCGCCGCCTCCACCACCACCGCCGCTACCAGCGCTCGTCGCCCTGTCTCGCTCCCCACCGTCGGTGTCGTCGTCATCGTCGGATCCGATGCTCGTCAGCCGCAGCATGGAGTTACGGTCTTTCACCAGCTGAGCCTGGATTGACACAAAGACGCACAAACATGTTCCTTCTAATCTCAACCTTTATTCTACCTCATTCGCTGCCTCCTCCTTCTACACCTCTGCTCTCCCTTCCCCAACTCCTTACTCTCTGTACTGGTCTGTCTCCTATGGAGGCGTTTGAGGTGTTGCTGACTCCAGCACTCACGTAGCAACTCACTGGGGCAAAGACACACCTACAGACACCACAAGGTCACCTAACTTGCTAATACAAAAGACTACTCTAGCACTGGAGGATAACTACAGGGACAGATCTAAAAGAACCTGAGTCAACTGGCAACTAGGGCTGGGCAATATATCGATATCATATCGATATCTATGTATGAGGCTAGATATCGTCTTAAATTTTGGATATATCGTAATATCGCAATTCGACACAAATGTTGTCTTTTCCTGGTTTTAAAGGCTGCATCACAGTAAAGTGATGTAATTTTCTCTTGGTCGAAGACACTTCTAGAATTAGGGGTGCACGATTCAGAAAATGTCACGATTCAGTATCAATTTTTAGGCTCACGATTCGATTCAAAATCAATTTTCGATTCAAAAAAACGATTCACAATATGGAAATGTAGTTACTTTTCCCATGTGATTACAGTAGACATACAATTAAAAGGGTAAAAAAAATATGAATCATTTTTGGAATTCTATGAATCGATTTTGAATCTGTGGAGCTTGAATCGCCATTCGAATGTGAATCGATTTTTTTTGCACACCCCTAGTATGAATAATAAGATATAACAGAACACTTAGACTTTTATTTTGTGTCTTTTTCTGAAGGAGTCAGAGGTTTTGGCTGATCTAAAAGAAAACTACATCTACTCTACATCTCTAAATACAGCTGATGGGTTACTACTGTGTAAACTTACATCATCAAGACTCCAGCGTACCCGCTGAGGAGACCAGCGGGAAAAGGAGATGACGTGAATTTTAATAATTTAATAATAAAGCTGAACGGGGGGGGTGCTGCGCCTGCTGATATTTCTTAAAAGTTGAATGAAACAAAACCATCTTTTTGTGTTCCACTTGGGTATAATGCACCTTAATTGTTATAAGCCAAATACTATATGGCTCATCTAGTATTGTGTGAAAACATTTGACAGAACGATCCTGCTCTCTCAGAGGCGTTTATAAAATGTGATCTTGCGTAGACCTAGCAAACTCCAAACCCTAAAATCAAGACCTTTCTCCATGCTGAGTCTCTCTTTAGCATCTGCTTTTATGTTGAGGTCATGGAAGAAAACAACAACAATCTCAAAGCAAATGACTCATTATTAATACATCCTTTGCCTAAAACTAGGCTTTCATGCATTTCTTTCCCCTTTGATTTTTGTTGACAAATCATTTTTGCAATCATGCATTCATGTTTAAGATTTCCATAATATAGGAAATCACTTTTTTCTAAACAGTTTCATAAGAGGATAGTGAGCTAACTACCTTTACACTGTCTCAACAACATCCTGTACAATTTATAACTTTTTCAATTTTTATAAAACGCATGAACTCACAGCTCTGGCCATAACCACTGACCTCACCTGAGACCTTGTAGCTCCACCTGCCTCTGGCCTACTGCTGCCGCTACCAGGATTTCCCTGGTAAAATGATGCACGACAGTCACAAACAGATCAGACGAGTAGGTCACGGCTAATCTTGCATGCACCCGATATTAAAGGAACACGCCGACTTATTGGGACTTTGTCTTATTCACCGTATCCCCCAGAGTTAGATAAGTCCATACATACCCTTCTCATCTCCGTGCGTGTCGTAACTCTGATTGTGATTAGCGCAACACCTGAAAAGCACCGTTGTTGCTCTCTGCTCCTCACCACAGGGCTTCTCAGGTGCTGCGGGCAAATCACTCCACCCAAGCAGCAGTGCTTCGCCTTTCTGAGAATATAGTTCCCAGTTTATATACGGTTAGAAGACGGCTGTGTCTCAAGTGACCTTGTTATTTGTACACGCTGTGACTATACAAATCACAACATGTAACTAGGAGCAGTAGGCTAGTTGGAGCCGGTTACCTCCAGGATCTGTGCTAGGCTAAGCTAATGGTGGAGCCGTCAGACAGAGTTACGACACACACGGAGATGAGAAGGGTATGTATTAGGGCTGTGTATTGGCAAGAATCTGCCGATACGATACGTGGGTCACGATTCAATATATTGCAATATATTTCGATACTGTGCTTAAGGTGATGTATTGGGATTTTTTTTTTTTAAAAGTATAATTTTAGAAAAACTAATATTTAGAAAAAGACATGATGTGCATACAAGTCAAAGAAGTTTACTTTAGGTAAACAATTCAGTACACAGAAAATCAAAGTGCCAGTTTGGGATTGTGGTTCACAGGTTCTTAGTGAGCAAATGTTTATATGCTAAAGTAGGCCAAAGAAGCTAACAATGTAGCTATGGCTGAACCATAGCTACATTGTTAGCTTCTAGCAAAAAGTCAGGCACTGCTAGGCACTGCTAGGCACTGCTAGGCACTGCTAGGCACTGCTAGGCACTGCTAGGCACTGCTAGGCACTGCTAGGCACTGCTAGGCACTGCTAGGCACTGCTAGGCACTGCTAGGCACTGCTAGGCGAGGACACTAGTGGTGCGACTCAGCATAGCCATCTAGTGGTAGGGGGTTTAAACACAACATAAACATGAACCACTGTCTTACATGAATATTTTTGCACGTAAACAAAAAGAAAAAAAAAGAAAAATAAGAAATTGATATTGCGCTTTTGAAAATCGATACACTATTGCTAAATAAAGTCGCAATATTCAAGTGTATCGATTTTTTCTTACACCCCTAGTATGTATGGACTCATCTAACTCTGGGGGATACGGTGAATAAGCTAAAGTCCCAATAAGTCGGCGTGTTCCTTTAACAATGACCCCAAATGCTGCTCACAAATCATTTAATACAACTTTTAATCCACCTGTAGGAATAATAATACACTGAGTAGATCATTTAAAGTGATTAACTACTGGTGGAGGCAGTGTATGCAGTAACCCTTTCTTACTGCCTTGACTGTCTATATGCAAATCTACACCCTCTTTTCATACACATGAAAATTAACGTTCATGTGCACTTAACCAAGGCTTACCTCTCTTTCCCGGTCGGATTTAGACAGGCGCATCTGTCTGAGCATCTGAGACCTCTGCTCCATCATCAGGGTCCTTTCATAGGTGTATGCACTGATGTCACTGTCATGCTGAGAGGAGGGGGGAGAGAGAGAGAGAGAGAGAGAGAGAGAGAGAGAGATAGAGAGAGAGAGAGAGACATATTAAGAGAAGAACATTATTCATGTTTAACAGTTCATGTGAATGTCCAGAAGCTATAAATCTAAGACTTGCAGAATCAGTGACATATCTGAAATCACTTTTTTTTTTATGCAAGCACATCATTTTATATCCAACATGTCTTTTTAAATGTTATTGCCTTATTTTGTTCATATTACTTTTGGGTATTGTTTTTCTAGTTTCACTTGTATTGTTGTAATTGTCTGATTTTATTTCACTGCAGTCTGAAATATCTTTTTTATTCCCGTTTCAACCATGTAAATCCCTTTGTAACTTTGTTTTGAAAAGTGCTGTATAACTTAAAGTGTATTGCCGGTATTATTATTATTGCATATTTGTTACTTGGGTTGTTGGAATTTTACAGTGTAAAGTAAGGCTGGGCAAAGTATCAAATTCATTCTGAGTGTTTAGAATTTTTGTTGATGTGCATGATGTGTAAAATGTCTTGAAAATCGAATTATTACAACATGCACAAAAAGGTCTTTCATAGTCAAAAAGTCACATAAGATGATAGCTGCTACACTAGCTGTCTTGACGTGAATAGCTGCAATATTGGAGCCACAGCTGACTGGTTGTTGGGCCTCCAGGTGGATATTAGGCTCTGGCTAACTACTGTAGCAGTTAATCTAACAATCACATGTTTGATGGGAACAGACTGAAAAAAGACTGCACATTGATCAGCGCTCATGGTTTTGTGTATTTAATCTGTCCCTACCTGCTGGGTAAATAATGCTAGTTATGAGTCACTAACTGCTGTATGGGATAGGGATGGGCATGATTAATCGACGATTGATCATTAAGAATTTCGTTGATCACGTTAATTTGTCATCGATTAAACTAATGCAGGTTGCGTTGTGTAGTGTGATTGAAGCAATGAAATGAATTCCACTGTGTGGCAGCAGCAATTAAACATTTGACCACCCAGGGGCGCCACAGGCTGCTCAGTTAGCTGCAGTTTCCGTTTTGATTCAAAGTAAACATGAAGAGGTCACGGCGAAGTGTGGCGTGGGACCATTTTGATTTAAACAAACGACTTAGTTCATTGCAAACACTGCGACGCCGTGTATAAGTACAACACGGCCACGACTCAAATGATGTACCGCATATGATGTACTACATCCGTACATCCGATCCTGGTTAATGTCGGTGGCGGTGCGTCCTGCTCTCAGTCTCAACCTAGCGTCAACTCAGCGTTAGCACAGAAGAGCTGCGATGCACAAGGAGCAGATAAAATGACCCAAGGGATCTGCAAGTTCATTGAGATGGATATTGGAACCAGCATGTCACATTCCGTCACCACGTACCATCACCAGACTGGTAGAAACTCACTACGAAGAACGGAATAAGGTTCCCCGGCCCGGGCTGGCCAAGTTAGCGCAGAGGTAGCTATGTACATCCCGGCCGGCGGGTGTTTTCAGCGGCTGGACTGACGGTCACCAGGTTGCGGTCGCGTCTGACCCCAGATCATGTCAACCTGCTTATTTTTCAGTAGACTGGTGCAGAAGTTGTATGTGAGTTACTGGTTATTTTATATTAGGCTTTGTCCGTGCCTTGGATAGTTTTGAGTTACATTTTGACAAAACAGACAGTCAGATCTAAGTATTATTATGTTTTTGGTTAAGTTATTATTTAACATGATTCTTTTTATTTATTATTTTGGAACAAACAAGGGTCTCTGTTTAAGAAGGCCATTTCAATCAGGCTTTGGTCTTCTTGCAAGTTGCAAAATCAATTAAAATCAGGAATCATCCCCAAGCATGAAAAAATGATTTTGATTGTATTTTCCTGGAAAAGATTTTGTTAATAATATTTCTGGAAATATCCTGATTAACAACCCCAGTGTTGTGAGAAGCGTACCATCTCAACTACTTCCACCTCAGCCTCAATGCGTAGGTGATAGAGGAAGGTTGCCAGATCCTTCTTCATCTGGATGGAGTTATCCTCCATCTGGGCTACTGTGAAGATTCGCATCCCACACTTACGCCACACCTGAGGAGGAGAGGATATTCAGAGTGATGCAGCAATATTATCAATGACAAAAAGACATACAAAAAATGTGTTAAAATACAGAACATGCTCCTACTTTGTGTTGGCGTAGCAGGAAGGGCAGCAGCATTAGCATCCCCCCATCGTGGACGATCCACCAGACGTCGATGTAGCCCTCTGTGCAGGGCTCACTGTTGCTGGGGAACAGGGATATGTTTTTGGGCACCAGCAGGGCCAAGTGGGCTGCTGTGGTCACCCGCACTGTGTCTGGAAGGAAGAGAGGGGGCGCTGTTAGCCAACTAACTGAAGCAAAAACTACGAGATCAGGAAAAGAAAAAAAGACCCTCTCGTTTTCTAACTCTAATTTGACAGTTGAGAATGATTTTCCATCCTCTTCAACTCACTGATGAAGGTCTTCCAGGACTGCGGGTCCTCGCTCTGCCTCCAGGCGTGAGGCCAGCCCATCACCACAGTGTTGGGCTTCATTCCTCCCAGGCCGCTGGACTGGATCATGTGGCTGATACCTTCACGCGGCTTCTGGGCCACGATACACTGACAGAAGCCCTTCACACGTTCCTTATCCATCAGGTGCTTCAGAGTCTGAAATGGGAAGAATTTAGCACAACTTTCTGTCGTCAGAAGACAGTTAGATCTGCAGACTGACGAAGCTTCACACGAAACACCGTTTCAGAAACGCTGCCAAGATAGAACTTCCCACCTGTTCAGCAGCGAGGGCCTCGCCGTAGCTTTGTAGGAAGTTTCCAGAGACGACGGTGCCAACGATGGTTAGGCCCTTTCCCGCCTTCAGCTGGTTGGCAAACGTCAGCAGGCGAGGAGACTTGACGTGGGCGTCCTCGTCCAGTTTTAGTAAGACTAACACCTGGGGCCTGGAGAAGAGCGGGCGAGAAGAGGAGTGTGCTTAGTGTATTTTAAGACTCAATAGCTGCAGGTTCTCCTACTCAATCTAAGGAGAAACCATTGTACATTCAAAAAGCTCCTTCAGTAAGTTGTGAAAAATGACCACACTGAGCAGTGTAGTTTTTGGGAGTCTTGTTGTATATTAGTGATATCATTATCATATAGTTTGTTCTTTAATCTTACATCACTGAATATATTGACTAAATTTGGTTCACTATCCTTCGTTTTTTATTTTTTTATTTCTTTATTTAGAGCATTTGGAAAATTGTGCGTTTTGTTGCATAATCCAAGTACCCTGTTAGTCACTCAGGGCCCACTGGCAATGCAAACATAAAGGGGATCATGGTAATGTAAAGCAGAGCTGTATGCTGAGCTTTACGATGGCAGTGAAGATTTATTATATTTGGTGACAGGTTGTGAGAAAAGAAAGCTTCAGTTCTGTACCTCCAGTTCTTGGTGTGCGGCGGTCCCTCTTCCAACCTCAGGAGGGCATATCGGGCAGCACTGAGCGAGAGACCGCGGATCCCATCCCCCCACTCTTTCTCCGCTCTGATACACACACATGGATACATGTTTGTACTGCATGTTGTAAACTGTGTACACTGCGACCTCCCCTTACACACACACACACTCACAAAAAAAACACATTGATGATTCACACTGGAAATAGACACAGAGATTCTTCTGAATGCACACTTTTACACACACACACCACTCTTGACCATGCCGTACATGTACCATCATGTGGGGGGAATACATCTCCATGGCAACATACCCGTGGTACTCAATGTACTTGTAGATCATGCCAGCGATCACCATGGCAACGATTGCGTAGTACCAGGAGGATATGAACATGAGTGCCAGGCAGATAGTCATCCCCAAAAACGACAAGGTCCTGGACACACCAGAGGCACAGATTAGTGTGTGTGTGTGTGTGTGTGTGTGTGTGTGTGTGTGTGTGTGTGTGTGTGTGTGTGTGTGTGTGTGTGTGTGTGTGTGTTGTAGTACCAGTGGTAATAGGAAAAGCGCGGCCTCCAGTTGGGCGTCCTCAGCAGGGTCTGGAGGCCACAGGCCAGGTTCACAAACAGATAACACATCAAGAAGAACCTAAATAAAGAAAATGAATTAAAACTGAAGCCCCTGAAGGAGAAAGACACAAGTTCCAATAGTGAGATACTTGGGACTGAGACACCCCCTACACCCACACACCCACACACACCCACACACACACACACACACACACACTGTGTCTCACATTGTAAGGATGGGAGCCACCAGGTCCAGAGAGGCGATGAGAATCCCCAGCTCGGCTATTAGGGCTGTGAGCAGCAGGGCCCAGGTGGGCTCCCCGTTAGCCTTCCCATGGCCAAACACCTGGCAGAAACACACACACAAAGGGAACAAGTCAAAATATATATAGGTGTACCAAGCAAATCAGACTGAAAATGGGACAGTTTACCCAGAAGCACAATACATCTTTTTTTCCCCATCTTACCCAGAGTGCTACCTGTTTGCTCAGATAATTGTAAAGAAAACATGTAATAGCAACATATTTTTTTAAACAAAATGAAAAGACAATCCATAGGCCATACAGCGAGATTAAATTCTCCTAAAATTCGCTTACTACCCGTCTTATCCCCACATGCTATAGAGGGCTAAAAGCGTTAACTACAAGGTCTTTGGATCGTTGCAATTAACACTGTTATTATACGGTAATTGGAAAGAGACAACAGTTTGAGCACAGCAAAACAAACTGAGCTACATTACTTTAGCATGAGCATTTAAGCACTTACAGAGAATATCTCCAAATCTCAATAAATCACACAGAAACTATCTGAAATAAATGAATAACACTCAAGGTAAGAGGAGATATACATTATGTTATGTAGGATGAATTGTCCTTTAGGATTTCCTCCTGGTATTTCTACCAACCTTTCTTATTTGTGAGAACTGATGAAATGTAAAGGTCCCATGGCATGGATATTTCACTTTATGAGGTTTTTTAACATTAATATGAGTTCCCCCAGCCTGCCTATGGTCCCCAGTGGCTAGAAATGGCGATAGGTGTAAACCGAGCCCTGGGTATCCTGCTCTGCCTTTGAGAAAATGAAAGATCAGATGGGCTGATCTGGAATCTTCCTTTTATGACATCATAAGGAGCAAGGTTACCTCCCCTTTCTCTGCTTTGCCCGCCCAGAGAATTTGGCCAACCCATGAGAGAGGGAGAGAGACATGATGGCTTGCAAACAAGCAAAGCATGGCAGTTGGTCAAGACCACATAAATCTGTTAACTTATTAATACTTTTGTCATATGGTTTTGGTATATATGTTTTAGTATTAAAATCATGCAACAAAGCTAATTTGCTGCAATGCTATGAAGACGAGATGCTCATCAGGCAACTATCAGATATTTAAAGTAAAAGGACAGTCTGTAACAATGATCACATTCATTTGGATCCCTGTGTTTAAAAATGAATATTTGCAGCTCTAACCCTGAGGAAGGGGATGATGTTGTCCTTGGCAATGGCCTGTAGAAGTCGGGGGGCGCCGGTCAGCGACTGGAGGCCTGCGCCACATGTTGAGAAGAAAGAGCCAATCACAATGACCCAGGGAGTTGGCCAAGCCAGAGTCCCCACCACCAGATTCCCTTTGACTGAGTCGCCAAACCTGTGGGAGGGAAATACATAGAAGTGTTTAGAGCTTTTAAAGCAGTGGACAAAAGTATTACAACTAAAATGTAACAATAAACAATAATATATATATATATATATATACAACCCCAAATCAGAAAAAGTTGGGACAGTATGGAAAACACAAATAAAAAAAAAGAAAGTAGTGATTTCTAAATGTACTTTGACTTGTATTTCATTGCAGACAATACAACAGCACATAATGTAATGTGTAACATGAAATATTTTGTGTTCACATTGTCTGCAATGAAATACAAGTCCAAGTACATTTAGAAATTACTACTTTCTTTTTTTATTTGTGTTTTCCATACTGTCCCAACTTTTTCTGATTTGGGGTTATATATATATATATATGGTCAGACGCAAGAGCAGATATACTGACTTGTCTCTGAGGAGCACCCCGTCGATGCAGGTTCCAAACAAGACAACGCTGCTCAGGTCTGGATGGACAGCACTCAGGAAAACGATACTCAGCAGTCCAATCAAATCAGATCAAGTGCATCCTAAGTGCCCTTTAGACATAATATAACTATAAAAGGAGCAATTAATTTAGCTAAAATGTGAGACAAACTGTTTGCATAATAAAACAGAGAAAAGCTAGCTGAAGATTCCCTAAACTATTAAGATATAACTTTTATTTCATACCGTCAAAACAACATTTTGTTGTTTAGTTGCTGAAGGAGGCTAGTACTTCTTTAGCAGGACATTTTAAACACAAATTCTCTGGAAAAGTTTGCAGTGGCGTAGTATAGTATTGTAGTGGGTATAATGTACCATATATATATATATATATATATATATATATATATATATATATATATATATATATATATATATATATATATATATATATATATATATATATATAGTTCAGAATGGGCCTTGGGGGGGGGGCATATCAAAGTGTGGGGTCTGGGTGTCCTCCCCCAGGGTTATTTTGAGCGTCAAAGACTTTATTTCCTGCATTCTGATGAGAAGGAAGACACAGATGACATTCAAAATATATCAAAAATATAATGGAATATAAAGCAGTAAGGGGGCTTTCACATCAGGGACCTGAGCCTGGATCACAACAGTTGACCCCAAAGCAGCGAGGACATAATAAAACAGGCTACTTATATTCGTCTTAAATGTGCGGTGAAGGGAGGATGCTGGCGTTAGTGCAGGCGGAGCATTTGGGCCCGATCGCTACGCACACACTACTCAGCGAGGAGCGGGTCGATGACATATGAGAAGAGTCTCTCTGCATGCTCTGCAGTGCTAGTTTAGTTTGCTGTCACATTACTCAACCCCGTATTTGTGAATACAAATATCTGAAGTGAAAGTTCTGTCACAAAACGATGTTGTTGCGTATCACAGCACATTTTTAAGTGGGTATATGGAAATCCTGGAGATTTCTTAGTGGGTATACTGCGTATACCTGTGTATCACGTATACTACACCACTGCGGTGTTGTCATTGTAGTGTGATTGTAAACCCACTGAGACAAAAATGTGGGAATGCTACTTTGAGTAGTTTTTGGATACAGACGATGGAGGTGGTGAGGATGGCGAGAATGGTTCCAATGGGGATGGAGCGCTGGGCATCTTTCAGATCGCCCGACCGGTTGGAACCAGCCATGATTCCTGAGGAAAAGAAGAAAATCATTTTTGATTAATGGGATTATTAACCTAAGCGTTACAATTAAGGGTGCTCCGATTGATCGGTCACCGATCGGTATCGGCCAATAATGGCTTTAAATAGTTTGATCGGTGTTCTCCATAAATGCCGATCAGATAGGCCGATGAGATGACGCACTACCATGGATGTATTAAGAGCGCACTACTCGTGAGAACATTTTCTACATGGAGCTAAAATGGCGGCCTCCCTACATTCACCGGTCTGGCAGTTCTACAAGGTGTCGAAGACAGCGGCAGAACAGCGGTTGGTTTCCATACGGGCCAGCCGCGGAACGAAGGCGGTAGGAAGGCGGTGTGTGTGTGTCGGTCTGTGTGTGTCTGTCGGTCGGTCGGTCGGTCGGTGTGTGTGTGTGTGTGTGTGTCTGTGTGTGTGTGTGTGTGCTGAAGAAATGTCTGCAGTGATTGAAAGGACATTTTTTAGATTTTGAGCTAGGACAGAAAGCCAAACAATTACTGATACATTCCCTAAACGTTACGTAATGGCGTAATTTTCAGTTCATAAAAGTGATCGGTATCGGCCGATACGTCTTCCAGCAATCGGTGATCGGCCCCAAAAATCCTGATCAGAGCACCCTTAGTTACAATAGTATGACTTAGTTATAGGTATTGACATTTATTATGAATATCATTTGTGTTCATGATGGCATGTTTTTAAAGGTCAAGAACGCCTTGATGATAGCTTGCATATCATGCTCGTTTAAAATGTATATAATGAGTGTTGAGAGGGTGTGTGAAGCAAAATGAGTGTAAAAATATTCTTCAGATCATGGAGGAGAATCCATCTCTTTTGAACGGTTTACAATTTAAAATGTAGCTAAATTTTGAAAGTCAAACCGAATTGCGCAGATTGGAGTTTTATTGGTTGAGCGGGTAGAAAGAAATCCAAGATGCCTGACAGAATAAGAGTCCTGGAAAAGAGATGATGTACTTGATCCTGAAACAGCATGAATCAACAGCACACCCACTGTGTTCTTCCTGTCAATAATGCATTTTCATAAACAGAATGACGACTACATTATGCTTACAGTTTCTTAAGTGTTGTAAGTCTGTACCTGTGACGGAGGGGAAGAAGATTCCCACCAGCAGTGTGAAGGAGGTGGTGATGTCAGCAAACACATAAGGCTGCTGAGTGGAGGCAGGATGTGCATCGTGAGTGGAGATAAGGGAGCCTTTCTCCAACACGTCCCCTCGGCTGGGGTAGGAGCTCCACAGGTTCTCTATGCGAAGCAGATTCAATACATGCTCGCTAGTAAGATTATGAGCAGTTCTTTAGTGTTGATTCACCGATATACTCCAAAACAGACATAGATATATAGCAGACATGGTTCTGTACCGACTACAACTACATGTACATGATCCACACATGTGCGAACATCCTTGCATATGAGCAGATGAAAAATAGTTGGACCGTCGCACCTACATTTATGAGAAAATTATAATTTGCGCTTTATTCAAGTGTGATTTCAGTAGGATTTCTACTAAAAGCAACACCATATTTGTTTTTGATTACTTCTGTAGCTCAAAAGAGCACTGAATTTCCTTTTTAACCGCCTCAATCGGTTAGTTAGTTTGGGTTACTGTGTGACTTTGGTGTTTTAATGCAACACTAAAGCACTTTTCCCGCTTCGGTCCCCCTACAGGTTGGAAGCGGAATTGTCCATTACCGCTGGCATAATGTCGGGTAACGGATCTGTAGTTTGAATGAGACATAATGAGACATTACGACAGTGGTAATGGACAATTACCCTCCATACCTGTAGGGGGACCGAAGTGGGAAAAGTGCTTTAGTGTTGCTTTAAAGGGTTAGTTCAGATTCACCAAAGTCACACAATAACACAAACAAACAAATCGATCGAGAAGCAGTAGACCAGCAACTAGAAACCTGTGTTCCATGAGAAAAAATTACTGTTTATTAAGGGGTCTAGTGGCTTTGAAGAGAGAATATATATATTAGGGCTGTCAAAATAACGTGTTCATTTCGTTTAATTAATTTGAGAAAAAATAACGCGTTTAAAAAAAAGATTAATCCATTCCATATTGACCTTTCACCCGAAGCCGTTCTAGCCACCATTCAACTGTAAAATGAAGGAGGGAGACGTGAATGCGCTGCTACAGGCAACAGAAACATCGCTGCACGTGACGCTAGTTAACACTACACCCAACAGCAGGTAACATTAGCCTACCGCTAGCCAATAAAAAGCCAATAAAAAGAGTTTTCACTAATGTCACTAATCTTGATTATTCATTGATTAATGTGAATTTAAATATTTAAAATACTTTCATAGCAAAAGTGGCTTATTAATGAAGTCCCCAAAATGTCAAACTATTACTTTAAATGTAAACTGAAACTGTAAGCCAACAAAATCATGGAAAATAATTTCCTAAATCCTCTTTCTGATTTAGATGAACTGAAATCTGATTGCTCAAGAGAATTCATAAGAGAAATTATAATTGTTAACGGTGAATTAATGCCACTAAATGAGGTTCAAGCAAGGTAATATTCATCACATTATCTACTTTTAACAGTCTTGTCTGCTCCTCTGTGTTTTTCAAATACTTAAATGTGGACATATACTCTCTGTATTGAAATGCTTCATATCTCTCTCTCTCTCTCTCTCTCTCTCTCTCTCTCTCTCTCTCTCTCTCTCTCTCTCTCTGTGTGTGTGTGTGTGTGTGTGTACCTGAAATGATCCCACTGGCCAGACCGGGAATTCCTTCGATCTTAGAAAAATTGTTGGAAAGAAAGTATTGGTCACAGGTGGCGTTGATTTCCGGGCCCTGGCAAAACTGCCTCCAAAGATACGTGGTCTTCTCCACCAGATCGGTAGCAAGGCTGGGGTCAAAGGTCGGGCTCATAGTGCTGTTTTCTAATGGGAGGAATACAGTGTGTCAAAAATCCTGAACCAGTGTGTGTGACTAGGATACGCTTTTACTTTCAACGATTATTCTACAGTAAATAACAAATAGCAACGTAACCCTGGTACCCACCATTAATCAGTGTGACGTTCTCCACTGGCTCTTTGATCTGCAGCAGAATGGTTTTCGCACATTGGTTGTCATCAATTACATGGCCGTTGATAGTTCGGTTTCCCAGCATGCACACACTGTGGATGGAAGCCCGTCGGTCAGTCAGAGCAGAGAGAGTTGAAGGATTGGTCAGCGTTGTACTTTTAAATCAACACTTACGGGAAGTGCGGCGGTTTGAAGGCGGAGACCAGCGCCCCGACGTAGATGGAAACTATGGAGACGATGACGCAGGCTAAGAAGATGGAGGCCAGTTTGTTGACGTACTTCACGCCCACAAAGACCAGCAAGGACATCAGGAGGAGACAGATGGAGCCGTAGACCCGCATGTTGTTCAACATGGCTGCCGCTTCGCCTTCAGGGTGCTTTGACACAAAAATGGCTGCCTTAGGTGCTATGTACATCTGGAGGAGGGAGGGAGAGAACAGTGGATTTTTATTTGATTATTGCATCAATGTGATCAAGTATCTTCATTTGCCAGGTACTTTATATGCCTGACTAAATCCATTAACAGTTTCTCAACTAGGAAGTTGAGGAATCTTTCCTTAATTATCGTTGCTACATAAAAGTTTAATTACAGACAAATCCTAGAGAAAGGAGTGAAGATCAATCATCTTTATTTATATAGCACCTTGCAAACATAAAGCGCAATTGTGCTGAACAGAGATTGAAAAACATCAGACAAGAAAAAGGAATAATAAGATAAACATATATAGATTTAGGGACCAATGCACACTAAGATAAATAACAATAGCAATTATAACACGTTAATACAAATATAAACACTAAAAACAATTTTTTAAAAAAGATAATAAAATTATAATTATAATACACTACGTGAAAGCCAGACTGGATAAGTAGGTTTGTTTAACATGGTAGTAATGATCAAAAACCCACCAGAAGGATCTCAATGGCTCCCAGGATGTACATGGCTCCAGCGAAGGTGGTGCCCAAGTAGAAACACAGGCCCACCGCCCCCCCAAACTCTGGACCCAGAGAGCGACTAATCATGAAGTAGGCGCCTCCCGCTGGAGGTGGAGGAGGGAGGGGGGGAAGAGAGAGAGAGAGAGAGAGAGAGAGAGAGAGAGAGAGAGAGAGAGGGGCAGGTTGTACATCAGGGTGGAAAGAAGTGGGAATTGTGAGGGAGAGGAGGGTGGTAGAAGAATAAGAAATGGGGAAAATTAAAGATAGAATGTAGAGAGAAGAGAGGGAGGAGAGGAAAAACATGAGATGGAACATAAAAAGAGAGAGAGAGAGAGAGAGAGAGATGTTAGTCAACATTATGATGTTAGGAGGTAAAAAGAAAAAAGAGGACAGTTGATGAGAGAAGTCATCCTATGCTTGAAGAAATAAGCATAATGTTCTACATGACACATTAGAGTAAGAAGACAGAGCAGGTCTTTGGTCAAATGGTATCTGCAAAGGACTCCGTTCAGCTGTTTTTAGTAGTACTGGGTATCAGAGCTCCTTGTCCGTAGCACCAGGAATCAAAAACTGACTGGACTGATCATCACATGACTGAACAGATTTATAGTTTTGTTTACTTGTTCTCTGATCTGTCAGTTTCTGATTTACAAAAAATGATTGCCATTTTATTTTTCTTCCGTTTTTCTGCTTATGTTAAAGTGTGGGGAGTTCAACATTGACCCTATTTTCCCATGAATATGTGTCTAAACTTAAGTCAAGACTTCAAATCTTTGAAATCGATCCAGTATTGAGCAGGAACGCCGTAAGCGTCAGCCGCAAACCGGGCACTAAAAGTGCTCGTTTTTGCCACTGACAGGCTCAGACTGTTAATGTAAGTGTCAAATTGTGTTCTAAATGTCCTGGTGCACGCGGCGTTGCCCTAGACAACTGGTACTCCAAGTGAGCTAAAAAAAAACAACAACATTACATTTAATTTGCTGATACAATTTGAACCAGTTATTAAAAAAAAAAAAAGAAAAAAAAAAAAACAAGCACAAGAGGGAATCATACAGGTAAGAGAAACTGCTAATTCTACTAATGACTGTGAGCTCAGAGTTCAGCGTTTGGTTTCCAAAATGCAACCCTTTGACAAAAAGTGCTTGCGTATTTCCAAAGACAAAGACAATAAAAGTTAATGTTAAAAAAAAGTGGGCATATGAATGTGCTACAAAAACTGTCTCAACAACCATCTCGCTGAATTTGAAAAATAAAAGCGAATGACATTTAGTATTAAGCTGTATTTAGGAAGCCAAACACCTTTGAGTACTCCGTCACATTAACCACAGTAAACTACATAAAAGACAGTATTAACTACCATCTGAGACTAGAAGGTGAGAAAGCACGAGAAGTTGTTTAGGTGACAGAGAGAAAAAAATGGCATGGAATGAAATGTCTGAGGCCAAACAAGACGCATTCGATTAATTCTCTATGTTACCGAGGGTTTTCATTCTACGGTCGTCAATTATCAAAATGTCACATGCTAGTGGAAATATCACACTACTTTGACATTTGGGATACTTGTCTAGAGGCGTTCTAGTGAGAGGTAAAGTCACTGGCGGATACATATCCTGGGTTTTTAATGTGTGTACAGACAGAAAGGGAAGAGGTAGACAGAGGGAGAGACAGGACAAACAGAAATAACACTCATTAGAAACACATAATGTACTTTATCAGCTGGAAGAGGAGGGAAAGGGAATGCAACCTGGACAACTCAAATGAACATCTACAGAGGCCACTTGGCTGAGTGAACTCAAAATGGCCGCCATAGAAAAGTGTGATTATCGTGGGAAAAGGTATGTGAGAGTCAGATTGCCAGAGCACACCAGTGCCACATGTAGGTAAAGGGAGGGAGGGAAAGAGTGAAATGTGGAGGAATACCTGGTACAACTCCATTAGTGGCGATTGCGCTCATGGATATTGCAGTCAACAACGTCTGCAGAGAGACAGAAAGAGACAGAGTTAAAAAAAGAAAATTAAAAATAAATGTTTTAGAGTTTAAATTTTCGTCTCATCGTGCATATCTGATAACGTCGCTGGACACTGAAAAATACTCACGCAGCAACAGCATATGAAGACAATACAGAGGGCCTGCAGCACCCCAGCACTTCCCACCACCCAGGTCAACCGCAGGAACAGGATGACGCCGAAGATGTTCTGGAGGCAAGGCAGGTAAACTCCCATAAACGTCCCCATCTGTGGCGACTGGAAGGTAAGATACCACAGAGACAGAAGGACAAAAATCAACTTCATTAGATCATTCAGCAACAAGGTTTATGGTCTTACGAAATGTTGTTGTTGTTTTTTTAAGCTCCATTTAGACAAACTCCTTTTTTTCTACTTTTTCCTTCAGGGAAACAAAGACAAACACAGCACATACAGCAGTGATTTTAAACTGGATGTTCATTTATAGTAACTTCTATTGCTGCAAAGAAACTCATGCACACTGTCTAACTTGTAAAAAAAAAACATAAAGTTTAATATTAAACTTTATATTAGCAATGGGCGATAGAAACAATATGCAATATAAACAATCCAAAATTGCCCTACGATAGAGATTTTAATTGTATTTCAATCAATCGCAATCGACCCGCAAAATTTAGAGCCACGAGCTGCAACGGGCTGCAACGCATCATCGTCATCTTGAGTAAACATGGCTGAAAGCGAAACGGAGGAGCTGGTGAAAAAGACCGGTGCAACATCCATAACTTGGCCGCTACAACGGACCTGTAGTCGAGCCGTACCACGGAGCCCTTCATCAGCCTGACAATTCACTATATAACGGACGATTGGAATCTTGGCAGCCGGCGTTTGCAGACGTCGTACTTCCCCGCTGAACCCGTGTGTGTTAAACTTTATATTTTTTGCAATTTAGACAAGGTGCGGGAGTTTCTTAGCAAATTTTGACCTGCTTGTCCCCCTCCAACGCACCGGTCTCAGGTTGTAGATGTGGAAAGTATTGTTCTGTATTGATACTCACTTATATTAAAGTGAATATTGTAATAACAGGTTGTTTTATTTTTTAATACAACTGAATGATCAATGTCAAAGTTGCATTCACACTATCTTTCCACCCCATAACCCCTTCACACACACACACACACACACACACACACGTCTCTTACTACTCTCGTCTACTCTTCCTCACGCATGGCACGCGTGCACACACAAACAGGTTGCTAGGTTACCATAGCAAATAGGCTCACCCCAAATTATATATTATTTAGTAGCCTAATGGTAAATGCTGCAGGTGTAGAAATCTACATAAAACAGATATTTACTTTGATGTCAGGGCTAGAATACAGCATCCAACTTAATTAAATGAAATTGCCAAATGTTGGACTTGGAATAAATACCTCTGTTCTTTTGAGAAATAAAAGCCAAATGCTTGATCATTTTACAGCCACAACATTTTCATTATGCATTATTTGTTTTGGTTGTTTAAAAACGCAAAAAAAAAAAAAATGGATCCGATTAATCGATCGACAAAGTGCTAGATTAATCGATTACAAAAAGAATCGATAGCTGCAGCCCTAGTCCTGTCTTTGCACAACCTGTCTACACTTGAATATCACATTGCACTTTTCTGCTTTTTTTTTGCATTTCTGGTTGGACACAAACTGCATTTGTTGTCTTTGTACTTGTACTGTAATCTAATCTAAAAAAAAAATGCACCAGACTCAAGTCAATGCTTATACTGAACACACTGTTTGGCAAGAAGGGTAGATTTGAAATGGTTAGGTTCAGTTTTCCCAAACGTGAAAATCAGAGCAGGGTGAAAATGACTTAGAACCACCACAGCAGACTGTCTTATCTAAGCCAGTCGGCTTCTTATCAGGATTGCAGTCCAGATCAGGGTCATGGCCTACTGCACTTCACTTTCAGATGCTGAGTCAAGAGGGCAACAGTGGGAGATACCATTTGTCTCAGAGTTACTCAATATGTTAAAAGGATGGATAATAATATTAAGACCTTTTATTTGTAAAGCACCTTTTATTGACAAATCAGTCCCAAAGGGCTATGGATGGTGGATTGTAACCCTAATCACCACCTTGGTTATAATTGCTGTAGTGACATGGTACAGCAAGACAGACAAGTACATTTGGGATCATATACTATGTATGGGTGCTTCTGTCATGGGCATCAAAGGCCTACAGTACATTTAAAGCTTAAGTTGAGCAGGTGGCACGTTGCTTCACTGAGATCGTTACTTATACACAAAAATGTATTTAATTCCACAAAAAGAGAGCTCATGAAATAGGACAGTTACATTTGTCCGTATGAATTTATGGGCGTTGGATCAGCAAAGATTCTGACGTAACAGACACTGTGGAGGCACCTCTGTTTATATGCTTTACTGTGCTTTTATGTTTTACTGAGTGTTTTTACTGCCCAACAAAAGTCTATTATCAGTTTTTTTGAGCGTTACCTTGCTGGCTTTCTTCTTCTCGCCGATGCTCTCGGCCTCCTCGTGTTCCCTGGCCCCCTGCGTCAGGTTGGTGTAGTTGGCCAGGCGATTGAGCAGAGAAGACACCTTCGGCCGAGTGTCCATCTCCTCCTGTGGTATAAAAAAGAAGGTGTTAAAAGGGAGGAGGTAACAAAAGGGAGAAGTGGGAAATTAAGGGTGGTGGAAAGAGATAAAGAACAGGGGTTGACAGAAGGTGAAGGACAGCAGAGAAGGGGGGAGGAATGAGATAGCCAGGGGATAAAGAAGAATGGCAAGCGTAGTAAGAGCAAAGGACGGGTATAGAAATAAAAGGGAATAAGTACAGGAGAATAAGGGTTGGTGAAGAAGAAGAAAGATGGGGGTGATAAGCACAGAGGTAGAAAAAAGATAAGAGGTAAAAAATAAAAATAAAAAAAAAATAGGAGAGAAAGAGGCATATTGAATGACTTGTTAAAGAAGTGGGAGGTAGAAGACAGAGCTGATTCCAGGAAAATTCAAAATCTATAAAAAAAAATATTTATATATATGTAATCGTCTACACCCACCAGCAAAATGCTGGTTTATTTTTGGCTCTAGTTTGGCAGACACTTAACACTAAATAAACAGCCATGATTTGGAGGTTCTGTTTTTATTCATGTAATTAAAGTTACATCTTAAATGTGGCCACAATATGGTTTTCTACCTCTGATACAAACCACAGTATAAAGAACATTTATAACATGATTATAATGTGGATAGGACAGGATCAATGTTGTGTTTCAAACCTCAAACAAGGCCAAGTTTCTGTCGTAGAAGTCATCGTCATCCATCCCATGAGTGTTGTTGATGTACACGCTGGAGATTTTGGAATGTCCATCTGCTAGACACAGAGAAAGTCATAAAAAGGAAAGTGAAAAAATTAATAAAAGGAAAGCAGGGGACCATCTTTAAAGGATAGGTTCACAACTTCTCAAGTCCGTTTTGAAACGCAGAGATAGATTCTTCTTGTTCATAGTGGCCATTTTGTTATCCTTTATTAATACGCTTTCACTGTAAGCGTTTCATTGTTGAGCAGCAGAAGAGGAATAGTGACAAAAGATGATACAGAGTGGCCGGGTTAGCTCAGTTGGTAGGGCAGGCGCACATATATAGATAGGTGTATGCCTCGACGCAGAAGGTCCAGGGTTTGAGTCCGACCTGTGACGATTTCCTGCGTGTCTTCCCCCTCTCTCTCCCCTTTCATATCTAGCTGTTCTTTCCGTTAAAAATGCCCCCAAAAAAAAGATGAAACAGATATTTGAAAAAAAAGATTTTTACTTGATTTGATTTACTCAGACTACTGTCTCAAAATATCGTCAGATAATGTTTTTTAACATATTTGGGCACAGAACGAGGACTGTGGATTTTGTCCCCCATCAATCACACATTTTAATGTCAACTGAAGGGATTTCTTAATGTCCAGTATAAACTATGAACTGGAGGAATCATTACAGCAAGCATAATCAAGTTCAGGTGATTATGTACGCATTTTCAATTGTCAAAGGACGTCCATGACTTTAAAGCCTCTGAACACCCACACGGGTGTTTTCCGTTACTCTGGCTGATTAGACTCTGTTCAGGTTAAAGGTGGGCCGGAGCTTTGATGGCAACTTATTAGGTCACAAATTCTTTCTACCAATAAGGATGACAAAGGTGTCATTTGTCCCGCCCTGACAGGTGCAACAACACTAACAGTGGACTCAGGAAGATGTCAATCACTCAGTCTAACCACACCCACACAGTCCTGGAAAAGGTCCAATCAGCCACATTAAAGGTATAGTGGAGGATTTTCTTGTGGATCATCAAGACTATTGGTCCTACTAGTTGTCAATCATTCTGATGATATGTTTACATAAGGCCGTCGTACGTGCCCGACCGCTGCCTCCCCCTCTCTCACGGCCGCCGCCTTCTCCCCACTATCGGCTGGTGCTGTCTCTTGCGCCCCCGCCGCGACCTCGGCTCCCTCGGCCTCTAGGCTAGTTAGCTATAGAACTAGGCTCGCGCATGCTCTCTCGTGCACACGTTTAATAGGCGTTCCCTCTCGGGAGCAGGTAGAGTGTTGCGCATGTGCATTTTTTCAAAACTGGAGAGGGCGGTTCTTTTCTAAAATTTGGGAAAATCCTCCACTATCCCTTTAACTATGAATACCTGTGTGGGAGTTCAGGGCCTTTAAATCAATTTTACATGACAGTAACATGAAAAGTGCGATAAATCGATAAGAGAGGAAAAATACCAGAAAGGGCCAACTGACATGGGCGCCGCCAGGAATTTTGGGCCCCATGACAAAAAAATCAAATTGGGCCCCCTCTGCGCAGCTGTTGTCACCACATCACTGTCCCATCAAAAGCTTTACATAACTCTAATTAAAGGCTTGCAACTGTCTTGCTTCCAGTAGTTCAATACTAGTACTAGCACAATATTTACTGCTGGTGATTTGTACATGCATGCAAGTCAAGTATGCAGTTCACTATTTGATGCAAGATTAAAAGCAACCATAAAAAATGTGCTGAAGGCACAAAATTCTCTTAACAACATTATTTATTTATATTTATTTATATTATTATTAATTATTATTATTATTGTAATTTTATTTCACAATGAACATTTTGTGAGAAAATAATTGTTATTAATGTGTTTGGATTTCTGTCATTAATAAATATTTCATTTTCTTTTTTGTAATGGTAAAAAGAGCAAGAGAGACAGAAATCCCCACAGACTCCCTGCAATGATGCTAACTGGCATGTCATTGAACACAATGTTGCTCACCTTCTTCACTGGGACAGGGAGGGGCACAGTTAGGGGGAGACTGGGGTGCTGCTGACTCATCTGTTGTTAAGTCTGCTAAAAGGGGCAGGGACAATGATTTAATATGAATATCTTGCTAAACGTTTCCCTGCACTGATTAAATGGTGATTAAATGTAGGCTAACACTAGCCTGTAGCTAGCTAGCTTATTTCACTATGGACATTAAGCCAACAGGTTAATACCACTCACAGACTACAGGCTACCACCTTTCTTGGTGAAAAACTGGGTTGCAGTTTGACATCCTTTCCTTTGTCTTTCCTCTTTCTCTTTTCTCTCTTTTTTTGAAAGCCAGATTTTGATTTAACGTTACTTGGCAACATTGTGGTCACTGTAGTTCTGGCGCATCTACTGACTGCAACTAAACATCATCACTGAGTGCGCTAAGGCAGGACCAAACCATGTCATGCAGATACAGGGGGGTGGTCGGTCAATATGTTTACTTTTTGGTCAATGGGGAAATTTAACTTTTACTGCAAAAAACAAGTAAAAACAAAGAGATCATTAATTGTATTATTATATTTGAATATATATACTGAATGATAATGGTTTAATAATTTTATATTAGTTTTTATTTATTTTTTGGGGCCCCTGTCAGTCATGGGCCCTTGGAATTATCCTAACTTTCCCCCCCCCGTATACGGCGCCCCTGCTACCTGGCCAACTGAAAGAACTAAAACAATGCTGGAAAATCGTGTACAGTAGAAGTACATCTGTTACTTTAGGGTAGTAATTGATTCTGATGAATCAATGATTAAAATAGTCGCTAGTAGCAGTCTTAAAGCAAAGCCTGTTTCAAAGTTCATATGGGCTGTTGCTTTAAAGACAGGCTTAGAAATTGTAAGCCTATCCTTTAACTTTCCTCTCTCCTGCGGACACACACACACACACACACACACACACACACACACACACACACACACAGTTTGATGCAATCACCACCATGTCGCCAGTTGAGTTCCACCTCAGTCAGCACAGACCACTGCATCAGCAGCACCTGAGTCAGCAATATCACTTCCCTCGCTGCTCCGCCACAGTCAGTCTAACAGCAAACGGCCATATGCAGGGTCACATTTAACAGAAGGACACTTCACTTGAGACCCACAACAGTCATGGGTCATTTTGTTTATATGTAATATGTGAATAAATATAAAAAAACAAATTAGGCATTCTTGTGTAAAAGTCTAACCCTTTGTTGCATTGCTATCCTCCCTTTCTGAAGTATTTCCCATCTCTCTCTAAAGTTTGATTTGACTATTAAAAGTGAAAATGTACTGTATATCCCGTGATCACGTCTAGATGCAGCAAACCCAATGCCAAATGACTTATTTAATTTCCTGTCAGGATTTCTCCCTAGTGAGGGGGCAGTTGTTACTGGGTGTGGGTCCCATGATAGATATGTGGGGTCACTAGATGACTAAAGGGATGAGAAAAAAAAGACGTACAATTATTTTTTTCTAGTTTTGTCTTCCATTTTCTTTTCTTGTGAAATGCTTTAAATCTTCAGGCCTGTAAGAAACCTTCAATAACCTGTGACGAGTGGGTACAAGTATTCTTTTTCACAAGTCACAAGTCCAAAAAGGTCTGGAACCTCTGCTTTTAAAAATCTATAAAATAATAAATGATAAATAGTCAGACGACACACTAGCTGGCAAACACTAAATGCATCCGCAACTTTTACCATCTCACAGAACATTGGCTGAATACACACTGAGAGAAAGTCAACAGCTAAATAAAGAAAAGAAAAAACAGCATTTTGCTGGTGGGTGGCACTTTCCATCCTGTTTACAGTTCACTTGGCCAAAGATAGCGACACTGAAACTGACTCCACACCAGCAACAACAACCTGCCTGTTAATATTCAGTGGCTGAAGCATGCTGGTGTGGTGGTAGGAAAAGATGAACTGACAAGATAATCAGACCTTTTGCTCACTTATTCTTCAAAGAAGAGTGACTGATTATTTGGAGGTCAGGACTTCGTAACTGCTCAGACTGACTGACTAGAGAGCTGCATGATAAGTGATAACACTGACGTCTTCACCACACAATCAGAATACTAGGGGTGTGCAAAAAAATCAATTCGTATTCGAATCGCGATTCAAGCTCTTTTTCTTTTTTAAATTGTATGTCTACTGCAATCACATGGTAGATAGATATATAGATACTGTATTGATCCCCAAGGGGAAATTCAAGGTCCCAGTAGCTTAGAGACATCACACACACACACACACACACACACACACACACACACACACACACACACACACACACACACACACACACACACACACACACACACACACACACACACACACACACACATCATAACAGGATGTTACAATAACAAATAAACAAAGATATTGAATCGAATAGTGACATTTTCTGAATCATGCACCCCTACAGAATACTTTATCGATCCCCTCAGGGGAAATTATTTAGTTGCAGTTGCTCACAGTCACATTCAAGGTAAAAAAAATAAGAGTAAGAAAAGAGCAAGTGTATAAAGTAACATAGCTATGATAAGAAATGAATAAAAACGTTAAGTAGAAGTAAGGTTAGATTAGGTTAAAAAAAGAGATGGTTTCAATATAATCATAACAGTCCTTTTTCTGTTATTTTACTGGAGAGCTAATGCACTGACGTCTTGCTTATTTTGATGATTTGATGTAGAGCTGTTAACAATGAGTTGGTTGGACAAAACAAGACATATGAAGACAGACCTCCTGTCACTAGTTTCTGACACTTTATAACTATTAAACACAAAAGAAAGGTAATCAGCATATGCATACTTTAATCAATAGTAAAAAAAAATCTTTAGTTGCAGCACCTAGTCTTGACGGGACTCGGAATCCAGCCAATTTTTTCATTTTTCATTTTTTATTTGTTATGATTGTTGACTGAATATCTTTGGGCTTTGGACTTAGGAAAAAACAAGACAACTTTCTGATTTTATTTCCATCAAGTGATTATTAATCAATTGACTAGTAATCAAGTGATTGATTTGATTGAATGATTGATTAAGTAAATGATAATCAATTTTGCAGTTTTGCAATTTTGAATGATTATTTGACGAATCACCAAAAACTATCCAGAGTCACGTTTGAGTTATTAAGGCAGAAACAATAACCATTTTGTTGCTGCTGAACGGCAGCATTCCCATTTGGCCTAATACAGAGGAACGCAGCTGTCTATTTCAGTGTGTGTTCCCCAAGAGAAGTCCACCTGAGTATACCACATCTGAGTGTGACGCTTGTGTGTGTGTGTGTGTGTGTGTGTGTGTGTGTGTGTGTGTGTGTGTGTGTGTGTGTGTGTGTGTGTGTGTGTGTGTGTGTGTGTGAGCAACCAGTGAAGCAGAAACACACAAGAGCCAGATGTGTGCTTGTCTTCAAGCTGTAAGCACATCAAAGTAAATAGCTATTTTCATTGGTGTCAAAAATGGATCAGAGAGCATTTTGACCTTTCGGAAAATAACTCTCCACTCCTCCTGCCGCCTCCTCTCTTAATCGCCCTTTCAGGAGCTTGACTCATCCACGTCAGCAGCATTTTTCTTGTCAGCATGCACGCTTTTCTTCAGCTGAGACGACTGCTGTGCAGTTGCGTCTCCAACAATCTCCCTCTTTGTTTCTCTGTATGAACGCTGCAGCATCACAGAGCCTGATCGAAGTTCAATCGGATTAAGCAGCTCGATTTCTATTTATGGAAGCTTATTAAACAACGTAGGGCATCCCTAATACTATGCAACTGCTTAAGTGGATCAACGTTGCTAATGCAGTTACATCTCCCCACAGTTATAACCCCCTTGTTGAGCCTGGGAATCAGCGCAGCTATTCTTAAACACCTTTTGGAAAGGGAAATACTGCACAACAAGTGCACAGTCACAGGAGTCTGCAGAAAACTATTCATCATTTTCCTCTACTTCCTCATCTGGTTTTATTTCACTAGTTGTACACCTGAGTCCATGTGAAAAGTTTGCGGCGGTCAGCTACAATTCAGTAAAGAACTGTAGGTGGGCTGATAACAGCAGTGCAGGAAGTGAAACCTACACTATGATCACAACAGGCATACATTACAGTCCACTTATTGTTCTCAGCGGAGTGCAATAAGTGGAACTTATTTTGCTGGGCACCCCTGAAGTCAAGCTCTCACTTAGAGAACAAATCAAGAGCTTTATGACCCAGAGAGACATAAAGCACAGACATTTGGACATGAAGCTGCCTGAACCCTTGTGAGCCAATAGGAATCTGTGAGAATGTGTTGTGTGGGAATCCAGTGAATGAGCTTGTACTCCTTGAATACCTTTATACAGCCAATAGGCAAACATAAAGACATGATATAACACACTTGACTGATCAGAAAAACGTGAGCCAGCATATTTAGCGTGCCGTGACAGTGGGCTGCCTGTACTTGAACGCTTAACCAACTGATTTTACAGTGGATGGGAGTTAAAGATCTAAGAGATCTAAAAGCAAATCCAACACCATAATCTTTTATGCTAAAAAGTTTGTTGTTGGTTTTGGGACATTTTTCTCTCAACTACCGTTGCCTTTTTCTTCATAGAGTTTAATGGAAATCAAATAGCGACATGGCACTGAAAATGCAGCCAATCTGTAAAAAAGAACTTCAAGTTTCAGACCTGTTCAACTGTTTAGGAAGGTGTGACACTAAATGCTTTTTACTAAGCCAATGGGTCGGTATGGAGGAGTGGCTGGTTGACAGGTCTTAAACATATGGATTAAAGAGTGGATTCACTGTCTGTGGCAATCTAAGTAGTGGGATTGGATTCAAGAAAGTTAACAGGTTGGTATACGGGCTAGGTGTATGGTCTGCTTTTTATTTCTCCACGAGAGAAGCACTTCCCTCAGGCCACTTCCCTCAGTACCTTAAAGCTACAGTAACAACACATAACGTCTACCGGTATGTGTGTGTGTGTGTGTGTGTGTGTGTGTGTGTGTGTGTGTGTGTGTGTGTGTGTGTGTGTGTGTGTGTGTGTGTGTGTGTGTGTGTGTGTGTGTGTGTGTGTGTGTGTGTCCTTCACCTTGGTCCACATTGCTGTAGTCCGGCGTCTCGGCTCCTCCTGCGGTAGTCGTCCCTCCTCCCGACGCCTCGCTGAGCGGGTCACTCCGATTGACGCTCTCCCTGGAGCCGAAGCGCACGCGAGCGCCGGAGCGGGAGCTGATGTCAGGAGACGTGTCGGACAGCCCCGGGAGGTCCTCCGCCTTGGTGGGCGTCACCGTGAAGCGCACTGATGCCATGGCAACGGCACTCGGAAAAAGGAGAAAAGGGAGTGGGGGTGTTGCGTGGGATGCAGGAGGAGAAGGATGGGGTTGGGGAGGTCACGGACTACCTAGCCGAGTGGTGCTAACCTGAGCTGAGCTAGGCTAGGCTATCTCCCAGGTGATGCTGAGGTAACGGCGGCCTCTACAATTTGTTCTTTTGCAGCTGCAATTCTCCATTGAGGCAAAGTGGTTGGTTGCCAGCAGGCATGTGAAAGAAAATCTGTCACTGGGCTTTTTCTGTGCCTACAAGCGTCAATACTCTTTCGGTTCTGTTTGAAATGTAGTGGATTTATAAGTGACGCAGAACTACAAATGTGTGAATATGTAGTGTACCAGTTTCAAGCAGCTATCAGAGACGCAATAAGTGCACCTACACGAGTTGAGTATGTCTCTTTCAAGTTTCTTAAGTAAGCACAACTAAAATGTGTCACCTCACCTCGGAGATACAAATGTCTTTCTAATATATATTGGCACCCATCGGTGGTCACAACATGGTGGGAAGACAAAAGTCATCAGAGAGAAAAGGACAGAGACAGGAGAGGAAAAAAAAAAACAATAAAGCAGAAATTAGTTTACACAGCAAAAAGTATCTTAAAATGTTAGCTACATGTTTGGTGAATTAAAATGAGGAAAGGCATCACTTGTCTTCATATAATTGTATCTACAACATGTAGTCTACATTTCAGATTTTTCGGCAAATCTCATGAGACCTTGTGGCAGCGCGTAGTAGTTCTCGTTAGAGCCCGACCGATAAAGGATTTTTAATGCCGACATCGATACAAATATTTGGCGATTTAAAAATCCGATATTCCGATATATATTTAAAAAGAAAATCCAGAAATGCGTTACATAAACAGATTTTCCCAGTATTAGTTACTTGTAGTTATTTATGAGTCCTCACTAAAATAATATGATAATGCAGTTTAAAAATAAACGTTTTACTGTCACAACGAAACAGAGAAACATCAAAAAATATTAAAGTTCTGATAAATAAAATTAGGGCTGCCCCCTCTTAGTCGATTAGTCGACTAAGATTTCTTTAGTCGATAAGTCAGTTTTTATGCTTATTCATGCTTAATTTCTCATTTCCAAGCAACTTATGAGAACATTTCTGGTGAACACAAGATTTAAAGTGGTGCTTTTGCAGGATTAATTTCGGAGAAACTCAGTTTTACAGATGGTTAATTAACTACATTTATATTGTGCTTTTCTAGTCTTAACCAGCTCTCAAAGAGCACAGCTCTGTCGATTAAATCAACTAATCGATTAGTCGACAAAATCACACAAGTGTTAGTCGACTAAGAATTTCTTTAGTCGAGGACAGCCCTAAATAAAATGTATAAAAATACAAAAGATATGAAACTTAAAGGGTTAAACAGGGTCGTTGTAGAGCACACTCACATGGTTGAAGGGGGTTTAGTCGGTTTTTATTTTATTTTTTAAATATTCATTTATCGGCCATTGTAAATGTCGATACCGATAGTTTGGAAAATGCCTAATATTGGCCCGCCGATATCTGTCGGGCTCTAGTTATCGTCAAGCAGCATTTGTGTAATGCGTTTACTTATGAAGATAATCAGTTTAAAATAAAATAAAATGATGCACGTTCACTTTTTGGGTAAAGGATCTGCCGATAGTTACTTCAAGTCTACCTCTGTGCTCTTAAAGCAACAAATTCAACATTCAACATGCACAGCATTCAACACAGTAAAAGGTCACAAAAAATGTGACTGCTCTGAATGCAAAGCGCCCCCCAAAACGGTTTAAGCCAGCCCTAAAGAAAAAAAAAAAAGAAAAAATCGCCAAAACGTCTTCTCCCTCCCCTCGCATCCACAGCTGCTAATTTTACACGTGCGGCTGGCGCAGATAAGCCAGCTAAGCTGCACTGTGCATTGGACCTGAATTACCATGCAGTCAGACTGTGCTGGACTCTCCCAGTGACCCTGCTGCCCCAGGGAGCGCCATCAGCGGGGGCTGGCGGTGCAGCGAGGTGAAACTCTGCTCCCGGCCGGAAGAGGAGCTACTGCTGTTGGGCGCGGAGCTCTCACCGGAGCTCTGACTGAGAACCACGTGAACTGTACTCGAGAACTCCTTTTTTAAGTGGCACAGATCGACCAACCGTGCCCAGGTACGCAGTGTTCCCACTCATCAAACAAACTGGACTTTGGTGTCAGGAATACTCGGATCCAGGCCCAGGTCCCTAATGTGAAAGCCCTGTTACTGCATTATATTCCGTTACATCTTGAATTGTCACCTGCATCCTGGATTTTGTCTTTACATAAATAAAGGTTTTTCCACCATGAATTGGTACGTAAAAATGTATCAGAATGCAGGAAACAAAGTGTTTGATTCTCTAAAGTTAATTTGTGTTCCACAAAAGCCCCATTCTGAGCCACTAAAAAACCCTGTGGATGGTCCACCCTCAGGGTCCAAAATGAACTTTTTTGTCCACCAGCCAAATGGCTATGAATGTTCACATTTCACCAGCCACTCAATAGATCACCATTGTTTTTTGGCTGGTGAGTGAAGCAAATCTAACAGCCACTTGCATATATCTTACCAGCATTTGGCTAGTAGATGGTGCTAAATTTGGTCCCTGTCCACCCTAGAGTAATATTCCACTTAACACACTTAATGGGTGATTCATATATCTTTTTATTTTATAGTAAATTACCCGAGCTAAACTAACTCTAAGAAATATTTAACAGTGGGGTTATCCTACCACAGCAACGTGACATCTGTCTAAATGAAGGTGGTGTAAAACAATAACTAGTATGAAGCGAACTACTGACCCGTGTGCCTTGCAGGTGCAAAGTCAACTGTGCAACGTAACGAGTGACAAGACAGGTGGAAATAGCTGAATTGTTGTTTTAGCTAGGTTCATAATTTAATTATTAAAAAAGAAAGCGGTTCCATCTGGTTGTGCCAGTAGCTGCTGCCTGTTTTCTCTTACTCTGCTTGCAGAGGCACGGCACATTTTCCTGTTTTATAATGCTGCCAGCCTCACACGCTGTGGACAGACAGTCCACATTCAGAGATGGAGAGAGGGGAGACAGCAAGATAAGGAGCGCCATAATTCTCTTCTTTCTGGTTCAAGTTGAAAAGTGTCTCCCTGGGAAGGGGGGTGAGTTTATTGTCACAAACTTCTAGCTACGTTTTGGCCGACACGGTGGGGGAGCTGAGGCCTATCCCAGAATGCATTGTGTAAAAGGGACCGAGGAAACCAGTTGGACACGTCTTGTTATCTTCTCCCAAACATCTCAGTTCTATACCCACACTGTACTGTTCCAGTCACACACATGTCAATATATCTTGGTAGAGTTTCAGCATAGGTTATATGCTGGCACAGATATCGCAATATGTGTGATACATGAGGGCGAGGGTGTTTCCTTTCCTTTTTCCTTCCTTCCCTTGTTACCCATGTGCTATTACAGCTGGTGTGGTTGCTATAAAACCTCACGTTTCCTCTTTTTGTCCAAGGTCAGTATAAGCAGTAATATTAGAGCATTACAAGGCTCAGAACATTTTGTTCTCCTCTCTGGCATTTCAGCTCATTTTTGCAGATTTTTTTTAAGCTGTTGTTTTTGCATATTAAAAGGATTGGTTTTTTTTCTGTTCAGTTAGACAAATATCACACTGTATCAATAATAATTGTCTTTTTTTATATAATCGCTGAGCACCAGAAGTGCGATGCCTCACTCTGTAGCTAAAACAGAGAGCTCAACACACAGGGTGAAAAGAGGAGCTGCAGCAAAGTGCAGTACAACAAATATATGGTGTTTTCTGAAAATTAAACCACGTAAACCTATTCTGGTACAACCTCTAAATACAATTAAAGCATTTTCAGGTTAATATTTACCTGAAAATGAGCATAATATGAGCACTTTAAGGGTTTAACCTGAGCCAGGGCATACAACAATGATAGCAATCATATCACAATCTTTGTTTACAATACCTTGCAGGGAGCAAACGCGGATGTGGAACAACTGGATATACTCTCATCTCATCTCATTCATCTCAAATGCATGTTTGATGCTTTCTTTTTCAATACTTTTACTAACGTTTGGGTTGGAGACCTTTTTACCTGTTGGGCCACAGACTAAAGAAAATGGCACCAGCAGTCAGTCCAACCAGTGATGAGATGCTGCTGTTGGTAACGTTAAATTAGGTTTATCCGAGATGTTAACAAAGCAACATAATGCAGAAAAAAAGCACAGCAGAAACACCAGATAGGTCAGACCTCCGTGTTTAACTATATATCTTTAAACGTTAGAATGATGGTTAAAATGACAACAGAAATAAACAAGTTTGCCAATTTCACACATCTCTGCAAATTCAAATCAACTGTCATTTGTCTACCAGGAAGTGATTTTAGTGTTAGCGAGATGTCACCTATGGATGTCACAGCGATTAGGTCTATGCGCACTGGCATTGGGTCGGTAACGGAATGATATAGGGTGGGGGGGGTTGGAACATCTCTACTAATTAGTCCCAAGCAGCAATCTAAGGATTGATAGTGATCCTCGTTTGCCAACTGTCACTTATTAGCCACTGTAAGTCAACTGAGCTAGAATAACCAAGTATTAAGGAAATACATAAGGAGACAGTGTCATCCTGCTGTCTTACCTAGCTGTCAGTCTCTCACGTTGAGGGCTCACATTAATGCGGCCGTAATCAAAATGATCCAGGGACACGCATATATACGGACACGCGTTAGAATACACATTCTCAAAATTAGTCCCAACCAGCAACTTAAAGATTAATAGTGATCCTCGCTTGCTAACCAGCACTCACTTGCCACGGTAAGCCAATTAAGCAAGCCATAATAATTCTGGCTTGAACCGGTCAGTAAACACTTGTCGATATTAATGCAGACACAGAGCTGGCGATATAATCTTTATAATAAAATAATTAGCCGATGTTTCGACTTAACCTTATAGATCATTTTGACTAGAAATGGAATGCGGCATTCTGTCTGAAGCTGCGGTTTCGGTTCAGTTAACAAACGCGTTTGAAACCGGCTAAAATCAGAATGGCGCGCTGTTTAATAATTTGCCTGTTTTTGACAAAGTTGTGATTTTCGTTTAAATTAAGCATCATATGAAGAAGGAGCAGCATGTCAGGCACTGACCCATCACTTGGGTAGCTTGGGTACCCGGGGGTTGTAGCGGTAGCGGGTGAGGTAGTCGCTGGCGCTTTGCTTCAGTCGGTACCCCAAAAAAACTTTCCTAGGATGGCAAAGGAATGACCCACCCTACTCTCCCTTTGATTGGCCAGTACTCACTGCCTGCTCTGGTTAGGTTGGTTAAGGTTTAGGTAGGAAGAGGGGTATTGGTTATGGATTGTTAAAGTAAGCCAATCAGAGGCAGATTAGGGCGGGATATGCCTTGGCCATCCTAGGAAAATAATACTCGCAGTCGGTACAGCTAGCCGAAGCTAACATTAGCCAGAGGCTAGCCATGCCGCTGATAAACTCCACGGACCCCGGCTATCTCACTGACAGCGACAATTGCTCACATAAAGCGCATACCTGGCTCAAGTTTCCTTTACAGAACGCTTCCACCATATGGCTGTTTTCAGTTACATCTGGAAAGATTTGGCTCCTCTCCCAGGTTTTCTAGGCACTTTTTTTGTCCAGCAGACCCAACAAAAAACATGCGAACGCGCCTCTCTGGTGCTATTTCCCTTGCCGTCGTTCCAACGGCTAGCGCATGCGTGGTGACGAACAAGCGATCAACGCTGCCTGGGAAACGCTTTTCTATATACTGTCTATGGGGAAACGTAGTCTATAAAGACAACCCAGCTCGATAAGATGCACCTTTATTGATCCTCAGCGGGGAAATTCGTTTGTTGCTAGTACAACCGAAACAACATACATAAATACAGATAAGTATAGAAAGTAACATAAATAAATAATAAGAGGTACATAAACTAAAATAGAATAGTAGAAAAATATATAAACTATGAACTATACAGAGCATTTTGGAGACAGATGACGTAATAAAGTGATTGGTGTGATTAATAGCAGCAGTCCTAATATAATAGAAGATATTGCAATATGCAAAGGGAAATTAAACCTATTAACATAGTATAGTATAATATAGTACATTATGAAATAGTGAGGGAAATGAGACATTGTAAGGTGCAGTAGCTGTTATATATATCTGTATATTTAAAGTACTTTGTACATCACAGAGCTGTTCTCACATGTCCGACAGACAATGCATCTCTGATCTCTTTAAACCCAATTAGGACAGTAATTCTGACCTCATCCACTGTAAAGGTTGGCAAAGGGATTCAATCTGTGTGATTAACAGGAAAATTATGCTTGCTAGCAGGCTGGAAACTCAAAACTAAACTTTATTTAGCCACAGCTGTTATTTGTCTTTCTTTATGACAGTACGTGACCCTCATGTTGCTCCAGGCCGAATTCCTGCAGCATTCTGTAGCTTTTAGCCTACACCTGTTATTTGTAAAGCAAATAATGTTGGTGCATGTAGGTGAAAATACCACAAATGCTGCTCGCACATTTCCAGTTTATCATCGGAGCTGTACAGAAACAATCCCTCATATCAAATATTTAAATAAATAAGAAAACAAGGAAGCAAACAGTATATATAGCGCACAGTTTCTGTCGCCCCCATGACGAATTCTAGTAATGACAACAAAACTGTTGGTGCGTCCACATGATACAAGCCTTCCGTGACTTCGGTAAAGTTAGAAAGACATTCACAGATTACTCTATAGCGAAATGTTATTAAATCACAAACGACGCATTTTTCCTACCGTAGTAAGGTTAACAACAAGCTACAAAGTAATTTTCATCCAATGGAGCCGTCCTTCAACCTGGAGAAATAACATTGGTCTCTACCTGTTCTCTTAATACATCCATGGTCTCTACGAGCAGCCGGCGGTGAGACGGCAGTAAGACAAGTGCTTAGGGACCGTCTACAAATTGCAACACCGAAAAAAGATGCAACAAAAATATTTATTAATTTAATGATTAAATAAGGTAGTGTCTCCAAACTTACCTCAATTATAACTTATCTAATGGTAGTTGTACTACAGCACTTACTTTTCAAAACAAAAGCATATGCATAATTTTAGGGATTTGTTTTTGCAAAAAACATTTAATAGGTTTCATATAAAGTAAATGAAGATTCATTTGTCAAAAAGTACTACACACATAGAAGGCCCCCTGCTGGTTGTACTACAGCACTTTTCAAAAATAACCATAATCCTAATTTTGGGGAGTTTTTTTTTTTTTGCAAAAAACATTTACCACCAGTGCTCGGAAAAGTCACCGGACGACACAATCTTCTGAACATAGTCATACTGAGAAATACAGAGAGTTGTGTGGAGCTGACAGTCTTAATTAGCTTTGTAGCAATATTTGTTATCAGTTTCATTCACTACTAATAATCGGTATAGATATCGGCCCTGAAAAACCAGTATCGGTCGACCCCTAATACAGACATGAGGCCTTGATGCTCTTTCACACAGTTTCACGCAAAGTATTTGTAGTGTTTCCCTCAGGGTCTAACCTTTGTGGAAAACATTAATCGGAGTTGTCTGGGTCTGCCTGAGCGGTCAGACTTGATTCTTAAAACAAGTTTATGCTTTCAAAACTTCAAATGTCAAGAGCGTAGAGGAATAGGATGTGTGACTCGCCCCGCAGAGAGTAGAGGAAGCTAGGAAGCATGGGGGACCAATAATCAGTCAGGGGGGCATTTTATATGATTACAGCGTACAAAATCTGCTTAGAAATATAGAAAAGATTGGATAGAACACCAAATAAAATATTGCATTCATTATTAATTTCACTTTTCATTTTAAACTAGGGTTGGGCAAGTTAACGCATTATCGCATTAATTAACACCGACAATTATTTTATCGCGCATTAATGCAGTTTTTATTATTTCTTTTATTATTGTAAAAGTATGTTGTTCACAAGCTTTTATTTTGAAATAGTTTGTTGCTGGCCACGGCCGCGCTTACAGGAACCAGGAAAGTAAATAATTGCCACATAAACCATGGATCAGTGATAGAGGAAGCATGGATGTATCAAGAGAACAGGCCAACAAATATGGAGAAGGGTACGGACCTTTTACATGGCCACTTTCATTTTAAGGTTCTTCCAGACGGCGCAGTCGACAGAACCAAACTGAAATATCACCTAAATACAATAATGTATGCATCAGCGAGGACACCAAGTGTAGTAGAAGAGACTTTGACCAAGAAATGGAGGGTATATCCTAAGTTGGATTCCTTCAGTTTTTGGGAGGTGTCTTGTCATTTATGTGACATAAGGAGACAAACCTACTATTATTCCAAAAGATATTCTCTCATTTGGTGTGTTGATGCTGGTGGTGGTTTCTCCACTCATTTGTTTAGGTTTCATTCTTTAACATATCACCCGAGAGAACATATATACACAGAGAGAACCAACTAGGAACCATCAACCAAAACATTTATTTGGAATGAAAACTAAAATATAACATTGTCAACAGAATGTCAACAAATTACAGTAAAAAAAAAGAAAAAATCCATAACATCAATGGCTGTTGATATACAACGCATGAGTAGCCTCCTGAATTTGTGTGAAACTTAACAAATCCTGGCTGCACGTTCATAAATTGGGATCCTCAATGTGTTTGCTTTAGAGTCTCATCTGAGCATTGATCACTCAATTCCTTGGTCTGATCTCCATCCCATCCCTCCATCTCTCTCTCACAGAACAGGTCTGGGTCGCTGGGTGAGCAGAAGGCCGAAGCGTTTCTTCACCGTCACCCGGTGTCGGGAGAACTTGTCGTCTGGGGAGAAGCGAGCCGGGTGGGCTGAGCTGGTGGGCTGCCCATCAGGACAAATCTTCTGTTGGTGACCAAGAAGGAAATAGACTTGAGCAAAACACTCTTGGTTTCAGTGCGGGGAGATGTGATTCAAATAAAACAAATCAAGACATCTAACTGGATAACCGCATTGTGGTGTTCATTTAATAAACAAAATGTTTTACAATTCCTAAAATTTAAAAACAACAATGAAAGGGTTTCATTTTATGTTGGCTATTTGTATATTACTGGGCTGCAACTAACAATTATTTTCATTAGCATTTAATATATTAGTAAGTCCCTCTACTATCTCAAAGTTTGGTCTATAAAATTTCAGAAAATAACATAAGCATGTCACAAATTCCAAATTGGACCCTTTAAGTTGCTTGTTTTGTTCCAAAAGCCAAATATATTTCATTTAAAATATGAAACAAAGAAAAAAACAGCTGGAAACAGAATGCTTTGCATTATTGATTGATAATTAACTTATAAAAGATGTATCAATTATATTAAAATATTGTTGCAAACTAATTTATGTCAATCGACAAATTGTGATGTGATACTACTACTACTACATCTGTCATAGCTTCCATTTAAGTCTGAAATTTAGGGAAATAATCGCTGTGTTGAGCTGGTCAGGACTGCTATGAAACGTTTTATCCAATTTCAAGCTTTATTTTTTTTATACCAACACCTTAGTGCTACATACTATTTATAGTAAAAAATAAATCCTTGTCCTGTGGATCCTCGTCCTGCACAGTTTTCTGTGTATATTCTAATGTGTGTTGTGTTACACATGTCAACCTCAGTTTAATTTCATAAATTTACAGTTTTTGTGATGTCATTTCATAAATTTACATTTTTTGCTGTCATTTCTTAATTTACAGTTTTTGTGAGGTTAGCAAAGGGTATTTATTAATTCCAGTCGAAGTGGCTTCAGCCCTAAGACCCTGCAAGATATCCTGGTATGATGGTTTGAGGCAGAATAGAACAGTCTGGTAAGTTCAGAAAATGACATAACTTTACTATAACGCAGCCTTTAAAACCAGGAACAGAGAACATTTGTGCCATATTACGATATCCAAAATCTAAGATGATATCTAGTCTCATATCACGAAATTGATATAATATCAATATATTGCCCAGCCCTCATTTCTAATGTATTCTCTAGTTTGTAATCGTGTCTTGGGGTTTTGATTTGATTCTGCTTGATTCTAGTCTTGCATTGCCAGACCCATCTCCACTGTGCTGCGGGAGGAATTCTGCCTCAAACCATCATACCAGGATATCTTGCAGGGTCTTAGGGCTGAAGCCACTTCGACTGGAATAAATACACTTTGCTAACCTCACAAAAACTGTAAATTAAGAAATGACAACAAAACACAGTGGAGATGGGTCTGGCAATGCAAGACTAAAGCAGAATCAAATCAAAACCCCAAGACACGATTACAAACTAGAGAATACATTAGAAATGAGGGCTGGGCAATATATTGATATTATATCAATATCGTGATATGAGACTAGATGTCGTCTTAGATTTTGGATATCGTAATATGGCACAAATGTTCTCTGTTCTTGGTTTTAAAGACTGCGTTACAGTAAAGTTATGTCATTTTCTGAACTTACCAGACTGTTCTATTATTTAACCTTTACCCACTTAGTCATTATATCCACATTACTGATGATTATTTATCTAAAATCTCTGTAAATATTTTGTGAAAGCACCAATATAGTCAACACTACAATATTGTTGCGGTATCAATATCGAGGTATTTGGTCAAAAATATCGTGATATTTGATTTTCTCCATATCGCCCAGCCCTATTGCCAGGACCTAGCTAGTAGTTTGACATAGTCAATGTGTTAAATGTTTTTTTGTTTAGACAAACTTTGATTCTGGTAACTTGTGATGGCTATTCCAACATTTTGCATATACAAACACACACTTTTTTTTAACCTGGATTGATGAACGTTAGCTTGCAGCCCATTAGCTGACTTGGGGTATTTCATCTAACGTTATAGCTTTTTAACCACCTGAAATAGATAGTATAGAATAGAATAGTATGTATTTGATTTGAACGATCTTTGTTTTCACACCTGAAGTTTAATGTGAAAATTACAAGAAATAGCGTTAACGTTATAGCTAAACAGTTTTGTTTTAGCCCCTAGCTAACTTAGCTAGCTAATGTCACAATAACGTGAATCAACGTTGACTTAGTGCATGGAGACTACGTTTTAGTTCGTTAAATAAGCCATAGTATATAAGCTAAGGTTAAACTCCGTTAATAAAGAAGTACAATATATTTAAACAGAATAAAGTTAGGTATGAAGGATGTAAACACAACGTTAACGTTACCTTTAGAGTGTAAACTCTGTCCCCGTTATCGTTTAGGTAAAACTGCAGAAACATCTCAACGACAAGTTATTTTCAAAGTTTCAAAATATATCAAAGAGGTTGTTTTATATCGACAAAAATCTCAAAAGTAGCAGGTAACACGCTCTTCCTATTCGGAAATCCACGTGCAGCGGCAGCGAAGTTTCACTCAGTCGCAGGGCGGATATCCGGTTTCGAATTCAGGGCGCTCGGCATTCTGGGAAATAGTGTTTCTCAACGCAGTAACTTTCATCATTCCAAGGTTAGGGTTATTCCATACACTGTATAAAGCTGTTTTTACAGTCTGTATTTTAACAAAGAAAGCATTTTGTGCTACTTCATGAAAAAATAAAAAACATATTCGAACAATATTTAATTTTTCTGGCCTGTGTCAATAAAAAAAATAAAGTTAGCTGAACATACGATAATTAAATGTTGGTTGTTTAATTGTGCAGTTGTAAATATGCCATTTGAATTAGTGCACAAACTTATAAATGTAATAGCTATAGTGTATAAAAAAATACATAAAATACGTATTTATAAAACTTTATGAAGTTTGGAATGTTTCTATGCACAGAACTTTCAGTCAGAAGAAAACAAAACCAACCTAAATCAAGTTTGTTTTTAAAACATACTGCAGATGCAAACTGATGAATTGGTTGAAGACTAGCTAATCATCTCTCACATGAAAGGTAGGCACAATGAGAACTCTTTGATTGACCTACAATGTGTATTATTTGCCACAAAAAGTTAAAACATTGCATGAATGTCCAAATTAGAAGTGTATAATTTCACATAGGAGATAAGAGTGCAGCAGCGTGACCTGTTTGGGACAGACAATTGCATGAGTCTACTGTGTTCAAGAAATGTAGCTAGCTAGCAGACACTGTATACATTAAAAACTAAAAGTGTTGATTAGTCCAGGATTTAATCAAAAAGTAACATTGAAACCACAGCTCAAGGTGCAGTTGGCTGAAGGTTATATGCAGTATTATATGCACTTGTGTTACAGTGTTAATGTCTTCTGTAGTTTGAGTATATTCTACACTGTTCTATATTCATTTAGGTGACAGAAGCCATAAATATGAAATCATCATTATAAATAAAAATCACTTCCTGCAGTTGTGGTTTGGCCAGTCCTTCAGGTTGATGTTTATATGATGATAGTGTTCCCCAATCCTCATATATATATATATATATATATATATATATATATATATATATATATATATATATATATATATATATATATATATAAATATATATATATATATATATATATATATATCGGTATATACATATACATGTTCTCAGGCCAAACCTTTATTTTTTTGCCCTGGAGCATATTGGAAGCTATTTAACTTTACACCAAGTAGCTGGATGGGAGATTGCAGATTGGAAAGTATTAGGAAATACTCAGAAATACTGCCAGACCTTTGAAGACATTTAAATAAACATATTTTTCACATTGGGTTCGTGTCATGGTGTCTTTGCTGTTAGAATTGGTCAAATTGCTATTGACCGCCCTTTATATTCTCACTTTCCTCTGACAGTTACAAGCCACAGACCTGCAGAGATAAAAGATGGATCCGATGTTTTCTCTGCCTGAGATTGTCCTAAGTGACAGAGAAGAGCCTGCTTCTACTCAGTCAGGATCCCTTAACTTTTCTAATTTTTCCTCACATTACCACCAACTGGTTCCTGCTCCACAAGAGGAGCCAGACATCCACAGGTTGTCAGAACCCTCCTTTCAGACGAGCCGAGTTGGACAGTTTTGTCCGCTAGAACCTTATCTTGTGACGGGTGAATCGGTGTTGCTGAGAACTCCCACAGTTACAGACATGCTCCAGAGGAGAGCCAACCCCAATCACAGAGCAGACACATTGTATTGGACACAAAGGGACTCGAACCAGCAATGTGTGCAGCATCTGATCCCAAGCTTGGCTGGCCCCGTCCAACCCCAAGCTCAGGGCTGCCCCTCTTCCTTCAACGTCCTGCCTGGTGTTTGCCCCCAGACTTTACCCCCTGATGCCAGGTTCCAACCTGGATTCCCACCACTTTTACCGGAGGTCATAGTCACCCCTGGTTGTAGTTCCTATTTTGTGGTTCCTATCAGCAGCCCGCCAGAGTGCTGCTGCAGCACATATTCACCTCCTCAGTCTTGGCTCCTCCTGCCTGAGGTTCGTCCCAGCTGGTGCTTGTGTCCACAGGCGGTGCCCGTCCATCAGCCCTGCAGTCCAGACCAGTAAGGGACGTTCAGCTGATATGACATGATCAGAATGATAGACGTGATAGACGTAGAAACACCGATTACTGTATCTGACTTCACCATTTTCACCCCAGGGTCTCGAGGAGAACGGCTCAGCAGGTCAGCAGGTGGGCGATGTCGGGGACAGAGCGGACTGAAGAGCAGAACAAGCCAGAAGGTGAGAGGTCAAGGGTTTAAAACTTACTGCAGCCTTTATAAAGTACTTAAAACTAACTCACCTCAACAACAGCAACAACAGTAAACTGGTCCTTGAGCATTGATGCATCAGTATTAACAATTTCTAATGTTCTTATATGTGTACCCTCATGTGCCACTTAAAAGAAATTAATTAATTAATTAAAATGATTGAACTGACTGATTTAGTCCCCTATTCTCTCCCCTCTTTCTATCTTCCCTCCCAGAAGAAGAGCAGAACAATAATCCACCCAACTATTACAGACTACAAGCAAACAACACAGACGATAACAGAACAAAGTCCATGGTTCCTCCTGGATCTCTACCATCTTCGGAGGAAGAATCACTGGCAGAAGTCGACTTGGAGAAATACATTGCGGTCGTGGACTCCCTCAAGGTCCCCTACTATATATTATAACATCAAATTATAATTATATCTTTGGGTAGCTATGGAAATTGATTTCATCTTTAATCTGCCAAATGTTGTCATAGGTACAAAAAGCTGTCCATAATTTAAATGTTTGGTCACTTTGTTCAAACGGCAAATATTTGATCATGGAACAAAACTCTACAATGTGCAACGTTATGTTTGTGTTGTCAAACTAACGCACCCTCAATGCCTAAACCTTCTGCTGTTTCTGACTCCGCACAGATCCAAGAGGACTGGTCAGTGGAGGCCAAAAACACTGACAATGAGAAGAAACTGAAGATAGAAAACGGCTCATTTCTGGAGTATCTGGATGAACTGTGCAGTGATGAGACCTTTGTCAGAGAGGTACGCTATCGATGCCATTAATACAATATGTAAACCATTGTCCCATCATTATTGGTTGTGTTTTTAAGCATGGCATGAACTTATTTTCATTGAATCAAAGTGCAACAGAGTGGCTTTAAGGCAAAGTGGCAAAATGACCTTTTTTATCACGACAATATGATCATCTGATTCAAATATTTGGCTTTTTGTTCCACTAGCTTGTATATTTCATGCTGTTGGATGATAATTACTGATCACTGTGGGCAAACTAAGGGACGTTTTTACAATGTCTGTGTCTCAATCTGTTCCCATCTCTTTCTCTCAGATTGGTTCGACACTGAATGCAGAGTACCTGGACTTCCTGCTTTCGTCAGACCCAGAGCTCATTGACCTTCTTCCACTGAAAAAACAAGAGCAAGAGGTGATGAAACATGATAATTAGTACTGTTAATGTTGTGTTTTGCAGCCTTGTGAGAAGGTTGATCCAGCATTAGAGCAAGTCAATTTCAGCATCAGTGTTATTTTGAAATGCAGGAATGAGAGCTGCTGAATGTTTGTTAAAAAAAAAAAAAGAAAAAAAAAATTGCTTTGTAAAAATTCAGAGAACAACCTTCTGCTGACGTTAATATTGATCCTGTAAATGGCGGCACATCTCCGGTGTGTTGCAAAATACTTTTGTCATTATTGCCCTTTTAATTATGCACAGGATGAGGGGTTAAGTAAATAATCAGATCTTTGTTGTACTATCTCACTAACATACTAATTTCAAAGACTAACTAATCTTTTCTAATGCTGCGTTCCAGGCAACCCGTAACTCGTGTTTTCACAAACTTCTACCCGTGAAAGTGCCCTGGAACGGCAGTCCAACCCGTAACTTACTACTTGTGAACTCGTACCAGATCGTCGTACCCAGTTACAGTTTTGACGTCACACACACACATAAACAACAATGGCGACCCCTGTTGATGTTGTACAGACGCCGGTGATTAACAGTGAGAAATAGAAATAAATAGACATACATAGGCAACGTAAAGTAATTCCGCACATTGTAATCAAAACAATACACACACGATTGTGTACTACTACAGGTTATGTTTATTAAATGAAGCCCAAAATATGTTGCCGACTAGAAATTGCTATAGCTAGCGCTAGCTAACGTCAACGTCAGGTAGCCACTAGCTAATGCTAACGCTAGAAGGGTTTGTCGTCACTTTGCCTGGATCGATACCAAGTCATGAGTCGTGACTTGAAGTCATAACTTACGGGCTAAAAATTGTGTCTGGAACGCAGCATAATCCCTACATAAATTGCATTATGGGAATTGTAGGATACAAGGTTTTGGGGTGTGGCTTTAATGAGTAACAAAACGTTAGTGTATCTAGGCCTCTGGTGCTTTGATTTTGACAATTTTTTAAATCTTTCCGTCACAAGCCCCCCCCCAATTTCAGGGAAGTGTAATACTAAATTGCTGTAGTAGGCCTACCCCTTTAATTTCATACTTTCTTCCAGGTCGGGTCGACGCTGAATACAGAGAACCTGAATCCCCCCCTTTCTTCAGATCCAGATTCCATTGACCTAGTTTTACGAGAGGTAAGATAATAATAGACAATAGTTTTATGGCTGTGATTTGTCTCAGAGTTATGACTGAGTGCTATGGGAGCTGTTAGAAAAGAAAATAATGTAAGATTTAAGAGCATAACAAATTAGAAAGTTGTAACATTTGCAGAAAAAAATGATCACATTTCCTGACAGCCCATACAGTGCAGTTACTTTTTGGTTTTTACTTGCAAAAAAACGTGTGTCTTGACTGCAGCATAACTGTCCGATGACAAGTTAACTCAGCTGGCAAGTTTATTAGCTGCAGTAAAAGCTCCAATTACCTTTTGTAAAAAAAAAAAAAAGGCAATAAAGTCATCTTCATTTACATATGGTTGTTTTTCTCTGGATCAACAGATTTTGGAAGTGTTCCAGCAAAAGATATCACATCAATCTCCAGCTGACTCCAGGAGCGTCACTCCTGTAACCGAAGAAACATCTCCGGGGACTTCACGTGTCGAGGAAACTGCACCACTCCCAAACGCTCAATCCCCCATTTTGGATCCTCCATGCTCACAGTCTGATACAAATCCAAACCACGATGGACATAATCCACCTCTGAGCAATAAAGGACCACAGGAAGGTCGGTCTAGCTGTTCTCCCCTCCTTCCTTCACTCCTTCTAGAAGAACCACTGCCAACTGATGCCACACTAAGATACAATGACCCTGTTAATGCCACGTCTCCTCTTAACCTCAATGGCTCCCTTACTTCACCACAGCAGGTGCTCGCCAATATCTCCCCAGGCCCCAGTCTTACTTCTGATTTGGAGGCAAGAGACAATGACGCATTGGTAGAGGTACCTGCGGCCACAGGGGGTGAGTCAGAAGAAGCCTTAACATTCCTCTCAAGAGACACACAGTCAGCTCAGGCGACCCAAACGCTTCAGGAAGGACCTCTAGCTGTGGATCCTCCTCCTGCCTCTGAGTCCCCCTCAACCTCTGGTGTTTCAGGATCCGAGGACCCTTGTACGATTGTCATCACGGATCGTGGTCCTAGTTTCAGAGCTGATTTGTTGACTGTCAGCCCACCGCAACCAGCTGGCCCTCCGGCTCCGACGGTCCTGACTTTGAAAACACTTCCTTGCCCACTGCCTCAGATAAGAATACCGGAGGGAAAATGTAGCCCCAAAAACATTTACCCAATGTCCTCTTGTCTCGCAGCAATTGCTGTGCCAGCTACTTTGCCTTTCTTGGCAGATTCCTACACAAACTCTTCTACAGTTGATATATCAGACTCTGTACCTGAAAAACAGACAGTAGAGCCACCCAAAGAATTGCAACTTTCTGAAGACCTAGCATCCTCTGAACTCGGGGAGACAGCAGGGACACAAAAGCAAACAGCTTCAGGAGAAGAAGGGACAACGAAGACATTTGAAAGGAAGAAAGAGAATAAGACCAAACCCAAGGAAACAACAAACATTAGACGAAGTCAGAGGCTGTCAGGTAAAATCGAAAAAGCAAGACTGAGTGGTGAATTCACAATAGAGAAAGCAGAGGAGAAGAAACCATGTGAAAAGAGTGTTAAGAAAACTGCTAAATTCACCCCGGAGAGGAGCGGGCTGGTTTATGAAAAACAGAAGAGACTGTCCTCAGGAGGAAGGCAATTATTTAAAAAAGAGGAGAGTCATTTTGAAGAGTGGAGCCAAGCAACAAAAACAGCAGATACAGCCGAGCAGTTTTCAGAGATTGGAGAGAAGGAACAACATCAAAGACTCACGGGGGGGATGCAGAAACCCGAGGTGGAGGGAGGAGAACAGCGCAAGGCCAATAACCCCAACGTGAGCACAGAAACTGGAGCAGAAAATCCCCCTTTAACCAAAATGCCACAAGAAGAGAAAGAGTTGGGTGAGAAAAGAAAAGAGGAAGGAATTCAAATGACCAGTTTTGTAAAGAGAAGAACTTGGAGCATGGCGACTGAGGAAAAAGTGCAGCTGAGAGGGGAAATCAAACACTCAGCAATGGAGAGAAGCGAGATGAAGTCCTCCCCTAAGAGAGAAATGCAGGATGACGACAAACTGGAAGGAAACGTGAAGGAGGATGCAACTGGACAAGAGATTCTGCCAGTTCCAAGTCCAACGAAAAGAAGCAGAAACAGGAGAGATAAAGGGGAGAGTAGGGAGCCGGCTAACAAGACCAACAAGGAGGACAAGCTTTCTATACCCGAGTCTTCTCTGCAGAGCCCAAAAGTTCAGACAGATACTCATTCAACAAAAGACTCAATTTACAGCTTAAGGTCACAAATTGTGTCAAAAAGGCCAGTACATAATAGGCTAGGAATTCAAGAGAACAAGGCAGACAAGGCTACACAGCAACCGTGTAACCCCAAACCAACAGCAGGTGTGAAAGGTGAAAGTGTAAATACAGAAGAGGCAGAACGCCCGAGCCTCACGTTGAGTCCGACGAAAAGATACCGGCACGAATGTGGTGCTGCTGAAAGAGAGAGGGAGACAAAGGTAAATGAGACGGACAAGGCAGAGACTGAAACAGAAATGATCCGTTTAAGTCCGCTGAAAGGAAGGTGGCAGAGAAGAGCGGAGGCAAACGCAGATAGAGACCAAAAGCAGAAGTTGACAGCGGAGGAAAAAGGTAAAGAAGGGCCCAGAGACAAAAGATGGGACAGAAAACATCTGGCTTACCCTCAACAATAAGTAGTATGAAGGCTAAGGATGGACAGATTTCAAATGCATCCGCTGGACAGGACACTTAAGTGCAATGGAAACCAAAACAAATGCCTGCAGCCCACGTTCTCCTTGTAAGAAACAAACTGAGCCTTCCAAGATCTCCACAAAGTACAAAGACTTTACCTTGTGCAAAACAACACACAGACGACAGCTGGATAAAGGAGGACACGGCACAACTTCCTTAAAATAATTCACAGTTTAATTCATTGTTAAATATAAAACAATATTCACACAAAAAATGTAAGAAAACATTTACATAAAATAAACTTTTGGATTGACAATTTCTTTTTGCACATACCATTGTCCCGTTTAAAAAAAAACATTCAATATACATTATATAAATAAGATATTTTTTGGCTTCAAAGTAGCAGAGCCTTTTAACAGCATCTGAAAACGATTTATTGTGGGTTATTAAAAATGTACACTGGTAAACATGAACTTCAAGTCCTTAAATATACAAGGACACGCATACACACCTCAGAGAGTCACTGTAGTCATAATTTAAGTTATTCTTTGATTTTCTAATGTTTCTGAAGTATGGCTGACTGTGGTAAAATGTTACAGTAATATAGATTTCAAAATACATTCATACATCCAAACACACTGATATCAAACTTAAAAAAATACAATACTTTGTCGATGATTATTCTGGTTTATACAGTATGTCCCGTTGCTACATTCAAGGATGCCAACAAACTCAACATCCCGTTAAAAAAAAGAAAGAAATCCAAACAAATCCTTATTCAAACTTTTTGTTTTTGTAGAGCGATCCCTTGCCGTTGCACACGTTTCCGTTGTTGTTTACAGCCTTCCCATTGGCCAGCTGGGAGCCCGCCTCCATGGGCTGCATGTACTCGTTCACCACTCTCTGATAGGTCGGGTGGGTCGTCAGTACTCGCATCAGGTGTTCTATGGAAAACAGGGCGGATGTGTTGAGGATTTTAACGATTCTTTTATTTACACTAAATTATCACCTGATGAAACACAAATGTGTCAGCTGCCCTTTTGTTTCATCAAGTAACTGAAACAATCTGACAGAAGAAGAGTAATTCAGAGAAACGGAACAGACTACAAAGGATATTTAGCAGTTTTTATTTTCACATATATTATACTTGTAGACATTTACTATTTGTCTGAGCAGTTAGTGTATCTTTGTCTGTTATTTCAAACATGACACTGCCTATTTTAGGTCATTTAGAAAATCTTTTGACACAGTTTCTGAGTGGCCTATAAAAATAGGTATTGTTCTGACTATTATAAGTAGGGCTGCACAATTAATCACACACTACAACACTACATGACTATAGTACATTTTTATTTATATTATAGGAAATATATTTTAATATTGTTTCAATGAAAATGAGAACGATGATCCAAAAAATGTATCATTCCTTCCAATATTGTGAATCATATCGCAATCAGTCAAAATAATCGCAATTTGAAATTTTCCTCATATCGTGCAGCCCTAATTATAAATAAACCTAAATAAACCTAGATCTTAAAAAGGCATGGCAATTATGTTTATGTAGCACATTTCATTAAAAGATAAACCAAATGTAATGAGATGATGATTCAGTAACTTAAAAATCGAACAAAAGTCTAATGGAGGCTGGTGCATCACGTGTCCAGTACAACACAGTGCTCACTGGTGGAGGCATTTGAGCTGTCTGTTATTCTATTATTATCTACCAAACTCAATAGTTAGAGATACTCACCTTCAGTAAGCCGGCCTTGAATGGAGGCCTGTGTGTAAAGCTCTGCAGTGTGCCGCTGAGGAAAACCCAGCAGCGCCCCCATGAGGTCTGCCAGCCCCTCTGCACTCAGACTGCCGCTGCCCTCTCGGTCAAACAGCTGGGAAACAAAAACAAGTAAGAGAGGAGGTCTTAGACACATCCCGTCGTCTGCATTATTGAAAGATTTTAACTGTAAAGGTATTCTTAATCTCAAGTCAAAAACAAATGCTGTAAAAAACAACAACAACAACAATAATAGGACTTACAGTAAAGCCAATGTGGAGTAGTGACTTGAAGCTGACAGATCCTGACAGAGCGGCAACAGTCAAATAGATCTGCCTCAGGTCCACGATTTCATCCTGAAAAACAAAACACATGTAGTGTTACATGTTTTTGGACACAGGTTGACTTATTTTACGTTTTTTTTAGATTACTTTATTTTTGGGTGTTTTTCTTGAGAACGGTGCAAGCAGAAACTGAAACTGGTATTAAACTGATTTGCTAGTAGGTCTGCATGATTAATTGTTATAAAAATCACAATCTTGATTCACCCTTCGATTTTTATATTTTTTATATAAAAAAAAGATTTGGGGTCATTTTCGGCCTTTATTTGACAGGACAGCTGAAGACGTGAAAGGCAAGCAGTTAAAGAGTGTGTTAAGAAATCATTCTGTTTTTGATACTGTAATTAAATTAGCAACTGACAACTCCATTTCTCTAGAGACTGAAGCTATAGCTGCAGAATGTTGATTGACAGATTATGTAAAGAACAAAACAAATCTATGTTTGGTACTGCCAATTTGTTTTGTTTTGTCATGGTTCATCTGTGCAAACATTACACTTCGTGAGAAGAAAATCATGGCAGAGAATCGTGATATCAATTCTAACCAGGTGATTTGTAGAGCTTTATCTGAGTTTCTTTAAACGCACCCTACTCTACAGTCTTCTGCAGTTCCTGAACTGAATTAGTGAGTGGCAAAGAGGGTTTGGAGTCATGTTTTATGTGTTAAAGCCTCTGGTGAAAAACAAATATTCACCTCATATATTAACTGGTAACATCCAACATGTGCTCTCATAAAACTCCAGAGGACATTTAGTATTTTGCTGCACCAGAGGCATGTTCAATCTCAAAACCACGTTGAAGGACATGTTTCCATGGAACGGTGTGAAACGGTGTGCAGCGGGTACGGCATAACGTGTCATACTGAAATGTGTGAAATTCATAAAATAATAAACTTTTCTCATTACAAACAATAACAGAAGATGGAAATCATTTCAAAACGTTTTAGCTATATATGATTGTTTGATTGCTAACGTTAGCTCAAAACGCCATTCAAGTGACAGCCTTTGTTGCGTTTGATTGCTAACTTGTAGCCAGCAGTGAACGAACTTCGTTATGTAGGTCCATTTTTATAGTATTGACATTACAGAAGTCTCTCGTTAGCAGTTAGTAGGTTCTTGTAGGCTGCTCGTCGCAAAGTGACGCATGCGCAACTCATATCTGCACTTGACTCACATTGGGTAGTGACAGCGGCTTTGAGTTAAGTTTTTCCTCGTTTGGTGGTGTGTCTATCGTTTATTGGCTGCGCCACAGGTGATACTAATCTGCAGAGACGTGAATGTAAACTCGTGGTAATAAAAAATGGCGGAGCGCCTAAGCACCCAACAGAGTGTTCAACGCACCCGTTTCAGTTTAAAAAAATGTGTTGCTACTTTTTGTCGGGGCTGAACGTGGCACTGTTAGTTATCTACAAAAACACAGATGCAAACACAAGTGAAAAACGCACAAGAAGTTAACACAAAAAAACAAAAACTGCTTCTACCTTGGAGTAGAGGCCACAGATGGTGACGGCTGTCGGCCTGTCTGTCAGCCCGAGGATAGAGGCGAGCTCCTCTGCACTGGCCTTTGAGCCCTGAGCTCCTGACTGACACCGGTCCAGCATTCTGTCCAGTGCCACTTCCACTTCATGCGCTCCCAGACTGAGAGAGAGAGAGAGAGAGAGAGAGAGAGAGAGAGAGAGAGAGAGAGAGAGAGAGAGAGAGAGAGAGAGAGAGAGAGAGAGAGAGAGAGAGAGAGAGACCAAGATGGTAAGAAAAGTGAAGAGGATGAAACAAAGTCATATACCGTTTTCACAAGACTGAGACCAGCAGCCAACATGAACACACGTTTTCTCATACCCGTTTCTGTGCAACAGCGAGAGCGTTTCCCGGGCAGGCGACTCCAGCGGGAAAGAGAGACCACCAAGCTGGTTGACAGGAACTCGGCCCTCCATCACATAATCTGTAGCTGGCACTTCGAGGGCCCTGAAGCACGGCGGAAAAGAGACATTAGACGGCACGCACAATATATAGTCTACTCAGTAAACTACTCTTAGTGACCAAATTTGAGAGCTTTTAATCCCGTAGTTTGGGTTTGTTTTGGAGGAAATTAATACAAAGTGAAAGGTTTAATTTGTATAGGACAAATGTAGTTACCCGACAAATAGTCTCGCTTTGCCAGACCCTCCTCCAAAGCGCGATGAAGGAGGGTCTGGCTACTCCACATAGTAGTCGGGGATGGGAGGAAAACATGCTCTGGTTTATTGGCATTTCTTTTTTACCATGCAGTGATCTGAGGAGCAGTTAACAAGAGTCCTCATAAATCCACCAAAGTTAAAGTTCCAACACAAAGAAAGCGAAAGGAAATGGAAAATACATGCATCCGGCGGAATTTCCTACGGCAAAGAATCAATCCCGGAAGTGGAACGTCGTGGATATAGACTACCCGACAGACAACTGCTAAATAAAAAATTAAGTGCTGGCCCATGTGACAGCTCACATCCAAATATTTCTTCATGTGAGTCAACAAATCCTCATATAGTTCAATTTTATATAATTATTTATTTCCTTTTCTCTATCTGTACTTATGTCTGCCCTTGAGCTGCTGCAACATCTAAGAGGATCAATGAAAGCTCATCTCATCTTAAATTATTACTGTTTGTACCTGACATAGTAACACATCTGACACACACACACACACACACACACACACACACACACACACACACACACACACACACACACACACACACACACACACACACACACACACACACACACACACACACACACACACACAGTAAAGGAGCAGCATATTATGCTACTTACTTGGCCATGAGTTTCTGAACATTGTCTGCGTACTGGTTGGGGTCATTCTTCTCCTCCAAGGAAGGCTTGTATACTGGCAGGAACTGCAGCACAATGAAGTTAGTCACAGCAGCAGGTACAGGAGCAAAACACACAGTGGATTGTAATATTCACACAGTCAAACATAAAAAAAGTAACTTTTCACCAAGCTGAAAAATATGAAAAGGATCAGGTGTGCTGCTTTGTTGCACCTGTTACTACGTCTCACAGTGATGCAAGAGTGTACGGAACACACCCAAAATGTGACACAAAACTTTATTATTATTATTATTATTATTATTATTTTTGTGATGAGTTGATGTGTGAGGTGAATGATCTGGTAAACTGCCTTACCTCAACGGTACTGTTAGTGTAGAACTGAGAAGTTGTGTGCCACAGTGCCTCAAGCCTAACGGACAAAGAGACAATGTTATATTTCAGGTAGAAAAAAATGAATACCGTCAGTGTGTGGAACTGCCGTCTCTGATGTTCATTTGTTTTTAACCTTTGAAACAATTAGCAAACTAGGTTGCCATGGTGACTACGGCCACCAACTACAAATTTACTATGCAAAAAACTAATACACTAAATTCATGCCCGTTGATAGGTCCAATAATAAATTATTAGCCATTTTATTTTTTTGTTTACCCCTTGACTTGGACCAATGTTTGGGCTGGGCAATATGGATAACATTTTCAGTCATGGTATGTAATTGGATATTGATATATATCATTTTCTGGAAAATCTATTGAGAAAACCATTAATGCATAAAATGTTCGTTTTTCAAACAACAACAACATGACCATAAAGCAGTCAGTGATTTACAGCATTTCTCACATGCTATCACATGTACTGTATATTGTCATATCACCCAACACTAGCTAAAGGAAGCTTAACAATATACCCACGTCTTCTAAAAGCTATAGTGCGTAGTTTCTGTCTCCCGCATCAGGAATTCTAAGTAATGAGAACAACATTGTCCCCGCATCCACATGATACAAGCCTTCTGTGATCGCGCACGCGCCCCCACCCCTCCTCCACGCAGCTGGATTAAAAAAAAACATGACTCTTCAGAAGAGGTAATTATCTTCAGTCGAGCGTCTGCGCGGTAAAGTTGCCGGACGACACAATCTTCTGAACAAAATCATACTGAGAAATCCAGAGAGAGTTGTGTGGAGCTGATAGTCTTAATTAGCTTTGTGGCAACTCATTTGGCAACGGCTTGACGTTCGTTAATATCAAAAAGTTACATGCTAAAGCTTTAATGTTTTTATTCAACAAGACTGATAAGGAAATAAACTTCCAGTACTTACTCAGTTGCCGGTTTATTAGGTACACCTAGCCAAAACTAATACAATAGTCTTGCAATAAATCTTCCCTTCATTAAGGTTGTAATGCTCAGTTTTTTGTTTACACTGTTTTAGAGAGGTGTTGGTTCAACTTTATGGTCATTTTGGAGGCTGCAGGTTGTGGTGCTGTTGAATTGTATTGCAATATACCAGAGAGGTGTTTCTGTTATGGTTTCCCCCAGAAAAGTTGTTTAGCCTTGTTCATAGCCTGATGGCAGCATTAGCCTAGAGCCCAATAGTGTCTGTGATAACAGAATCATGGACGTAATTGTGAAATTGAGATTTTAAAAGGTCTAAGACAGATTCCATAGGTCCCTACATTAAGTCAGATTTGAAAATATGACTATATCTACGTTTCCAACCAAGCCGCATCACTGTAACTTTAACAAAACATCTTAAAAATAGAGTATAAAAATAATTCTCAGTGTATTAGGCCGGGTGGGGGGCAACTTAGGCCCGGTGGGCCATCAGGCTTGCAATACACTGGGGGAAACCCTGGATATACCCTCCAAGAAAAACCTTCCCACCAGCAGAACATTTACTGTAACAGCTGTGTTTTCCACAAAATGTGTATAGGTTGGGCGCCTGGATACATACATACATACATATATATACACATATACATATATATACACATATACATATATATATATATATATATATATATATATATATATATATATATATATATATATATATATATATATATATATATATATATATATATATATATATATATATATATATGTTACATCCACTGGCAATGAAGTATATTTCTTGAAAAGCATTTATTTTTTGATCACTCAGGATAAAAAGAGCAGACTACAATTGAGAGAGTACAAAGTACAAAGTTTTGGAAGTTGTTCAAATATGTTTCCAAGCCTACTCTACTTCCTGCCTACAGTATGTAGAAATCCAGTGTTATCTTTTTTTACCAAACACGGCCACATTAACCTGACCGATAGACTGGAGATCACAGATGAACTCACCAGGTTGTTCCTTTGTATGACCAGCGGACAGTATTCTGAGGAAGAGCCATAAAGAGACTAATCAGTGGACATGATTAAAAAAAAAAAAAAGATATCTCTAGTGACAGACTGGGAGTTTTTTTTTTTATCACACAACCAGACACACACCAGCTTGCATACATACTGGCCTGGACAAATATAACAGTATGTTTAAAAACATAACTACAGCCTGATCAATTGTACCATAGTGTGGTGTACACACCGATCTGTGGGCAGGGGGGGGACAAGGAAGTGACATGACTAAGTGAATGAAAATGAATAAGAGCTGTGTGTCAAAACAAACTGCAGTAACAAAGCATGCCCTTTATGTGCCTTGTTATGATACAATACAGGTTGCTCAACTTTACAAAGAGAGAACAGTTTCTTGTTCTAATCAGCCATTTTCGGATCGGTTATTGTTTCGGTTTTAAATTATGTTTAAGATCTTAAAATTAACATTTGTATGTACTTTAATCCTTTTTATTTATTTGTTTAAATCAAGGGTGGACATGTGTGACTAACGTACTACAGAACCAGGAAAGATTTGAATGCAATTTTCCAACGAGTGATGACTTAAGGATGATATTTAATACCTGACTATTAAACAGTCGTATACCTCCAGACTCATATAATCCCACAAATGCTGTATTTTTGACCTGGTTCTACATTACATATAAAACAAAATATTTGTTTTTGCTTTTAAATATGTTTTAGAAAATGGATTTTGGAAATTGAATGGCATTATAAAGGGCAGGGGGGCATAGGTAATAGCCTTTTCTGTAAATCAGTGAATAAAGAGTTTCTCTACAGTAAAAACAAATGTCTTTGGTTTGTTTAAAACCGCAAATCAACTTGCTAGAGTTCTGTTAATTTTTTTATTTTATTTTTTTTTTAACTCTGAGACCTTGGCACCAGTTTAAATGAAAGTGTAGACCTTCCTCGGTCACATTTCATAAAAACACCTTGGAGGTAAAGTTATGAGGTGACCTCACCTTTCAACTCTTCTGACAGGACAAATGGCAGCTTTAAGTATCAAACCTGTCATGTTTATTAGTTACCAGATGTTTTTACAAGCTAGCAGATCAACTTACCAGCTTGTTGGGGTAACGCAACAGAACAGGTTGGACCGGGACTCCGGCAAGGAAGGCGCCTGACAGAGAAGACGGAGTCATTATTCCTCTAGTAGCAAAACAATCACCTGCCATGCCCTTTATCCTCTCATTCCTACATCACTTGTACAGACAGTGAACAGACAGTAGCATATGCAAAGTCAGACATCAAGAGAAACCAGATGGGACTCACTGTCCGCACTCACCAGGTTTGAATTTGATAAGAGCGCTGCCGTTAGTTGTGGTTCCCTCAGGAAACATCAGCATCTAGTCATTAAGAGACGTGATTTATGAGTTAAGAGACATGCAGCTGCAGCTCTCCGTGTAATTCCAGCAGGTGAATGTACAGGATTTACAGAACATTTATGGCCCGTCAGAGCCAGGAAATCAAAAAAACAAGAAGAAATCCTACTACTGACAATGTATCTTTGGGCCAATCTGCCTTCTGTGATTATATACTGGTTTCTAAATGAACACATTCTGTTCCTCTGGTTACATTCTGCAATTTCCAAACTTTAATTAAAAGGATACAATAAGAAATGTATTCCCTGAGATGCAGCAAAGTAAGTTGTTTCCATTTTTATCAATGTAGCAGATAGTTTCCATCCCGAAGACGTTATCTAATCTTGATCAACTGTTTCTTTGTGATGAATCAGATTTAATCTTGATCAGCTGTTTACATGTGCAGATGTACACCTAAAGAAGCCAATCCAAGCAGAGACTTAACAATAAGGTTTGCACTGTTGTTGTCGTCATTTCTGGCATTACCCTTATACCCTTATATTATGCAAAATGTGACTGGATAGTTTGGTAGTAATTGCCAGTTCTGAAAACGAAGATTAAATTCAAGATGGAAGCAAATCATGTATCTGTCTTTTTAGTCATATAAATACAAGGTGCAGCATCTCACCTGAGGCCAGTAGCCATCAGAGGTCAGCCTCTCTGTGACCTGTGTGACTGCCTTTTTCCTCGATTCTGGATCCTTTCTGCTCACCATTACAGCCTGGTTGAACTCCAGCAGAGCTAAGACACACAGACACACACGAATCAAAACCAAAGGGAGTCCAGAGCGGAAGAAAGCGAGACAGGAAGTGCCAAAGCAGGCAGTGCAGATTGGAAGCCAAAAGAGTGAGTCACTTGTCTTGTTTATATTTTGACTTCCTTGTATACTTTTATATTCCTTGACCCCTCTATTCTAAATATTACTCTTGGTTGTTTGCCTAATACTGTAGGTTGGCAACCCAGGTTGAGATTTCCCATCGATGAGCCCGCTGCACTGTGCCTGCCAGTTAAGTTTAAAAACTAATTTGGTAAAACATTGTCATCCAGGCACTCTGAAAGTTGTACAGTTACAAACTCTCACTCGCCAAAGTAAAACATTTACACTTTACTCTGCCTACTTTCTATGATGTCTCCCCAAAGTCATTTTGCATTTCTCTTTTTCCAACTGTTATCCTTCAGAGATTCACCATTTGTAGCAGAGAAAGAATTCAGTTACAACAAGAAAAAAAAGGAGGAAATGAGCAACTCAGGAGTTTCAATGTATGGCTGCAATTAAGGATTATTTTCATTATCTATTAATCTGCAGATTATTTTCTAGATGAATCAATTAATCATGTAGTCTATAAAATGTCATAAAATAGTGAAAAATGTCCATCCCAGTTTATCAAGATCCAAGGCGTTGTCTTGTTTTGTCTAAAGCTTTAGTGAGTAACTTTTTGATCTTAATGAACGCCTGTTACGTCCGGTGACTTTCCCGCGCAGAAACTCGAGTTAAGATAATGACCTCTTCTGAAGAGTCCATCAGGTTTTTTTAATCCTCCGTGTCCTCCTTGGCTACTAGCAACTGCGTGGAGGAGGGGTGGGGGTGTGTGCGCGATCATGGAAGGCTTGCCAACAGTGGTGTTGTCATTACTTAGAATTCCTCATGGGGGCGACAGAAACTACGCACTATAGCTTTGAAACCCAAAGATATTCAGTTTAATAATATAATATGATATAAAACTAGGGCTGGGTACCAAATTCTATCCCTTTTAGGGACTGATCGAATTGTCTCTATAGCTCATCAGCTCATGAGCTTCAGTGAGCCAATAGGCATGCAGCATGCTTCTAACAAGATCTAATAATGCTGGTAATTGGTTGTCTGTATATGCAATGTGTATAGTTACAGGCAGGAAAAACTCAACGTTACGCACAGAGACGGGGCTCACATAGAAGGAGCTGAAAAATAAATAAAAAGAATTGTGCCATGATGGTTAATGTTGTAATTTCTTTTTGTTAAAATGGTTTATATGAAATTGGTATCGAAAAATGTTTCGTTCAGGAAACGGTATCAAAGTCACAGCATAGGTATCGGTACCAGTCGAAAATGACTATACCCAGCCCTATATGAAAAGAGAGAAAAGCAGGAAATGTCCAGGCTGAAAACAGCATGCCATTTTTGCGATTAATTGCTTATCAATACAGGTGCTGATTTTTTTTTCAGTCAATCGACTCATTGATTATCCGACTAATTGTTCTATTACAGCTACAGCTCTATTTCGATGCTTTTAAGGTGACATGAACTTCTGATAAACACCACCAAGTGATTTGTCAAATCAACACCCAATATTCAGAAAAAAAAGCAGCAAATGCTCGCATTAGAGAGGCTGTAACGAGCCACAGTTTTGTATTTTGGGTTGATAAATGACAAACAGTTATCTGATTCGTTGTTGTTGATTCACTTTCTGTACTGTGCACTGTTTAGATGATCCAACTGCAGTATTTAAAAGCTGTATCAACCAACAAAGAAGGAGTCTCTGTGTGTGTCTGATTAACTGAATAACAGCCCCTCACCTCCTATGACCGGCAGGCTGGCGTTCTCTGACCGCGACACCACCGTTGCCAGCTGGGTTGGAAGCAAAACCAGCATGTCCAGAAAGCTGCTGTGAGGCGCCACCACCAGCACCGGTGCCTCCTTCAGGTCCGCCCTGCGACCTTTGACCTTTATCTGCAGGAAGCCCAGGGTCATGAAGGCAGCTCGGCTCAGCGACCAGAGGATCGGGGGAAGGAGCCACTGCCTCCAGCCCTTGATAGGCCGAGAGCGTTCCTCCTCGGACAGGCCGGCCAAACGCAGTCGGGCAAAAGGCCACATAATGATGAAAAGGAGAGCCACCAGGGTGACGCGAAGAGGGAAGAGGATGCTGCCCAGGATGATGCCCTAGGGACCAGAAGAGAAAAAAAGGTACATTTAAAGCATCATTTGGGTCTGCAAGGGTTGTGTTGTAGCACACCTCATATAATCACAACATGGCTGTTAAAACACTGGCACAAGACTTTCTAATAATTTCTATGGATTCAACACATTACCATAACAGAGTTTACAAAGCTGTGGTGACTTCTGATGTAGCCTACATTAATTCAATTTGATTGTACATCGACTTTAAAAACAGAAGAAATGATTAAATATGTTTGTTTGAAATTACTCAAGTCTTTTGTCTGATGTAGCAGTTTACACAGTTTACTGCATTGACCATCGATTTCAGTGGTTAGATGTAATTTTGCATCAGCATGGAGAAAAAAATATTCTTATAAACATCATGATACTAATGTCAGTCATGTTGACATGGCTACTCATGTGTCTAGAGTTATGTAACTCTGTGGTTATGTTGTGGTATTTGTGTTGCCCGTCTATGCCTGAAACATTTATGACTTGGCTGTTTTGCTTAAGCACCACAGTCAGAAAGAGAAATGTGAAAGACTCTTTGTTCTCTTGAAGCTCACATAAAAAAATGGAAAACAGAAATAAGGCATGTAAAAATGACCAGAAAAGGGAGCTTTTAGTTTAGATAGAAGCCCAAATATAGCACTATTATCTCAATGGCATTAAATTCAAGCACGTTAGTGATCTAGATGTTTAGAAGTTAAGAGTCTGCTTTGAGGACAAACTCAAATAGCTAGCTAACGTTACCAGTCAAATGACTGCCTGGTTGGTTTAGGGTGGCAGATTTGGACTTCTCTCGCTATTAAACTTAAACTCGCTATGAATTAGTGCCAGTGTGTCAGACTCTGAGCTCCATTTCAGCCATGGAATCAAATATGTAGTGACTTTAATTTGATTTACCCTGATCCTCTGTGCTCTGGTCAGCTTCACCTTGCATAGAAACGGATGTGGATAATCGTACGTTGCTGAGTGACATTCGTTCTTCTCCATGGCGACGGGGCAAACCTGACGGACACGTTCAACTAAACAAATAGACTACTTTTCAGAATTTAAAATAGAAAAAAATAATGCACACGACCTTATCGGGTGAAGAAAAAGTTCTTTAAGGAAAAAAATTGGCACTTTTGTGTTGACAGCTCCGCACTTTTTTGTTGTTGAAAATCCCGTTAAAAATGCCTCGCGCAGTAAGATTTAAAATAGAACGTTAGCTAACGTTCAGTAAAAACAACGGCTGAAAAGTAGCTACTCCAGGCAACAACAAAAAAACAGTCGACTATAACTAAGCTAACTTAAAACAACTTTTTCTGGTCTCTATCCAACACATGGCGAAACAAGCAATTGGTCATCCTTTCTTATATTACTTATATTACTCCTCCCAACGTGTCCCGCCCCTTCACAGTCTGACAGGCCAGCCTATGAGCTAACGTTATGTGCCCGGCCCATTGCGACTCAGAGGTGGGTGTGGGTAAGGCAAGTCAAACCGGTTCCTGAAACTGAACTGCTGGCATTCCAAGACTGTTTTGGAAAACCAAAAGTATGGAAGCCTTATCGATGACATGTCAAATAAATAAATAAATATATTCATGGTAAATCAAAACATAGGCGTATTTATGGAAGCCCATTTCCGCCAATGTGATGACAAAAAAACAACATCAACAGTTAGCTAGCTAGTATCTCAAAATAATGAGAAACCTTCTCAAAATAATAAGTAGCCTAGCCTATATTTTGAAAAGGTGGCTAATTATTTTGAGATACTAACTCATTATTTTAAAATACTAATTATGGAAGCATTTCCGCCAATGTGATTAAAAAAACTCCTGTAAGTAAATAATGACTTAGTTTCTCAACATAATGACTATCTCAACTTGATTTAGTATTTCAAAATATTGACTTATATTTAAAAAAAGTTTCCATTATTTTGACATACTAGCTAAATCATTCACAAAATAAGTCGTTAAGAGATACTAAAGTCATCATTTTGAGATACAACGCATTATTTTGAGAAAGTTATGTAATTATTTTGAGAAAGTAAGTACCGGTACTTATTTTTAAAGTAATTATTTTGAGAAGGTTTCTGATTATAATGACTTACAGGATTTTCTTTTCATCACAGTGGCAGAAATTGGCTTAATTTGATACGAAGTGAAACTTAGTCACTTTGTCAAAATTCTGACTTTTAAATTAAAATAAAAACCAAAGAAGCCCTTGAACATGACATTATCGGTTCACTTTGTCTTAAAGTTAATACCTGTAAACTGTTTTAAAGCAACAAGATACATTTTCATACACACACGTTTTATTAATCTTTCATCAACTGACATACACCTTTATAACACTGATTCAATTCATATAATATACAGTATATATATATATATATATATATTATATATATATATATATATGAGCCTTTTCTTATTTATGAAGACCTGCAGGCACACAGAAAATAGGCCTATGCTCCAATACTGAATACTTTACAAGGCTTTAAAAAAATGTTGAAATAATATGACATTGATGTTAAAAGTGCCTAGGAACCTCATACTTTGATCGTATCTATCATGTTTAGGGATGTTGATCAATTTATGTAAATGTCCACCTTATATACCTATTCATGCATGACTGTAACAAACCCTGTACAAACGTTCTGATTCTCGCCTCTCAAGTTTCCCCTCCGCCCTACCTGACTGCTTTTGTTCTCAAAGCAGAGTGTTGCTGCAGATACCAAACACACACACACACACCCACAATCAAGAACTTTAACAAGCAGAAGGAAAAGAAAATGCTTTTTATTTCTGGTAGAATTGAACATATTTAAAAACAAACAAAAAAAAAGTTGCCAAAGTTGTCCTGTTTATTTTATCTCCAGGTCATGTACTTGCCTTTTATTGTCTCAACAATTATTAAATGCTCTCATGCTCCTTTAGTAACTTTAGCTATATTCATCCTGACACGGATGGATAAAATACAGAAATATGGATAAAATTGGTCAGTTGAATTCAATATGTCCTTTTCTTTTTTAATCCATTTATGGATAAAATAAACAGATAAAAATGGCTAATCCAGCATTAAATACGATCAAAGTTATTCCTCACATCGATGTAAAGCATTATCCACAATGGCCTAAAACAACCAGATATCAAAAGAGAATTTGACTATAAACAGTACATTAGTGAAGAACATGTTCTAATCAACCACGTCTCATGATTTGCAAGACTTGAATTGTTTAATCATGTTATCTTTGGTTTTCTTGTGGTTGTGACAAACAAATTCATGTTTTTCCAAAATGATTGCTCTATCTACATTGCTGACGATTCTCTACTGAATACGCATGTTGGCTGAGCCTGATTACTGGCTATGTTTATGATCATAATGTACTTTAAAGTGGGGTGTTTACACACCCTACAGGCCCTAAAAATTACATAACATTCAGAATGAACTACAATTTGTCCCACCATCTCTGTAGAGAAAAGTTTTTTTAGTAACACATTTAGTAACATAGTTGAAAACATGTTATTTTAGCCAATAAGGATTTATTAATTTATAGAACATGTTCATGTAGCAAATCAGTACAAATTAAACAGACTCATAAATTAAAACATATTAGTAAATGTTGCTGGCAAGCATGCTGAAATCATGTGTGTCAAACTGAGAAACAAAAGAAGACTAACTAGTCTAGGGGGAATAAAACCTAATAAGACTTTCTTTGTGACAAAATGAAAATGCTTTACAGACTGTTACCTCCATTTCCAGGAGTAATACATAGATAAAGTTCTGTTTTAATGATTCTGTAAAAATAACCTAATAAATAACCTGTTGTTATTTCAACTGGAAAGAAACAGTAGTTAAACATGATGACCTGCTGGCTTTTAACCCTTTATTAACAGATGAATGAGGCACAGCAGCAGGATAAAGTAATGAAATATTAATGTTTCTGTCAAAAAAGGCAAACTAAATAAATGTCTTATAACTGCCACTACAAAGGGGTTAAATCTGTCATAAACAAGAGCTTTAACAGGTTAGAATGAACAGTATATAAGAATCTGTAAATATCTAAATCTGGTATGTGCACGCTCCGTCCTTTTCACAACACCATCCCTCCACCCATGATCTCCATCCTCTGTTGAGGAGAAAAGAAAATGATTAAATCAAGACTGTTTGGCCATTACCAGAAAGAAATAAAAGTAAAAAAAATGTGGATGATTGAATTGACATCATTTTTAATCTTGTTTATAATGGGAAATAGCTTTCATCATTTTTATTTTTTTATTTACACTTATTGGCTGTTGTATTTTTTTTATTATTACTCAATGTATTCAATGTATCATCTTTTGTTGCATATTGCCTTAAAATAATCCAAATAACAAAAAAAAAAAGCTTTGTTAAAGGTGATGTAGGTAGGATTGTGACGATCCAGGACTTAGCCAAAATATTTGAACATCGACAACTTCTCAGTCCCTCCCCCCTTTCTGCTGAAGCCCAAAACGGTCTCCTAAGACCCTCCCCTCACAAGGGAGAATGAATAGGCTCGTTCGAGATGAACTGCGCCTCGCCTGTAAAGTGGACGAAAGCAGGCGGCAGCAGCGGGGGGCGGTGACAAAAATCCGCTGTGAAGTCGGACAGTTTCCAGCCGTATCCAGCAGCCTGCAGGCTGAACAGGAAGTCACAGAAATACTGTGGTCCGATTCCGATTTAATAAAATGTTATCAGACCCATATATCAGCTTGTACACAGTCTCCAGTTGTTTTTATTATGACAGAGTTGCTCTCAAAATGTTCTACATGCAATCTGTTGCTGATTTTAATTAACAACAGACTGTACATGAACCGTAATCTGAACAGATTTAGTCTCTCTGACTTCCAAACATAACTGTCAGCCATACAGCATGTGTTCTGTACAGAATAAGCCTTTACATTAGACAAATAGCAGTTAAAATCTCTCAGATTCAAAATCAATAAAAAAGTTTATATAAAACGTCATCATGTAGAATCGTTTCTGAACCAATCAGCTGTTAGATCAGCTGAGAGGCCGGCGTTTCCCAGCATGCCTTGTGTCCGCCTGGGTCTTGCAGTCGGTGAAAAGCAACTGCGTCCGCCTTGCTCTCGTGAGATTATCGTTGCCTACGTGTGCATGACGTCAGAGCAAGTCGGGATCAAGTCGGACACAAATCTAACCGGCATGCAACGGGCGGCGATCGCCGGTGATCGATTCTGCGCAGACCTGGCTCATCTCGAACGAGCCTAATGTGTGTGCATGAGCAGTGACTGACACACGGTTAGACACCCCCCGGCTCTGATTGGTGCATCTGAACAGGGAGCGGTGGATTTTTGAAAATCGCACTACAGGCTGTAGATGGTGCCAGAGGAGCTGGATTCTTTTTTTAAATTACCTGCTTCATGTAGTTCTACTGGAACACAGGGTCAGTTTCAGCAAATATGACAGTTTTATAAGGTTTACCTACTGCACCTTTAATCTCAGAATTAGTTACAGCAAGAATAATTGTAAAGACAAAAATACTACTCCATTAGAGCCTGACCTATAAATCAGCCAATAAAACCCTGGTTAGCATTATACTGTCAATATGTTTCTGTCATTATGATTTATAAATGGAATGGCAAAATGGGCATATTCTGCCCTCTACTGGTCCAAAAGTTAACAGCAACCAAGATTTGGGAGGACCAGAGACAAAGCGTCATTCATTTAGAGGCAGTGGATCAAAACTAATGAATAAACAAAATGAAATGAGATGTGTACAGACAGTCTACAACACTTTACCTGAGGCGGTTCAATGAAAGCCAGCCAATCAGAAGAGTGTGTTGGAAGCAGTCCCATTGACTGACACTTGTAGATGGCCAACGCCGAGCCCAGCAGGTTGCCGACCAGGTAGACCAGACCCTGAAGCCACTGCTGACTGGAGCTCTCCAGCAGCTTGAAGGCTGAGACACAAGAGGACAAAGGAATGAACGAGGGCCAGAAACCAGAACTGAACATATTGTGAGCCGACTATAAAACTGATTCTACAACAGTATCTGATTCTACAACAGTATCTGATCCAGACGGGGTGAACAAATACACTGGGTAAAAATACTAATTAAGACTTGCGAGATACTCACTAGCAGACATGGACATGAGCGCCTGTATGGGCCTCCAGGCCATCATGCAGACCATCATGATGGGGAAGATGGAGATGGTGTTGCCTGACATGTACATGATGAACAGGTTCATGGGGATCTGTTTCAGGGGCCCCAGAGCCACGTCCCAACAACGCTGCACAACCAGAGTCAGAGGTACACTTTCAGCATTTTATATTTATTTCCAGTCCAACATTTTATCTTCTCTCATGTTACATACACTCCTGTATTAATATTATGAAATGCTTTCTTTGTGAGGGACATTTCTTTTTCTTTTTTTAATGTTTAAATCTCACTTTTAAACTCACTTTCATTGTATGGTATTGTCGTATCTTGTTTCATAGCTTACGTTTTTGATTTTATTTACTTTCATCATGTCACCTTTGTAGTATTTTTTATTCTTTGCTTCCATTTGTGTTTGCCATCCATTTACACATTTATATATATATGTATAGAGGACGTAAACCTAAATGTAGCATGACTTAAAACATTTTTGCAGGTGTTGAAGAAACATAAGACACCCTGAGAAGAGAAAACACTGGCAAAAAGAAGAACAATCTCTATATCCAAATAAGAGAAAGAAAGTAAAGGTTTTCCTCCCTGCTTTACCTTCTCCACCAGGTTCTTGTCCGTCTCCTGGATGCTGGTGTCGGGGACGGGTTTCTCAGAGTAGCCGATGGGGTGAACGGCGTCGCCCTGACCGCCACCACGACTCCTGCAGCACAGAGAGTTTAGCTGTTATTCCCTGTGAACGACTATAACTCTTTCAAATGCCTTGTCCTTTTAAAATATGTAGCTGTTGTCAGGGGCGTAGCCGCAATTTCCGAAGTAAGGGGGACAGATTGTTTTTATTGAAAGATCCTCTCCCATTTGTCTCTCCAAATTGTGGATTCCAAGTAGTCTACATTTCATTTATGATGAATGGAAACACTGACATTTCCATAAACCGTTCCATACTGTTTTACTGCCGCATCTTGCCAAATGGGAGACAGGCTAAGATTTGAACTGGCCACACGGAGGCGGAGCATGCCAATAAACCAAATATGTGGTACTCAATATGCAAAAACATATGACATGTTTTCACATGTGAATCTATTACTCAGAGGGACATGGGAACTATTTTGTGGGAGAGGGGTGCTGTAAATATATGGGTGTGTGGGGTTTTGTGCGTGTGTGTGTGTGTGTGTGTGTGTGTGTGTGTGTGTGTGTGTGTGTGTGTGGGGGGGGGGGGGGGTGGCGGCTGTTGCCACTGTCAGTTACAGATCAGTGATAAGGCATAGAAAGCACAAGCCACAAATTGGAAAACGCTGTTTCTGTGCAAAAAACGTGAGTCCTACTTTCTGATTAATTGTTGTGAAGTGTTTTGATGCGCTCTGTTTGTTTACCTGGTATTGCCCAAGCTCAGCTCCAGAGCCCACTTCATCCTCCTGGCCCCGCTGCCTCCTCTCGTCGACAGAGCTCCTCCTCCTTGTCCCCCTGGAGACGTCATGGCAACCGGCTTCACTGCTGGACCTCGGAGACAGAAAGAGATACCTACATAAAGACATAAAAAAACAGCAACAGAAATCAGATGGGCAGTTTCCTTTTCGTTTAGCTCTCTACCAGCGTCCATGCAGTGATCTCTTCCTGGGTGTAAACAGCCAATTAACCATCAAATTAGAATAGGACGTGGCAGGTTGGGTCAGTGGGTAGAGCAGCCGCACATATACTGAGAGGTTTGTGCCTCGATGCAGAGGTCCAGGGTTCCTGTGGCAGTTTGTTGTCTTCCCCCTCTCTCACCTAGCTGTCCTATCGATTAAATGCCCAAAAATAATCTTTAAAAAAAAAAAAATAGAATAGGACACAAATATACTCAGGAAGTATCTCAGGAAAACCCCAACAAAACCTGAGAACTTAAAAGAACAGTAACAGAGATGGCTGTTTTTTATGATGTCAGTGTCAAAAGAACGTAATTATGAAGAATGCATGCTATCAAATGGCCATATGAGCTTTGAACCAGTGGAGCCAGTTTTTACAGCAGACATCACTAGTAACTTGATGTTTCATCTTGATGTGTTTTTGTAATGTTTAGTCAGTTTGTATACCCTGGTCATACAAAGAAAAAACTGTTCAGTAGTATTTGTTATGGTTGAAATGACACTTGTCTTTACTTATTCAATATCTTTGGGACAGGTATTTTGGAAATGCTTGAATGGTTTTGCACCTGCAATCAGAACCGTTACAAGAACTGCGACTCGACTCCAAAAGATCGTATTGGTGTCAGCCTTCCAATGAATATGAGCTGATGTTGTAAAATGCTTTCAGCTACGTTGGACAGTTTTTAACAGTATTTGTAAGAAGAACACAAAAAAAGTCAAAGGGAGGCCGTTATAAGCAAAGGTTATTGATTGCTAATAAAGTCGATTTGATTGCAGCAACGAGCAACGTCGCAGCTTCGCCTGTATGAGTAGAAGCAATTTTAGCACAATTGAAACTGAAAAACAGACTATTTAAACGATCAAACGCGATAGAAAAAAATGAGGATGTTACTAGGTTACTATCACTTGACGTCGCTCCAACATGACGCTGTATCTAAATACGCAAATAAGCCGTCATTTAACATTCATCTTACCTTATAGAAACATTCAAACGACCGCAATCTGGTTTATTTTGTCGTTATTTCTGGGTGAAATTAGCAAAAATATAGCTTGCTGTGCAGTGGAACAAACCGTCCCTTCGTCGCTTGTTGGTACGGGGCACACAATGATGACGTTGACGTTACGCTGGTGATCCGGATCTTCTTCTTCTTCTTCTTGTTTTTTGGCAGATTACTACTTTTGCATTATACCGCCACCAACTGTACAGGAGTGTGTAATACCATGAACTTCATAGAGTCTAGGCTTGAAACAATCAAACAAATAATCAAACAAAACAAAACAAAAATAAAAGAATAATTAAAATATCACAACCCCCCCCCCCAAAAAAAATATTAATTATAAAATTATATTCTTTTCATTAAACCAATATTATGAAGAAAATTGTGATCCGGATCTTGCGTCAGACACTTGAGAAATACTTCAATTCCCTTCTAAATAATTTGTTTCATAAACAAATCCTTTTAATTTGGAATGGATATATTCTGTATAAAAAATAAATATAAATACATATTACAAATAAATGTTTTCTTTCAGCAGTGGCTCAATATTAATATTGTATTACTTTTAACTCTGCATGTATATGTTCTTTATTCAGCACCATAGGATCATTGTTATGAATCCTCAGTTGTTTTTGATGCTCCTTTTGGTTGTAAAAAGGTTGTATACACAAGGTATACTTTGAGGGAGAAATACTTCAATCACATAATGTAATGGGTACATTTACATATATGTATATATTTCTTATTATATATTATCTTAAAGACTAATCAAAAACAAACTGATTTGATAAGTGTTTCTATATTATTTTATATTAAGGTATTTTATTACGTATTTATATACTCTATATTATTTGGTGTGATGATCTGGATGCACTATAGTACCTTGTAACAAGCTGCATCTGGATGTTTGTGGAAACATTAAAATAGAAAACTAGAAGAGTATCATTTATTAGTCAGGACATTTTCCCCATTGTTTGCAGCTATATTATATTTAACAACCTGGAAACAATACAAACGTTTAAACATCTGTGTGCAATCTTTACAGTCAGTTGAAGGCAATGTTATTATACACACACACACATACTGACATGTAAATGAAGCAGTGCAAATTGAATTGTAAAGTGTACATGTGTTATAAGTTACAGGCACAGAGGTTCTGTACAGTGTGAGCAGTATTAAGACACAGGTAAACTCAGGTGTGAAGACTAGTACTGCCACCCATCAGTCTAATTTACTATCAAGTTCATGAGTGTACACATCTACTACAGGCTGCACATTAGATCATACTGCTGATCTCATTTAGCTTACATGTGCTATAGTTCTGAGGCTCTGTTCTTTCCTTTTTCAAGCAGATAGTGTAACTAGACATGACCTACAGTAGATCCAGGTCAAATTGCAGTACACCTGGGTTCAGAAAAGGTCTCAAATGCATCTCGAATGAGATCTGATTCAGAAAAAGCCAAGCATCCAACTTGCTGTAAAATAAATACTCTGCAATCATTGAAATCCAGTTATTTAAAAACCCTTTTGCAGTTCTGAATGTATTACCAGAATTCTCTAAAAGAGTCTTTTAACCATCTGGATGAAAAAATGTGCCGCCTGCTTTACAAAAAAAAAAAAATAGTATCCCATTTCAAAGTCACGACGGTTTTCTACCTAGAAAGCTGGAAATGACATATCTCATCTTTTTTTTTTTATAAACTCAAAATAATACAAAGTAACATCAAATATAAGCAAGTGATGATACAATTCTTAAAGTTTAGTTACATTGTACAAATTGATTATGTACATGTGTCATCACTGTTTGTGTCTATGTCTATTTATTATGTCTATTAGGAAAAGGAGTCGGGGAAACTCCGGCCGGGTATTTATTTTTCAGGAAATTGGAGGCACAAACTGAGTGAACAGGGCCAAAAAGAAAATCTGTGTTAATGAACGTTTCATATTCTACTGGATAAGGTAACAAGGGCTCTGACTGTCATTACTCAAAAGTGACTCATTTGGACGTCATTTGACAGTTAAGATAAGACTAAGCCTGAGTACAGCATGTTGTTCTACGCTCACATCTGTGTGTGTTGTGTCACTTGTACAGGCTGAGCTCGGGGCTGTGGTACAGACACATGTAGGAGTCACACAGCAGGCGGCGGGCGGACTCCCGTAAGGAGATGGAGTCAACTCTGCTCAACTCATCCTCTGATAGGCTGAGGTAGCGGCCAACCTCTGGACACGCCTTCACCCGGGGGATGTTGAAGCCGTTCTCGCCACCTGGGTGAGGAGATATACGAGCCATTTAACAGTGCTTCTTTTTGTGTTTTAATTAGGGCTGCACAATTAATCGCAATTGTATCGAAATCGCAATATATACTAGTGCAATATCTAAATCGCAGGGGGGCGCAATATTTGTTAATGGCAAAATATGTATCAAACCATTCTGAATGGAAAGTATTGTGGGGCTGCAGAGATGTCCCGGCACTAAGAAAAAAAAATCTTTGTTTGGTACAGATCCTCGCAAAAATCACACTATGATCATTTTAATTTCTGTCAATGTTAATAATTTTCAATGAAAATTAGAATAATGATACAAAAATGATCATTCCCTCCAATATCGTGAATCATATCGCAATCGCAATATCAGTCAAAATAATCGCAATTAGATATTTTCCTCATATTGTGCAGCCCTAGTTTTAATCCTATTACTAGAATGTATCTAAGTGAGGAGCTCTCACCTTCCCGGTCTGCCATACTGTCAAAAAACAGCCAGTCGGTGGGGAGGGGCCCGTGCTTGACGAAGCTCACGTAATGGCTGGTTTCGATGCACGTTACGGCAAAGAGAGACATTCGTCGGCGGGTGCAGTGCAAAGGGCCGGTCCACGTTCCCCCGGGGACAGCAATCTTCACCGGGCCGTGGGACGCCCGCTTCCTGTGACTGTGGACCTGGTGATTAATAGAAAAGACCAACAAAGCCAATATGTAAAGCTAAAAAAGACACATAAGAGACTGAAAATAAGGGTAAAGCTTGTTTTCTGGTTGTGCGGAGGCTCCACGCAGAGCTTTCGCTGTAGCCTACGTAAGTGGCCTGATGTTTATACTTGTGCGTTTGTGTGTGCGTCGAGCCAGCATGTGTGTGTGTGTGTGTGTGTGTGTGTGTGTGTGTGTGTGTGTGGGGAGCAGTGTTCTTCATCTTACTTTAAAAAAGTAATTAGTTACAGTTACAAATGACTTCTCCCAAAAAGTAATTGAGTTGTTAACTCAGTTACCACATTGTAAAAGTAATTAGTTACTCAGCAAAGTAACTGACGTTATTTTTTATGTTCTATAACGCTATTACGTTCTATATCTTTAACATCAAAGATTAACTGAAGTATAAAAACACCATATACAGTATTTTTAGAACATTTGGTATTTATTTGAACTCAACAGATTGCAGCCTGCCATATGACATGCATAGAAATAAAATTGCAATCAATGTGTTCAGCTCGGCCTTGGTCACCTGTTGCTGACCCGAAAACTCGAGCGTTGCTTGTTTAAACAGAGTGGCTCCGTCTCCTTCGCTGGAGCTCACGCTAGCTGCATTTGGGCTTGGGGTTATTATGGGGTTGGGTTAGCAGCAGCAACAAGTGTCGTGTTAGCATGTGTTGATGTGAGGTGCTTCATAAGATTGGAGTTGCTTGAGGCAGATGTGGATAAAGTTTTTTTCCTGGGCACAGCGTGCATGTTACAAAACATTCTTGGATTTAATTTCAATGAGCGAGAAGTAGTGCTGGTACTTACAGTTCGAGAACGCTACCTTTGAATTTCCTTTGAAGTGAGAGAGTGACGTGATTAGCTTCGGGGCGAGTAGCGACTCTAGAGTCATAGTGAGAGAAACAAAGTTCTTTCTGACCACGGTGGGAAATCTGGAGCAGGAAAAGTTACCCCTCTCCTTGATTTCATGTTGTTTATGGAGAAGGAGAACCAGGAAATGAGTCGGGGGGAAATGCAGCGCTACCAAGCCACGACGTGGGTCACCGCGACCTGTTACATTTTCGAGAGGTGCATGTCAGGCTACGGCGCAGGGTCCGGCATAGATTCGTGCCTCCACGGCATGTAGCCACAGCGTAGATTTTGCGCAGAAGTATAAATCACGCTTGAGAGTGCTTTACATTGAACTTATACCTCTTTCTTTTTTTATATCATATTCATTTAAACCTGCAATCATTGTTTTTTTTTTAAGGCTACAAATGAATGTCAGGTCCAAAATAAGAAGTGGGTACCTGTGTGTTGCAGGTCTGGCAATACTGTTTGAGATGACCGGGAGTGATATCTGGGTCTTCATAACACTGGAGGCACTCCCACTCAGCTACAGCCTGACAGATACTGCACTGTCTCAGAGCTAAAAAGACAAAGAGAGACAAAATTTACACTGCAGGTAAAACTAAACTGGGTACAGAACAAAAACTGATGTGAACCTCGCTAGATCTTAAGATTGCTTCAATACATTTGAAGTAAACTAAAACTAATTATAGAAAATCTGATCTGTATTCATCTGAAACTAAACCCGGAGTAAAACCAGAACCAAAAACAAGCTAAAATGCTGCTAAATTGTCTTTACTGTCGTCCAGCAGGTCTGTGATGTCCAGGCTGAGGGTGGGCAAGATGGCGTCAAACATTTTGAACTCCTTTCCGAACCGAGGCATGAGCAGTAAGAGGCAGGAGGGAGTCTGGCGGGGTGATCAATACACATGACCTGATAGTTAAAAGGTGTCTCGGTGACTCAAACGGTCAAATATAGTCATTTCTTTTAACAACATGTAACGACTTGTTTCTGTCACCTCGACAAACTTGAGTCCGGCGTGGAGGAAGGAGGACTCCAGCAGCTGCTGGACGCTGGCGACCCTCATCCGACTCGGCGATGGCGAGGTGAGAGGGATGGGGGAGTCAACTGGCGAGACGGTTGAGGGGGAGGAGGGAGGAAGGGTAGGCGGGAAGAGTTGGTAGAGGTGACACTCCTGAGGCCGCTGAGTCATCGATCTGAAAGAGAAAATATGAGGAATTGACGTAAGTAATTGAGATTTAGAAATGTGTCAAATGTGTGCATCTGCTAAAGGTGGGAAAGTTTCTCTGAGTCACATTTTTAACCAGGTCATTGAACTTTCCATGAAAAAAAAACAACCACATTTTATTATTCCATTAATAGTATTTTTATGTCTTAAACCATGTCTAGAGGGGATGTTAACCATGTAAATGAAGGGAAAATCTCGTTGCTCTCAACCTTTTTTGGCTCTTTAAAAGAAAACATATCACCAGTTATTCTTTTTTTAAAGGTTTTTTAGAGGCTTGAAGAGGTACAACCATCCAGTAATTAACAAGGGGAAAATATAAATATTGGAGGAAAGTCTGAAGAATTGGCTGAAATTTGTTTCCTACTCTGGTAATCATCTTGAAACCCCCTTGTGGAAGATTCAAACCACTGATTCAGAGTCAAGATGAGACAAATTGCAAATAGATTTGATGTGTTTATGAATTCACTGGTTATATCTATGTGACATTTTACTTTAGCAAACTTTAACAGATAAGGAACTAAAACATAAGCCGGGTGACTTTTCTTGTGATGGACTAAAGAAAACGACCTGTGAGTGTGATCACAACCTAATCACCTTCTCACAGCAGAATACAGGGAATGCAGCTGAGTTGACTCCCAGCCTTTTCAACCTCCATTACATCAAAGAAGAACATTTGGTCCGTGTGATAGTCAAGCAGGGTGTGTTCGCGCGCGCGCGCGCGTGTGTGTGTGTGTGTGTGTGTGTGTGTGTGTGTGTGTGTGTGTGTGTGTGTGTGTGTGTGTGTGTGTGTGTGTGTGTGTGTGTGTGTGTGTGTGTGTCATAACCTGATCTTGAGGAGTGGCTCGACTCGGAGGAGCTGGAAAAGCTTGTTGAGGAACTCTTCAGGATCTGTCGGAACAGAACAGCATGACAGCATTCCTCAGTCTGATCACATGCACACACACACGTACAGCTGCTGTGCTAATGGAGGGGTGGGACAGAAATCCAGAGACACGTGTACCTTTCTCCTGGTTGGTGAAACCTGTGTCTCTATTCGCAGCCTCCAGAAGTCGTCTTAAGGCCATGGTCTTACTGGCACACACATAGCCATACCTTAAAAACACCATTGATATATCATTAGTAGCAAAAGCATTTGCAATAGCACTGTAGTTACTTGTGTATACACCTTTACACACCTTCGCAGGGGGTTGACTATCTCACAGCGCAGCAGGTCCTGAGCCTGACTGGAGTCTTTGTCAGTTTCAGGGTCAGAGGGCCAAAACAACACCCAGTCTGCTGAACTGCAGCAGGAGAACAGACTGTAGAGCAGAGAGAGAAACAGGCATACAGGTGACGACCGGGGAAATATAATAATCTATTTGTTATGTATACATTTCAGCATAATTTACACCTAAACAGCTGTAAGATCAGATTTACCAATGTAGTATCCCAGTGAGGCACAGAATAGAATATTTTTATTATCCGTTAGCTCATGGGAGCAATCCGTGTTGATCCTAACTAGCCACGTCTTCTGTTTATTCTGAATTAACCTGGAAACACAATAAAACCCACCGCTTTATCTACAACACAGACTCTCATAGGAAGGATCAACTAGAGGTTTTAAAAATAGATTTAGTGGCTTTTAGTTGAATCACCATTACATTCATCAGAAGCAAAGAGGAGCTATAAAACTATTACTTTAGGAACATGCTGCATAATATTACAGGTTGAGTAACTGACGTGTTTTTGAATTTTATGTTGATATATTTAATATACTTTTTACCCTGACCACCCTCTCTGTTACTACAGAGTATGTAGCCAGCCTGAGGAGTTACCTGAACAGCGTAGCGTCCAGGTAGCAGGAGTTGAGGTGACCCTGGATGCCTCTCTTCCAGCCCTGGTAGAGCTCACTGGCCTCGTCCCCGTCCACAGGAGGAGTGTTATCCTCCACACGCTCACTTCCCCACTCTGCAAAGGCTGGGAGCCACACAAGAGACAGGGTTACATAATAAAAACATTCATATACACACTCACGTGGCACACAAATATCATGGCTGGAGTGAAGAAGTGTATTTAGATCCAATTCCTCCAATAGCCGTTAGATACTAGGGGTGGGGTGGGGGGGATCGATACAGCATAGTATTGCGATATTTTCTGTGGCAATACTGTATCGATACACAGACGCCAAGTGTCAGTCTGTTATTATATATGTGTTGGTCAGTTTGTCTGCTTGACAATCCCATTTTGCAGCAATAAAATTGAAGTGAGATGAACAAACAGAGAAATGTATCTTCTTAGATAAAACAGATACTGACAAAGCTTCCTTTTGGGGACATCATTTGAACTTGGGAAAAAAAATTGAAGTTGGAAAAAAGCTAATAAATTGCAATATATCACAGAATATTGCAATATGGTTGAAATCGCAATAATATCATATCGTGAGGCCTCTGGTGATGAGCCCTATTAGATACTGGCACTAAAGTCTCTCTTAAAGTAAAAATGTTTTCTCTCACAGTAGTTTAGTAACACCACAACCATGCTTTCCTACCTATAGAGTTGCATCGCTCCACTTGATTGACAGGTGCCTCAGGGGCGGGAAACCTGGAGTCCCGTCGGCAGTTGCGAAGCTTGACAAACAGCCCCTTGTTGGCCGGGCAACGGAAGTGACGTTCACCGAGGTAACTGCCATCTGTACCTGCAGACAGCTCCTGGTCCTGACACACACAATGTTTTTTTTTTGTTTTTTTTTAATCAATGTGATACACTGCGATACAATATCATACATGTCAGTGCAGTGACTGTACTTTAGTTTGCTGTTGTTGGAAGAAGAAAAAAAATGATATCAGAGGAATCCCATGTGTTTATCATGGTTTTCATCTTTAATATAAAAATAGAAGAAACTAAGTGCTGCCAAATGCACACACGGTTAATAAATCATCCAAAAGAAAGAGCTGAATTGTAGAATGGCAGCCACAAAAAATCCAATTCACAAAATGAAACAACTACATCTTCACTCTCGAGCCACAGGCGGTAACAACAGATCAAAATTCAACAATTTCTTTACAAAAAGAAAGCAGCAGAAAAATAAAGCAGTGGGAGTAATTTACTGTTCGCTAGGGTTAAACTAAACCATTCATTTCAAGATATATGTCATCATTATTCAAGATTTTGAAAAGTTACTGCCAGTACCTTTTAAATTTCTTACATTTTTCTACAATTCACATCCCAATGTAAATGCACAGAATAGGACACAAGCTTTTTAAAATTCCAACACAAAGTTCGCGGAAGGTACCGGACATCTGGCCGAAAAGAGTGACATCCGGCAGAATTTCCGGCGGCACCGGAGCAATCCCGGAAGTGGAACGTCGTTGATATAGACTAGCCTTTTGCTAACATTTGAATAATGGATTGTACCTTAAGCTTAAACTATGAAACAGGTATAAAAACTAAGTCGTTTTAGTGTACAACAGCTTAATAAACTTTCAACTTACCAGCTCAATTCCTGCTACTGGCTCTGAAATCCCACTGATCCGTCCAATCCAGCGAATAACCCCAAAAAGCGGCGGGTCGTTCACTTCAACCATTGACCCCACCTCCAGCTCGCCCTCCAGTCCTGCGTCCTCCTTCTCCTCTGCAGCTACACCGTCGAGTGGGTCGGGTATGCCGTTGAGATGCTGCAGCTGGTCGGTGGCGGTCGGCGACGTAGGGCTGCGGGGTATGGGAGGTGGAAGAGGGGGAGGAGGCAGGGCCTTTTGGGTGGGTTTGGGTGGCGGCAGTGGTGGAGGTTTAAGTGCTTGCTTGCTGGGGGGCATCAGGGCAACCTTGGGAGCAGAGGCAGATGGGGACACAGGGCCTGGTTTAGTGACGGGGGGCGGTGCTGGCTTCAGGATGGATTTGGTAATTTGGTGTGGTGGGTTGTGACGGAGGGATTTCGGCTCTGAGGACAAAATGGAACAAGAGTTAGATGTTGCCTGAAATGTTTTCACGCAAAATAGATACAAATAGGTGTAAAGTCTCCGGCATAGGAAGCGTTTTTAGGTTTCCATGGAGCACTTTTACTGCCTCATAAAATATGTTGTTATATAAGAAAGAAGTCAGAGATTTTAATTTGCCACCACTGCCCCACTACAGGAACTATTTTATATGTACTTTTTGGTCTTTAAAAGGTGCTCTAAGCGATGTTGCGCGTTTTTTTAGGCTACAACTGTCCGTGAGCTGCCTGTCCCCTGAACAAACTGTAAAAAAACACAGTCTCTGTAGACAGGCCAGGCTCCAAAAACGCCAACAAAAACAAACTGTGCCAACCTGGACCAGAAACATAACAAACACAGCGTTCCAGCCAATAACCGACAAGAAGGATTTGGGGGTGGGGGTTGGGGGGGTTAGTGCGCGGAAGCACGGAAGAGAGGGGGAGGGGACGGGATGAGGAGGAGGGAGGGGCGAGCTAGCCTCGTTTTGTCTGAAAACCCTTTGAACGTCAACAAGAAGTGCCGTCACCCAACATCTTTTAGAGCACCTTTAAGTGTTGGTGTAAGCTGTTCTTTCGACTTTGAAATCTCCTTTATAACCTAAGCACATAGGTCCTTTTCACAGACATTTTGATGTATCCCTGTAGGAAAAGTACAGCTGTAAATAATAAAATGTATAACAGATAATTTCATTTTAGCTGCTTTCTGTTCCAGTAAGCCATAACACTTAAATATAACTAAACAGTAACCTGAAATAACTTGAACAAATGATTAAGAAAAATAGGCCAAAGGTTAATAAATAGCCATATATCCTGTCAGAGTATCCCTGTAAACAAACAGTAAACTCTTACCTGTTCCCTGATTATAAATGGCTGTCGACTAAGGCTTAAAACGTACTGCGAGTGTACCTGAGGAAACCTTGGTGATTGGCAGAAGTAGTCCATAGAGGGGGGAGGGAATGTGGCAGAGCTTCTCTCCCTTACAAAGGCCGTCCCAGTTACCAACAGGAGCGTCCTGTAACACACGAAGTCAAACACAAAGCTGCAGACACAACTGCTTCTCAAAGAGAAAGGATTCAAATCTAGTGGAAAACTATTCTAATAAACACACAATTGCCCTAATTAGGAATACAGTAATACGTTCTATCACAAAGGCATAGACTGTGCTAGGGATAATGGCTCATAGGTTATTACAATGTATTTCTATCACTTAGAAGGAAAATGAGGATTATCTACATCATCCAACTTCATTTGTAAGCCTGGAGTTTTTTTTCCTACAATTATTTTGGGAATTGTATCCCTTTTTTTATTTTGGGGGGCATTTTCAGCCTTTATTTAGGACAGCTGAAGACATGAAAGGGGAGAGAGAGGGGGAATGACATGCAGCAAAGGGCCGCAGTCAAACCCGGGCCGCCTGCGTCGAGGAGTAAACCTCTATATATGGCCGCCCGCTCTACCAGCTGAGCTATCTGGGCGCCCGAATTTTATGCTTTTTATTAGTGTCGACAGTTGAGACAGATGACAGGAAATGAGGGGAGAGAGAGATGGGGAATGACATGTGACAAAGGTTCAATTGTCTTCATTTTGTGGTTTAAAAAAAAGTAGCTGTCAATGTTTAAGATGATAAATACAACAAAAAATAATTAGAATTATTAATGATAAAAACCTAATCTGGAATCAGACTCTTCATATAATCACGACTTTGTTGTACTGACCAGCAGGACTCCCACGTACATCCCTGACGAGGACCGGCCGGGCAGGAGACCACAGTAGCGCACCTCCCCCCCATAGACATTGTCTTCCAGGGGAAAACACACCCGCTGGCCAACGTGGAACGGTGGCGGCGACGCAGGGCCTCTGGCCTGGACCTGGTTTTTAGCCGTGAGGGGCGCTGACTCCGCTGTCCGAGGGACGATGCCCAAAGCATGCGGCTGAGGAGGGCTGCTGGGACGATGCTGGTGGAAACTAATGTGATGACTGTGCTGCTGCTGAGGAGGATGGCGGTCATTGTTGCTCTGATGCCCGTTGCTGCTGCTGCGGTGGACTCGCTCATGGGGTCGCTCGTGTGCGTCGGGGCCATTGTTGCTAGACCAGTGGCGGAGCCGGATGTGGCTGACCGGGACGAAGAGGGCGCAGGCTTCGGGGCAGGTGAAGAGACGGTGGCCCTTAAAGGAGCCGTTGCTCACTCCTCTACCTACTGCTGAACCCTGCAGAGGAGACAGAGAGGAAAAAACTGTTTTTTTTTTTGTTTTTTTACCTTTCTTCAGGGAAGGTCTCACACCTGCGTGAAGCTGGCCTCCCATGTCATCCAAAAATGATTAAAAACACTGCTATTCATTTGTGCTATGTTTGTGCCGTAAAAAATATTGTTTGTGCGGTTAGGGGTTTTAAGTAATTAAACTTTACATTTTCTGGCCAGTGACGTCATCCAGCCCCCCATTAATGTCCAAATTTCCCCAAAATGGTCTCAATTGTTTGTGCTACGTTTGTGCTGATTTATGCTGTTAAAAGAAACATTTGTGCTATTTCGGTTTTTACGTTATCAGGCTTTATTTGTTACACGGCTACTGATAACGTACAAACTGAAGTAGCACAAATGTTTCTTTTAACGGTATAAATCAGCACAAACGTAGCACAAACGATTGAGACCATTTTGGGAAGATTCGGACATTAATGGGGAGCTGGGTGATGTCACGCGTGTAACCTATAAAGCATTATAATTTAAAAAACATAGTAGCACAAATGTTTTTTTTAACAGCACAAATCAGCACAAACGTAGCACAAACGATGGAGACCATTTTGGAGAGATTTGGACATTAATGGGGGGCTGGGTGACGTCACTGGCCAGAAAATGTAAAGTTTCATTACTTAAAACCCTTAACAGCACAAACGATATTTTTTTACGGCACAAACTGGCACAAATATAGCACAAACGAAGAGCAATGTTTTTAATCATTTTTGGATAACATGGGAGGCCAGCTTCATGCAGGTAAGGTTCACTGAGAGGAAACCTCTCTTTTGCAGGAACGCCCTGATCACATTCACACAGTTCCACATTCATACCTGGAAGGTGTCCAGCACAACCACAGTCTGATCTTTCAGTTGTTAGCGGATGGATTTTAAATTCGGGATTCAAAGGAAACAAGGCATGCATGTGATCCAACATTACTGTATTTCATTTTATAATCACTCTCCTCCTAACGTATCAGAGCTGTATTGTCAAATCACCCAAAACTGAAATCTTAGGGATTAGAACTTTGATGTTAATAGTGTTAAACCCTCAACCCTATGTGGGATGCTAAAAAGATTCTTTGAGTACCTTGAGCTGTACCCCAAAAAGCACAGCGCTGCTCCCTCTGGTGAGCGGTCCAATGTATTTAAGATCTGCCTCCGCAAGCTCGTCATGTTGGCCTATTTGGACCCACAGCGGGTAATCGACAGGCAAAGTAGCAAAATGCTGCAGCTTCCCGGGATTGCCTGGAAAAATACAATGAAAACTAGAGAGGGAGGAAATAACTGATGTACATATGGTGTACATCAAATAAGACAGTATCGAAGTGACAAAAAAATGTGATCTGGCTTTACTTCCCATTTCCCACTTCAAAAAGCCAAATTTTAACTCCGTCCTTAGAGCCTTTATATGTCATGTAAAAAATGTCATGTAAAAAAAATTAAAATAAAAATCCTCTCAATACTTCTAATAAAGTTAAATGTCACACAATTAAAAGTACTTAAGACAACATGTTACACCACAAAAATCTCTTTTAATAATTAGCTACTACTAGTATTTCTTCATTTTTGCTCCTGCTCCCATGTCTATTGATACTACTACTACTACTACTACTACTACTACTACTACAATTGTCATTAATTGGCTACTACTATTACATTCATCATTATTACCACTGTTTTCATGACCAATTGTCCTAGGTTGTTTATTGTTATTACTACTACTAATATTACTTTTGCTTTTATCAATCTTTCTACAACTATCACTGCAATAACATTCCCCATTGTTTCTCCTCTTAACACATGCATGTCCAGTATACTAATACAAGTACATGAGCACAGTACTGTAACACTACTACCAAATAATAATTAATGAATTACTTAGAAGTCTTAGGCGAGCCTCCGGGTCAGATACAGGCTCCAACAGGCCGTTAAGGTCAGTCGGGACTTCAAGCAGGAACCTCCTCTCTATTTTTAACATGATGTCATTGTCTAACACCTGTGGAGAAAACAGGAGGTGGAGAGAAAGACAAATATAAGGGAGAGAAGAGGAAAGGAATTAGGGGTGAGGTACATACATGGCGAAGTACAACACTCAGAGAGAGTGAGATTAGTTCAAAAAGGGTGCCATGATAGGAGGCACACTTTAGGATTTAAAGTGCTCATATTATGCTCATTTTCAGGTTCATAATTGTATTTAGAGGTTGTACCAGCATAGGTTTATGTGGTTTAATTTTCAGAAAACACCATATTTTTGTTGTACTGCACATTGCTGCAGCTCCTCTTTTCACCCTGTGCGTTGAGCTCTCTGTTTTAGCTACAGTGAGGCATCACACTTCTGTATTTTCTTTGTTGGGAGTCGCACATGCTAGTCAGTTGCAGAGTATGAGGGCGTGCCACGCTAGCAGCAAGGCGAGCATTATAACGTGTGTAACAAAGTGACGCATGTTCGTCACAGAAGTAAAGACTGGACTACAACAGAGCTGTTTGGAGCAGTTAGGGTAAGAGTGAACAGTGGAGATAATAAGTCCCTTTGGGGGGGACTTTGGGCTTTTTCACTTTGTAAACCTATAACATGCACAAAAATGTATATAACACAATAAAGGAAAGGGGAAAAGCCAAAAAGCATAATATGAGCACTTTAAAGTAAATAAAATAAATTGATGGTTGGTGCCCGATCTGTCTCACATTATGCAGCCTTTTACAGTGAGAGAATACCAAAGGCCAGGTCTGACCAGTGAGAAATTATTGTAACTCCATCAAAAAGTTTGAAAAAAAAGTATCTTTATTGGTCTTAAATTTAGGGTGTACAAACATTTGTTATCAAAGGAACCATGTAAGGAGGTAATTATTCTTCATAAAACAACCTGAAAAAGATCCCTCGAATGATAGAAAAATATTGGAAGACAATATAGTTCCTCTTTAAAGACAATATAGTTTAGTTGATGTAGCTAGGTTTAAGCTTTCTGTGAGTGATTTTTATAACTTTTCATAACTTTAAATTTCTGTGATTGATTTTTATGTATGTGAAATATATGTGTGTATGTGTGTTTGTTGTGTTATGGTTGTCTAAGCTACTGGATGCCTAAAATTTTCATCGGGATCCATCCATCCATCCATCCATCCATCCATCCATCCATCCACCCATCCACCGTTTTCAGTATCAATTGACCTACAAATGATATCCTTGATACATCATGTTTTTGTTTTGTTTAAAAAGTGCCAGCACATTGTGAAAATGCCCATTATACTTAATATATTACTACTACTATATGACAACGAAAAGCAGCAAATCAGAATTTTTTGCTTGAACAATTACTACGGTATGTGTTAAAATAACTGCTAATTAATTCAATTAATTGTTTACCTTAAAATTAATTATGCCGCCTTGAACTAAAGTAGCTAGGTTATTGTGTCAATACCTTGAACCAAGGGGCGTCACCTCTGTTCTTGCCCGAATCTTGCTCCAGGCATATGTACCCCCGCAGCAGCCGAATGGTACCTTCCAGCTGGTCCTGGACCTTCAGGTCCGTCGAGATCAAGAACATTTTTGGGGGGCGGCGCTTCCTGGTTTGCTCATGGGCCCCTGACATCTTACGCGTGTATTTATAAGGTTATGTAGCCAGTTCGCAGAGAAATTAAATCCTTCATTTTCCTGTAAAATTAAGAAATATAGTTATTTGAAAAACAAACGACAAGAGGGCCGAATTGTCCGCCCACCTAAAGTGACGGTAATGGTTAGCTAAGGTTAACTAAGTAACTAGCTATCGTTCACATTCTTCATTTTTCAAAGAGAAGTCCATCTGTGAAAACCGTTAAAACGGCTACTTTAACATCGACGAACAAACACGTCGTTGACTTTGTTTAAAAATTGTACACTCACCAACTTCATCAACTCCGACCGTCAACATTTCCCCTCACATTTAAAGGAGCTGCGCTTCAATAACAAACCGCATCGTGAAGCAGGAAGCAACGTGACGGATATAAGCGGGAGCAAATAGCAAGTGAGAAAAGTTCAGCGGGGGAGTAGTTTTAGCCAATTAGAGTATCTGTGGGCGTTACCTGTACTGGGGGGGAATACAGTCAAAGGGGGAATTCCACTTAGTTCTTCACAGATAGAAAAGGCACACACACACACACACACACACACGCACACACACACACACAGCACATCAGTGGTTGTATTATTATTTTTAATTACTTTATAAATAAAATATAATACAAATATTTCCCTATACTGAACATACTCAAGCTCTTTTTTATATTCACACTTCATATCATCCATCACAGAAATACTTTAAAGAAAAGAAGTATTTTGTGGACAATCAGCATTCAGATTGTAATGCAGAACTCCCTTTCAAAAATACAACATATTAGAAAGTGCAATGTGGAATTTAAATAATAATAATAAAGAAACCATGATTTAAATCGACACAATAAATCTCTCCGGCTCCAGGCCAGCGGTGAGCATTTAAACCATTGACCACTTACCTTTTTTGGTTTGTGACACCTTAAATAAAATAAAACAGTACTTTATGTACGTTTACATGGGTTTACAGTACAGATATGCATGGGGTGTAAAAACTGTAAACTATGAGTGAGTAATAAGTAGAAATATCCAGGATTTCACAATAAAAGCATAGAATAGAGAACAAATACCATTAAAAAACTAACTTTAAAGAAAGAAAGAAAAAAACTGTGTAAAACGTAAATGCTGTTTTGTAACTTAGTGAAACCACAATGTAGTAAAAAAAAAAAATCAAACCTAAGATAAAATGTTTTTTTGCTTATTTGAATCATAAACTACCTCTATAATATCCGCCATAAAACAACAGTAATCTTTGATACATCTAAGACTGATACTTCTTTTTGTCCAATACATTAATCGTACATGAACAGTGTTGGACAGTGCATGTGATTCAGTTGAGTGTACCAAAATAAAAAAGTATAATTTGAGATTATATGTTCTCAGAAACATCATAATACAGTGAAAAGTGTTATGACCCACCTACTCTAGTTTCACAGGATAACCCAGATACAGTACAAATACAGATAGCAACATGGTTTGCCAATAAATGGTCCATGAGTAGACAGCTCTCTGCTTTCAGTTGAATTGTAGTCTTCATTTAACCGATCAGGATTTTATTTAGTGTCTTATCCAAAAGACAAAGGCAGCTCCTCCATGGATGTAAATGATTAAAGGAACACACCGACTTATTGGGACATTAGCTTATTCACCGTAACCCCGACAGTTAAAGTCGATACATACCCTTCTCATCTCAGTGCGTGTCGTAACTGTCTGACGGCTCCACCGTTAGCTTAGCCTAGCACAGATCCTGGAGGTAACCGGCTCCAACTAGCCTACTGCTCCGAGTAAGTGACAAAATAACAGCAACATGTTCCTATTTACATGTTGTGATTTGTATAGTCACAGCGTGTACAAATAATGTCACTTGAGACACAGCCATCTTCTAACCGTATATAAACTGGGAACTATATTCTCAGAAAGGGAAGCAGTGCTACTTGGGCGGAGTAATACGCTTGCAGCTCTGCTGAGCGCTACTTGGGCGGAGTGATATGCTTGATAGCTCTGCTGAGTGCTACGTGGGCGGAGTGATATGCTTGATAGCTCCACTGAGTGCTACTTGGGCGGAGTGATACGCTTGCCGCTCTGCTGAGTGCTACTTGGGCGGAGTGATATACTTGATAGCTCTGCTCAGAGCTGCAGCGTATCACTCCGCCCAAGTAGCACTGCTTCCCTTTCTGAGAATATAGTTCCCAGTTTATATACGGTTAGAAGATGGCTGTGTCTCAAGTGAGGTTATTTGTACACGCTGTGACTGTACAAATCACAACATGTAAATAGGAACATGTTGCCGTTATTTTGTCACTTATTTGGAGCAGTAGGCTAGTTGGAGCCGGTTACCTCCAGGATCTGTGCTAGGCTAAGCTAACGGTGGAGCCGTCAGACAGTTACGACACGCACTGAGATGAGAAGGGTATGTATCAACTTTAACTGTCGGGGTTACGGTGAATAAGCTAATGTCCCAATAAGTCGGCGTGTTCCTTTAACAGTGATACATCTTGGTTTCAGCATTAAGTCAGTGCAGATGTTGGTGATGAATACAGGTAGTGACAGGTTAGTTCATAAGACAGACCCCATTTGGTACACCAGGTTCATTTAAACAAACACTAACAAGCATTTGAAGCTAATATTTGGACCCACGTCTGAGTGATAGATCTGTGCAGCATCTGATTGTGGAGGTCAGAACTGAGGAGACGATCGGTCCGTGTTAATAAAGTAGGTGGTGAGTTCCCCTTTGCCCTTGACGTTGACTATTCCTCTGAGAGTGACGGTGTATCCCACGCTCTCGACCATCTGGGCTGTTTCCTCCGTCACCTGGGTGCAGAAAGAATAGTACTAGTACACAAAGAATGCGTGAGGTTTCAGTGTCTCCATGAATCCATCCATTTTTTTTTGACTCAATAAGCCTAGAGCTAATGAATACACCTGACATGCAGTGTTTCATGTGTGATACTTTGCATCCACTGATCCATTCACAGTGACTGACAGTGAACTTATACATTTGAGCCACCTCCACCCTTCCTACTGACCTGTATCTTGTCCAACACTCCTGTGCTGTCCATCCTGCTGGCCACATTAACAGAGTTCCCCCAGATATCATACTGAGGTTTATTAGCTCCAATCACCCCTGCAATCACTGGACCATGGTTTATTCCTGCAAATAAACAACAGGGACGGATGATTAAATGTAAACATAGAACATGCTCTTTCCTAAAATTCCTTGAATGCACCAGAAAATATTAAGATAGAAAATATTTGTGTGATTTCTTTGCCACTTTCTTTATTCCATCTCACATTTTAATATACATTTGTTAGTACAGTTAAAACACTAAAGTGGTGCACAGGAATCTGCAGTCTATACAAATTATATTAAGAAAATAAGGAGAAAGAATACCCAACTGGACGTTTTGAGTCAGTATCGAATGAATCCAGTGTATGCAATGTTATGAGTTTGTCAGAATTAAAGCAACAATAGAGAACTTTTCCCGCTTCGGTCCCCCTACAGGTTGTCTCATTTGAACTACAGTTCGCGCTACCCGATCTGGCAAACTTGCATTATGTAATGTAATGGACAATTCCACTTCCAACCTGTAGGGGGACCAAAGCGGGAAAAGTTCTCTAGTGTTGCTTTAATCTAGAATACACTCACCGATCCTGAGTTTGAAGCTGTTAAAAGAGTGTGTGTTGATAAGCTCCAGTTTGCCCATCAGAGCGATGGCAAACTCCACCATGGAGCGCACATGGCTGTAGGACACCTCCACTTTCTGTAAGGGGAGCCAGAGATCATGTTAATGTAGGGCAGGGTATCTTAACTAGATCATTTGATTTACATCGCAATGATTGTTTTGCAAAAGTAGGTTAAAAGTTATCACAGACATTTGTTGATGGAGTAAACAAATCAGGCAAACCTTTTGTTCGTCCCGTTGAGGAGCGTGTCTCAACCCCGCAGCAGCCATGTACGTACTGCCGATAGTCTTAATCTTCTCCACTGAACAGAATTTGGGCTTTGAGAGAATCTGCATGAGAGAAATGAAAATAGAGAGTATAGTTGGAGACACAGACTAAATATAACACTGGCAGGATATAATCATATCTTCTTCCTCGTACCTCATCAAAGTCTGATATGATCTCGTTGAGGAAGCGCAAACACTCCAGACCGTCCCTGTTGGCACTGCTCTCGCTGTAAAACTCTTTGAACTGAGGCACCGAGGCGAACATCACACACACACAGTCATATGACTGACTGTACAGGTCCTGAAACACAGTTTCCAAAAGTAAAATGACTTAATTTCAAGATATCATGCATTCTGCAAAATTTGCAGCCAGAAGTTAATAGTCAAACCTGTATAGCTCCTTTTTGAACATAAATGTTCTAAAAAAGATTTTTTTAACTCTAAAATGAGCTGAAACCATCACCTCAATGACAGCAAGTGTCAATTATTGTCTCAATGATGGATTTCTAATTTTGGAATGAACCCTTTCAAACAGGTTAAAGGGTTAAGGTAGTATAAAAACTAGGGCTGTCAAAATACCGTAACGCGTTAATTTCGATTAATTAATCTGAGAAAAAATAGCGCGTTAAAAAAAAGAACGCAGATTAATCCATGCCATATTGACCTTTCACCCAGAGCCGTTCTAGCCACCATTCAACTGTTTCATTTCTAGTTTCTTTAACTGTCTATGGTTAACACTACACTCAACAGCAGGTAACGTTAGCCTTCCACTAGCTAGTAGCTGGATTAAACACGGTTAAAATGCTGACAGCAAACGCTAAACGGTGTAAAGTTTGACCGTATTTCTGTCATTGTCAGAAAAACACCGATGGAGATGGTGCGTTCAATGAAACTGGTAATCTACAGCCTCACGGTGCATTCGCAGTTTTTGTAAAATACCCTTTTGAATTTATTTCCTCAGCATATTAGGTCATATTGTTGATTGTTATATATATATATATATATATATATATATATATATATATATATATATATATACTGTATGGTCATTATTTGAACAGTGAAAATAATAATAAAAATAGTTTTTTTTAACTTTAATGTCACTAATGCTGATTATTCATTGATTCATTTGAATTAAAATATTTAAAATACTTTCACAGCAAAAATTATGTATGCAATTAATTTAGATTAATTAATCATAGAGTCTGTAATTAATTTGATTACATTTTTTAATCGATTGACAGCCCTAATAAAAACACATTCTCATATAAAGACAGGCATTTCAATGTCACAAAATCAAAAAAGAAATTCTCAAAATTTCATAATTTTCTTAAAAGACATGCTTTCAAATATTTTCGCAGCTAACTTTCTTGTGATCTAAAATGTATTATGCCTTATAATTTCAAACAAATGTCACATTCTGTGTAGTAGAAAACGATGAATGAAAGTTGGCATGGCTAACAGTGTGGCAGGATAACCAAGGAACAAAATGGACTGTACATCTAATTGCCGTGTTGTGTTTTCTTTACCTGGTTGCGGACAGTTTTGCCTATAAAGAAGGAGGCGACATGGAGCGGCAGGACGTTCTGAAGGAGGAGCTTGTTGACGTTCTCCATGGTCTCCATCTCCTCTCTCTCCGTCTTGAAACAGCGGTCCAACAGGAAGTCTACGCGGCAACCCAGCTCGTCCTGACAGAGGACACAGAGTACAAATAAGCATGAACAAATTTGCATATAAAATCATTTTATTTCAAAATCCTTCTTTAAATGACAGAAAATACATACTGTATACTCATTTGTGAAAAACATACCTGTCTGGCCAGAATGAGGCATACAATGTAAAAGATGACCAGCCAAACCCCGGACATGATCTGAGGGTCCTTCAGCACTCCCGGTCTGCAGAAAAACACATTCACATATTTAGAGCCATACTCACTCTTTTTTCCCCCCTTCCATTACATAATTGCTCAGACAAGAGTGTCTTGTGTCTCTCAATCAATGGGGCCTAGACCCCCACGCAGGCCTCTTGCTATAGAAAGCTCTTGAATAAATGATGGTGAATGGAAACTCCAGACAAGGATTCACAATCTGGAGTGGCAGACAAAAGGCAGGAAATTTAACACCTTGGCTAAGCAAGACCGACAGTGTGATGACTAATAGATAGCAGTGAATGAATGTAGACGAGTGGAAAGTGAACTTAGGCAAGATTACTGTGTGACCTTGTGGACAGCTAGCAGGCTTGAGCCCATATATATACAGTGTTTCCCCTACGTTGATTTGCAAGTGGCGCACCGCCACAGTTAAATTTCTGCCGCCATGCCACGGTGTCAATGTTGATTGTCGGAGAATAGCGCGGACACGCGCTTCACAGGTAGAGCACAAACCCAGCCCCCTGTCTCTATTCACATGCCGGGATTCTTGCCTGCGCGCCACAACACATGCAGCCGAGTTGTGTGTGTGCGCGTTAACGTTACCGCACACACACACATCTAAAACACGCGCAGCACCTGACTGGGAACGATACCGAGGATTACCAACGGGGGGTTGACATACCTGCCACCACAGCTAAAAAAAATCCTAGGGGAAACACATATATATATATATCTCGCAAGGATCCTGGAGGGAGCCTGGGAGTATGCCCATCTGGTCTACATGTGTTTTGTGGATCTGGAGAAGGCATATGACCGGGTCCCCCTGGAGATACTGTGGGAGGTGCTGCGGGAGTATGGGGTGAGGGGCCCATCCAATCTCTGTATGACCAAAGCGAGAGCTGTGTCCGGGTTCTCGGCAGTAAGTCGGACACGTTCCAGGTGAGGGTTGGCCTCCGCCAGGGCTGCGCTTTGTCACCAATCCTGTTTGTAGTATTTATGGACAGGATATTAAGGTGTAGTCGGGGTAGGGAGGGGTTGCAGTTCGGTGGGCTGGGGATCTCATCGTTGCTCTTTGCAGATGATGTGGTCCTGATGACATCATCAGCCTGTGACCTTCAGCTCTCACTGGATCGGTTCGCAGCCGAGTGTGAAGCGGCTGGGATGAGGATCAGCACCTCTAAATCTGAGGCCATAGTTCTCAGCAGGAAACCGATGGAGTGCCTTCTCCAGGTAGGGAATGAGTCCTTACCCCAAGTGAAGGAGTTTAAATACCTTGGGGTCTAGTTCGCGAGTGAGCGGACAATGGAGCGGGAGATTGGTCATAGAATCGGTGCAGCTGGGGCGGTATTACATTAGGCTCGTTCGAGATGAGCCAGATCTGCGCAGAATTGATCACCGGTGATCGCCGCCTGTTGCATGCCGGTTACATTTGTGTCCGACTTGATCCCGACTTGCTCTGACGTCATGCACACGTAGGCAACGATAATCTCATGAGAGCAAGGCGGCCGCAGTTCTGAGACGCAGGTAGCACAGTTGCTTTTCACCGACTGCAAGACCCAGGCGGACACAAGGCATGCTGGGAAACGCCGGCTTCTCAGCTGATCTAACAGCTGATTGGTTCAGAATCGACAACATGATGAAGTTTTATGTAAACTTTTTTATTGATTTTGAATCTGAGGGATTTGAACTGCCATTTGTCTAATTTAAAGGCTTATTCTGTACAAATCACATGCTGTGTGGCTGACAGTTATGTTTGGAAGTCAGAGAGACTAAATCTGTTCAGATTACAGATCATCTACAGTCTGTTGTTAATTAAAATCAGCAACAGATCACATGTAGAGCATATTGACAGCAACTCTGTCATAATAAAAACAACTGGAGACTGTGTACAAGCTGATATATGGGTCTGATAACATTTTATTAAATCGGAATCGGACCACAATGTTTCTATGACTTCCTGTTCAGCCTGCAGGCTGCTGGAATCGGCTGGAAACTGTTCGACTTCACAGCAAATTTTTGTCACCGCCCCCCCCGCTGCTGCCGCCTGCTCTTCTCTACTTTAAGGGCGAGACGAAAAGAGAGCTGAGCCAGAAGGCAAAGCTCTCGATCTACCGGTCAGTAAGCGGTAAGCGGATGAAGATGGATGGATGGAGGGATATACAGTATATATATATATATATATATATATATATACACACACACAGTCATGTAAAAAAATTAGGACACCCTATGAAATCATGTTTTTTTTTAACATATTTAGACATATGGATATTTAATATCCATTTTAGCAATACTGAGAGATTCAAGTAATATAACAAAACTGAAAGTAAAACTGAACAAAACACTTTTTAAAACTTTCTGTAAAATGTAATGAAATAAACGTGCAATTTCTGGTGAGGAATACATTAGGACACCCCCACATTTTTTCCCACTTAAAATGGCTGAAATCACACACAGGTGCATCACATCAGGTGCACATGATTAGAACATAGTAACTCTAATTGCCCTATTTAAACCTCAGACATTCAGTTTGGTGTGCTCCTGACTGTTGGCGTGAGCGTGAACACCATGGTGAGATCGAAAGACCTGTCTGAGGCTTTCAGAAAGAAGATTGTTGCAGCTTATGAGTCTGGTAAGGGATTTAAAAAGATCTCAAAAGAGTTTGAAATCAGCCATTCCACTGTCTGCAAAATAGTGTACAAGTGGAGGACATTCAAAACAACTGCCATCATGCCCAGGTCTGGCCGTCCAAGCAAGTTCACCCTGAGAGCAGACCGCAAGATGCTAAAAGAAGTCTCCAAAACGCCTAAAATGTCATCACGGGACCTACAGCAGGCTCTGGCAACTGTTGATGTTAAAGTGCATCTACAATCAGAAAGAGACTGCACAAGTTTAATTTTCACGGGAGGTGTGCAAGGAGGAAACCTTTACTCTTAAAGAGAAACACTTAGGCCAGACTGAAGTTAGCCAGAGAGAACGTAGACAAAGAACAGGACTTCTGGAATAATGTTCTTTGGACAGATGAGTCTAAAATTGAATTATTTGGACACCAGAACAGAGGACAAGTTTGGCGCACACCAAATACAGCGTTCCAGGAAAAGCTCCTCATACCAACTGTGAAGCATGGAGGTGGAAGTGTCATGGTTTGGGGATGCTTTGCTGCAGCAGGACCTGGCCAGCTCACCGTCATAGAAACCATCATGAATTCTACAGTGTATCAGAGGGTGGTTGAGCAACATGTGAGACCATCTGTAAGAAAATTAAAGCTGAAGCGGAACTGGACCCTGCAACATGACAATGACCCTAAACATACCAGTAAATCCACCAAGGACTGGCTGAAAACTAAGAAATGGAGAGTCCTGGAATGGCCCAGTCAAAGCCCAGACCTTAATCCCATCGAGATGCTGTGGGGTGACTTGAAACGGGCTGTACATGCAAGAAACCCCTCAAACATCACACAGGTTAAAGCATTCTGCATTAAGGAGTGGGGCAAACTTTCCTCAGACCGATGTCAGAGACTGGCAGAGGGTTACAAGAAGCGTCTCACTGAAGTTATTTCAGCCAAAGGGGGTAACACTAGGTATTAGGGGGAGGGTGCCCTAACTTTTTCCTCCGTTAGAATATGCATTTATGTTGATGTCTTTTGTTTTAATGAGTAAAACAATGTTATTTTCTGCTGTTTACCTGCAATTAGATCACTTTCTTTTCCAGACATAAATAAAACAAGATTAGACATCAATATGTGAACATTTCTTAATGAATAACTGAATATTTAATGGGGTCTTAATTTTTTCACGACTATCGAGATAGATAGATATATATAGATAGATAGATATATATAGATAGATAGATAGATAGATATATATATATAGATATATAGATATATATATATATATATATATATATATATATATATATATATATATATATATACACACGTACATGCATCTTATTTGTCACAGTTTGTCTATTACATATGTAACATATTACATACAGTATTTAACTTTTTCCCAAAATGACTGTACAGTATGTTATGACTGTAGCAGGGTCACCATGAGGTTAAAAAGATTATTCTTGAAGTTTTTATATGGTTATTTTCTGAACTTTGCCTTTACGTAACCTTTCTTTAGGAAAGTACTATATACAGTCCCTCCAGAAAAACGCAGAGTTTTTTTGTGATTGTTGCGGGCAAAAATCCTTGATTATGCGGCACATTTTCTTAAAAAATGCGATGGAATATGCGGAATATTTATGCAATTTTATACGATGAAATTGCGGGAACTTGCGGGAACTTGCAAAAACTGCAGTTTGATGAAAAAGAAAAAATAGTGATTCCCCCAACACCCGAAATTACGTCACTTCATAGCGTTCCCATGGCAACAGGGAAAAAGGGCTGCTCTTGTGTGAAGTAAACGCAACATTTTAAAAAATGCGGCCCCGCATAAATATGCAGACTTTGGGTGATTATGCATTGAATTCTGCGAACGCATAATCGCGTTTTTCTGGAGGGACTGTATATAAATAAATCTTTACATTCTTACTTTTATGGCCATAAATCGAACTAAGAAGCAGTTTGAGTCATTATCAAGTTAAGTGCCGAGTAATCGTTTCACCACCAGAAGGCTGCTCATTGCTGTTTTAAGTCTTTTGTCAATATTACATGTGTCAATATTCATAATCAGGACTTCATTTGGCAAAAAAAGGAAAAGAAAACAGAGTTGCCCTGCAGCTGCTTCATTGTAATTTTCAAAACAATGTTAAGGCACATTAAGCTACGTAGAACCCCAGGTGTTTCCATGTGATTGCATTTGCAGTGTCACTCACTTGGTGTTGTTGTTGTAAAGCAGGTTAATGAGGCAGTAGGACCTTGGCGCGTAAACATAGAGGAAGAGGGCCAGGTAAACCACCACCGCCAGGGTGAGCAGCAGGACCTTCACAGACATGCTTGTCCTGACGAACACGATCACTCCTAGCATGGCCAACAGGCAGCAGTAGAGGTAGTACTAGATAATTTGAAGAAAGGAGGAGAAAAAAATGTGTGTTGCGACAAGGTATGTAGGTGTGATGTTCATAGACTGTATAATATTAATGGACAAAGCATCCGGTTCGGCGAAGTGCTGCAAATGCGGAAATGTCTTAAACCTGCATTCTATCTGAATTCCAGCAGGGGAAGACACGTGTGGTTGCAAAAGGAGGTCGGTTTCTGTAGAAGTCTATGAGAAAAGTGACCCACTCACTTGATTTATTACCTCAGTAAACATCTTCATAATGAGTTTATGGTCTCAATCGCTAGTTTTAAGTCTTCTGCAATACAGAATGATGTTCATTTTTTAATTTATGGTCTCCTTGATTTAAAAATCGTCGATAAAGCAGGGGGTGTTTTAGGGCGTGGCTATGATGTGATTGCCAGTGAAAGTGTGTAAGGTAACGTAGAGTGTAAGCAGCTCCTCCCTCACTCCTCCCTCACATCCGCAACCAGGATGGCTGCGCCCGTAACGGCAAACTCGATGACTCATAGCAGATCTCCACCGATCTATGGGTGAGATCACACATGCTCTGTCCATTAATATTATACAGTCTATGGTGATGTTTAAAGCTTGTATTGAAGCGCTCAACATTCAAACTAATAAAGAACCAATAAAGAGCCTTTGTTGGAGTTATAAACTATCTTTTTGAAGGTAGAGAGAACTTGAGGGTGCAGTTCTCCTTTTATAAGTGAAAAAGAATAAAGGTTGTCATCTCTGCCACAATTATTACATTACACCCTACTAAGGTTCACCAAACATGTACCTACACCATGTCATCCAAACAGCCATACACCATCCATGCACACATTTACCCTATATATGACTTGCACATTTGTACATTCAATTTCAATCACACCAACATTTAACATAACTGTATACATTGCCTGTGACTGTCTGTAAGTATGTTTGTATATGTAAGTGTATTGTTTACTCTATTTGTCACCTTTTTGTTACACAGTATCTCCACAAATAATTGTATTATAAAAATGATGAAGGCAAAATATTGTTTTGCCCTTCAACAGCAAAAAGAAAACTGACTGTTCATCAAGAGCTGAGAGATGGCTGACGTAGTCTACTAAAGGCCACCTACAGACATATGAGGGGGGCGCTACATGCATTATCTGTAAACTAAGTTACCTAACTAATTCTGTACTTTTAGATAAAGAAATGCAGCTTGTAATAGAGTATACTGAACAAATGAATAATAGCCATTTGTGCTCCTTTGTTTTGCCTTTTGATTCTCAGGGTTTTGTGTGTGTATGTATCTATGTATCTTTTGTTTTGCTTCTTCCGTCCTGTGCATGTGAAAAATGAAATGAACTGAACAAGTGCTAAAAATTACAACATGTCACGGATGACATTGAATGGTTCAAGTTTTTAAAGTACTGTGTTACATGCAGTTCACTAAAAGGCAAGTGATAAATCAGGCCTAATTACAGCATGACAATATTTTCCTTTAGGAATTATAAGCCATGTAATAAGAGGAAATATTGATTAATAACATGGTGAAATGTTAATCTGGAGGTATTTACAGGCACAGTGTAGAGTTTGAGACCCTCCAGCTCGGTCCTGTTGGTAATCGATGTGCAGTTGTTTCCCGGGAGGAAGACCTGAGAGACAAAAACAGGAGGACAACAACCGAGAAAAAGTGATTGATAAATATATCTATTAATGACAGGAAATAGAACAAGAAGGACAATTATGACAGAATAACTGGCAGGCAGAGGAGGAACTCACAATGTTGAGGATGGCCATAAGCAGGGTGATGAGAACACAGAGAGTGACCACAAACAGACGCAGCGCCGACTTGGTGGAGACGCCACGGGACAGCCCCGAGATCCACTGGACATTCAACGGCATCTTGGATTGCCACTTCTGAAAACAAACATACATTCAAAAATTTAAGACAGACATGTTGATATAAAATGAAACTAACTAACGATAACCAGTGAATGTCAGGAAGATAAGAACCTTTCTAAAAACTTGCAGTACACTAAAGGTGCACTATGAGTTCCTGAATGACGTCACTTCTGTTGACGTTCCAAGTAAATACCAAACAAAACAGAGCAAGATCGCCCCTCCCCCCATGTTTCCATAACTGTCATGACTAAAGCCTAATTTATACTCGTGCGTAGAATCGATGGTGTAGAGACGCAGAGGGGTCTGTGTCTACGCTGGACGCCGTAGCCTGACGCGCACCTCTTGAAAAATGTAACTATGCGTCGCAGCGACGCACGTCGCTCGCCCGTGGCCTGGTAGCGTTGCATTTCCCCAGACTCATTTCCTGGTTCTCCTTCTCCATAAACAACATGAAGCTAACCGCCGTCACTCTCTCACTTCCTCCTCGCTCTAAAACACACTCCCCACAAACACACACACAAACACACACACACACACACACACACACGCCGGCTGGACGCACACACCAGCGCACAAGTATGAACATCAGGCCACTATGTAGGCTACGGCGAAAGCTCTGCGTGGAGCCTCCGCACAACCATCAAAACCCCTTACCTGACTAACTGTCACTGACCCCCCCCCCTCCCCCAACCATCTTGCCGGTGATTGGCTGGAATGTGGTTTGTTGTATTTTGGTGCACAGCCTGTGCCTCTAGTGTTTGTTTGATGTTTACGACCCCTGTGTTGTCTCCCGAGACCGGGCAGCTAGCGGTTCAAGAAGAGATGCCTACCATTTGAGACAAAAATTAAATTGCGCTGAAACCACGCAGGAACTCATAGTGCACCATTAAAGGTAATAATCAGCAATAGTGTACACACAGTATGTAGTGCCAATACATACAAAACCACCAGCAACAAATGAATGACCTTAAATCAGTTATTTGCATCTTGAATTTATGCTTACATAAGCAGAAGAATGTTGTTTTTTCACTTCATCTACAGTAGCATTTTATTTAGATGCACCTGCTTTCATCTGCTGCTGTTGAACAAGCTACTGACACTTAACCGGATCACTTGTTCATATGAAACTCTGTACTTCTTACCGACACAATACCAACATGTTCATTTACCTCCAAGTATCCAGTGAAAGCGATGGACAGAAGCAGCACCAGCACAGGGAAGGTTGCACCGTACGACACTGCCATCTCAAAGTTACTGGGAGGGTGGCACAATTGACAAGCAAATAAAGATGCGTGTATACGAGTTGGTGGAAGTATTCAGATCCTTTACTAAATTGAAAGTAATAATACCACACTGTAAAAATGCTGCAAAATGCTGCAAAAGTTCTGCATTGAAAATGTAACTCAAGTAATAGTATGTAAGTAAATAAAACATAAAATAAAACATCACATTTTATAACTACAAGTATTTTGTGTGCAAAAATCTTAATTTGTAAAGTAACTAAAGCTGTCAGATGAATGTAGTGGAGTAAAACGTATAATATTTCGCTCTGTAGCAGAGTAGACGTAGAAAGTAGAATGAAAGTAGCAAGTAAAGTACAAGTACCTCAAATTTGTACTTAAGTACATGAGTAAATGTACTTAGTTACATTGCACCACTGCATGTGTATGCAATGGTGAGCAAGAGACTTAATTTTACTTTGAATGAATTCAAAACTTAAAGGGATATTTCACAGATTTAGCATTCAGCTTTGTATCAGTAGAACCCCGGTAGTATTTCTGAATGACCGTCCGTCCCTCCCTCATGTCCCCCTGAGACAGGAGATATCTGCATTGGGGGGTCTGGAAAAAATCTTTCGATGACGTAAAATGACGATTTTTGCGTCATCGGAAGATTTTTTGGCCAGAGCAAAAGACTACAACCAGTAGTAGGACCTACTTCCGCATGTTTTAAACCTGCCCATCACCCAAAGCGAGCCGATCTCAGCCGGAAAAAACCCGAAATGTCAGCCATCTTGAATCCTCGCTAAACAGGGCTCTGCTCTATCTTCTCAGCAGCAAACTTTTACAACAATTATGTGCATTCAAACTACCGCACGTGTACCACCGGGATACATCGCTACACAGCAGAGAATATGCAGGAAACGTTATTACAGTTGGAATAATCGGCACACTACGAGAGCTTCGCCTGCACGGAGACCAGCACGGAGACCAGCGGACTCGCTCGATGCCCGAGCCGGGTAGGGGACATCCTCGTCGGCTAGGTGGGAAGCTAACGCTAGCCGCCACCTGTCCCATCAATCCTGCTTGCAAGTGTCCGTTCATTAAACAACAAACTGGACTACATCCAACTTCAACGATGCTCCCAACGCGAGTTCAGAGACTGTGTTTTTTGCTTTCGTGGAAAAAACATGGCTGAACAACAGTGAACCAGACTGTCCAGCTACCAGGCCTGCTAGCCCTCCGACAATCCGAGCTAGAGATGCTCTGTATGAAGGTGAGCTGTGTTAACACGGACTGGTGCAGAAATGGGGTGATTTGTATCCAACTAACTGCTAACCGCTGGAGTTTGTGACTGTTACATGGCGACCATTCGACATTCCACGCTAATTCATGGCTGTGTTTATACTCGGTGTTTACAGCCCACCAAGCCTAATGCTGGTATGCTTAGCTGAACTTTACGGAGCCTATAATGTGTGTGTGCACTAAAGGTAGCCTGTTTCGTATGTCGTTTTTATATAATGTCGTTTTTATATATTTTAAATGTGTAACACCACTTGAGCCACGATGAAATGTTGTTTTGTGTATATTGTTGAAATAATAATAAAACACATTGAGGTGAGTTGAATGCCTCGCTGTCTGTCTGTCAAGCGGTAGGTGTGGCTTGGGAGTGGACTCAAAGCAGCGAAGCGAAGTGCATTCTGGGATTTGGTGTATTTCATCCATATGAGCCAAAAACAAATATTCTGGCTTTTATCGGCCTAGAAGGCACCAATTACATTTTTTTTTTCACATTTCTGCTACATAAGTGACCCAATTTAAAGATATATTCAACTTTCCAGCGGTGAAATATCCCTTTAATGAGTATAATCAAGTGAAAATGAACTGTGAATGGGACCGAAGTGCTACTCACTTCTTGGAGACAAGTATCTGGACGGCGAAAAGAGTGACGAAGATCAGAGCTATGCAGCTCATTGAATGGTGTATACCCTTTACCTCTGAAAGGCGGAACTGGAACACAAACACACACACACACAGACATTAGACAAACAGAGAAATAATCAGACACACAGGCACACACACGCACGCACGCACACACACACACACACACACACACACACACACACACACACACACACACACACACACACACACACACACACACACACACACACACACACACACACACACACACACACACGCTGTACATCCTGCTTGTTTCTGCTCTTTCATGCATACATACTGCCATATTTATGTCTTCTTAAGTTAGACCAGAGAATGAAGCTACCTCTCTCTCCAGGCTCAGGTCGTTGAACAGCAGAGTCAAACAGTTGAGCTTCTTTGCTCTCCTCCTTAATGAGAAATCAAAATCAAAGGATGCATGATTGGACAAGAAACTGGCAGGTTTATTCCCAAAATAAGAAGTACAGCCTGAAAAACATAGTAGTAGTAGTAGTAAAATATGAAGAAAAATAATGGAATTACATATTTTTTACAAAGATCAACACGGCCTAAAATTTCAGAACTTATATTCCCAAATTCAATTTGAACTAGCAATGGTTTGATGTTTTTCACAAAAAAAGAAGTAGCTCGAAAATGTTGGCCAAAACAGAAATGGCTCGTCTTTTTTCTCCTGGCATATCTCTAATGATTATCTACCAACTAAAAACTATTTGCAACGGATGAACACTTACCCTGCATTATTCAGTGGGTCCAGTGATCCCAGTGATCCCCTGACACTATTATCCACAACCAAACTGGAACAAAACAAGAACACATTAGAAACAGCTTCAACCAAAACAATATATAATGTAGTAGATTTAAAAACACTCATCTAACAACCAAAAAGAAGATGCACCAAATGTGATGTTTTGCTTTCTGTTGTGTAATATTCACTGTGAATGACAGAAAACGGCATGCTTTATTCTTATTCTACTTCAGTTAATAATGCTGGTGTACTAAATTTCTCAGGTGTTTTCAATATATCTGGGAACTTACCAGTTGGAGTTGTTCTGGTGAGGTGGTCCTTCCTGAAGCAAACACACACACACACACACACACACACACACACACACACACACACACACACACACACACACACACACACACACACACACACACACACACACACACACACACACACACACACACACACACACACACACACACACACACACACGCAGTGAACAAAATGCATGACCTAAGGACACAATATGTACTGGAAGCAGCACAAATACATACTGCAGAAAGCTGTGACTGGTTCATGGCATAATTGGTGGGGACTTTTTTCTTCTTGGAGGGTGTGGCATTAGGGTCGCTTAGGTCTGCGAAGGGGTGGATAGTCCGCCAAGACTGCAGGTACTCCGACATCCGGATTGACGCTCGCAGCCTGGTCTCTCCTGATGTAAGAGTGTTTGCCTGAAATTAGGATGGAGATGACTTTATTTTACTTTACTTTCCCCCCCCTCAGGAACTGTCATTTATTCCTGCATTTCCCTTCCTGAAGCTAGATCACAGCAGAGAGAAAGATGCCCATGTAGTGCATACAATAATGATTGATCTGTAGAACAAGTTTTCCCTCCTCTTGTCAAAAGTCAGCTTTTCAAAATTAAGGTTAATCTGCTTTCCTTTATACACACATACAGTCTATGTCAGGAAGTTGCATACTTAGACTGCCTAACCAGAAACTTGATACCTTAGTTTGTCAATTATGTAATCAATTATAAGTACAATTAAACATTTTTTTCTTTTTCTTTCATAAAGTTTAATTTTGAAAGCACAACTTCAATAAAAAAGTAATGCGTAAATAATGAGCACACCTACCGATTTAGGTTTACTGGAAATGCTGTTTGGCTTGCAGGGGTCAATCACCAGGTACGTTTTTCTTCCTTCAAGAAGAGGATCCCGACTCCCCCCATCCCCGTTCTCCACTGTATATGCTCCGTTTAAGTGCTGCATTGTCTCCTCTGTGATGTGGACCCGCCTATTAATAATAGTAGTATTAATAACAGTAGAGAAAAGTAGAGAGGCAACACAACTCAAAGTGTATCCTCCATCATCACCACACCTTCTTTATCATCTGCACCGACTCAGAATTTTGATTATCTCTGAGCAGATTTTGAGATTTTCTCACCCAGGAAGACCTCCAGACTCCATATGGTTGGCTAACGTGACGTCATGGGACCACACGTCGTACTGCCACTTCTGCAAGCCAATCACACCACAGAGCACGTTCCCACTGTGAACACCCACCCGCATGCTGATCTCGACCCCCGTCGCCTCTCGCAGTTTACTACAGGGAGACAAAAGTATGAGTAAAATCATATACAAAAAACAACAATATTCACTGATGCTAACTTCTGGCACTCATTTTTGGACTATGAAGTTATTTGAAAAATGACTTACTTTTGGTGCTTAAGTTACTTTAATAAACTATATCTCTCACACTGTTTTATGTATCCCGATGAAGAGGGTACAATTAGTGAGGGGACATTAAATATTCAAATTTAAGTGGATCACGACACAATGACAGGAAATATGGTGCAGGTCTTTGCGACCAAACACATATAGGCATGAAGGATATATACACAAAATATTTTTCTCTTTCATCTAATTTTTCTCTCAACATTTTTAAGAAATCAATTTTAAATTTCCTAAAATCCCCACTGAATGCAACAAAAAAGCCAAAAGAAATATTTCCACATTTGATTTACATGGAGCAAACACAAAAAGGCCTCACCGAAAATGTGCAGTTTGATAATATAATGGTCAATTTATGGTGCTGCCTGTATACACTCTGCATGCTTTGAGTTGTAATATATAGGGAGGGTAGTAGAGGTTGTAGAGGATAGAGTAGTGGATAAAAGTGCCATGAGAACCACCAGGAAGTTATATGAACAACAGTAACATCAGACGCAAATTAAAAGCACTGAATCACTTTTATGGGTGGAAAAACAAACACCAGGTGGGAGGCACCTCAACACAATGTTACAAAGAAAGAGAGCACAACACAAATTTATTTTATAATAGAATTTTAAATAATCACAAGACGAAGGGGGGAAAAAAACTGACCTGATGGCAGTGCACATGTCCAGCCCCATCTGAACACAGTTCCTGGCGTGCGTGGGAATGGGGTCAGGTAGACCAGATACACAGTAGTAGCAGTCACCCAGGATCTTAATGCGAAGACACCCATTCTTCTACAGATAGAAAGAAACAGAGAGGGGCAGTCAGACACAGAATTAGCTGGTTCAAAACCAACACAAAACTGTCCTTTGTGTAGTTTGATTTTGGGCACGATGCGTGCTGGTATTCTCACCTTGGCGATGTCATCGAATCTGCCAAAGAGCTTGTTTAGCACAGCGACCAGCTCTTCTGGTGTGCAGCTACTCGCCAGCTGCGTGAAGCCCACAATGTCTGCATACAGGATGCTACACAAACCCACACAGAAAGACAAAAATATTAGGCACACATTCATAAGATAACAGCTTTTAGTGACTCCGCGCTATGCAATAAATACAGTAAATATTCACATTTCTCTGATTCATTGCAGCGCAATTGCAGTTTAGCGATCTATAGCCTTATATGGTGACAAAAGATGCCAACTTTTTATTCTTTGAATATATTTTAAATTGCCAAGTGGAACTTTTTAACAGCATTCCTATTAAAATTTATTAGAGGTTTTGAGACGCACCTCGCTAGAGGAGCCACAGGAGAGTTTAAGCAAATAAGTGTTCATAAATCCATTTAGAAATCATCATGCTCCTTATAACTCCAGAACTTGCCTAAAAATCATCACATTTTAAGTTGTCTTCAGTATCAAAGCAATCCAGCCACAATTGTCATCGACAGTTGTCAGTACATCAAATATAGGATAAGGTTTATTTGTAGAATACAGCATTATCTCACTGACTCTATGGCAAAATTATACTTCCTGTTTACATCTGCCAAAGCAGTATTTCCAAAACTTAGAGCATGATTATCCCTCATATCAAGACAAAGACTAATAATGGGATTAATAATCTATTAAAGTGAACTTTTTTCATGTTGCACTGTAAATATTGTTTGTCTTTAGAGATGGGGGATGTTGGGGGGGTTGCAGTTATATCATTTTTGTTTTAAGGGGGTGCACATATTGTCAGAAAACCTCTGATATGCATGATCAGTGTAATAGGGTTTTAAAATATGACTTATGTATGTCTTTAAACAGTCAAGTGCACATCTTTATGCCACTCTAAAAAAGATATCTCAAGATATTAAGAAAAAGCTTTAGACTAATCTATTTAGTGTTGTTTGGTTTTGTCATATGTGGTAAAATTATAACTGATAACTAATATTAAAACAGGTCAAAAGTAGCTCCATTTTCTTGGCTATCACCAGACCAAGCTCAATCTTTTAAGATTGAACATTAATCTGGGGAGTCTGCTGTAAGCCGGTTTGTGATTGGCTCCTGCAAAATTGTGAATGGAAGCAGGAGAGATAAACGTGCAGGTTTACAGACCGAGCTGCAGGGCAAAATCAAATCGCCGGCAGAGTGGGCGGGGTTTACCCAGTCTAACTTATACCACTTCAGTGCTTAAATATTTACGCTTTTGAATGCACACAATAGTCAAAAAAAGGAAGGAAGAAGGAGAGAGACAAGTCATGGTCCAGCTGGAACATTCTGAAAAGCTAACATACTTAACATCACCTCAACAGCGCAACAGCGCAACAGTGTGATCTTCACCTGACGTCTCTGTGCTTCCGGACATAGAGGCTGTGAAAGTTGTTGGAGTTGGATTCCTTCTCGTCATCGCACTTGGGCTTGAAGAGCTTCTTTATCACCTCTGTTTTCAGCTCCATGGCGATGTACCGTGGCAACACAGACAGGAGGAGCTGCTCCTGTTGCCGAGGACACAGAGGGGTCACGGGGTGAAAATGTGTGTGGAGACGGTGGGTAATGAGTTTTGAGATCTTGTACACTGGGTCAATAGATCTCTGTCTTACAGAGGCGTAAAAGAAATAGCCATCAAAAGTCCCTTTGAAGCGATGCCATGTTTACTCAGCGGGCTACGTTTCATTGATTTGTTTATTTGATGTGAAGAGTGTCTATTTGATTTGCCTATTCTATTGCTGCTGGGCTTCAGACAAGTGAATGATTAATCTATTGACCAAACAGCCAGAAAAGCATACAGTAACCAAACCCAGGCTGTCCAGGTAAAGAGCCCTTTCATGAGAATGATTACACATAACGATTTGAAATATAGAGTAGCTGAAACAAGCTGCACAGAAGAGAACTAGATAGGAGTTCTATAAATAATGCAAATAAAAGCTGGAATTGAATGAACTGAGCTGCTGTCTTCTTTTTAGCTGAAGTCAAAGAAATAATTTAACATTTGAATTCAAGTTAAAGGTCCAGTGTGTAACGTGTTTAGTTATTCATTATCAAAATAATTTCCTTTTTCATAAATATTTACCACCACCATCAATTCCAAGTATTCCTTTTACATTCCCATTTGCATGAACTGGGTAGATGCTCCATATTCATGCGCCATCTTGAAATACATTATGGGACATACAGGACATACTGCTCCGCCTACAGCTGGGCAATATATCGATATCGTGATATGAGACTAGATATTGTCTTAAATTTTGGATATCGTTATATCGTAACATGGCATAAGTGTTGTCTTTTACTGGTTTTAAAGGCTGCATTCCAGTAAAGTGATGTCATTTTCTGAACTTACCAGACTGTTGTAACTGTTCTATTATTTGCCTTTACCCACTTAGTCATTATATCCACATTACTGATGATTATTTATCAAAAATCTCATTGTGTAAATATTTTGTGAAAGCACCAATAGTCAACACTACAATATCATTGCAGTATCAATATAGAAGTATTTGGTCAAAAATATTGTGATATTAGATTTTCTCCATATCGCCCAGCCCTAGCTCCGCCTTTCGCGTTTTCGCTGTCACATGATAAACTCAAGTTTGAAGAATAAGAAGAATGAAACACGGAGGACCACACATATTCAAGATCCAAATTTCAGGAACAGGAGTCTTCTTCTTCGCCCAGAAAAAGAAAAAGGATATTGAAAAGAGCAAGAGACCGGCTTTTTGAAGCGTGAAGACTACCGTAGCTGTAACATACTTTGAACTGCGTGGCGCGAGAGAGTTGATTAAGATATATGATCTCAGCGCTAGATGGGAGAAATTCCCACACATTGGACCTTTAAAGTTATACTGTCTTATGAGTTTGACGCCAGTGTTTTTTACCTGCTGATATTTCCGTATTTCCTTCCGGGAGCGTATGTTGCTGAACTTTTCTCTCTTCCGATTGGATATCCTGAGATCGTGCTCCGTCATCCACAGATGGAAAATCCCGATGCAGTTCACACACACAAACAGCAATGCATTTGCCACCAGCTGAGAAGGAAGTCAGACGAGAGGGAAGGAGATTATTGATACTTTATGAATTGTCCCTATTGTATTGCCAGCACAATGAGAGCAGAGGAGTTGAACCACTATTGTAACATGCCAGATGACAGAGAGTTGCAATACATGGACATTATTATTATTTTTAATTTGTGTATATTTCATGTATTTTATAACTAACTGAAAACCACACTCTTCTATTTACCAGAAGACAAACAATGGGTTATGTAAAACCAGGTTTAGGACCAACAAAAGGGTGATACAAATTATTTGCATATTCTTCCAGTAAAACAACAGGATGAGCTTGGCTTCACATGAATTTGACACAATTTGAATTTGGAGGCTATTTTTTGGCACATGCAAAAGATGCACATCTCTGTCGATGTGCTGGTCATTTGCAAATGTTTGCCTCCCCCTTAAATTTGCACATACTTTATTATGTTCAGGTATTTGTTTTTTTAATCAATACTAAACTATGCACGTAGCTGTGACTGATTATAAATAATGGGAAAGAAACTAAAGCGGGAACGAAAATGGGAAATCTATCTAATATATTATTAATATTAATGTTAATTAATATTAAATATTAATTAGTGAGCTTCAGAGAAGCTGGTAGGCAGATTTTTGTAGAGCGCTAAGCTAGCTGTTTCACCCTGTTTTGAATTTTTATGCAAAGCTAAGCTACCTCAATATAGCTTTACATTTTACTCAGCTTACAGATATGATAGCAACACAGCAAATATTTACCTGCACAGCCATGTCTGGTGTCTCTGGGCTTGTGACAGGGACGTAGACGCTGATGATGACGATGTGCGAAAGGCTGGTGCCAATCCCAACCATGAGGGCCCAGGCCATAGAGAGAGGCAGCACTGTGTACACACTCAGAGAAAGGAAGAGGAAAAACGCTACCTGAAAGGGTAGAGAGAACCAGGTGGAGAAAGACGCAAAAAAGTTACAGGTTACCAACAGTTACATAACAAAATAAAATTCATCATTTCTTTCTTTTGTTGCTTCCTTCTCACTTGTTCCCAAGTAGTGACAGGTCCCCCAGTGAAGATGAAGACTATGGCGATGACATACATCGTTCCCCAGACGAAGAGGGCCAGGGCTCCTCCGCAGCGCCTCAAGGTGGCCAGCCAGGGCAGGCAGACGAGCAGGATGGCACTCAGACAGAGAACCACAGACAGCACTGACAGAGCAGCTACATGGAAAACGATGTTCTGTGCACATATGGGCGAAAGGTGCAAGTCAAAAAAAAGCCACGTTCTTTTCTGGGATTTACTGTTAAATAGGGCAACATGTGAAATCTGCAGGATTCAACCCTCCTGTTGTCCTCGGCTCAAATTTGACACGTTTTTTAAAGTATCTATATCAGTAATTTGGGTTTCTTTTAACCAAAAAATGCTCCAAAAAAGGTGATAATTTATATTTATCTTTTTTTTTTTTTAATTGTCCAAAAAGAAGCATCAAAAGAGTTAAAACTGCCACAACAAAAGCAACAAAAAAACAGTCAAATTAATTAATAATTTCAGCTTCTTTTTTTTAACTGAAAATGTAGGTATAATTTCATATAAATGAGGTTTATTTACCGTGCATTCTCAATATAAATTAACTAGTGATAATAAGCTGGAATGAGAAGGCGTAACATGGAATTGGTTTATAATTTAAACTTTATAATGCAGGCAAACCAGGTACATGACCGACGGGAAGACAACACAAGTGTTAAAAGCAGTAATGTCTTTAAAGGTTTTCTTTATTGCTGAATAGATGCTGTGTGGCAAGCAGTGTTTAAAAGAAATGTCATTTGCAGACACAAACAGAGGCAAAGGAGCACTTCATGTTAATATGCATTTGCAAAGACCTACCTTGTATTGTCCTATTTTGACCTAGCCGTTCACTATATCCAAAAAGTCTGCCCTACACAAAGGACTAAAATTAAAATGCCTTCATTCATCAGACATGAAAGCCAGGCTGAGCTTTGAACAGCTGGCGCAGTGTTTTTAATCTGCTCCTGCCATGTGAAGTAAAAGTATTTAAATTTTTCCAATGAGACATGTCGTGTGATACTTTTTTTCTTTTTCCAGGGAATTAACTCGTTGTTGGTTGATGACATAGATTTCCAACAGCCTAGTAACATTTTCATTTATAGTGTGTTCAACAGGTTAGTTTGTGTCAACCAAACTTTCCACTGATCCATGACATCTTTAAATTTGTGGAAAAGCTAAATAAGAAAACACAGTCAATATTTGCAGCAAATGCTGGCTCTAATTTGACAAATAAAGGATAAAGCTCTGTGTGATTGGTTGGCAAACCAGCAGCATCCTGGTCTTTTGGACTTTTATGATGTTAGAAAACAAACAAGCCTGTGCTGCTGCAAGATCATGATGGACCAAGAAACAAATGTGGAACGTGTGCAATACCTGTGCAATTTTTGAAAATAATTTCAGTTTATCATAAACAAAGAAAAAAGCAACAGTTCCTTTGCAAAACTACAAGTTTGCGCCCATATAATAATTTGTATACCACAGATCCCAATATAAATGAAGGGTCTAGCTAAGATAATGCTCTGTTGCATCCGCATTACGTACAGCACTACGATTCAAAGTTAGTATTAAAGGGCAACTGTTATAATTCAATTCAATTTTATTTATAGTGTCAAATCATAACAGGAGTTATCTCAGGACACTTTACAGATAGAGTAGGTCTAGACCACACTCTATAATTTACAAAGACCCAATAATTCCAGGAATTCCCTGGAAAATATATAGCATTTTCAGGATTATACTTGGGGCATTTTGTGTTTGTACTAGACACACATTTACACATTTGCTTTAATGTGAAAAAAAACTTTATTTTTCTCATACTGCCCATGGCTGCTGCACCTGTATTCACCGCCTGTATGAGACGCTCTGTAGGAGCACCTGTTTCTTTAAGCCCTCTTCCGAAAAAACCCAGTCTGCTCTGATTGGCCAGCATGCTTCCTGGAAACTCCGGAGCCTCCACTCCGTGTTTCACTAGTTGAAGCCATAGGTCTATTGTTGAAGCTGGAGCTACTGCAACGGAGTATAGTGGCCTGACAAAATCCCAATCAAACTGTCCAATTTTCATGAACACATGCTTTTGGCTTGGTCTCTCTTATTTAAACATAACTTCTCACCTCATCAATATTACATTTGGCATAAGGACATTCTCTTCAAAAACAAATATTTATTTTTCGAAAACTGGTACAGGAATAATATTTTACTTGTTGGCCAACTCTTTGACACGAATGGCAGACTGTACAGTTATTCCGATTTTTTGCGGAACTTTCAAATTCCTGTTTCGGTTAAGGAATCAGAATGCTGTTGGGAGTCATTCATTTCCCATGATACTGCTGTGAGGAGTTTATGCTTTTCTGCATAGTGCCTAAAAATAAAACAATTAGGACTTCATACCAAAAAGATATTGTTACTATTCCTTATATAATCCCATATTGGAACAGTTTGATAGAGAATGTCAAATATGTGCTTACTAATAAAGTGAGAGAAGTTACGTTTAAATTAAGTCACAGATTCTGCCCAGCAAAGTGTGTGCTTATGCAGTATTAACCAGATATTGAATCTGAATGCTCTTTCTGTAAAAGGTCAGATGAAAACATTTCCCATTTATTTTGGAAATAGAAAAAATCTGGTCAGATGTCCTTGAATTAATCCAAACATTTTATTTTTTTTCTGGATTTTTCATTATTAATCTTTTATTTCTACTCTCTAAATATCACATCCATAAATGTAAGTGCAGGGGCTCTAAACCTTTCTTTCCTGTGTTTGAGTGTGAAGTCAATGAATATTTGGACTACATAAGATATTCAAAGAACTGTCAAGCTCTGAAGACATCACATGACTGAATGATATTGGAACTCATAACTGATTTATGCTATGAATTGGACTGCTTGTTGATTAGCCTTGCTGGACTTTGCAGACTCCCTGGGGTATGCATATGATTTGTTTATATATTTATTTTGTAGTAAATGCTCTCAATAAATTAACTGAAAAAACAACAGAGTAATAGCAGGACTTTGCACCGTGAAAAATACCAATAAAGGCTTCTAAACCAAATATTACACAACCGGTAATGTCCTAGCAGTAAAGTCGCCGGAATTTGGAGCCGAGATTACAGCTATGTCGCGTTAGCATGTAGCTGCTTAATAGTTAGCACTTAGCAGTATGCTAACGATAGATTGTAGTGGAACGAAGCAGCACTTTCTACCGTCAGAAATCGCAGATAAAGGCTTCTGAACCAAACACTACCCAATCGGACATGTTTCAGCAATAATGCGACCCGGAATTGTGGAGAATTTAACGACACTGGCAGCCAAGGTGACATATTTTACTGCTGTTAGCATGTAGTTACATGGGACAATGTTAGCACCGCAGTGGCTTAAAAAAAAATAAAAACTCCAGTCCTGCCTACTTGGAGCAGATGAAAAATCATAGAAGGCCGGCTTAGAGTTGCGTAATACTTAGCCGAGAGTAGAAAAAACTGTTGAAACCGGAGTGTTCAGAATAGTTGGAAATCTGAACGTTTTAGCTCACAGGGACTTGTCTGAAATACGTTTACCTCATTATTTTATTTGATTATTTGTTTTGGTCAACATTATAACATTGTAGATATGACAGAAAACACAGAAAAGCATAATATGTCCCCTTTAATATTTAAAGTTAGCAATGTGTTTTGACTGTCTTTTTTAAACTGCAGGTTGATATAGATGACTAGCTGGATTTCATGAGTGCCACTGTTTTGTTGGAATGAGAAGTCATGTAAGCTTTTCAATTGAAGCACAAGAATGTTGTGGTGTTTTTGAAGAACAGGTTTAATGCTCCTTTAATGATCCTAATTTAAATAGGGCTAGGGTGCAACTAATTATTGCTTTCATGAGATTGATTAATCTCTCATAGAACTGAAATGATTTGTAGTTAATCAATTGGTGGATCATTAGAAAAATAAGCAACTTTCTTTTATAAGCGAGTCATTTTTCTGTAATTCTTCACGCAAAACAATGGAAATAAATGCAACAAATGTTGTCAGACACTTGGCAGATTGTGAAGTAAATGGTATGTTTAAAAGTGTGTTTGTACATGCGCAGCATACACCTTCAAACACACGCACGCACGCACATGCACGCACACACACACACATACACACACACACATTCAATATCTCACCATTCTTATGGTGGCAGTGAGGACGATGAGGACCACACAGAAAGCCAGAGACAGCACCAGTCCAGTCAGCATGGCCGGAGTCTCCTCCACGCACTGCAGAAAAGCCCTGTGGAACGCCTGATAGCAGCAACACACCCCCTCTTTCACACTCTGCCTGGACCGGTTGCTTTGACTTTCCTCGCGTCCATCCTCGTCTCCGTATTTGTCATCCCACCTGACATCGATGCTGTCCGTTGTTTGTGCAACTTTGAATGAAACCTCGCGGAGTGCGGGCGAACTGCCGTTGAGTGAGTTTTCTGCTTTTGGTTTAACGGCAAAGTCTGTTTTGGAATCACCTCTTTCATCGTCTGGACTATTCTTGGTGTTTTTGTTAGAAGTGTCTAAACTGGGTTCTGAAAAATTGACAGGAGAGTCAGGTTTCGTCTTTTCAAAGGACTTTCCATCAAGCACACTGCCGCCGTTCGTTTGCGATGAGGTGCTGTCAGTTTGTAGCCTGTCAGAGGATGAGTTGACTGGAGCGTCATGATCCGTAGCCTGCGGAGTCGCACCTGTTCCCTTCAACCAAGAATTGGCCTCGAGAGGTTTAGTGGCCTGCGCTGTTTTGGCCACACCAACCTCTACGCAAACCTGGGAATCACCAAGTCCCGACTGGCTCACGGCAGTAGGATTGCTTACACTTAATTTGGCGTCATTTCCTTGCAAAATGTTAATGTCACTGCTTTGTGCCGATTGTTTCACTCCGTTTTTTGCTTGACTGAAGTCGTCAAGCTCCAGGATATTGCCTCCAGGGATTTTGGACGCTCTATCACTAGAGACGACAACAACGTTCGGCACCAAAGACGCCTGTGGTGCTTCTTCTCCAGGCCTCCCCCTTTCCTGAAAACCTTGTAACTCGTCTGGCATTGTGACCTGTGGGAGTGTGATGGATCTCGCCATCTACCGACTTGTCACTTTGCTTTTTCTGTCTGTCTGTCTCTCTGTCTACATGATAAATACACTGTATAGTGTTTACATCTTTGTCGTTTCCTTGTCAGGTGTTGTTTATTTCTGCACAGCAGGGAGAGCTTCCACCTTTGTCTGTGTGTCAGATTAAATTCATAAGCTGGCAATGTTGAGACGGTTCCAGCAAGAGTCCAGCTCCGGTTTTAAATCCTCTCCTACAGCTAAAAAGATATTAGATATCTAATAGATTATGCTGATGCCAATAATGAAGATGGTTTTCTTTTGAGGTTACATAGATCCATTAAGTCCCAAAGAGCACTGGTAAGGACTCTTAAACCATAGCACAATCTCCTTTGACAAGTGCAGATGTATACTGGATGGAGTCTCACTGCCAAAATAAAAAAATCAACAGAAAAGTTACAACACAGTCAGCACAGAAAGAAATAATAAACAAAGCTAAATGTTGAAAATTCACTGCTGAACATTTAGTTTTAAAGCTTAGAGAATGTGCTTGTGTCTGTATCGCTATAGCAAAGTCCAACAGTGAGAGCGTGGAAGTCATATCTGTACATTGTTTTAATGCCATTTAAGTGACAAACTTCTTCTAGGCATTTGCTCACTATGCAAAAAAACGTGTTAGTCTAGCTGCTGGCTCTTTCCCCTGCAAAACACACACACACACACACACACACACACACACACACACACACACACACATACAACACACACACACACACACACACACACACACACACACACACACACACACACACACACACACACACACACACACACACACACACACACACACACACACACACACACACACACACTTCACTGGAATGAAATGTCAGCGACGCACCCAGTGAACCTTAAAAACAAAAATTCCAGTCCCTACCTACAGTACAATTAGTGGTTTTACTCTGATGCGCCTCTCTGTTGTCTTTCCTCTTGTGCTTCTTCTTCCCTGTCACCTGACTGTACTAGTTTCCTCATACCCAGTCTGCTCAAATGTCACCATCAATTCCAGGATTAAAAAAAAAATATCTCTTTAATCTGCCTTTTCTGCTACAGGTACATATCTGATTTAATAGCAAAGTCATGGAAGGATCAAACAGTAATTCATCTGATTCATCCGTTCACCTTGAATAACCTGCCCAGTGTAGCGCATCCACCATTATGCTGTGCCCTTTAACGCTACAGCTAACAGTTGGATTTCTTTTGTACAAGAGGAGGAACTGTGTGTCTTTTGACAAACTGTGACACTATGTGGTAATGACAGTACATTTATTGTTGTTCCACTGGTGTCTGTTTTCCCTGTCTGCTGGTTTCACTACTCGGTTCTGCTTGTGTGTAAAGCACTTTGCAATACAAAAGATGAGGGGTTTTCCAATACTTACTCAGACCTTATTTTGTTCAAAATCAAAACCAGGAGCATGGTATTTTTTATTTGTCTTTATTAAAATCCAGTTTCTTCTGTGCTTTCCCAGTTAAGATTTGGACCTGCAGTTAATTTGACTTTTAGGTGAGTGACATTTCAGCAAAACCCAAATTACAGACATCTCCTGATCATACTTTGAGCTTTATTAGATTTTCTATAAAATGCCCATTACAACTTCCCAGAGCTTCTTTTTTTTGTTCGAACCTCCCAAAACATATTTAGGTTATCAGAGGAACAAAAGCAGCACATCTTCATATTGCAGAGGGCGCAGCCAGCAAACACAGTAAAAGTAATCAACTACTTCTTTCAGTTCTATTTGTTCAAATATAACATATATGATCCACTTTCTTTAGTGATTCTTGTAATTAAAAATTGATTTTTCATGCATCCAACTTAGTGTAAATAAAGTGATGTGTCTCATGTGTTCAAGGTGTAATAAGAGCATATTACCACACACTTTGGATTAGAATGGCAAAAGATGCACTGGGAGAACATGAATGACTGTGAATGCCAATGTGTTTACAAAGCTATCTTTAAAACCAAACTACCTTCATCTCTAACGGATGACGGCAACAGGTGGAAAAGCCTTCAAGTCGCCAATCAGTGAGCTAAACATAAAAGCATTGAGTCGTCTCTCAACGACAGTTTAGGCTAGTCATTTATTTCATTAACGTTAATAGTTCACCTATGATTTCAATATTATGGGTTCAGTAACTTATTTCACGTTAATGAAAAGCCACTGTGTGACAGGACAGAAACAAACACTGGGTTAGGACAGTAACAGCTGAAGCACGACAAGTAATTCAAAGGAAGTCATTGTAAAGATGAATATTATTCTTACCTCATTGTTTATTGACGTCTCTCTCGTCGCTCTCTCCCTTTGACTTAAACGTCAGTCTCATACACACGACAAGGGATTCCTATCTGCGTATTTATCGCTCACCTTCCTCCGTCATCTTTTTAACTGTTGTCAAAGAGCACTCAGACGCAGCTTTTAACCGTTAAAACCGGGTTGAAAAGTCGAAATGATCCCGCGACTCTGCATGGTGTTCTGCGCACGAGCGAGTGTGTGTGTTTCGAGCGCAACTGAAGGCAGGTGAACGGTTCAGGTGAAGGCGGGGGCGTGCGCACGCGACGACAAGCATGAGCGCTTTGGTCCCGGCTATGCAAATAGGATGGGGGGGGGGGGGGGGGGGGGGTAAACAGGGAGGCAGAGAGATAGAAGAGGAAGGACAGGTCAAAGGTCAGACTGCAGGTGTTTTCTCTTTAAAGGAGGAGGAAAGCTGATGTCAGACATTGCGTTTTAAAAAAAACATGTTGTCAAAGCTTGTAGGCTACAAATCAGTAGCCAGTTTATTAAGTAGGATACACCTAGCCTGGATAATGCAAGAGCATCATCATAAATCATCCCTCAATGGAGGGTATTATCATCCATTTTAGTTTTAGAGTGACATTAATTCAACTAGAAAAATGAGGGAATCTGGATATAACCCAAGAATGGCAGTTACACACAGCAAAATGTCCACAACAGTCAAGAGAACAACATAGTGTCACATTCACTGACCAGCAAACACAGGAATATGTGTATCAGCATGCTTTGTGTGTGTGTGTGTGCGAGGTGTAAGTGTATATGCATGCATTCTTGATACATGGCCTAAACGGCCCCTCATAATGCAAGACACAGATTGAACTCTCACTTTCTCTTCATCTCTTTCTCTATAAAATAACCATCAAACAGGGCCCAGGGTAGCCTGGCTGACACCAGACCCTTCTCAGTTGTTACTGAGTGTGTGACTTGCAGAGCAAATCTCATATTTGCCAGAAGTTCGTAAGGGTTTTCCCAGGCTAGGTCCAGGGTGGCTAGCGACAAAAATGAGCAAAGTGGCAGTGATTTATGTTCCTAACACATTCGAAATTTTGGCCCCACACATTTCAGTGGGTGCTAGTTTTATGACAATGGAGAAAAACGTATTTTGTGGATTGTGGCAAGGTAGAGTTCTAATACTGACTGAAATGAAAACAGGTGAAATATAGAAACAGCAGGAACACTTGGAACAAATTGTCAATTATACTATTGAGACTGCAGAAACCTGCAGGGAAGGATGTCTGTTGCCGTGGTGCATGCAGGGAGGTTTTTCTCTACACCTTCCTCTTTCCTCTTCCTGAGATTCTATATTATACATAATGTATTATTTTCTAATTCATTTGGACCAAATTACAACATTCAATACACAGTTTGTGGGCACTAACAAACCAGACAAGGGTCATTTATGCCTTATAAAAAGCATTCCAATAAAAGCTCTCCTAGCCCATATGTCATGTGTTTCCATAGTTTAGACACACTCACTGTCACTTGCCATTACTTCTCCATTAATCATCCATGCAAATGTGTTAAACTGGTGTTACAAAGACAGCCAACACCCACTTCATGTGACTTTTTATTTAAAACTTCTAAAGGGGTGAATCAGACGTTAATGACTGGGCGAGTCCATTGAGCGGCCTGTGAAAATCAATGTCATGCTCAGGATGTTTCCAGAATAGATGTGGTCTATATTCACCATTGTTCACAACTCACTTAACCGGTTTTATAGCTAATGTCAGTACTATCTATTCACGGAAGGAAGCGACTTGAAGTCTAAAAAAAAGTAACAAGGCTTATACTCTTCTATTTTGTTGTATAAACACAAATATATGTTTTGTGTTTTTATTTTTTATAGGCTCTAGAAAAGCAAAAAACACAAAAGTCACAATAGCAAGAGGAAGCGGAATAAGGCGAGGACAGAATGACATTCCCAACAGATGAATTCCTGCAGGTGCCTCCTTTTATTTTTGTCAGCTATTTTGGAGAAAATGTCACCTGAGAAGAATCTTCTACATTACATTACATGTCATTTAGCTGACGCTTTTATCCAAAGCAACTTACAATTGCTATATACCAGAGGTTGCACGCATCTGGAGCAAATATAGGGGTTAGGTGTCTTGCTCAGGGACACATTGGTTGATGGATCGCAGTGGGAATTGAGGAATTGTGTCATATCCACTGCACCATCACCACCACCAGAGTACCTGTAGTATCTTTGAGTTATTAGTTTGGTCTTTCAATGTTACTGATGGCAACAAATAAACTCAGAAAGGACCCTAAAAGGACATATGAATCTCTGTTTTAATCATTACACTTAAATATTTGCATTTTCAGTGGTAATTTCTGAAGGGGAAAACATCATTTTACAGAAACATAATGTCTTTGAAACATGGATGTATCATCAAAAACTGCATATAACATTAATTCAATTCTATTAACTGGACGTTTGGCATCATAGTCACTCTTTCAAGTAGTATACTTCCAATTTTCTAGATTTGAGATGATTTTAATCTTCTGATTTCAGGACAGAGAAAACTGAAATAATAATACAGAAATACCAAGACGCAGACTACCGTGGAAACACTTTAGAATTATTTTTTAATTCTTTGAATGGAGAAATACTTTGATACAGAAATTGGGCAGAATTCAGCATTGAGGTCTTAAAATGTACATATATAAACACAAAAAGTTGATTGTATCTCACAATCGGTGAACTATGTCAAAAACTGCCTTTGAGGGGCCGGGATGAGGATCTGATGGTTGGTCACAAGAGATATGGATGAGAAATGTACTTGCTCATCTTCATCTTTTGGTTTGATCTCCCCTCCTGAAGCACAGTTTCTTCATCCAAATATGATCTTAGGCTCAAAGCTACAATCATGACGACATCATAAGTTTAAAAAAATATATAAAATTGAGTGTATAGAATATTGGAGAGATTGGTTTAGTATTATTTTAGCTGATGATGAAAAATGTTAAGTATAGCAGGATACAGTAAATACTGAATGTTTTTTTATATATATAAATATATATATTGCTCTTCTAAACAGGACTGTATTAAAAAAATGATGTTTTTCTAAAAACGTGTTGCTCAAAAAGTGACAAACAATAGAGGAGGTGCTGGTTTTAAGAACAACATGGCTGCATGATGAAGAAACACCTCGAGAGGTGTGTGGTTGCCAAAGGAGGACCTCAAACTGTTAAAACAATCGTGAGGAGAACGTTTGGTAGGCGTCTTTACGCATTGGTCGTGCTTTTAAGACATTAAACCAGACTTAAAGAGTCTACAGCCATGCTCTGTGAAGCTGTGTTCGAGCTAAATGCTAACATCAGCGTGCAACACAATGACAATGCTAACACGCTGATGTTTAGCAGGTTTACCATATTCATATGTTAGCTTAGCCTGTTGGCGTGCTAGCATTTGCTTATAGACACATAGTACAGCCGAGGCTGATGGGATTGTCATTAGTTTTGCAGGTTTTTGGTCATAAATCAAAGTGCTGATTCTGGCGCTAGAGGAAAAGTCAGGGGATCATCAAATTCATCAAGATGAATCCTCTGGGGAACATGAACATCTTTACAAAATGTCACAGCAATCCATCAAATAGTTGTTCAGATATTTCAGTGTGGACCAAAGTGGGGAGCCGACTGACTGACAAAAGCCACAAATTGCCATCCCTAGATTGTAATTTGTTCTTCAGTGAACAACTGATTCAAGGGATGGAGAAAATGTGTCTGCAGATTATCAATAACTGGGTATAATTCTGTGAATTTTCTCTCACACCAAATTAGCTTCAGAGCGAGTAGCGACTCTAGAGTCACAGTGAGAGAAACAAAGTGTCTCCCCTGTTCTTTCTGACCCCGGGCAGAAATCTTTAGCAGGAAAAGTTAATCCTCTCCTTGATTTCATGTTGTTTATGGAGAAAGAGAACCAGGAAATGAGTCAGGGGAAATGCAACGCTTCCAAGCCACGTCCGAATGACGTGCGTCGCTGCGATGTGCATCGCTGCGACGTGTAGTTACATTTTTCGAGAGGTGCATGTCAGGCTACGGCGTAGGTTTGTGTCTTCACGTACCTACGTACGTAGCAACGGTGTAGATTTTACGCAGACGTATAAATCAGCCTTTAGTCGAGGCCACTGGAGGGTGAGGAGGAGTCAAGGTTACTTTGGATAGAGCAGACAAAAGGGGTGAAACAGGGCCGTGTCTAGATGCTAACCCAAGATTTGCGAAAGTCTCACAAGATGGTTGAGGTTATGCATTGACCATGAATGTTTAAGGTTAGGATAGGTCCTAGAGTTTTTTGCAGATCTAGGGTTACCATCTAGACGAGTGTAATAGGGGCTGCTACTTGAAAGTTTGACAAAGCGGGTCCGGTTTCAGCTCTGCCTTTAACAACAAGAAAACATAGACAATATCTGGACTCTTGTTTCAGGGAATACTAGTCCAACCCTGCTTTAAAGTCTAACATTACTTTACAAAGTTGGAGAGAAACAGTAATACATGAGACAAAGAACCTGTATTCAAAAAGCAGGACATGGTAGTTAAAAGATCCTATGACATGCTGCTTTTTGGATGCTTTTATATAGGCCTTAGTGGTCCCCTAAAACTATATCTGAAGTCTCTTTCCTGAAATTCAGCCTTGGTGCAGAATTACAGCCACTAGAGCCAGTCCCACAATGAGCTTTCCTCAGGATGTGCCATTTCTGTGTCTGTAGCTATTGAGGAGGAGAGAGGGGGGGACAAGGTGGAGGGTGGGGGTGTGGCCTTGACCAACTACCATGCTTCGCTTGTTTGCAATCCATGATGTCTCTCTCTTTCTCATGGGGGGGCCGAATTCTCTGGGCGGGCAAAGCAGAGAAAGGGGAAACCTTTCCCCTTATGACGTCATAAAGGGAAGATTCCAGATCGGCCCATCTGAGCTTTCATTTTCTTAAAGGCAGAGCAGGATACCCAGGGCTCGGTTTACACCTATCACCATTTCTAGCCACTGGGGGTCCATAGGCAGGCTGGGGGAACTCATATTAATGTTAAAAAAAAACTCATAAAGTGAAATTTTCATGCCATGGGACCTTTAAAGTCTAACATTACTTTACAAAGTTGGAGAGAAACAGTAATACATAAGACAAAGAACCTGTATTCAAAAAGCAGGACATGATAGTTACATTATGTGTGTTGGACTATCAATAGAAAGTTCCATCATGTGAAAATCTGGTCTTTTGGTCAAATTCAGTGTGATTTGTTGTAGTTAAACCAGGGCAAATTCAGGGAAAAACACTAAGACTAAAAGATGTCTTGTCCTTCTAATGCTCCAAGATCAGATCAGACAGCACATTCATGTCCGTCTCTGCCGGGTGGCACTGCAGCACCAGCGCCACCATGTTGTCCTGACCCGGGAAAATGTGACAGAGCTGCTCTCTCAGGCTGGCTGTTTCCTCAGGGCTCCTGTCTGCACCGAACCCTTGTCCCACAGATCCAAGCTGCCTCTGCTGGTGTCCCGTGTCCCATCCCTTTCCATGTCCTCTCCCTTTACCCCGGCTCCCTCCACCTGCTGCTGCATTCAGAGCTCCACCCAGTGTTCGGTCGCGGAAGTTCAGGACCTCCGTTTGGGAGCGGGGAGCTTTGGAGGAAGGGAAAGTGGTGGCTACTCCAGCAAAAGAGTGGTTTCCTGGGTCGGGAGTCCTGAGAGGAAATAAATAACATTATTCAGAGAACATCACATTATATATTATTTTTAAAAACCCACCTTTATAAATTTATATTAGCCTTTGTGTAAAGGGCTACACCCCTTTTATGCTGTATTTACATTTTATTTGTATTTTGTAACTCATGTTTATTCTTATTTATTTCATCTATTGCACGTGTGTGTGAAGCACTTTGTAACTGCATGTTTTTTAGAAGTGCTATATAAATAAAGTGTTACTTACTAACTTACTATATAGCTTTATTTCACCTGAAACTAATTACACTTTTTTTTTTAAACTAAAAGGGTTTGAGCTGCAGAAAAAAACTGCAAGCACCTGTAACCCCGTCAAGAAAAGGGTTAACAGAAATATAGTTTGGGCCTATCGGAGGTGGTTGTGCCAGACTCCCGCTTTTGGCTGAGTCTCTATCTAATCTGTCAGAGGGAGAGCAGGAGACGGTTGTGAAGTTTAACATTGGTAGTCCCCAGAGAAGAAGTTGCTAATTTCATGGCGCAGATTACAACCCAAATTGAAACGTAAACAACTAAAACTACTGAATGTTAGAACATTATGTCAAACTGGTCGTTATTACTGTGACTTATAAAGTGTCAGGTTTAGTTAAAAATGTTAGCTGACGTTGTTGTTCCGTAGCTAGCTCAGAGATAATCGGCTAATGAAATTACTGATTTAGCATGGGGTGGGGTTAAAACTTTTGCAAGGCACTGTATCCGTGTCACATTCTCATTAGGGGCTGAGCCCCCCTAAAGGTCTGATCCTAGAATCGCCCCTGCTTGGATGAATTTAAAATATGCATGCATGTCTATCAGTATGGATGTGTGTGGTTGTGAATAATACCTGTGTCCTGAGCGTAGGAAGTCATCCAGGTGAGGCCCTCCTCTGCCCAGAGGGTCGTCCGGCACCATGAAGTGATCCCCGACAAACGTGTACTGAAGAAGCCTGCATGGGGAGGAAACATGAGATCATGTAACACTGTAATGAGTGGACTAGCCCTTTAAGCAGTTTCCATACAGGAGACTTAACATGTGAGTCTGTGTTCTCAGCTCTATTACATATTGGATGTTTTCATTTAGTCAGAGAAAGATTGTGGGAGATGTTAATATGGTTTTTGAATTATCCAGCAACACCTGACCTTTACATTTATTTAGGTACATATAATTTGCTTCATATGCAGTATGGTAGGCGATATAGAAAATAAGTTTTTTTAAGGACCTCTTGTTCATTACATTTGGTTACTATCACTACTACTATCACTACTACTACTACTACGAAAACCAGTGGTGACGTGTAGCTAAATACATTTACTTAAGAACTGTACTTTATTACATATTTGAGATACTTGTACTTGTGAGTATTTGCTTTTTTATGCCACTTTATACTTCTGCACTACATTTCAGAGGGAACTATTGTACTTTTTAGTTGACAGCTTTAGTTACTTTATACATTAGGATTTTTGGATACATAATAAATGACGAGCCTATCAAATATGATGTTTTGTTATGAATTAAACTACTGCACCTAACAACAGAGCTGAAATGATTAGTTGATTAATTGATTAGCTGATGAAAATGAATGGCAACTAAATTGAAAATCATAATTTTTCATGCAAAAAGGCCAAACATGCATGGTTCCAGTTCCACAAATATGAGGATTTTCTGCTTTTCCTTGTAATTAGGGGTCCAAGCCCGAGGTTGCGAGAACCGGCGGTAGCGAAGCTACGCCGTTCGCACAGCAGGGCTGTGGAACCCTATTGGAATTGTAAGGTTTCTTATTATTCTTCGGCGGCTTTTTCTTCCGCCTCTAAAACTGATACTGCAGCCTAAACCGTAAATGGTGGGAGGTTGCAGTTTTCAGGTCTGGTCCAAAACCCTGCAGGGACCTCGGACAAAAAAATCCAGCCACTTTCACCACTAGGTGGCGCTATAGCAGAAAAAACGCGTTTGGCCTTATAACTCCCAAACCGTACATCACACATTAAAAATACACATATCCACGCGTTCCTTGGATCCAGCTGAATCTCGTGGTATAGGCCACGCCCATTTCCGCCACGACTTTTATGCGTGAAAAATCGCGATTTATCGTAAACCTGCTTTTTCGTACTCCTCCTAGACCGTGCAACGGATCTGCATGAAACTTGGTCTGTAGCATCAGTAGACCGACCTGACAAAAAGTTATCAAAAGATTTGTTTTCAGATAAAAATTGCGTAAACTACGCACAAACAAATTTGTGTAGCTAGCTACGAAGACACAAACGTTGCCATATCTCGGCCAAAATAAATGATATCATCACAAATCTTTAGATTCTTGTTTCACATGAGCCTCTTAGTGTAGGCAACTAATTTTACAAAATTTGGTCAATAGGGGGCGCCAAAAGTACCAAAAGTTAATATCTCATGAACAGCTCATCCGATTTTCACGAAATTTGGTGCGTACCATCTAGGCCCACTCTTGAGGCCAGGCCTACAGTGGCGTACTGATTCGTCAAAGTGGGCGTGGCCTATGGGACCCATGTTTGGATCTACCACTTACACTAAAGTGAGCAACTTAAAATTTACAGTGTCGATATGCAATGGTTCATGGACCTGACCCACCAAATATTACATAAGTGGACCACAAGGTGGCGCTACAATGACGTAAAACGTGTTTTTGAATATAACTCCGAAAGGCTACATCGCAGACCGAATATTTATAGATGGACTTGTTCTTTATATCGACTTGAATCTAACAATATAGGACAGGTCCATTTATACTAAAAAGTTTTTTCGCAAAATCGTGTAGTGCGAAAAAAAATGTTTTCGTACTCGTCCTAGGCCATACAACCGATGTGCACGAAACTTGGTAGATACCATCTGTGTATGGAGCTGACCAAAAGTTATCAAAGGAATTTCGCTACATTACACCGTTCGCACTTTACAACCAAACTAATTCGTTGTAGCTAGCCACAAAACACGAACTTTGGCATATCTCGGCCAAATTAATAGTTATCAGAATCAAACCTGGTGGACCTCTTCAACATCCCATTCCTAGTCTCCATACCAAATTTGGTGAAGATAGGCCGTCGGGGGGCGCTATAATTGACATAGAGGCTTTTCGGCAAATAAGTCAATGCATTTGAATGGGAATAATTTGCAATGTAAATATCTCTGCAGCATTAAATGCTATCATCACAAACCCTGGGAGTATTTTGTTCGTCATGCCACTCTGCAGCTTCCCACCAAATCTGGTGAAAATCGGCCGTTAGGGGGCGCTATAATTAACGTAGAGACCTTTTGGCAAATAAGTCAATGCATTTAAATATGTTTTTGCGTATAACTCCCACAGTTTGCATTGCAGATGAGAAGTTCTTAGATCTCCTTGTTCCTTGAATCCATATGAATCTGATAATACAGGGTAATCCCATTTCCACAAAGAAGTTATTTTGTAAAATTACACCATGTGCAAAACAAAGTTTTCGTACTCGTCCTAGGCCATGCGACCGATGTGCACGAAACTTGGTAGATACCATCTGCATATGGAGCTGACCAAAAGTTATCAAAGGAATTTCGCTACATTACACCGTTCGCACTTTACAACTAAACTAATTTGTTGTAGCTAGCCACAAAACACGAACTTTGGCATATCTCGCCCAAATTAATAGTTATCAAAAAGAAACCAGGTAGTCTTCTTCAACATCCCATTCTGAGCCTCCATACCATATTTGGTCAAAATCGGCCCTTAGGGGGCGCTATAATTAACGTAGAGGCTTTTACGGCAAATACGTCAATGCATTTGAATGGGAATACTTTGCAATGTAAATATCTCTGCAGCATTAAATGCTATCATCACAAACCCTGGGAGTATTTTGTTTGTCATGCCACTCTGCAGCTTCCCACCAAATTTGGTGAAAATCGGCCGTTAGGGGGCGCTATAATTAACGTAGAGGCCTTTTGGCAAATGAGTCAATGCATTTAAATGGGAGTAATTTGCAATGGATATGTCTCTGCAGCAGTGAATGCTATCATCACAAAACTTGAGATTATTGTTCGCCATGCCACTCTGCAGCTCTTCACCAGATTTGGCGACGATCGCCCTTTAGGGGGCATTACAACCGAAGTAGAAGCGTTTGGGCCTTTTACGCAACGAAGAGGAAATTTGCAATTGCATTTCACTACGAACTTTGGAGCTCGCACTCGGTCAAATTTCCCGACTTTTGCCTCGCCGCAGCGGCGCTTTGGGTTGTCCTGTCGCGGGCTCCGTTTTCGCGGGCTCTCGGCGTCGCCGGGGGCGACCCGCGCCGGGGGGGACCGGCGCACGAGGCTTGGACCCCGTTCATAACTGCTTGCAGTTCTAGTTACTTTAATAATTGTATTTCATTTTGAATAATGTTGATGTTGACTATCGGTGAGACAAAACAAAGATGTATCTTTTTCTTCTCTTTTTCTATCAGAAAGCTTTCTCACACATCATAGAAGGAAAAAACATTTCCTACATTACCAACAGTATCTGAACACAACACTTAATCTGAAATACACTTAAAGTAAAAGAAAATTACTGATCGTAGAGCTAAAAATACAATTTCGCTGATTGTTATGACATAGTCCTGATCAGGGGCGTAGCACAAAGATACTTGGCCCTGTAGAAAGGAATTTTCTATGGGCATCTTACACAGCTATTCATTCTAGCATCTTTTTGGGCCCTCCTCACGTGAGGGCTCTGGGTACTCAGTCCCATATCTCCCACAGTCTTCCACATTTGAGTGATATACAGTCTTTTTATACCTCCTTTTGATGATCTCCCTCCATACAGGGGACTCGTCTGAAAGGTCTCTCAGGTTGTCGTTAGTTACGATCACTCCGTCTGTCTTCTGCGCATGCTGCAGCATAAATCTGTGGAAACAGGGGAAATGAAAGATTTCACAGCAGCCTGAAAATCTTCTGGTCTTTGGCGCCCCACAGTGGTGCTCTCAAACATTTATGAAGTAGTTGAAAGCAACACAAATGCACAGTCCCAATTCCATATTACGTACTGATTCTAAGCAGGTTTTGTAGTGTGTTCACTTAAATATACTCAAACCAGGCAGAATGCTAAATAAGCAACATTTTTGAGTGTGCTGTTGATGCATGCTATTCTCCCATAATGCAATGCACAAAGGAAATTGAAGAGCTACGTGTTATGGAAAAACTCAGGAGCAGCGCGACGGGTCATACGTAAAGAAGGTTTGGCAGACTTTGATGACTTACACAGAAGCATTGGTAACACTTTACATGACAACAATGTCAACTTGTCATGACAAAAACCGAATGACACTTAATGACAGAAGTCATAAACGTTTATGACACATTCATGACAGTGTCATGTCATAGTTATGACAGTGTCATGTCACGATTATGTCGATACCTTCAAGTAAAGTGTTACCGAAGCATTTAATGAAATCTCGAGATTTTGGATTAAACAGTGCAGTTTAACCAGAGTGTAGTGTTGTGTCGTGCCATCCCAACTATGAAGTTCCTGTCTTCGTGAAGGAGTATTTAAAGTCATGCTGGACATACAAGATTTAGATATTACCAAATAAGGTCCTATTTTACTCATCTATTAACAATCACATATTAAGATGCTATTGGATCATTTACAACAACTAGGGCCATCACCACTTTTGATGGAACACAAATTGAAAAGGTTTCCAGCTACACGTATCTGGGCATTTGGGTGGATGATAAACTGCCTTTTAAACCACACATAACTGAACTTGTAAAGACATTCAAACCGAAATTGGCATTCTTTTATAGAAATAAATCTTGCCTCATCCAAAGTTGTAAGAAACTGACTTTTCAAGTTACGTTTCTATCAGTTTTGGATTACGGGGATATCATTTATATGCATGCGGCTTCCTCTACACTGAAGCCACGTGATGCAGTTTATCACTCTGTCCCAAGATTTCTATCTGGCGATGGATTCAGTACCCACCACTGTCTCCTTTATCAAAATGTAGGCTGGATTTCCTTGGCTCTAAGGGAGCAACACTCCATTTTATTTATTTACAAAGCCTTGCTTTAAAAATTGCCTGCACAAGCTTGCTGAATTTTAAATCGTATCGCTATGGCACTCGCACTAGTGATTCCTTGGTCCTAAATTACATTACATTACATTTGTTAGGACAGAATTAGGCAAAACCGCATTTGAATATTATGCTCCATATAAAAGGAATAACCTGCAGAATCAAATAAAATGGAACAGCTTGATTCCGTTTAATCACTTTAAATGTCTTCGTTATGAAGCCATGTATTCTGAATGTACAATATATAATTGTTTTATGTGTGTACTGTGTATTGCAAATGTATATTGTATATGAATTACTATGTTCAGTAATTTGATATGTATTGTAATTTGATATGGCATGTAATCAGGGCATCATTGGAAATCCGAGCTCGCTCTCAATAAGCCCTCCCTGAATAAATAAAGGTGATATCTGTGACTGTGACCGTCTGGGTCAAAGAACATCTTATCCAGTGTTTCTATGTGTGCATCACTTCTGCAGTTTCTGTGTGCATGGGTGTTGGTGTTTGTGTATTTGAGTAAGTACGCAACTTCCTCCCCTGACCTTGGCAGGATGGGAGCGCTTAAGGCAGCACTGTCTTATCCTACAGCTGTTACGCCTCCCGTCTTGTATGCAGACATAGAGCTGAACTACTACTCTGCCTGAGACAGGTTATGACCTACTGCTGTTATGTTGGACACTAAGCTGAATGAGACCTGAGGTACAACTGTCTCAATCTACACACCATGAGTGCGTAAGATGGAATTTCTACCACACTACTCCCAACTGCAAAGAAATATAAATAATAATACATTGTGGGTACTGTGTGAAACAGCTCCAAAAAATTCCTGGAAAGCAAAAAAGTATTTGTAAAGTTGAATTGGCATCAGACGTCAACATGTGTATCATTTTCTGTTTAAAATGGTAAAATATGTGTACTTTTGTATACTAACTAATAAAAGAGTATACTCTGACGATTAGTATGCAGTGCAAACTGCATACTAATTGTAATTGCAATTGTGGAATTAGTATGTATTTTGGATTTAGGACACAGCTGTACTACAATTTTCATGTTTTTACAACAAAATGTTGCCATTAGAATGATCTGAAATATGCTTCTGTGTCATCGTGTAAAAACTATGAATGTAGTAGTTTTAAGTTATTTATCTTGAGTTCTTTACTAGCAACATGCTGTCTTACATGAAACCAGCAACTTCCTTTTTTATACACTTTCTTCTCTAACCTCTAGGCCTCAGTTTTCACCTATAACCATAACAACACGATAAGGAGACTAATACAATACTTTTTTTTAGTGCAGCAGTGTGTCTACCTGTCGTCGTACGAGCTGATCCTCTTGCCCTGGACCTCTCTGGAGGGGGTGTAGGAGAGCAGGCCCAGCTTCTGCAGCTCAGCCATATAGTGCTGCTCTGAGAGGGCAGGAACAAACAATGCTATGTTTAGTCTGCACTGAAGGGGGAAAACAAACACCCACACATTCACATGTCTGCCCAATTCTCATTTGTTTTCTTCCCCTTGCATGTGACTCAAAATCAAATATAAGTGGCACACATGCATGGATGTGCAGAGGCCTTTGTCATTTTAAAACCACACTATGACAAAGGGTAACTTTGGCACTAACAACTTTACTGGAAACAGTTTTTCAAAAGACCAAACTAAATGTCGTACTGTATTCAAGGTGATTAATCAATAATGGAAATAATCATTAACATGTACACACCAATGCACACCTTTACAATACTTTTAGGTTCCAAGATCGAGACATCAAGTTTAAAATACTACATGAGGAACAGGGAGTGTTTACCTTTGATCTTGGGGTCACTCTTCTGTCTCCACTGTGGCAGGAGGGCGCTGATGTGACGATGGCCTCGGTCCCAAAAGTGCTGGACGGCCAGAGCTATACCTCGACAGGAGAAGAAATGACCCAACCCGTGACTGTGGGAGATATGGGACAGTATTTGTGATAATATTGAGAGTTTTGTAACAAAGTCAAATGTCACAACAAAGGTGGAAGATGGGAAAAAAAGAAGCTGTTATGAATCTTAAAGATGCAGTAGGTAAGACTTATAAAACTAACTTTCTGTCAGTTTCAGCAAGTCATTTAAAAAAAAAAACACCACCGGCGCCACCTCCAGCCTGTAGTGTGATTTGCAAAAATCCATCGCTCCCTGTTCAGATGCACCAATCAGGGCCAGGGGGTGTGTCTAACTGCATGTCAATCACTGCTCATGCACACCATTCTCCCTTGTGGGGGGAGGGGCTTAGGATACTGTTTTGGGCTTTAGCAGAAAGGGGGGAGGGACTGAGAAGTTGTCGATGTTCAAATTTTTTGGCTAAGTCCTGGATCTTCGTAATCCTACCTACGGCACCTTTAATTTGTATTGTAAAAGTTAAACACTGATCTCTGCATTTTGCTACTCTGTCTCTGATATTAACACAATATAAACCCACCTGAAACCCAGTTTATACGCTTGTACACCTGCTGTTCTAAACAGCTACAGAAGATATTCCTTTTGTTAATACTGTACAGAAAGTGTGGTGTTTGATTTGTCCAGCAACAGCTCTTTAACCAACAACCAAATGGACTAATGGAAATGGACTCTTCAACTAAACAGCATCAGTATCCGGAATTGTTCTATTCTAAAGTCTAAAATCAACAGATTTATGACTTGTTTGTCGCTCTCCAAGCTATTAAAAGGTACCATGTGGAATTTCTGACCCCTAATAGTGCTATAGAGCAATGTTCTTACGAGTGGGTCCCCATTTTGTTTGTATGAGGACGCAAACACAATACACAGCATGCAATATGCAACCCTGCTGCCACTTTGACGCTATTCTGCTTAAAAATACTCAAAACAATTGACTTTTTAAATGTTTTATGAGTGAAATGTTTTTTAGATCTCAGTCTTTGTTCGTTTGCAAGGGAACACCACAAGGCACCTTTAAGACATTCAATATATAGTGTATAGTTTGTGGCATATTGTACCACTCAGGTGGCATAATATGCTCTCATTCATTTTATTTCCTTTCTATAGTAAATGTTTCTTCAACTGTCAGACAAACCCTTTATATTTACTTACATTTATGTGTACTTTATGTGTACAGCACATGGGAAACAAATGGGAAAGCCCTAAATTATCATCCCATATTAACCTTAATAAAAAAAAATCAATTAAAATATCATAAAATAAACACATAAGAGAATGTTTACAACACACTATTTCTGCATTTCCCACCTCATGGCCACGTTGCTCCCGTCAATGATGATCGTCCTAACGTTCGGGTTGCCAGGTTTGTCAGTTAGCTGAAGTTCGAAGGGCATCTGCAGGCCTTCGAGGAAACGCTGCTCCCCTGTCACCACTACCGCGGGCACAAAAACCTGTCTTTCCCTTGCTCCGGTGGGACATGAGTCGTTTCTTGTGGAGATGGGGGGTTGAGGGGCTTGGAGCTCTTGTTTTAAGGAGTTAGAAGGCTGGGGCTTTGGGTTCAAGATGTTGTCTAGGGTTAGATTATTTTGTTTTGAGGTGGACGCATTAGGCCAGTATGTGGTTTGTCCATGTTGTTTATTGGGTTGGAAAAGGGTGAGTGGAGGATCTAGGGTTGGGGGATAAGTAGGCCTAGGTGGCCCTTTGACTTCAGGAAGGATGACTCGGTGTTGAGTTTGTGAGTTTGTGAGTTTATGGAATTTAATAAACTCAGATACAGCTAGATTTGGCACGTCGACCCGTCCTTTGTCGTCGGATTTTCTCTTTTCTGCTGGTATGACGAGCTCAGTTTCTCTTGCTTTGTCCTCAGATGGTCTAACTTTTGGTCTCTCTTTCTCCAGCACCACATCATCCATCTCTCTCGGCCCCTCCCTAAAGGTGTCCATCTCTTTGCTCCCCTCTCTCTGCAGCTCCAGGAGAAGCTGGTGAGTGGATCCATCAGGCAACCTGTTGTAGACTTTGGCCACTTTCTGCTCCATGTAGCCGCAGCTGGCTGCTGCTTTCTTCACCACTCCCAGGACAAAGTCTTCCTCTTGTCCTTCTTCTTTTTCTTCTTTCACCTCGGCACTCCCTTTTCCCTTGACATGTCTAGTGCTTGCTGTCGCTCCATCTTCCTCTCCCTCACAAATGTTTCCCACCTCTCCATTACTACTGATCACCTCATCTCCTCCTACTTCCATTTCTTTGTCTTCTCTGTGCTCAGTCTCGCATGGTCGGTTCTTTTCGCTTTGATTCAAGGCAACACCTTCTGGATTTTCCTTTCTTTGCTTCCGGTCATTGAGATCCTGCTCTTGTTGAACCACGTCCAGTATCTGCGAGGCCTCTTTAGGACCGGTTCGGGCAAGGACTCGTTTCACTACATTCTCAGTGTAGCCCATGGCTGTAAAGAACTTCAAAAGAAGCCAAAACTCCTTATTTCCCACTGACAACTGCAGCTCCTGTTCTTCCTCCTCCCCCTGTCCCTCTTTTACTTTGGTACCTAACGCTGCCACTTGTTCCAGCTGCTCCTCTTCTCCCAACTCCTGTGGAGCATGCATGAGTCTTTCCTCAGCACCCTCTGCCCTCCCTTGGGCTCCCGCAGACGTAGACAAAAACTGGAATAAGGAGTCAGCAGAGTCAGCTTTCCCCGAGCCTGCAGTCATCCCTTCAGTCCACCGATCAGTAGTCCTCAAAGGCTCAGGAAGTGTGTACGTAATGGCGGAGGGTTTGTCCCATCTACCTTCCGAATCCTCATGTGTTCCTGCCGCTGCATTTCCATCTGTTAGCGCCGGGCTGAGGCTTGATCCAAGCCCTGATTCTTTCACCAAATCCAGCAGGATTTCCTTCACTGACCCCGGCAGCACCAGGAGATCCAGGATGTGCTTGTCCTCCCATTTCTCCACGAGAGTTTTGAATGCCCGGCGTGACTCCAGAGACTCGCCCAGGCCTCTGTCTCCAGCCTCAGAGCGTCTGGACTGTGTGCCCTCATACCTCTCCACTAGGTCTGCAATAAGGGAGTAGGCTCGCACTACTGGCTCTGCGAGGCCTGATATAAGCAGGAATCCTGTAGACCCAACCTGGTTTCGCGAGAGGAAAACAAAATGACATTAATCTTAGTCCTCTTAATGACAGCAAAATGAAAATGTAAGTAGACGTTCAGATTGAGAACAGCCCTGCATTTAAACAATGCAAGCAGCTGCGTTGGCGCTTCAGGTACAACCCAAGAAATCCAGTTTGGGTAACAGATTGAAATTGAAGGTTTGTCAGACTCTAAAATACTGCAGAGCTGTTTAAAATACTATGGGATAGGATACATTTCCAAATATGCAAGGTTGGCAATTATTTTTACTGTTCGTCGCAACGATTGTTATGTAAGCCAAGATCTTGGCCTAAGAAGTAAAAGTACTTGTTGGACTGCCTGTAAAATGACTTCCTTGAACCTTAGAATAAACTTCCATGCATATAAATATTGGTACTATTATTCTCAGTCAAGGTTCACCAATCACCTCCATTTTTATGTGTAAAACTATTTAACAACATGATACACAACATTCAAATAAATCAGGTAAGTCAAGTTGAAAAAACCCTTGTTATTCCAATAAAGGGGTGAAGACGCATTAGCAAGGGCTTTCCAAGTAATTTGTAGCATACAAGTAGCAACTAATAGTGAAAAAGGAAGTTGTCAAAAGTAATGAAAGTTCCCCCAAGTTGAATATTTGCGTTCTAACAAACAATTTTAATAATTGGTTAAAATTCCCAGTGACATCACAATGTCAAAATAAGAGGCAGTTGTTACTTCATAAGGGGTTTGACACATTTTTAGATGATGAAATTGACTAATAATGTAATTTTCTGTAAGAATAAAAAGAAAGCAAGATATCACGTATGATATATGTATGCTGGTGGGGGATTTGTACAATGACGCAAGCGAGTGATTACACTCCTCATTGGAGTCATAACTCAGTCAAATGGGAACACACAGACAAGTTACACATCCTTCTAAATTCAACGTGACTTATACTTTCAGAGGATACAGTTAGCTCTGATGTCCATCGCAAATAAACATCTATACATTCGCTTAGAAATCATAGAATAACACCAGAAATGTCTGAGAAACATCACATTTTGAAGTTTTCTTTAGTATCGAAGTAGTCCAGTGATAGTTGTCTGTACATCCATGGGTACGTTTCAAACAGGAGCTGCTAATAGTTAATTCGGCATGCTTTCAATGCTGCCATTTTGGCAAAATGTAAACAAATATAGACAGAAAGATTGGGGCTCAAGTTGCATATTCCATTTTGTCACTTATCCACTTTTGATGGCTCTCCTTTATTCTGGGTAACTACAGTAAAAAGTTTCAATCCTAATATCAGCATTGTGACCTTTGAATGTAGCCTAAACAAAGACCCAGAATGCAACACTTACCACTATATGTGCTGAGGTGGTTTTTGTCAGGCAGTCCATGAACAGCCCTCTGGCTCCACAGAAGATGCAATGAAGAACCCCAGGATAAGAGACCTCCTGCTGCTCCTCCTGGTTCACAAGTCCTTTCACAAATAACTACAAGACAGAATTATTTTACATCATTTTTGTGTTGTTATAGTATTATTGTAGTGGTGGCGAAAATACTGTAGTAGTACTACAAAATCTAAATATTACGTGTCAATTTTGGGAAACAAAAATCTCCTCCAAGTTCATCATATAATTTCAGAAAACATGGTAGGTCATTCTTGTCATTGAAAACAACAGTTGACAAAATAATCTCATTGTCAACTTACTCACGTTATTATTTACAGTGTTTGAACTTGTACACTTCCATGACAACTGAGCAAATTCTATCTGCAGATGTTGACTGTGTATTTATAAAGTGTTTAAAAAAGGACTTTACTGCAGAGTTTTAACTGTGTGGTTTACACTGATTAAAATAAATAACAGTCAATTGGTAGACTGACTACCCGTTATGTAAAAAGTGAAACGTTTAACAGTTAAAAGGCTACTATACTATTCACAACTTGTTTATATACAGATTTTAGTTTCAGCTTTAAAGGATAGGCACACAATTCTTCAAGTCTGTCTTAAAAAACGTCATATGAGCGTTGGGAACAGGTTCTGGTTGCTGTTATCAGTCCTGTTGTTTAAACTGACCATATGGGACACAACCCAGTCCTCCATCCTAGCAAAACATGTACTAAAAAGTTTATTTGTAGCTAATATGAGGTTTTAGAAAAATCAAGTGGATATCTTCCAATGTTATAGTCTATTTAGTACAAAATACCCTCTTTATGTTTTGAGCAGCTCAACAAGGAAACACTGTTCTGGGAAACTAGAGGGAATTTTCAACCAAAAAGACAGTAACTTTTGGAGATACCAACTTCATTTGACTAACTCAGACTCCTGACGCCTCATTTAGCTTTAGAAAAACATTTATGAGTGCATTTCTTGAGGAACTGGTCCCACGTCACTTATATTGAAAGTGCATGAAGAATGGGTATTTTAATGTCCAGTATGAACAGGAGGAATATAGCAAACACAACCTGTTTAACAAGTTCACACGGGTACCTTTCCGGGTAATTTCCTATTTGCACTAGCATTATCATGGCAATGATTGCAAGCCACATGCTAATGTATGACCTTTAAAGGATGGCTTTTATGCACTCGACATCACAGTCAGTTTTATTTCGCTCTGTAGTCTGTCTGTAGATTATCTCTAGTTCTGGGATATATGATCGAGCGCTTATGAGAGACAGCTGATGTCATTCATCTTTGCTTTGGTTGTTGTTTTATTGTATGGTTGGTATGGTATGGTTGTGAGCCTTCTCTCCTTTTTACGTTTGCTAATGCATATTTCAATAAAAGTGTTCTGGGTGGCAGGGAATTATTTTAGAAGGAGAAAATACATTAAAGTAAATATATTATTTCTCTGCCAAACTGAGTTGTGCCTAAGCAAAGAGGAAATAGACCTGTGCATGGCTTGCAAATATATATAGGTCCTCATATACAGTATGTGCTTGACAATCATGTGATTACTGGTTTTTATTATCTTGTTATTGTACGAGGACACACGTTGCTCAGTAGAGCTATTGCACAAGTGTATTGACCACACACAAACAACTTTGTAGTTCAGTTTTAAGTCATCTACTAACACAATTTATTCAATGTAATATTGTGTTGTCAGTCCTTCTGTGTGCCAGCAGGTTGACCACAAATGCAGACTCATTAATCAATATTAAAAAAAACTCGATCAGTCATTTCCCAGTTACAGTGACTTTTATCAAAGTGCAATGTAGACCACCACTACCAGTAATGACAATAGCAACTTTACGGGTATGGCACCTTTCCAAATCAAGGGTTACACAATCAGGACTATTGTATGCAAACAAAAGGAAATCTTACTTTGGCAGCTTTCACATTGTTGCTCTGCCCTCGTAGTTTCAGCCATATCTGCCCGTTGTTGCCATGGGACAAATCATCTGCACCGATACCAAACGTCACACTGAATATCCGCTCCACGGTGCCGTGCAGAGAGGTCAGAGATCCCCGCAGCATCCCAGCACACGCAAACTCATCATCCACCTCCGGTTCTCCTTCTCCGCCTCCATCACTTCTCTCACCGTCCATCCCCTTGTTCTTAAATCGGCGTCAAAGGTGGAACATACTGTTAAAAACACATCACATAACATCAATTTTGGGGGTAAAAATATAACGTTTGACAGCATTAGGAAGTCTGATCTCATTTCTTAACGTATAAAAAGAACAGTTAACTTTTATGAGTGTGCTACTTCATTTATGTGGTACTTTATGTATATGTATGTAGATGTTGTGACCCTCTGCTGTCTTTTTATGTTGTCTTGTGTTGCATCATGTTGTTTATCAAATGGTAAACTAAAAAAAGAACTTTGTAGTCTCAAGTATCGGCCTAATATGGGCTTTGGATTACATTTAGACCCATTTAATGTGTTGCTGCTCTAATCACAGTGAGGATGATGTATTCTCATCACTTTTCAGTGCAGCTTCAAATAGTATCTGGATATTAAAACCTCTGGTTTATAACAATAATGAAAGGTATAAGACCGTGTACATACACTTTATCAAAGTACTGGTATAAGAAAACATCCAATCACCAAACTTAAAAGTCTGTTGCTGAAGTTAGAGGTTGAGTTTTGTAGAATTTAATAAATAAATTAAATGTATTTTTGAATCTACATCTTCTTCTTATTAGGTCTTGTATTGTAATACCAAAGCTTTTATCAGAGCTTGATTTTATTAGCCTCTTCTTATCAAACTGTCTGAAAACACATGATTTGTAAGCAACACGTGTTAAACATTCATAATATTGTGTTTCTGTGTTAGGTAACACTGAAGTTATCGCTATACATTTACATCATTCCTAATAAGTGAATGCTTTTAATTTAAAAGCAGCATTTTCACTATGAATTGTGTTCAACTGCGTGACATTTCTTTCTCCTCCCACTATTCTAATGGGTTTCTTTCTGTTACAAAATGTGAGGTGTTTAAAGGACAAGTGATGCGTTCAATAACAGTAAGTGTGGGCGGTTTCCAAATTACATGTAGACTACCTACAGTACATATTTAGCATTTACTGTACAGTATTTATGCAACCCTGTATTTTGTGTATACATTCATATCTATATAAACTATATAAATATATATAGATATAAATAAATGTATTTATAAAATAAATAAAAAAGTAAAATAGGTTGATATTTAGATAAACTGAGATGTAAACGTTGTAACATTATTATTTACTTTATTTAATGTATGAAGTATATGCTCAGTGCAAACATTGTTGACTATGTGTAATAACAAGTCAGTATTTGAATATGGACCCATATTGAACAAGTTGTTGCCAAGACAAGTTGCCAAGGCAACAACTACAGTAATGGTTATTCCAACAAAATTAAGTTTCATGTGTAGGCTATAGCATTACAGTTCCGGCTTATCGCGTTTTTAATGTTAAATAAAAATCTGGAAAGTAACTACATTTTTCAAATTAAAGTATAGGAGTACAAAATACACTATTCCTCTTTAAAGTAGCGACGTAGAACTATAAAGTAGCATAAAATGGAGTAGCCTAACGTTACCTCCTCCAACATGTAAACAAGTCTCTCTCTCCGGACCGTTTACCCTACTGCCTATGATTAATACAGGCCTGTATATGACATATTATACGCAACTTGTTTGACTGCTGCTGTCATTTGCTTTTGTTCAACAACAATATTTAGACAGATTCACATCCCACTCGCTGCTAAAGACAGAACTTGTCTTACCATCTTACAAAATATGGCTTATTTCCAGATAATTAGCTAGATAAGTATTGTGAAACATTTATCTCGCAGACGAGAGCTATTATTAAACGTGTTTTCAGCAAAGGCTGAGCAGGACAGTTAAAGAGTTAAAAACAAAAAACATACAACATAAAATGTTTCTGTGTCGTTTTCTTACGTGAGGTCGATCGCTCTGCGCCTTCAAAGTTTCGTTTCTAGCAGCTACAGAGAGGCAGAGGCAGTGCAGCTGGCTTCGGGCTTCCGCAATCATACAACAACAACGTGCAACCTATCAGACCAAAGTTCAACGCATGCCGTAATGCCACAAAGTGATCGCAGAGGTGGGATGGAAAATGGAAAGACAATCACGGAAGAAAGACCGTGTCCTTGCTGCGGACGGCGGGCTAGGAAGCGTCACACACTTCGCACCACCGGTGGAAACCCCGACGACCAAACCGAAACTAACAGAACACATCTTATCTGAGATTGAGGGCGGATACCGGCTGGGTACGGTGGTCATATGGCGTCGCTCTAACGCTCACATGATATTATTTGAATAATCAAATCATGTCTGTGTGGACGATTTTATGTATGTTTATTTTCATAAAAACAAATCGCACGTTGCTGCTTGTTTTGCATCGCATTGCATCTATGGAACATACATTACTATTATAGCAAAATACGTTATAAAAGTGTACATTTATTGACTGTTTAAAAAAAAAGTTGACTTGTGTGTCAGGGTTAAACAGGAGATGAAGGGGGTTTCCACTGACGTCAGAAGCGGGGTTTTTGTGTGTGTGTGTGTGTGTGTGTGTGTGTGTTGGTCAACTCCTCGTTGACTCTGCTCATTGACAGACAGGTTTGTAAAGGAGAAACTGGGATTGTTTATAACACATTTCTGCCTCTAGGCACACACACACACGTACACATATACGATATATATATATATATATATATATATATATATATATATATATATATATATATATATATATATATATATATATAGTTTTTTTGTGGGGGGGGGGGGGGTATTTTAGGCCTTTATTTGACAGGATAGTTGAACACATGAAAGGGGAGAGGGGGGGAATGACATGCAGCAAAGAGCCACAGGTCGGAGTTGAACCCACACCCGCTGCGTCGAGTAATTCCTCTATATATGGGCACCTCTACCAACTGTGCTATCAGGGTGTCTAGGCCTACATTAATCCAGTAGACGAAAATACTTTTCAAAATACACTTTAATCTGTTTACAATGTGGTTTCCTTGGTGCAGTTTATATGTTTCAAAGACAGGAAGACAGTACCTCCTACATCCTGTCTTACTTCAGTCTGTTGTGGTAGAATGTAACAATGGATAACATGATGACATTTAAAGGATACGTCTGGCCATGTTATGTCTTTTTCTTATTGTCAACAAATCTAAAAACCAACAGTGAATTGGTTCTGCTAACCTAAGTATTGTCTGTGTGTGCTGTGGTGGAAGAAGTACACGGATCTTGTACTTAAAGTAGCAATACCACAGTGTAGAAATACTCTGTTAGATTTCAAATGACACAAGTAGCCTACTCATTATGCAGAATGGCATATTTCAGAATAATGTACAAACGTATATTATATTAATGGATTATTGATGCATTAATGTGTTCATCACTTTAATGTTGCAGCTGGTAAATGTGGGGCTCATTTAAATTACTTTGTATTATATGGCTTGCCAATTTCTGTCGATGGATCAATAAAGGTTTCTCTTAATCTATACATCATAATTTATACATAATAATGTATTTGTTGATTATATTTTGTTAAGTAATCTGAATATGCAAAATAACTAAAGGTATCAAATAAATGTAGTAAAAAGTACAACACTGTGGAGGAGTGTGACCTCAATGCAGAGCAACTGTATGGATTGCATAATTATAAAAATTGAGGAAATCCAGGTTTGGTGTTAGTCACTGATTTTAAGTAACCCCACCCATTTACTGTAAATCATTTTGCAGACTACGCCCTCTGCTGGCAAACCTTAAAACACCCATTGTAGTCTTTTCTAGATCTTTTTTTGTGTAGCCTACATTAAGTTGGGTGTCATGGCAGCCTATAGTGGTGTAAGATAAGTATCTTATCTCATGAACTTCCCTGGTTTGAATCCAGTTCCACATTCATATCGTCCCTGTCCGTCTCTTCCCCTAAAAGACTGTCTGCTTTATGACTATAAAATATGGATATAAAAAGTAATTCTAAAATATGACTTGAAACAACAACAACAACACTGGCTGTTCTTCCCAAATGGGAGCCTGGGACCAAATCAGATTTCTCATACATTACAGTACAGGTATTTCAAGTGTAACGCCGCTAACTTGTGTCACAACAAAGCTAACTGAAGCGCTCTTAAATGGATGAAGGAAAGTAGGCTATTTAAAACAGATGTATTCAAAAAAATAATAAAAATCAAATCACCAAAAACATTCACAAATACAAATACATCCACATAAGCAGTCATTAAATCTGATGAGAAATAGGGTTAAATACCCTACCCTGTGTCACCACAAGCTTGCCTGTTTGCTGAGCAGTCCATAAGCAGAAGTACAAAAATACTTTCACTTCTGTTTTTCGCCTGTTTAGGTGGAACAAGAGCTGCTGCTGCATGCGAGTAGAAAGCCACTGAATGAGCAGCAGGGTTTTTACACACTTTTACCTCCGTCAGTACGGTTGAATGATGAGGAAGGAGAGTGTATGCCAAAGGGTGAGTGGTTTCCCCATTTTGAAAAAAATCACCTTGATATTCTTATTAGTCTTTTAAGTGTCTGTGGTATTATTTTGATGAATTGTCAGACTTTGTAGTGGATTTCTACCTTTTAGCCTATTAGGCTGTCTTTTCATTCATATATAGGCTATGCCTTTTATGTAAAGTACGTAAATTGATTGTCTAAAGTGCATACATTTAACTACGATAGATTTATTTATTTTTTACTTAAATGGAAAGAGTTTAGTCCTCAATCTACAAATAATGCAATCTAATACTACAACACAAAGGACCAGAGAAGCAATCTCAAGAAAAACTTATGTATTTGTGAGTATTATTGCATTTTACAGGTGTTCCTATTATTTTGTCCACCCACAGGGGCTTTTTTTCTGATACATGTAAGGTAGCCTAAACTACAAAGACTGTGGGTTTCCTGTTGTGTAGGTGAGTTTAGGTGCTAGTAAAATGTTCTTCTGTGACAGATATGAATGGTACATTTAAAAAAAAAACACACACAACTTAGAAGTTGAGTTAAGTTGAAGAGAAAAGGTGAAGACTCAGTGATATATATTAGTGTTAGGAAACAACCCCGATTGTGTCGTGGTTTCTAAACCTATCATCTAGGCTTGACCTCTGTGAGTTGATTCTGAAAGCAGTGGCGAGCTTGCAGAACAAAGTGACACGAAGCAGGATTCTGTTCACAGTGTTCTAAAGGTTTAAGCAGACACACAAAGATATATACATTTTCTAACAATCGCTCCATTCACTTCAATGACGTGAGAGTAGATTGACAAGAAAGGGGCTCCATAGGAGAGGGGGACTGGTTCAAGATTGGTTCACACAGATACATCTTCAGGTAGCAAGACAGTGTTCCAATTTATGGTACAGATGTATGATACCAGTTAAAACAGATGAGAGATGCTTTGTTCGGATTTTTCACAGCATGGAATGTAACATATTCACCACAATGAGTTGTACAAAAAGTTATTAATCAAACAGAGAGGCCAAACATTTACTGGTTTCAGGTTTACTGTTTTTCTCTGTTTTAGACTGTTGGTGACCAGACAAGATATTTAAAGACATCAGAATAGACTCTGAGAAATGTTGATGGGCATTTGTCACTTTACTTTTACAGTTGATTAAAAAAAATAATCCATAGATTTTAAGTTTATGTTTAAGTTTATTGTCCTCTGTATATGAATGACTTGTATAAAGGCACTCTTATTTTAAAAAACACACAAATCTAGTTCTAACAGCCTAGACATAATCTGATACAAAACAATAGATGCATTTGCAATGATACACTGCGATGCAAAGACGATTCTCGATATGATTTGATATTATTACTTGTTCAGGAATAAAAGTATGTATTACGACAGACTCAAAAAACGTGTTTCCTATTATTTATTTTGTTGTATTCTTTGTTCAATTATATTTTCTGTGAATTTGTGTCTCCTTAAATGTTTCAAATGCCAAAATATAATTCTGGGATGAGAATATTGGACTTACATTCATTCAAGTTGACACCAAATGCCTCCAAATGAATGGTAATGCTGCTCCATGTAGCTGCTAGATGTGAAATAAGCCAATATTTTTACTGGTTTAAGTTCATATTTCCTTTCTAAAAACAACAATATTTAAAAATCTTTAGTCTAAAAAATATCATTATCCTTCAAAAACCTATTCAACTTGTAAATGATTTGTAAACCTCCTCAGGTCCTTAAAACCCCCAAATTCTCAGACATCATACTGCAGACATGATGTAAATAAAACACCTCATGGCTTCAGTAACTGCCTTTAATTTGCTTCCGATCTGTTCGTCTTTCCACCTCTTATCAGGTTGAGGTTTAACTAGAGTAGAGGCCCTTTATCAAAACTGGGCACTGTCACATCCAGGAATTAAACCAGCTTCCCTGACCAAGTGACTGGTAAGATCCTCTTTATTTTAGAGGAACAGAGAATTTCATTCTAATGGCAAGTGAGGGTTTAATTATTATGACTATTGTCTTCCTCCAGTGAAGTATGGCACTGAGTAGCTGTCAAGCTCCTATATTGGTGGAAGACTCCAGCTTGGAGGGCTGGAAGGTGATTGGCTCCGGAGGTTTTGGACAAATCTACAAAGCCAGGCATTGTCAGTGGGGCTGCGATGTGGCCATTAAACTGCTTCATTATGATGACGGGTAAGTGGTAACAAAGAGCAAATCTGTGTACATTTAAGTTGTGAATAACTCAAAATGCTAACAAACACACACAGGACCAGTGCGTCTTTGCTGCGTGAGCTCGACATGATGCGTCGAGGAAGCAGCCCGCATGCTATTCAGGTCCGAGGGGTCTTCAGGGGTCGAGTGCCCTCCTCTGGCTCGTCAACACAGCTCGGTCTGGTCATGGAGTTAATGGAAAGAGGATCACTGGCCTCCCTACAGGTAACCAGTGGTGGAAGAAGTGCTTTTACCTCTACTTAAAGTAGCGATACCACTCTGTAACAATACTCTGTTATAAGTTAGTCTTGCCTTAAAAAATGAAAAAGCAGGGGTGACCTCTAGCTCACCCAGTAAGAACGTGCACCCCATGTTGGCTGAGTCCTGCAGCGGCGCAGAGTTTGAATCCGACCTGCTGCCCTTTGCTGCGTGTCATCCCCCATCTCTCTCCCCCTTTAATGTCTGTCTACTTTCAAATAAAGGAAAACCCCCAAAAAATAATCTTAAAAAAAAAAAAAAAAAAATGAAAAAGCAGAAGAACAAAAGTGTAAGAGTATTTAAAGTATGAAAAGTAAAAGTACTTGTTGGGCAGAGCAGTCCCTTTTAAGAGTGTAATGTTGTTATATATGTATCATGTAATTGGAATGTTATTCCTGATGCATTGACACATAAGAAGTTCTGATTAAGGTGGAACAAATTTTGACTAGTTAAATCTATATTGTGTCATACTTTATACATTGATCATATATTTTGTATATAAAGTCATAATCTGCAAAGTAACTACTTACTATTTTCCAGACAAATGAAATGAAGTAAAAAATACAATATTTCTCTCTGAGAGGTTGTAGAAAGTAGTAGAAAATGGAAATACTCAAGTAGAGTACCTCAAAACTCCAAGTTTGTTTACGCCCACAAGCTAATAACATTCCCATCAGCAGTCTCAGCTGTACTTTGTTTTTAGTGCTTAAGTAGCAAATGTTAGCATGCTAACAACGCTAATAGCGCACAAGGTAAACATTATGGCCCCTATCTTGCACCCAGCGCAATTGACTTTGTACACCGACGGGGGAAGGGGCACAACAGGAACGGGTGGTGCGTTTGGAGGGCCACGCTCCATGGCTGCAGCAATTCTCTCCAGACTTGAGGAGATGCGCCTGAGAGGCCGCAGCAACATCGCCACCCGGTCAAGACGGGCATTTATTTCTTTGCTGCATCCCGGACAGCTCCAGCCCTGACAAGAACGTCTCCTGTGAACTGCTCCTGGCGTGCGCCAAGCAAAAGTGCCGTCATAATAGCAATCCGCCGTGGAACAAGCGCGCCTGCTCTTAAAGGGAATGTGAGATGACGCTCTGATTGGTTTATTGCACGTTACGCCCAAACCACACCTAGCTACTTCAGACCAACCCATTTTAGATCTGCGTCGGGCACTGTTGTTATTATACCAGCGGGATAAATGAGTCTTGCGCCCACAAAGCTACTTGCGTTTCGTGTTTGATACTTGCGTTTCAGATTATTAAAATAGGGCCCTGAATCTGTTAAACCTCACCGCATGTTAGCGGCCACCACCAGATCCGTATTGGAACCTAAATTTGTTATCTCCTGACAAATGGATATGCAAAAACTCTTGTGAAACTCAATACCTGATGGCTTATCCTAACCATAACCATTCAAGGTCAATGCCTAGCTAATATCAACCATCTCTCGAGGGTTTCGCAAAGGTTACCATCAAAGTTTCTCTAAACCATCTATGTTACCATCTAGACAAGCCCCTGACCAATGGGCTACCCTGAACCTAATCATTCAAGGTTAATGCCTAACCTAAACCATGTCTGCACATGCTTAGAACAACTCTGGTTTCTGGTTTCTATGTGATGGGTGGTGATGGTGCAGTGGATATGACACATGCCTTTGTTGTGGGAGATCTGGGTTCAATTCCCACTGCGATACATCAACCAATGTGTCCCTGAGCAAGACACTTAACCCCTAGTTGCTCCAGAGACGTGCGACCTCTGACATATATAGCAATTGTAAATCGCTTTGGATAAAAGGGTCAGCTAAATGACATGTCAGTCTGTGGCACAGATCGGGCAGCAACAAAAGCATTAGCATGCTGATGTTAGCATGCTAATGCTAACATCAGCATGTAGCATGTAGCTCACAGCACTGCAGTCCCTATTAAGTATAGCCTCATAGAGCTACTAGCATGGCTGTAAGTACTCTCTTGTTTATGATAATGAAACCATAAATAGCACCTACTTCTTACTTATATCAACCTTTTCCTTTATGTCTTTCTTATATAGTAAAAGTAGCCTATGTGTAGCTCACTGTAGCACAATGACCACTACTTGTAGATCTGTAACTATGACAATAAATAATTGTACAGGAAACCTTATGTGGAGCTCCGCCCTGGCCATTGGTCTTCAGACTGGCACACCAAGTGGCTCTGGGCTTAAACTTCCTCCACAGTCTGTCCCCTCCCATGCTCCACCTGGACCTGAAGCCCAGCAACGTTCTGCTTGATTTGTATCTCAATGCCAAGGTGAGTTACAAGCTTTCAGTGAAGGCCAGGCCTCGTCTGCTTGCATGCTTACTTTATATTGTCATATTAGTTTGTGCACACTATGGAGAATAAATGGAGGCTGAACGTAATTTAAACCAAAAAGACACACACCCCATAAATGTTGTCACTTGATAACAAGCAGAAATGACATTTGATAAAAAGATAGTGAAATAGTTTTACTATTCTACAAGAGCCCATAACATTGTATAATAATCATATAGTGGCACAGAGGATCACCTCACTGTGATGTATTACTTACTTATTTTTTCTTAAATAAGATCATATCCAATGGGAAGTGATCCTAATTCCTGAAACACCATTTGAATGTTTGTCCAATGAAAGTTCTGGGTCAGTTTTTCAGACGAAACATACAGTTTTCTACTTTTATTTACTTTTAAGATCATTGAAATCATCGTAATTTTCTGACAGTGTTGTTTATCAAAATTGCCAATTAATTTTCTGTCAATGGACTTATTGACTAAATTAAATTTACAATGTTACATTCCACTGGCCATCATTAACTTTTCACTAACTGCCTCCTTCCTCTCAATGCTAATTCATTTTGTAATTTAATTTATCTCTCCAGCTTACAGATTTTGGCCTTGCCCGGTATTACCGCAGCGTCACGCGGGTTTCCAAGAAGGACAGTGGAGAAGAAGGGGGGACGATCAGCTACATGCCACCGGAGGCGTTCCAAGTCTCGTACAGTCCAACCCGAGCCTCTGACATCTACAGGTAAGGGCCTTGCAACACATTCCAAAAAAGGTTGGGACAGGAGCAATTTAGGGCTAGTAATCTGGTAAATTGGTTAAATAATGATGTGATTTGAAACAGGTGATGTCAACAGATGATTGTAATTATGATTTGGTACAAAAACAGCATCCAAGAAAGGTCTAGTCCTTTAGGAGCAAAGATGGGCCGAGGATCGCCAGTTTGCCAACAAATACGTGAGAAAAGTATTGAAATGTTTAAAAACAATGTTCCTCAAAGAAAGATAGGAAGACATTTGCTTATTTCACCTTCAACAGTGCATAACATAATTAAAATATTCAAGGAATGTGGAGGATTTTCAGTGCGTAAAGGACAAGGGCGCAAGCCTAAGCTAAACAACCGTGATCTCCGAGCCCTCAGGCGGCACTGCATCAAGAATCGTCATTCATCTATAAGCGATATCACCACATGGGCTCAGGACTACTTTGACAAACCTTTGTCAAGTACCACAATATGTAGTCACAGCCACAAATGCCAGTTAAAACTGTACTGTGGCAAAAGGAAGCCCTATGTTAACAGTGTCCAGAAGCGCCGTCGACTTCTCTGGGCTCGGAGGCATCTGGGATGGACCATCACACAGTGGAAACGTGTACTGTGGTCAGATGAATCAGTATTTCAAGTATTCTTTTGGGAGAAATGGACGCCGTGTGCTCCGGACCAAAGAAGAAAAGGATCATCCAGACTGTTACCAGCAACAAGTCCAAAAGCCAGGGTCTGTCATGGTATGGGGTTGTGTCAGTGCCCTTGGCAAAGGTAACTTGCACTTCTGTGATGGCACCATTAATGCTGAAAAGTACAAAGAGATTTTGGAGCACAATATGCTGCCTTCAAGAAGACATCTTTTCCAGGGACGCCCATGCATATTTCAACAAGATAATGCAAAACCACATTCTGCACACATTACAAAGTCCTGGCTGCGGAGGAAGAGGATACGGGTACTTGACTGGCCTGCCTGCAGTCCCGACCTGTCTCCAATAGAGAATGTATGGCGCATTTTGAAGCGCAAAATGTGACAACGAAGACCCCGTACTGTTGCCCACCTTAAGACTTGTTTGCAGCAAAAATGGGACAAAATTACACCTGAAACTTCAGTCCCTAAACGTCTTTTAAGTGTTGTGAAAAGGAATGGCAACATTACAAAGTGGTCAAGGCCGCTTTAATGCACGGGCTTACCTGGGCTGAAGCCCAGGGGCCTCCCAAGTTCAGGGGCCTCCCATATTCACGTTAGTGATGAGCTAAAAAGGTCATATAGTTTTCTAACTTGTCAGGTTTTCTGTCAATCACTCTAGTCGCAGGTTACATGGCTGCTGATTGATCCAAATTAGGAGTGACCCACGTGGCCCCATCGCCTATGGCCCGTGAGCTTACCTATCAGAATGTCTATAGTTAGTTTTGGGGTGTGTCCCTCTAGGACTGAGTGATGTCTTCTGTACTGGTTTGCGCTTGAGAGCAACAGCAGGATTTTTTTAACAATTTTTCACCGTCTTATTCATTGAGAATTGAACTGTTTAGATATATATATATATAGGCATATATATAGGCAGTCATCCGAAATTCGTTGCCGAATTGACAATTTGCTTCAAAGTTTTCGGAGTTGAGAAGCTCAGCTGGTGGTGGCCCCATGGATGCATTAAGAGAACGATGGCCCGGATCGCTCGCTCGCTGGCCGGTCTGTCATGCTGGGACGCCCCGATGTAAATTGCCGGTCTGTCAGACCGATCTCGTAAATAAGAGGCTTTTATTTCGCCGTTGACAGATTGTTTGTTTAAATATCACAACACTTGTCCATCATAAGATTAACGGGAACGTGTGGTTAACTGTCTTTTTACCGTTAAACTCCACAAGCGCCTGGTTGCCGACACACACACACACACACACACACACACACACGCACACACACAAACACACACACACACACACACACACACACGGCCACAGGCAGCGAGAGAGAGAGAGAGAGAGAGAGAGAGAGAGAGATAGAGAGAGATACCTTTGGGAGACTTGTTTAAATTATGACATAGGCTACATTAGATTTAGTATACTTTTTTTTGGCGTATTTCTTTTCTGATTTTAATTTTATAAAGACCGTTGCCGTGCTTGCATCACTCCCCTTACCCCTCCTAGGCCAGTGGGAATGCAAATGGAAAAAAGGATTTTGGGGGAGAGTAGTTCTTAGAATTGCTTAGAAGTGTACTTTTCCTCTAAAAAGTACAAGTACTATCCGGTAGAAAACCCTCGGCTTCCTCAGTCATTGTATGTTTTATCCTCATCCTCGGCTGCTGCTTGCTAACGTTATTTCAGACTGTGGCTCTACAGCTAATCAACAGTTTGCCTCAGTGGTGGACGAGGAAACATCAACTAACATCTACAAATACAATCTTGCTAAATTTAGCCGCATTACTATTACGAAAGAAAAACTCTTGTATCCTTTTCTGCGACATACTCTTCTCTACAGCTAACATTCAGTCAACTAGTCTCAGCCTGCTCGCTTCTCAGCGAGTCACGTCACTTTACTCACTTTCACTTTCACCTCTTTCAGCTATAACGGTTCATTTTTAGTAGGCTATATTTTCGAACCTATCCATAACCCTTTTTTGCTATTTGCCTCATTATTTGATATACAAAAATATAAATAATGTCACACAGCGAATTAGTAATCATTTAAAAAATATAAAATCCAGCTCCTGCCAGCAGGTGCATGTGATTGGTTCACAGGGCTTGCTGAGGCTCCTACTTTGATCTGTTGCTGTTCTTTGCTAATGCTGTTATCAGTTATTATCAATGTCTGTGCAGACAGGTGATGGTTGGTGATGTTTTTCATAATATCGTTTGAAATCATACTTTCACACATTTTGGTTTTATCATCACCATAAGTTGCTGTGTGTGGTTGTTACATAAAGTGTGTTGTGTTTATGCTCAGGTGGACTCAGTGATATGTTAATAACAATATTATGGTGATGTCTGGCTCAAAGAGGGAAAACTCTAAAAATGAGACTCTGTAAATCGAGGGGATGGGGGGCCTACAAAACCTCTCAACCCCGGGGCCTAACATTAGGTAAATGCTTTACTGTTCCAACTTTTTTTGAAATGTGTTGCAAGAACCAAAATAGGAATTGTGTTTTAAAAAAAAAAAAAAAAATAAATCATGAGGGACACATTAAATTATGTGCTGTTGTATTGTCTGCAATGAAATACAAGTCAAAGTACATTTAGAAATCACTACTTTCTTTTTGTATTTGTGTTTTCCATACTGTCCCAACTTTTTCTGATTTGGGGTTGTATTATGTGTGAATAGCTGCTGCAATGCAGGAGCTAAAGTACGGTGGCTGCCAGGGGCAAACACACTGCAACTTAATGAAACACGCAAATAGACAAAACACAAGCAAACTAAGAAAACAACTTCATTAATTTGACAACACATGCGCAGCATTTAGCAAACACGCTGCAAATACACACAACACAACCAAATACAGAAACGCGCTGCAAATACACACAACAAAACCAAATACAGAAACGATTCAAAAAGAAAAGCACACAATCCCTGAAAACAAATGCAACAAAAAAAATCCTGCATCCAGTTTACACAAAGGAAGTTCTCCAGGCCTAAGTGGAACAGCCTGGTTTATGACTCCACGGAGAGAAAGAGAGAGAGAGAGAGAGAGAGAGAGAGAGACAGAGAGAGAGCCCGGGCCAGTTTCAATCTCAGAACAGTGTGCACCGTTGAGATCATAGATTATAAATATTAAGTCTGTTCGAGATATGTTTTGTCTCGTTTGGTGGGTGTGTCTCTCTTGTTTTCTATTGGCTCAGGTCACAGGTGATACCCAGTCAGCAGATACGTGTCTGTAAACTCGTGGTAATAAAAGGCAGAGTGCTCTCTCCCCGTGGGGTCATAAATCAGGCTGTTCCACTTAGCGCTCCCTCTAGAGGCCTGGAGAACTTCTGTTGTGTAATCTGGATGCAGCGTTTGTTTTGTTGCATTTGTTTTCGGGGATTTTGTGCTTTTCTTTTTGCATCGTTTCTGTTTTCGGGGATTGTGTGCTTTTTTTTGCATTGTTTCTGTTTTTGGGGTTTGTGTGCATTTCTTTTTGCATCGTTTGTGTATTTGCAACACGTTTGTGTATTTGGTTGTGTTGTGTGTATTTGCAGCGTGTTTGCTGAATGCTGCGCATGTGTTGTCAAATTAATGAAGCTGTTTTCTTAGTTTGCTTGTGTTTTGTCTATTTGCGTGTTTCATTAAGTTGCAGCACGTTTGCCCCTGGCGGCCACCGTACTAAAGAGGATCAAACAAATAAGCAAGTGTAATTTATCACCACCAAGCAACTTTAAAGTGTCACTCAGTGTTGATACACTTACTTATGCACACTTGTTAAACACAGGTTCAGTCATGGCAGGAAGTCAAATATCAATGGTTTAGTTCTTTAACAGGTTATGGAAATGATTGGAGTATACAGTAAAAGCATTTACTGCAATTGATCAAACTTCCAGATACTCAGGTGACTTCTTCATCTGTCAAACCGCACCTTAATGCCTGCTATGATATTAATAGGAATTCTGGTATGTAACTCTCTCCGTCTCTTTTTCAGTTATGGTATACTCTTATGGTCCATTGTCACAGGGAAACAACCATATGCATGTAAGTGTCTTGCCTCTCAATCTTTCTCTTAGTTTATTTTTTTTACATTTGAGTTTTTTTTCATCCATAATGACACATGGTGCAAGGATGGCATGATTTTAGAAGTGTAATCACACTTACTGTTTGATTTCTTGGCTCTGAAGTGGCTTGTAAACAAAAGTCCTGTTAACTTAAGGGTATTTTATTGCAATTTTAGCAAGTACCTTATTTTATCCTTATGTCATTAGATTTTGTTTTTGTAGAAAAATGAGACAATGCCAGTGGAAATTGGTGCACTATGTGTTGCTTTCAGCCTGTTAATTGCATGGAGAGGGGGTGGCAAGGAATATTTTTTTTATCCTACCACAGAGGGGGGCGCCTTCTTATTATCAAATTCTACTCAGCTATACAAAGTGGCTTTAAATCTTAATTATGTTGGATGCGGTGCAACAAGCTGTAAACAATATTGACATATTGTCACCTTATAAAGTGACAGATGCTAAAAGGCTCCTGAGATACAGATACAACTGTAGAATTGGGTGAAAATAGTCTTTGCATTTGACACTACAAGCAACGTCTTCTACATTACAAGTTGTCATTTAACCCATTATTCATGTACAAATATAGATTAATGCAGAAGAAGAAATATATGAATGTAAGCATTAGTCCAGACCTTATATTCAGGTATTTCCGAGGTCTCACTAACCTCTGACAGACATTTTAATCCTTCCTCCACCGTAGATGCAAAGTCCAGCTTAGTGCGGCTTCGTATCCCCGAGGGAGACCGTCCATTGCTGGACGAGATCAGGGTCCAGGCTGCGGGGCGTGCAGGGTTGACAGGACTGATGGAGCTCATGGAGAGATGCTGGGACACCAGACCCGAACAAAGGCCCTCCTCCCTTGGTGAGAAACTCCTTCATTTACACAGTGTAAATGATACTTTTAATAGTTTGTGATGCTTGGCCTTAACATCTTTACTCTGTGTTGTTTAAAGAGTGTACAACTGAGGCAGAAGAACTGTATAAGATACACAAACATGCAATTAATGATGCTGTCCATCAAGTGCTGAAGAAACTGGTGAGGAACTAATCTCTTCATAAATGCTCAAATAATGCTGAGATGCTGTCAAATTTTGACATGATACAGCAAATCACTATTTTTGTGTCTTTCTCTTCCTCTTTCTCTTTCCAGGACCAAAGGGAAGAAGAAACAGTGATTGAGCAGATTGGGAGGGTTCATATCACTCAGGCTTCAGGTCTGCTTTCATATGTGTACAAAAAATATCCCTACCACCTTTAAAGATGATTCTTCAACACGCTTATTCGCTTTTTAAGAGAGATACCACTCTCATGTCTGTATGCTAACTCTGAGGCTAAAACCAGTAGCTGCTTAGCTTAGCAGAAAAACTGGAAACAGAGGAAACAACTAACCTGGCTCTGTCTAAAAGGCAACACAATCCACCTGGTAACAGCTCTAAATCTCACAAATTAACAGTTATATTTCTGTACAAGAGCCAGGCTAGCTGTTTTCGCCCTGCTTCTAGTAGCTTATAGTACCTATCTATTGTTTTTCTACATTTCCCAAAAAAAACAGCTAGCCTGTCTCTATCCAAAGTTAAAATATTCCCCTATCACCACCTGTAAATCTCATAAATAGCTTGTTTGCTTTATCAGGTTAACTGTTTCCCCATTTCCAGTCTTTATGCTAAGCTAATCTTACTGGCTGCTGGCTGTAATTTCATATTTACAGACTGGCAAACATTTCTTTTTGTGGGCGGTGTTTGTGAGTTTGTGATGTATTTTGTGTTAAACTGAGAACATTAAAAAGGTCCACTTACTAACGTTTATGGAGCTAAAGTGCATCTCACAGTCTTCATGAGAGTAATAGGAACTTCAGTTAAGATTCATTTTCAAAATACTATTTTCAAAGTCAGGAAGTAGTTTGATTGACTGAGTTTGATTGAGCCATGTTTAGCCAAATTATAACTTGCTGTTATAAAACAACAAAAAATGTTACATTTCACGTCATTTTATCTGGTCTTTTTTTGCAGCGGGTGAACGTTTTGAAGCAGTGACCGTTTATGATAACACACCCACAGGTGGCCCACCAATTCAGGTGAGATTCAGACATAGACATTCATTTCTTGTCTTTACCTCGCAGGAAATGTTTGAATTAGCTGCACAGAAAGTCTCAGATCCAAAACACTATCTAGGTATCCTTAATGGAGACCAGACAACACTTAAAGTCATCATTTAGTCTCTTTTTAGGACAGTGTTGATGACATTGTTGTTCTTTTAACCCAAGAAGAACGACTCTCAATGTGGTCTGTGAGAAATTGGTTGTTGCAATGCATTTCGACACTGAACATTTTTTTGCTTGTCTGGGGAAATATGACATGCATCACTTCCTGCTGCACCAGGGGAAATTTCACAGAAAAGAATGAACACAGCAAATGTAAAAGCCTTGATGAAGTGCATGAAGTCCAAGTCAAGGTTGGGCAATTGGTGATAAATTGTAAATACGAATATAATCAAGATTATGAGTTTTAGAACATATTCAGATATTTCTATTTCAAGAAGACCAGTCAGGCAGGTTGGCAAAACAAAAAGCAAGCTTTAATAATACGGCTGAATCCAAAAAAACCAAGAACACTAGAAGATACACTGAGAGCCAGGAACAAATGCAGACATTCAGACACTGAAACGAGACAACACCAGCATACACACATGGAAAGGAGGGTGTTAATGAGGGACAGGTGACATTAGGGCTGACGAAGAACAGGTAAAACACATCAGTGCGGGGCAGGCAATCACAAAGGCAGGAAAACAATCCCCAGGCAGGAAGTAAAACAAGAAAATGAAAAGGGAAAAAGGGAAAAGGAAAAGAAAAAGAACCCACTAAATACAACAGGAAAGTAAACAAAACCCAGGATCACGACAAGGGCTGGATCTTACTTCCCTTATCTGATAGCTCCTCGGTCCTCGGCTGAACCAGAAGTTGTTCTGGCCCTCCTTCGTGAAGGCCGTCTCAAAGCTCTTATTCCTGCCCCGAGGAGCGAGAATGATAGCCTGGCTCCGCCCTCCTATGTACTTCTGCTCAATTTTCATTTTTTTTCAGTACGCCGTCTGGGTTTGCGGTATATTTGCAGGTTTTCTCTGGCTGAGAACGATGACGTTGAGGTTGATAGTTAATAGTTTGAGTTGTAGTTCCGTAATGGCGGCGGAGAAAGACGTGAGCGAAGCCATTCGGTCCGTTGTGGCAACGTGTTGGCAATATCCAGAAGTTAAAGCCCGAGCAAGAACAATCTTTGCTGAGTTTTGTTGGTGGCCATGATGTTGTGGCCCTCCTCCCCACGGGGTTTGGGAAAAGTTTGATTTTCCAGCTCGCTCCGTTAGTGGTGAAGGAGTTGGCTAAGGCGAACACTAGCAATGCTAAGCCGATGTCACAACCAAATGTTAGCGATTGGTTATGGCAGATCCAGAGTGGCCTTGGAACAGATCCGCCTTCAAGGAAGATAACACTTGTCAATGGAGAGTGGCCAGACTCTCTATACAAATGAAATGTACCAGAGTCTGGTAGGACCAGGCTACGAGAATCGAGCATTGAGGAGGGATCATCGAGGAGCTATGAGCGAGGATACAAGAGAGCAGCCTTCCCGGAGACTGTGCAGCTAAAAGCAGTTGCTAACTCCGGAAAGGACGTCTTATCCCTCTAAAACACATTTGCTCGGTGCCTCTCTCCTCCCATGATTTCCTCGCGTCCGTCCCGTGCCTCCTCGGTGGGACGGACTAAGACGCGAGAAAGGGAGGCAAGTGGAGGAGCCGGGGATGCAATTTTAGAACCTGGGATGCACCCAATGATGTGAAACATGTTCCCAACTATTTCTTTGCCTGGCAACCAGACTGCAGGACACAGGACGTGACTGCAGCCAAGAAATAGTCCAGTAAATAACCCCTTGTAAAACGGTGACTTAGTTTTCATACAAGGTGGACGTGTTTTACATGTCACAATTAATGAGTTTTAGAGGTGCTGCGAGGCAGATTTTGTTATCTTTGGACAGAGTCAGGCTAGCTGTAGTAGTCATGCTAAGCTGATTTAGCTTGTTGCTGGTGGTAGCTTCATATTTAGCATACTAACATGTGAGTAGTATCATCAAACACTTGGCTAGAAAGTTAATGCATGTATTTCCCAGATGTCAAACTTGTCCTTATCTGTTAATCATTGATTTCATCTGTTTTTTTTTTGCCTCTGCCTTCTTTTTTCCACAAACCAAACAGTACAAACTGAACTGTATAGTGTATAGTAGTAACCTTTTTTCTTTCTTTTTTTTATTGAATTGGACATATGGTCAACGTAAATTTTGAGCATATAAGTAGAACGTTTCAAAAGATTTGAAGTGGTGAGAAAATGGTTTGCCAGAACACAGGGGCGCCGGACTGGTGTAAAAAAGGGGACTGAGTACCCAGGGCCCTCATGTGACGAGGGCCCAAAAAGATGCTAGAATGAATAGCTGTGGATGCGGGGAGGGGCCTGTCACTGCGCGATCTGAGTCTCAACGCGATCTGAGTCGCGTTGAGTTGCGCATGCTCAGATTTAAACAATTTACGGCATAACGACAATAACGGAAGATGGGAACAGCAATAATCGAAGATATAGAAGGTGGAAATCATTTCAAAAACGTTTTAGTTATCAAATGCTATCTATGATTGTTTGATTGCTAACGTTAGCTCATAACACCATTCAAATAACAGCCGTTGTTGTGTTTGATTGCTAACTTGTAGCCAGCAGTGAACAAACTTGGTCATGTAGCTCCATTTTCACTTACTTTTTTATTTTTTATTAACTGACGTGAGGGATCATGCCGTGAACATGTGATGCTTTACGCTAAATAATACATTACTGCAATTTCCATCTTCCATATCTTCGATTATTGCTGTTCCCATCTTCCGTTATTGTCGTTATGCCGTAAATTGTTTAAATCTGAGCATGCGCAACTCGACGCGACTCAGATCGCGTTGAGACTCACATCGCGCAGTGACAGGGCCCATAGAAAATGCCTTTCTACAGGTCCCAGAATTTTGTGCTACACCCCTGCCAGAACTGGCCAGTTATTTCCTAGTACACAAAATGTATGTGCAAACTGGTAATTAACTATTATGGTTATTAGTTATTAGTATTATTAGTATTATTTATGGTGTGTTTACAGTGCAACTTTTACTTACTTGTGTTGCAGGAAATGGCTGGCGGTTGCACTGCAAATCAAACAGACAATGCAAGAGTTAAAGGTAAAAAGGAAGTTGGTGTTGAAGCTGCATAGAAACCACTGAAGTAGGAGGGGAAACCTTTGCTTTTAGATCCAAATTCAGACAAACCAAATCCTCTATCATGACTTAATGTTTCAGATAAATGTCTTCCGTTTCAGATCTGCCTTCATCTGGACCTGCAAGCGTGTGTTATGCTGATGTGAGCCGCCCATCGACAGAATGTAATTTGAAAATCTCCTCTGTTTGCCCCATTGGATCGGCATCGCCATCTCCTTCGACTGGGAGCAGAACAGCAAACCCTCCCCAGCCGTCTTTTAGACCAAATCTGTCTTCACAGTACCACGTAGGTTTTTTACTTTGAATCACTTCATTAACAATATGTGCCATAATGAAAGAGACCATATACTGCATTAAAAATACAGTATATTCCTTCAGCCAAGGGTATTCACAAAATTAAGGTTTGATTTGGGTTTGAACTGCGGATATAAAGTCTTCCATATAACAGTATATATAGGCTAGTATATCCAAAATCTTTTTCCTTCAGTGTAATTCATTGGTATGAAAATGTAATTTTCATGCAGAACAATCTGTCTTTTAGGTGTGAGTTGTAGTACCTAGGGCCAGATGTACTAACGCTTTTGCGCCCACTTCAGGCGTATTTGTGTCGCAACGTGCGCGTAAAATCATGGCGAGGTATGTACAAACAGGCCGCAATGATGTAAAAGCGCAAACTGCATGTCGTGGGAGCTGAAAAGGGCAAATTGCGTTTTTCGTGTCATGCATATTTATTCATGGGAGGGTCGCGGGGAAAGTGGGAGTTTACCGTAAAGAGATGGGAGGGGAAGCGTAAAGAGCGCTTAATTACGTATTCCGCGGTATGTACAAAAACCGCCAGTAATAGCGCGCCTCTATTTTGCGGTGAAAATTCTCCGCCTCTTAAAAGCAGGTGTAAACCTGGAAGCGGGTTTCCTCACATATGCCTCCTGGTGAAATGACAGCAGTAATCCGAGCAAGACGAAGACATAGGCCAAGGAGACGAGCTGAAAGGAGTTTTGCCACAAGGATCACAGATTAAGCAGCCATGCAAGATTACAGTTACTGGAAGAAATCAAAGATGACATTGAATCTCCGACTCAGAGTTCACATTCCAGCAGTTGTTAAACTCCTCGCTACATTACAAATATTGGCATCAGGATAATTTCAAACAGTCATAGCATCAGCAGTGGGAATATTGCAGTCTGCACTCAGCCGTATCATAGCACAAGTACTTACAGTTTACGGTATAGTGGGCGGAGAAAGGCGCTAATTACGGATGACCTGCAGGTTTGGTAAATATGGCGTAAACTATGGTATCATTGCGTTCGCTATCTGCGGGTGAGCCATGGCGCTGATAACGCTACGTTCGCAAATGTACGTACATCTGGCCACTAGTGTCTCAGATAATCAATTATCATGAAGTCTCATCAAGACCGCATTTATCGAAGACTTGAACAAACAATTTAACCTTGACTGCTGCTACTTTTCTCTTTTATTTATGTATCTACAGCGTCAGTTTTCCAGCCCCGACACTTTCCAAATTCACCTCTGCAACGTAACCGGATTTCAGCATGGCAACAACAACACCATGAACATCCGAGTTATAGACCCCTCAGATAGGAAACGGCACCCAACAGCACCATCTAGAGTCGACCTCCCGCCGCCACATCCAGGAAGCTAGAAGGACAAGACAGGAGGGGTTGGCTGAGTTCACATGGAGCTTTTCGATTTTAAGTCTTGCACAACAGGAAGGTCATGTTTTGTGGCTCCTTGTAAGAAAGCATTACTGCATTTACATTTGCTTTTCAAATCTGGATAGGATTAAGATGTGGTTTTAGTAGATTGCATGCTTTCAAAGGGTTTTGGTAAAAAGGCTTAAGGTATTTTTTAAACGTATTTATTTTTCTTCTTTTTTAGAATATGTTAAACCAATGAGCAAAAACCTCACAGCTCTCTTTTGCTGTGTCAGCAGTATAAATGTGGGCCAAGTCATATATGGTCATAGGGCATATGGTTTTGCTTTTCCACCAACCATGGACAACAAATATCCACAGCAGTGCCAGCTAACGATCAGGTGCCAAAAATTGCCATAAAGTCTTTATTGTTTATTTTAACCTGAAATATTGATCATCTGTGTATATATATCTTTTTGCAAATATATCTTTTGTACTTAATGCATTAGTTTTGTCTTTTATATTTATATTTTATATGCGTCTTTTTGTGGGTATATTTTTACAAACTTATGAAAATGTTCCAACCCAAACAACTTCATTAACCATTTCATATGTTTTTTTTAAATGATTGGGGGAAAAATAGGAAACATGAAGTTGAATTTTAACATAAGTGTGTACATAATGCCACCCAGAATTTTGTTGACCCTTAAAAAACAAAAGAAGCCACAGAGAGAGGGAACCATCGACACCTGTATAACGCGCCGTTTGAATAATCCACTTCCACTCTGGGGTATGCGTTGAAAGACTAAACGCCTCGTTATAGTCGTCACACCCGACCTGTCGCACCAATGTGACGTTAAAATGCCGTAGATCTCGCTGGCGCGCCAGGATTTAAAGTGCGCGACCAGTGGTCGTGCACCACTCTATTTTTTTCAGCAGCGCGCAACAAAGCGGAAACAGGAAGCATGGACGAGTTCGAGGGCAACCGGATGCCAGGACTCTCAGAGTGACTGCAAGTCTCTCTTGTAAACTTACTGGGTTAAGATGAGTTATTTTATGGTGAATGAAAGGCTTGATCTGATAAAGTAGGTCATCAAATCAAATCGAAACATTGACGTCAATGCTGCTGCCAGTTCTGCCGTTGTTTATCTTTTTCTTCTTCTTCTAGTCTGTAGAAAGAGCAAAGTCGGTAGTCTTTCCTCATTAGCGACACCTCTGTTCAGGAGAAGACTGTAACTAGTGTCGTGATCACCAGCGCGAGTATAAATAGTTACGGCGCTCCCATGACATCACATTGTCGCGCGACAGGTCGGGAACGGCGTATATACCGGACGTCTTAGTGTCCATTTCAAAATAAGAAAAAAAATAAAAAATTAAATAAAATCCAGCAGCACTTTCAAAATACTATGAATGAAACGGCGAAATTTGCAGTCAACAGAAAATGTAAGAACCCAAACTCACCCCCTCTGTAGCTTCAGCCATGCAGGTGCACAGGTGCATACAGTGAATGTCCGTGATGTCCTACCTTACGTAAATGGTGAAATGAGCTTTAAACCGACATAATTTATATGGGTCCTATACCCACTTTTACCCTTTAATCCTGAAGGTACTTAAGTGGAAACTAAAACAGTTTGTCTCACTGTGAGTCTTTGGTCTGAACTGGGCTTAAGGAACCTGGAGGTTGTATTAGTTAAAAAGTAGCCTACTGTTCACCAAGATTCAGAATTCTTAAAAAATTCTATGTTTGTTCTCAAATGTTGTGCGAGTTGTATTTATGTTACACTTTTGTTTCTTGTGGTCCAGTTGTAAATGTCATTTCAGACACCAAATGCAGGGTATACTTTATTTCAGTTTTCATACTTCAAGTGGTAAATATCACAGAGCTGCAGCCATTAATTGAATTAGCAAATGTTTCTATAATCGATAAATGGTTTGAGTTATTTCTAAATGATCTGGTTTCAGAATCTCAAATGTGAGAATTTGCTGCTTTTCTATTTTTTATATATCATGTACACTGAATATAATATGGTTTTGGACCATTTGTCACACAAAATTACATTTACTGTGAGTGATGAATATCATAGAGCTGCAACAATTAGGACTACTTGATTAATTGATTTATTAAAATTTTAATTTATGAAAAATTAAACAGCAACATGTTTTTTTTAATTGCTTAAGTCATTTTTTAAGCAAGAATACAAAAACGTTTTCTGGTTCTAGCTTCCTAAATGTGAGAATTCTGCTGTTTTATATCTTTGTAAAATTGAATATTTTTGAAAAAGTCTTACTTTTTAAAATAAAATATATAAGAGCCCGACCCAATAATTTGAATACAGTCCCAAATTCCTTTTTTAAACTTATTTTGTGACATCTTGTAGTACCATCTGGTGTTTATCTGTCAATCAGTGTGGACTGTAACTTTCCATGTGTACAGTAGGTGGCACTCCTGTTTTTCTGTTTGACAACTTTGGTGTCTTATATCTACCCGTTTATTCTTCTATCCCAACAAATCCCTTCTGTTGCTGCTGAAAATGTAGATTTCATCACAACCAGTTCACCAGGAACCTTTCTTCTCCCACAACAGAACAGCTGTTTAGAAAAAGTTTTTTTATGTATTGTTTTATATCTATCACAGCAATAAATTATCAAAATGAACATTCATTTATATAAAACGTTACAGATTAGGACTCAACTTTACTCAGTGTTAAAAATGCTTTTGTTTGTTTTTGATATTTTCAATTTCACTTCACATTGCTTTGTACTCCAGACACGCATCTCCACAGTGCTAACACAGGCCTCTGCGGTGCAGCATGACGTTGAGACTAATCGGTTATGAGGGTCCAGTGTGAACTCGGCAGGCTTCTGGCACAAGATCCCTTCCTTTACTGCCATTCCTCCATCTGCCACCGGATCCACCGCAGAGAGACGCACAGTCGAAAAGAGAAGCTGCAGCAATGTGTAGTACAACAAAAATATGGTGTTTTTTGAAAATTAAACCATGTAAACATTCTGGTATAACCTCTAAGTACAATTATGAACCTGACAATGAGTATAATATGAGCACTTCAAGTTTGCTAGCCTGCTTGTTGTTAATATCAAAATGATGCAATATGAAATGCAATCAAATTAGGCCTATGTATGATAATAACAGGCCTACCGATGAATTCAAAATCAGTTTTTAAATGACAAAATGTAGCAAAAGTTTATCAGATATGTCACAAATCTAAGTAAATAATTAATAAACAATAGTTGAAAACTTAAAATGGAGTATTAAAAGAAATATAAAGCTTAAGTTTTCCTTTACCCTTCAGTCACTGGTTAAAAACACAAGCATTTTATTTTTTTCCTTTGCCACAATTTAGTTGATGAAAATTAGGTTTTCATCAACTTTCAACTCCTTCATTTTACCTATATATTTTTTAGTCCTGGAACACATTTAACGATTTATCTATACACTATTTCCCCTATGCAACATTAATCATTTTCCAATGCTTAACGTGTCCGTGCATGTCCAAAGTGCATAGTAGCAGCTAGCTTGCTAAAAAACAAAAACACTCTTTCCTCATGTCATATCAGTGAAATCGGAACACACAGACATGATACATGTAGTCTTAGATTCAGTGTCACTTACACTTCTCAAGGACAGAAGTATATTCGATGTCCATTAGGAATAAATCCATAAATCCGCTTGGAAATCATAGGAAAAAAAGACACTGCTTTAAACCACCAAACTCGTCTTAGAATCATCAGGTTTTTCACTTTCTTGTATGAAAGTAATCTGGTGATGCAAACATGAACTACTAACAGCTAAAGCTAATTTTATTGAAGCTAATTTGCCAAAGTGTAAACAAATATAAATAAATAAGAAACAGGGGGGAAAGTTAGCCTGCAGTAAATTAGTTCAACGGCAACATTACACTTCCTGTAAACATCCCCCAAAGCTCTCAAATTATGGGAAATGTAATTTGGCAAGTTAGCTAGATACACAGATAGAGAGGCGGAAAACAGACGCAATCATTTTCTTTATTGCCAAAAAGATTTGCTACCAAATATTTCATGCATTAAAAGAAAATCACAAACCTCTGACAAGCTGTTATTTTTAGCAAGCATAGACGACACATCAAATAAAAGTGCAATGAAAATGGAAGTTACATTCAGGATTATGTGGTGCTAAGTGACCCATTCATCCGATACATATGAAGATGCATCAGTTTGATTGAATTCAATGTGTATCCATTATTGCTTCTGTTAAATAACACTCTGTATTTTATAGCCCACCCTCCCCTCCACACCTTTTGACTATGACAAGAACACAATCCTACCTTAACCTAAATCTACAAGGGGAACACCAGAAACCCGGAGAAAGTGGAGTACTTCCACCCTCCCATTAGGTTCCCCCTCTCCAGTTTGAGGTAAGCCTTGTCCCCTCTCTCCATCATTACCAGCCCGGCATTGGTGGCAGCTTCCCTGGTCACGTCCTGATCGCCTGCAAAGGCTGAAATCACCGGCCAGCCGTTGAGAACCAAACTTACCTGGGAAACATGGATGAGGAGAGCAAGTGAGCAGAGGGGGAAGACATTTGCAGTGAAAACTATGGTCAGAAAACATGGATGATATATAAATATAGCTGGTATTACGTAGCTACCGTAAAACTTATAAAAAGGTTAGCTTTTAGCTTGACAACCAGTCATATTTTATCTAGTTGCTGCAGTTGTAGAAGAGTTTTGTTTGCCTGTTGGCTAGATCAGGGGTCTTCACGTTTTTTAAGCCAAGGACTCATTAATTGAAAGAGACAAGGAGTAGGGACCCCCTACTACACATTGTATAAAATGAAGTTGCATATTAAACTGGGGCTACAATAACATGTAGGGCAGCCTCACACCTTTATACACACCTTTTTAGTGCATTGAATACTAAGCTATTACAACCTCAAATCAGAAAAAAGTTGGGACAGTATGGAAAACTCAAATAAAAAAAGAAAGTAGTGATTTCTAAATGTACTTTGTACGTTGTATTTCATTGCAGACAATACAACAGCACATAATTTAATGTGTTCCTCATGATTTTTATTGTTTTTGTTTGTTGGTTCTTGCAACACATTTCAAAAAAAGTTGGAACAGTAAAGCATTTACCAATTTGTAATGTTGCCATTCCTTTTCACAACACTTAAAAGACATTTAGGAACTGAAGACACCAAGTGATGAAGTGTTTCAGGTGTAATTTTGTCCCATTCTTGCTGCAAACAAGTCTTAAGGTGGGCAACAGTACTGGGTCTTCATTGTCGCATTTTGCGCTTCAAAATGCTCCACACATTCTCTATTGGCGCGCCAGCGAGATCTACGGCATTTTAACGTCACATTGGTGCGCAACAGGTCGGGTGCGACGACTATAACGAGGCGTTCAGTCTTTCAACGCATATCCCAGAGTGGAAGTGGATTATTCAAACGGCGCGTTATACAGGTGTTGATAGTTCCCTCTCTCGGCGGCTTCTTTTGTTTTTTAAGGGTCAACAAAATTCTGGGTGGCATTATGTACACACTTATGTTAAAATTCAACTTCATGTTTGCTAATGTGTGCAGAATGTGGTTTTGCATTATATTGTTGTAATATGCATGGACATCCCTGGAAAAGATGTCTTCTTGAAGGCAGCATATTGTGCTCCAAAATCTCTATGTACTTTTCAGCATTAATGGTGCCATCACAGAAGTGCAAGTTACCTTTGCCAAGGGCACTGACACAACCCCATACCATGACAGACCCTGGCTTTTGGACTTGTTGCTGGTAACAGTCTGGATGATCCATTTCTTCTTTGGTCCGGAGCACACGGCGTCCATTTCTCCCAAAAAATACTGATTCATCTGACCACAGTACACGTTTCCACTGTGTGATGGTCCATCCCAGATGCCTCCGAGCCCAGAGAAGTTGACGGCGCTTCTAGACACTGTTAACATAGGGCTTCCTTTTGGCACAGTACAGTTTTAACTGGCATTTGTGGCTGTGACTACATATTGTGGTACTTGACAAAGGTTTGCCAAAGTAGTCCTGAGCCCATGTGGTGATATCGCTTACAGATGAATGACGATTCTTGATGCAGTGCCGCCTGAGGGCTTGGAGATCACGGTTGTTCAGCTTAGGCTTGCGCCCTTGTCCTTTACGCACTGAAAATCCTCCACATTCCTTGAATCTTTTAACTATGTTATGCACTGTTGAAGGTGAAATAAGCAAATGTCTTCCTATCTTTCTTTGAGGAACATTGTTTTTAAACATTTCAATACTTTTCTCACGTATCTGTTGGCAAACTGGCGATTCTTGGCCCATCTTTGCTCCTAAAGGACTAGACCTTTTCTTGGATGCTGCTTTTGTACCAAATCATAATTACAATCACCTGTTGACATCACCTGTTTCAAATCACATCATTATTTAACCAGTTTACCTGATTACTAGCCCTTAATTGCTCCTGTCCCAACCTTATTTGGAATGTGTTGCAGGTCTGAATGACAGGAAAGGATGTATATTTACAAATGAAATTAAGTTGACCAGAAAAAAACTGAAATATTTTGTGTTCACATTGTCTGCAATGAAATACAAGTCAAAGTACATTTAGAAATCACTACTTTCTTTTTTTATTTGTGTTTTCCATACTGTCCCAACCTTTCTGATTTGGGGTTGTAAAATAATAATTGTTGGCATGATTTATAAATCATGTTCTAATGTTAAATATTCATGTGGCAGAGTGAATCCTTAGCATGAACTGTATCTGTGGATCTTAGTGATTACCTTACCTATGGGCCATACGCCTATCCTCAGTGGGGGGTTTTCAGAAATTGTGAAGCTGATTTATATTTGCTTATGATTTTGCAAATAATATGCTGGATTCATATCAACATATTTAAATTTTCTTGGAAGCTAATAATTTGACGCCCCCCCCCTGCTGTAACTCTGAAGACCCCCTGTTGAAGACTAGATCATTTTCATAACCTGCAGTAAATTTAAATGCTAACATTGTTAGCAGTTAATTTAACAAAGTTTGAGCAGCTGCCATACAACTTTGTGGGTGAGCCAGCAACTATGTGTAACACTCGTCAAGTTGGGAGCAGTGGTGGAATGTAACTAAGTAAATTAAAGTACTGTTCTTAGGTACAAATTTGAGATACTTTTGTTTACTTGGGTATTTTATTTTCATGCCACTTTCAACTTCCACTCCACTACATTTCAGAGAGAAATATTGTACTTTGTATTCCACTACATTGATCTGACAACTTTAGTTACTTTACAAATTAAGATTTTTGCACACAAAAGACATGTATTTTATAAAATGTTCTATTATAAATTAAACTACCCAACAATATACAGGCCTACAAGTACAGCTAAAATAGTGTAAAGATTAAACACTTAGTTAACTGACAGAACGTTTAACTAATCTAATGCTAATTTAGCCAGCTAGCACCCCGGTCTGTCTGCCTGGGATAAGAGCTGACAACACAGCCGGAACATGTAGCAATAGCCAGTTACCGTTAGCCCATAGCCAGCCAACAGCCAGCCACCATTACAGCAATCCATACAGTATAAGTACTATACAGCACTTAACTCCGGTGCCGGGTGCTTACGATGCTAACGGTAGTTTAATGAAGCATCGGGAAACAGACCATATCAGACCCAGACCCAGATCCGAGTTGCAACAGCGGCCATCCATAGCTAATGTTAGCTGCGTCTCCGTTAGCGCGAGCTACCAGTGTTTGTGCCGAAAATCTCTTCCCTGCCGAATTTCTCACCGCTTCGCGTTTAGCTGTCTTTACAGTTAGCTAAATTAACCCGACAAGCACCAAAACGAATAGTTAAGATTAAAGAACACACCTGTCTCTCAGGCTCGTTGAGTAGCTAGCTAGCATTACAACAAACCCCTCTCTCTCTTCCTAAACTAAACAGCTGGAGAGGTGCGCACTTTCTTTTAACCAATCAGAAGCGGCCACGAATTTCACGAGCCAATCACAGCATGTCTTCCCTGTTTTAAACCTGTCTTCTCTCTGTCTCTGCCACGCAGCTGTCATTCAGCCTCCTCCCCTTCCACCTCCGGTCTCCATCGCACACGGCTCCCCAGGCTTCCCTCTGGCTGACTATGCTTGTTACTAACCTAGTTCTGGGGAGTCTATTCCCCGGAGTCCTTATGTTTTTTCTCGCCCAGCATGTTTTCTTGGATTAGAGTGGTACCAAGATCATGGATGCAGCTGTCGCCATGGTCCTGCTCCGAGTCCACGCCCTGCTACATCCTGCTACACCCTGCTACACCCTGCTATTCTTCATGGTGCCCTGCAGTGTCCTGCTGCATCCTGCTTCGTCCAGCATGGCCTGCCGTGCCATGCTACATCTGTAATGTCCTGCTGTGCCTGATACGACATGAATTACTACGACTACTTTTCTAGTCACTGATCCATTATGTTTGTGACTGTTATTGCCACTATTCATCACACCCCCAACCGGCTCCGTCAGACAGCGCCTACCAAGAGCCTGGGTCTGCCGAGGTTTCTTCCTAAAAGGGAGTTTTTCCTCGCCACTGTTGCACTAAATGCTTGCTCTTGAGGGAATTACTAGAATTGTTGGGTCTTTGTAAATTATAGAGTGTGGGATAGACCTACTCTATTTGTAATAGCTACCACTGCCAGACTTCCCCTGATGGGGGATATCTTTGGCTTCCTACCCCCTTTTAATTAATAAATATTTTATAACAATGGAGTCTAATCTCCAAATAACTGTACATGTCACGTCAAAAATGTACAATCAATTTTGCATTTCTGCAACGAAGTCTCCCTGATTGAAAAACAACAATTTGCTATTTTATGGGGTTTTATTGGGTGCAACCAGTCTTGCTTGGCAACTGCTCAGTGCCAGGAAATCATCTGTTTTTGTAAGGATCAAACAAACGGTAATATGTTAATTAGTGAGCTTTGAAGGTGATGGTTTACATTTGGACACAGTTAAACTATATTTTTCCCTCTGTTCATACTTAGCAACATGTTGAACCATTCCTTTAAGCTGGTGTTCTTACTTGTATTGTCTGCCGGTTGTAAACTTTGACAACATGAAAGCTGAAACTGTAGACTCCTTTTGTCGGGGCCACGAAGATACTCCTTGCTGGATCAAAATGGCTGCCAACGTTTACTAGGATCTAAGAAGAATAGGAGATGAAGAGAGAGAATAAATACAACCAGGCCCTGAGCCAAGCTGCTAAAAGTGTATTAAAGTTTTGAAATACTTAATCAAAAATCTGTTATTTTGGCAAGTTAGAACAACATTTTTGCCAGGAGAACAAGAGAGGGAGAATATGAACAAGGTGTACTGGCAGGACATTTGAGTACACCAAATGCAGTACACAAACCAGAAATACTGAATCATTAGTTGTCTGATCATTGATTTGTATTAGTCTACTCTTACAGTTCTCAGACATCTCAGCCACCAATACACTATAGTTTCTGTGCAATCCTTTTATTAATCATGACGTGACACATACAATGCATTGTTTGTGACCTGGTTTATGACTTCCAGCTTGTCGCAACACTGACTCACTAGCGTGACTCAGATCCTAATGTAAAAGTAATCTGCAGTAATACAATGTACCTTCTGGTTGAAGGTACATTGGATGGATTGCCAACTTGAGTTTGAGTCAGACAATTACAAGCCAAACCAATCAACAGGATTGCACTTTCTTGCCCAATTCAGAAGAAATTTTCAGAACAGCTTTCTTAGTAAATCAGAAGCAACGACCAATCACAGACCAGTATACTGCATTCAAACTGCTGTATTAGAGTTAAAATAAAAGCCCACTGACATTTTGTCTAATTGTACAAATCTCTCAGACACTTTGTTATGAATAATATGTTATTTGGATTAAACAAAATGCCAAGATTGGGACAAAAACAAGATTCTGAGCAGATAATTGAAGCTGATGCTAATCGTGTTGACTGAGGTAAAACCTACAAGCAAATGCCTACTGAGCCTTGCTAGATTGGGCTGGCTTTGTGAAGCTAACGTTCATCTTGAGAACATCTATTGCCCACATACTTAGTAGGCAAACTAAAATACAATTTAATTTGAACCCAGCTGCTGGTAGCCGAAGTTAGCAAGCACGTTGTCAAAGTTAAAAACATAAATTAAAAAAACGGGAAAGGCTTGTTCAACACTAACTTATGCCAATAAAGGTTCACTGTCTAAACTGTGTTTACAAATGAGTTAACAAAAAATATGTAGGCTATTCATTTTACTTGGGGAAAGCATGAGACCAGTTTGCTTAATTTGCAACCAAACAATGACCATTTGAAGAGGTAGGGTACACTACAACACCGCACTTAGGATCAGTCTTGCTGCCTGGTTGTCACATCTTTTGTGCCCAGGTTTAAAGACTTAGTGATAAAATGAAGATGTAATTTCAGAATACAATACAGAAATGTGATTTGTGGACATACAACTTACAATATCATATAGAACTTAATTCATCTTTTCTGGGACTGTGAAACTGCGGAAATGTGGCAAGTGGATCTTTTGGCAAATCAGTGTTAATAACCAACAAGAAGCATATCAACCAGGACGGAGTGGTAAACCTCCTACATTTTGCTTCTTAAATGGTTGTCCAACCAATTTTGAAGTCATGTATACACTAGTGTCAACTACAGAAACCCACCTGGTCAAAGTAGATGGTCATGGTGCGGTTGCTCATCTCTGAGGGTTCGTGGTTGGTGTTTCGAATGGCTGAAAACGCCACCCGACCTGTTCCTGACCTCACCGACATGCCCAGGGCGTTACCCGATGGCTCCGCAGAGGGGGTGGAGTCGCACACCACTAGACATTTTCCTTCCAACACAATTGGCTCTGTGTCATTCTGGCAACTGACCTCTGAGGGCCCCCAATGGACCAGAAGCAGCAGTCCAACGGAAACAACTGAGTGGGGAGCAAGGTAGGGCGAAGAGGGAGGAGATGGACAGGGCATAGTTCCAAATGACGGCGTGCTTTTGGTGTTTCTGGGGCACAGTGACAAAATGGCCACCACAAATCTTCAGCGAGAATGTGTCTTCTTGAAGAACACCTCACTTTAGCAACAGGATCATAATTTCACCTGGAAATTCAACCAAGGATTTCTCGCTTCTCATGGGACATTAAATGATTCAGGTAATCCTCAGCTGACAGTTCTGCCAACACCGGGTGGAGAAGGAGTCTCTTTAGGGAGGACTATTGGCACCGAGATGGCGGCTTCCCATAAGAGCAGACAGATAGTCCTTATAGGTATAGTTGGAGGTTATCCAGTTCGTCACACCACAGTGAGAACGGCCATCAACCAAACAAAATCCAAATTGGCTTTGGGGCAGTCAAGGCTTCAGACCTGTTTAAAGTATTAGACACAATTTTGCACGTGAAAATGTTGCTTATTTTCTGTGTATGAAAACAATGATATGACAGAAGCTCAGCTCCCTCAAGACACTTTTCTGTTTATTATTTCAGAGAATTGTTGAGGACGGTTTGATTGGAAATGGCATTCAGATAATGCTAAATTCTCAGTACAAATTAAAGGAGAATGGAGCATACTGTCTTTATCAACAAAGCTTAAAATATGGCTTGCCTGTGTAAGTAAATATAGTTAAAATCACAACTGCTGGTACCAGAGGTTGAATGGTGGTGGTGCTATTTTTCTGACCCAGGTCAACTAAGACTGATCAAGAAGTGATTAAACAAGAAAAAGATGCTTAAGGGAATGGCAGTGGATATTAAGAGGAAAATGATTATGCTGAAGAAGAAAATAAGTAGATGAAGGAGTGATGAGGTAATGTTTTGGCCAGGAAGAGGGCGTGTGAGTGCCAGCTGGACTCAGGAGGGTGGGACAGCGGACTATCACAATCCTACCACCGAGAGGCCATCTGTGAATAAACATTCACTCTCTTTCTCCCTCTTCATATTTCCAATTATATCCCTGTCTAGCTCTTACATTCCTTTCCACAAACACCCATTAAACACACCATCAATACAAATGTTACAATACTAGTCCAATCATTATGTGAGTGACAGATGTGTTGATCAGTAAATTACCATAATTCACACAGCAATTGACTCTTCATGCAAGGCAGGGAAGCATTGTCCTAATGCTAAAACATTTCATGCAATAAAACTAGAGTTTAGTGAAAAATAAAGAGAAAATCTAGCATCATTTTTCAGAGTTTAATGAATCCCCACAATTAGTGACTTAACAACACACCCAACAATAAGCAGTAGGCCTACAAGCATTTTCACAGCAACCCTTGCAACATGCATAAAGATAATATGGTTTGTTCAAAAATATTGCCAAAACACCCACCTCTCACTCTAAGCGTTGGCTCTGCAGCAACATACAGAAACCACCTTTCTTCAGTAAAGTTAGAGCATCCCAAGAGCCCTGTTCCCCGTTACCTTCAGATTTATCTTTTGCTCCTCCTCTCTTTTCTCTTTTCCCCATCTCTCTCTCTCTCTCTCTCTCTCTTTAGCTCCCTCTCTCTATCTCTCTTTCTCTTTTTTCTCTTTCTAACGATCTATCTGTTCCAGGGAACCCCTGTGTTTGAGCAGACGTTTAATCACATCATGAGCGTCGCGGTCCTTCTGTTTTCACAGCTCCTCGACTTCCTACTGCACCTAATTTCCCTCCCTCCTCCTCCTCCATCGCTTTTACCTCAGATATCACAGAACGGACAGCAGAAACTGGGGCTCCATTACAAACTGAAATAATATCCTTTCTGTGCGGGAACAGATGGTACTTTTTTTCAAAGAGAGGGCATAGCCATGCACTAACATGAACAAAACAAAGACCATAGAAGCTCTCAAGATAGTATTACTTGACTTTATTTTGACATAGAAAATATTTTTCTGCTGCTACATTAATGAATGTCAAGTGCAGCCCCTTTAACTAAAGTCCACCTCTCCACATGTTCTAAAGGGCTCAACCAAACTTGTTTAAATGCCGGATGAGGAAGCTGCAGCAGTTGGGGTTGCTCTGGAAAACTACGAACAAAGTTAAACATTTGTATTTTTTCACTTAGTACCATTATACTGTTGTCAGAAAGAAAGCGGTCAAAGGTTGCAATTGCCATTTCCAGTAAGTGCATAAAGGCCGCGTGCGAATTTCGAAATTCATGGGTAATACCCATGCACTTGCATAGTGCATGAATTTATACCCCATTGGGTATACATTACTACAAGGAAGTGTACTAACACAAAATATCCAAAATGAGACGCAACAATACTTGAAAACGATATCTCATATGAAAGGGGTTTTCTTAATCAGTTTTAAGTTGAGTTTCAGCATTTACACATTCACAGAAAGTTGCCTATCACGCCAGGTAGGCCAACCTAATACCATGCCGTTAAAGATGGAGTCAGAGTATCTGCTCTTTGCTGCTGCTAGTTCAATCAGGAGAGACCTCCTTTTGAGTGAACATTTATTTATTGACATGAGCACAATAAAACTGATTAATGAGAAAAGCTGTTGGTGATTTGACCCCATCGTGACGCCACCGAATTCCCATCGTGACGTCATCATATTTTGAAAAGGGGATCGAGAAGCTGTGAGTATTGCACGATACCCCCCTGATCGAGTCTAGACACTGGTGGTGGAGCGAGCTCTGGTGAGCTCAGACCTGGGAGCTGACAATGAAGAACTGCAGGTGAACGGGGAGGAGAAGGGGCGCAACTATTCACGCTTAAAATGAGAACTGACACTGATAATGTGAAGCAGGAGGAGAGCGAGAACACAAGATAGTCCTCTGGCTGAACTCATGCTGATCTTCATTAGGCCGGAGACAGACTGGATGCGTGGCGTGAGCGTGGCGTTTCTGTTGCATGCCAGCTGCGTGGATTTTTCTGTCTCACACACCAGAAACGTGTCTGACGCAGCTGCTGCTGCTAGCCGTCTGTATACATGTATGTTTCCCATTGATTTACTGCACTCAAGCAGTAGTAAACTTCATGTTAAACATAAATATCTACTGATTTGATTACAGCAAAGACAACGTCGGCAGTGTTGACGGCAAAATAGGCTATACAGTATTGCCATTAAAAAATCAATACATTTTTTTTAAATTTTACATTTATATCTGCATTTATGTCAAAACCTAGAGAGTTTCAAACATCAAAATGTCATTTATTAATATGTATTTGTGTCAAAATTACATATAAGCATCTTTTCCTATTCTATTTTGCCTGGAAACGCTTCCAACACGCTTGCGTGTCGCGTGAAAAATAGGCGTCGGTTCTATTTCTAGCATGCACGCGTTTTCGGCGCGGCTCGAGCGCGTGAGACGTGTGTGTCACACAGGCAGTGTGTAAGCTCTAACCTGTTAACATGGGAGCTGAAATAAAAACGGACACGCCATGCAGCTGACACGGTCACGCGACTCATCCAGTCTGTGGCCGGCCTTAGATTAATGATGGCTCAGCCTGCAGCAGGTCATAGTGACAAAACAGCTACATTTGATTTTGTGCCTGTTTTCTCTCTCTTATTCAGTTCAGTTAAAGCGAAAGTTCAGTATTTTTCAACCTTGACCATATTTCCCCATGTTTTTATGTCTGACTAACTGGAGCAACATTTAAATTTAAAATTGGTCCAGTATTGAGCAAGAGTGTTCCAATTTCAAAAATTGTTGTCCCCATTAATCATAACAATATAAGAAAATGGATACAGGCTGAAAAATATGGAAGTTTCCATTTGACATGTTCCTAATTTAAAAAGGGAAAGTTTTTTGTTGATGCTTGATGGTATTTTGCAAAACAGGTTTCAGGACTTTTTGGTGGCTATGCCAAGAATCATTGCTTCATTACCGGAAAGTGGAACAACAACAGGGCTCAGCATCTAAGTTAAGAACATGATGAAAGTATGCAGATGAATCACACTCAGACCTGATGTAATGACAGCTGGATACTAAGGATCATGGGCCATTTCTTCGTAGAGTAACTCATACGGTTTCCTGTTTCCTTTGCTGATTCACACATTTTTCTTTGACTTTAACACAAAACTGTTAGTGAAGAAAACATTTTGGATCAAAGTACATTGAACTCAAAATAGCACCACACTTCCACGGTAGCATAATGAGGGTTCCTACATGTAAACCGAAGCTTTTGTAAGTGTATAGACAGTTTAATAAAAAGATAGTTTGTAAAGACAGTACCATATTTTGGTCTGTTGGACAATGTTGGTTCATTGGTCGGTTCACCACTTCGGTCCAAACTGAAATATCTCAAATATTTGGATTGCAATAAAAGTTTGGACAGACCTTCATGTTCCCCAGATGATAATTCCTAATGATTTTGATGATCCTGACTTTCATTTTGGTACCAGCATGAGATTGAAATCTGTTGTTTTGGGTGAAATAGCTAAACTATTGATGGATTGCCACTGAATTATGTCACAGAAGTTCATGTCCCACTCAGAATTACATTTTTAAACTTTGGGGATCCCTTGAGTTTCCTGCAAAACTACTGACATTCCCATCAGCCTAAGCTGTATGCTGTATGTCATGCCTTACAATGGCCCTTAGCTGTTCTGTAATCACTGTAAACCGCCTCTCGGGTCTTATTGTGTAAACACATGCAAGTTTCCATACCTATATAACAAATTGGAAAAAACAAAATATATTTACACATATCTCGAAATCTTATGTTCTTATGTTATGTTCTTGAAATTGGCAGAGAAAAAAATACAAGGCTATATATTAGAATATGTGAGCTGTGAGGTTTTGGTAAGGCGGAAAATGAGTTGCGATGTCTTTTCAAACTATGATGCTAAAACAGAGTTCATTTTCCAAATTTAGTTAACATATTATTCTAAAAGTTGAGGCAAGTTGGTTGTCTACATTTTCAAACTCGTTTTGTTTTGTTTGAAAATGAATAAACAGCATTCTAGATCTGCCTAGTCTAGCTCAGTAGATTTGTGGGATTACAGTATTGCTGGGATAAAGCCTGACATCTCTCATGTGACGGATGTCCCTCCCCTCTTGCTATCTCCACTATAGGGGCTTAGCGGCGCCTAGGACAGTTGTGCTGTTGATTGGTTTAAAGAAATACAAACAAATCAGAGTACTTTTCACCCCATCCCAGAACATACAAAAAAATACATACACATACATATTCTTATCTAAGGTGATCATCTAGGCTACATTTTATTTTTTCACACACAGTCACGTTTATTAACCTGAGCAACTCATTTTTTCACTTGTTGGCTGCTGCTTTATGACACACATGCCAGGAAATAATGACCAAAACTCTGTTCCCGTACAGAACAACATGTCCTCAGGATAGAATAGTTTAAAATGATGAAACATAGGAACCAGAAATACCAGAATGTTTGAGTGATTTGAGGCAGTGCAGGAGCTTAACAGTAATTCAGGTGACAGCATGACTAATTCACCTGCAAACAAGGCGTGACTGAGGGGTATTTAAACATCATCACTGCATCCTGTACTACATTCACAATCTGATGAGGACGATCAGGACGCTCGACATGACAACTCAAACAAGTAAGACGATGCTGATATTACACTACTGCAACAAGAAATCAGAACGACACACTGTGGGACTGCTCCGCTCACTTTAATTAACATCATTTTGTGAATTTAAAATATTTTGATGACTAAAAAAGTCAATCAAGTGAATAAATTTTTAAGTTTAAGTAATATAATGTGTTGTTTTTCTTCAGTAACCAACATGGCGCTTGATGTGCCGTTTGAGGAGCAGTTCAACTGTTGCATCTGTCTGGACATCTACACCAAGCCTGCCACCATCCCATGTGGACACACCTTTTGCCTGGACTGCATCGACGGCTTCTGGGACACTAAGACCAAGGCTGAGTGTCCGCTGTGCAAAGAGACGTTCAGAAAGCGTCCACAACTCAGGATCAACAAAGTATATGAAAAAATCATTGAAGCCTATATAAGGTTGGTTTCTTTTTTTTCTTTTTACTTTTTAGGCATCCTGGTTCTTTCAGATGCTTGGAGACCACGTAAAAAAGCTAAATATTTGAATTTAATTGAGATTTAACATGATTTAATTTGAATCAAAAGGTCTCAGGAGGAGAATGTTGACGGTGTGGGAAGCAGGAAGACTTCCCTAATCCCACTTTTCGAGCCTGAAGAGATTCCCTGTGACATCTGCCGCGGAGACAAGTCTCCATCAGTCAAGTCGTGCCTCGTGTGCCAGGCGTCTTATTGTGAACTTCACCTCACACCACACCAGAGGGATCCAGCGCTGCACAGACACCACCTTACTGATCCGGCCACCTTCGCCACCAGTCACCTCTGCAGAAAGCACCACGAGCCGCTGACAATGTTCTGCAAGAAGGACCAGAAGCCTGTTTGTGTTCAATGCACAGAGAGGGAACACAAACACCACAAGACCGTCCCCATGGAGAAGGAGAACAAGAGGGTCAAGGTGAGGAAATGTTTATTACAGTAACTTCCTTTAAACGTAGTCTTAAAAAAGCCCGCTTTCCTTCTTTTGTACGAATATAGACACCTGTTTCTGTATTTTTTTAAGTAGGAAGAATAAGACACTCAACATATTTCCCCTTTCAAGACTATTTCCCCTTTATTTTCCCTCAGCTGCTTTTTTTGTACAGCATTATATTCACAATTGTATATTTTGTACCTTTTGCAGATTCGTTTGAGGGAGACGATATCCAGCATTCAACCGATGATCCACGCCAGACTGAGAAAAGTGAATGAAATAAAAAATTCAGTGTCTCTGAGCAAAGTAAGTTATTGTTTGTTATGTTTAAGAAATAGCTAACTGGTCAAGTTTGTCTGTTTTTATCTGTAAATTAAATTAATCAATTAAATGTTTCTGTCGTTTCAATCAACAGCAAATCACAGAGAGGGAGATAGAGAGCAGCGCTCAGATCTGCAGCATGCTGATAAGCGCCATCGAGAGACAGCATGCCGGGCTGGTCGAGGAGTTGGAGAAGAGGCAGCAAGAAGCTGAGAGGAGAGCCGAGGAGCTGTTCCAGGAGCTGGAGGAGCAACTCAATGATCTGCAGATGAGGAGCAGCGAGCTGCAGCACCTGGAGCACACTCGGAACCCTGTTCACCTCGTACAGGTTAGATACCTCAACTGCATTTATACTGATCAGCATCAGCATTTCAAGAACTGTACTCATGAGAAACCTGTGCATCCTTCCCCATCTTTAGAGTTTCCCATCTCTAAGGCGACTTCCTTCCACTAGAGAGTGGTCTGAGGTCACAGTCCACTCAGATAACTGCATGGGGGCGGTGACGAGAGCCGTCTCCAAGCTTGGGGACATCTGCCAGGAACTTGCCAACAAACTGTCCGCAGAAGGTTGGTACATCTTTTGGCAGAAAGTGATGATCTACATCACAAAATGACCAAAGATTGTTGTGAAAATCAGTGCTTAAAAATAACCCTTTATTTCTACCTTGTTGCAGAAGCAGACAAGATGGATCAATATGCAGGTATGATCACAATCACACATCCACTGCTTATTTCTATAAACTAGTTTAACCTTGGTTAGTTCCCCTTTTTATTACCTGACTCACTGTTTTTCTTCTTTGTTTCTGCAGTCAACGTCACTCTGGATCCTGAGACTGCTTCAGGCTGGTTGGTCCTGTCTCCAGACAGAAAGAAGGTATTGTCTGATTTTTGATCATTAAATTAAATGTGTGAAGAGCACAGTCCTTCTAGGAATCTAGTAGTTCTTCTGAATATATTGGATTTTGTTTTTACATATAAAGTCTGTAAAGAGTGAATATTTCAGAAATTGGTTGAGGTTTTGCACTAAAAAAACATCCCCTGCTGTGGGACATTTTACTGTAATAGAGGAGGAAATTATGAGACATATTGTCACATGAAATTTGGAAAGGGTTGGGTTGTGAGAATCCAATTCAAAGGGGATTAAGATAAAACTAGAATGCTCTGATTGGGAAAATGATAAGGTTATTAATTGCTGCTTATGAGGCTAATGTTTAGTAAGATGAAGATGATGATGATAACAATGATTATGTTAATTAACAGGTGAGCGTCAGCAGCAAGAACAATTCTCCATTCCCAGACAGTCCTCAGCGCTTTGACTCCTGCGTCTGTGTTTTGGGGAAACAAAGCTTTGCATCTGGAAGACGTTACTGGGTCGTTGAGGTGAGAAGCTCAGAAATAATGAAACACACTTTAAGCTAGCTGTGTAATTAAACAAATCCAGATGAATGTGTCCTGCCACCACAGACGTACACCAGCAGCTTTAACAGCTACAAAATTAACAATTTTTGATTAAGACCAGTAGGATACGGGGTTAGGGTTAGGGTTAGTAACTAAAAAAGGTTAGGGTTAGTAAGTAAAAAAATGTAATTGTTACATTTTTTTGTCTAAAACAGAATTTGGAATTTCTGACCCAAATGTGACTCTGTACTTGGCTTTGATCGTTGTATTGTTTCCACAAACTGGTGGTTTTTAACCTTTATCATAAATAGGAGTCAAGCAACATAAAACAGTTTCAACACGCACACATTTACTGCATTTTTATTGCAGCTCTTCTTTACTGTATTTTACAGTTAAAGTAAAATTACCAACATGAGATTATTTGAAATGATATTGTAAAAGACAATTCTACAAATCACACAAGACACTAGATATATTACAACCTTTAATTCCAGCAAGTTCTACATGTAGAACCGACATAAAGAGAATCACAGCACCTAAACTACTGATAAAGGAATCATGCATGTCTGACTATTCTGTACATTGTGTTTCAGGTTGGGGATAAAACAGACTGGGATCTTGGCGTGGCCAGGGAGTCCATCAACAGGAAGGGGGTCATCACGGTGCGTCCTGACAGCGGTTACTGGGCGATCTGCCGGAGGAAAGGTAGCAGTCTCAGCGCCTGTGCCGGTCCCTCCGTCACCCTCCACCTCAAGGAAACCCCCAAGAAAGTGGGCGTGTTCCTGGACTACGAGGAAGGGTCGGTGTCCTTCTACGACGCAGAAGCAAAGACCCACATTTACACTTACAGCGGGTGTGACTTCACTGAGCTCCTCTACCCGTACTTTAACCCCTGTGTTCAAGAAGATGGGAAGAACACCGCTCCGCTGATTATCTGTCCTGTTGATGGAGGAGTCAGGGAAGGACGGGACATAACCATTGAGTCAGCTGCATGATGGTTCATAAGAAAGGATGATCCTAACTGATGTAAAACAAAATATTGAAGTTATATATATTATATTATGTTAGGCCTATATTTATTGTACTGCAATAATATTTGGCCAACACTGGCCTGCAACAGGCCAACATCCATGAGTAAAATATTTTATTTTATTATTCAAAATAATCTTTACATAATGATACCGCACTTGTACATAAATGTAAATAAAATGCTTTAAATGTTGTTGAATGCACTGCAAAACTTTATTCCCTAGCCTAAATCGGCAAAGGATAACTTAAACTTGTGAAACTGAAAATAAACGTTAAGTATTGAACCTAAAAACTGTGATATTGTCATTTTGCAAATTGCTTTTTGTATTCTCTCCTGTTTAATTGCAAGTATTTAAGGTTAACATATACTCAATTCTGCCTAAGAATTTGGATGTATTTTGATTTATATGTTTGATTTATTTCTAATTGATTGATGAATAGATGTTTCAACTGCAAAGTCTTTGTCTTATTCAACCTTTATTTCCTCAGTTTGCGTGTTATTTTCAGCTACTTATTATACGCTCAGTTGGTGCATTACATGTTGTTCTGGCCTACTTAGTTACAATTTTTGCCACTTTGGCTTTTGTAGTCATATCACAATGTTTTACCAAACATATATATATATATATATATATATATATATATATATATATATATATATATATATACTGTTTGTAATGAACACAAAAAGACACTGCCCCACTTTGCATTTGAGGAACATGACATACAGACTTATTGTACATTGGTTGTTGTTTTTGTTAACTGTAAGCTGATCATTTTAACACCCTTGCATGAGGATTCATTTGAATTTGACATTAGGCGACAGATGAACATTTGAAATAGTGGTTTAACTTTGATGTTTAAAGGTGCTTTACTCAAAATACTTTAAAAAAAGATTTGGGATTGCCTCCACACGGCTCCACAACTCGTCAAGTACCGACGCTTTGTCACAGCCCTCGGCATCTGATACCGAGGTACAAGGCCCTCACTGTTTAGTCTAATCAGCATGTTGGGATGGTTAAACTCTCCCAAAAAGTCCAGATGATGGAAGTAGCTAACAAGTGAGCCATCTCGCTTCCTTCTCATCTCTGCTGAGAGTTGCAAAGTACCAACCGGATCGGTACTGACACTGCAGTCTTTTCATCTGATGCTTGAAACGCAACATAAACATATCAACTATTTCTGGTGGCCATCAGATGGACAGTTAAAGTGTAACTCTTGCCAAAATGCAACCAAGGGTCTTTTTGTGAATGTACCCGAGTCAAACTTTCATTTAAAGGCATAATTAGGACGGAAGTGCCAGTTTTAAGATTGACCGTATTTTTGTTTTTGGTTATATGGCTTTTTGAATAAGAGAGCTAGGAGCACTACTATGATACCATCAAAATACTATTTTTAAAACACTAAGAAGGCTCGACACAACATGAAACTTTGCTCCAAGTATCGCCAGAGGCTCTACACATGAACTCAGCATTGAGAACACTGTTTGTGGACACAGAGTTTACTAAAAAAAAGGTTTTCAACAACTGACTTTAGCAGTTGGTTTTTCCACTTGCCGCCATCTTGCCAGTCAAAAAGAGTCAATCTCCGAATGCAAATGAACGCATCTATTGATTTTAGTATTGTTTCTTATATGAGGCTCCTTTTTCAACTACAAGGTCAATATTGTTTTTCACTAATGACAAAACATCAAATTATCCATGCATTTATATAGAACTAAGCTTTAGGAGCTTTCCATCTATACTTTCCTCCTTGTTACGTTGAATTCGGAGATCGACTCTTTTTGACTGGCAAGATTGCGGCAAGCGGAAAAAACAACTGCTACAGTGAGTTGTTCAAAACCTTTCTTTTTAGTAAACTCTGTGTACAAAAACAATGTTCTCAATGCTGGAGTTCATGTGGTGATACTTGGAGCAAAGTTTCATGTTGCGTCGAGCCTTCTTAGTGTTTTTTAAATAGTGATTTTGATGGTATCATAGTAGTGCCCCCGAGCTCTCCCATTCAAAAGGCCATTTACGGTCAATCTTAAAAGTGTCACTTCCATCCAAATTATGCTTTTAAATATAAGTTTGACTTGGCTACATTCACAAAAAGACCCTAGGTTGCATTTTGGTGAGACTTACACTTTAAAATGACCGGTAGTTAATCACTTCTTTAGCCTCAATAGCAGGCTAACAACACGTCTCTTTTGGCTGCACTTTGGCTAAGAAGATGATGGTTACAAAAAAAACTTGCAGTGACATGTAGCATTTTGACTTATTTGAAGCTATATAAATAAAACACTTTGAAGAATCCGTCTGTCTTCTTTTTTCTTAAAGCGTAACTCTCACCAAAATACAACCTAGGGTCTTTTTGTGAATGTACGTGAGTCAAACTTTAGTTTAAAAGCATATTTAGGACAGAATCGCAGGTTGCATTTTGGAGAGAGTTACGCTTTAAGGAACTAATTCTAACAATTTGATGAATTAATGCGGGACTACTTAGTAAATACTCAGTCTCCAAAACAAATTGATTCAGGTGTATAGATGATAAAAGATTTGGAATAGTTGTTTAATTATGATGTTTTAGTTTTCCAAATTTGTCTCAAAATTTTAAAAGAGAAGGCATTTGATAAGTATTTATTCAGATTCCTCCTGTTTTGACTAGAATAGTATGAATTTTGGTAAAGACGACCTAGTGATAATCTAGGTCACATTTTGTTTCACACACACTCACGTTCATTAACCTAAGCATAATTGATCATGTTTTGGCTGCTGCTTTATGACACACACATGTCTGGAAATGACAGTGTTTTAGATGGAACAATTGTTGTGGTCTGTCGCTGAGAGCCAAACATAAAATTCCCGTACAAGAACAACATGTGCTCAGGACAGAATTGAAAACAATATGTACTAAGTACTGAATGACACAGAGGAACCAGAAGTACCAGAATGTTTGAGTGATGTGGGGGAGGAGCATCTGCTTATTCAGACGGAGTGACTGAGTATTTAAACTCCACATCCTGCACGTTCTGCATCTTTTCTGCATGAGGACGATCAGGAGCTCAACATGACAACCCAAACTACAGGTAACATTTGGGGCAACGCAGCTGCTCCTCTGCTGGGACTTTAATTACTATTTTAAGAATTGAAAACTTTTTTATCTATGTTTTGTAAAGTTTGCTGTAGACAAGACGATCTTATTGCATGAATTGTGTTTTCTTCAACTCTTTTACTCAAAAATATGTTCATATATGGTGTCTTGTAATCTAATGTAGGCTTGGTGTACTTATATGCATGACACACATCATTTATATAAAATAATGAAAATAATGAACATGTGGTCATTTCACTTCAGTTCAAACTATAATATCCTAGGTCTAAAACAGTACCTATTTTAATATGTCTACATGAACAGTCTATATTGATTGCAATGAATGCAGCACATTACAACACAAACTTGCATAAAAAATGTTAAAAGCTGTAAATAACAGGGTTGTGATGGATATATGAATTATAAAACACTTTGCAGTATTTGCAATTGTTATTCATCCAAAGTCTTTTATCATGAAGTGTTGAGGTTAACTTTTCTAACGTATGTATTTGCAAGCTACAAGCAATAATTATGCACAATTATGAATAATTTTAGAGTATGGTGCATTCCTTGGAAAACTCTCAAAATATATTTTCTAATTATTTAGTGACCGAAAAATGTGTGGCTCTTTTAGAATCTTCCTGTGCACAATATTAAACTGTGTGCAAACATTTCACTCCGACATGAATATTTAAGTAATATAATGTGTTGTTTTTCTTCAGTAACCAACATGGCGCTTGATGTGCCGTTTGAGGAGCAGTTCAACTGTTGCATCTGTCTGGACATCTACACCAAGCCTGCCACCATCCCATGTGGACACACCTTTTGCCTGGACTGCATCGACGGCTTCTGGGACACTAAGACCAAGGCTGAGTGTCCGCTGTGCAAAGAGACGTTCAGAAAGCGTCCTCAACTCAGGATCAACAAAGGATATGAAAAAATCATTGAAGCCTATATAAGGTTGGTTTCTTTTTTTTCTTTTGACTTTTTAGGCATCCTGGTTCTTTCAGATGCTTGGAGACCACGTAAAAAAGCTAAATATTTGAATTTAATTGAGATTTAACATGATTTAATTTGAATCAAAAGGTCTCAGGAGGAGAATGTTGACGGTGTGGGAAGCAGGAAGACTTCCCTAATCCCACTTTTCGAGCCTGAAGAGATTCCCTGTGACATCTGCCGCGGAGACAAGTCTCCATCAGTCAAGTCGTGCCTCGTGTGCCAGGCGTCTTATTGTGAACTTCACCTCACACCACACCAGAGGGATCCAGCGCTGCACAGACACCACCTTACTGATCCGGCCACCTTCACCACCAGTCACCTCTGCAGAAAGCACCACGAGCCGCTGACAATGTTCTGCAAGAAGGACCAGAAGCCTGTTTGTGTTCAATGCACAGAGAGGCAACACAAACACCACGAGACCGTCCCCATGGAGAAGGAGAACAAGAGGGTCAAGGTGAGGAAACATTTATTACATTAACTTCCTTTAAACTTAGTCTTAAAAAAGCCCGCTTTCCTTCTTTTGTACGAATATAGACACCTGTTTCTGTATTTTTTTAAGTAGGAAGAATAAGACACTCAACATATTTCCCCTTTCAAGACTATTTCCCCTTTATTTTCCCTCAGCAGCTTTTTTTGTACAGCATTATATTCACAATTGTATATTTTGTACCTTTTGCAGATTCGTTTGAGGGAGACAATATCCAGCATTCAACCGATGATCCACGCCAGACTGAGAAAAGTGAATGAAATAAAAAATTCAGTGTCTCTGAGCAAGGTAAGTTATTGTTTGTTATGTTTAAGAAATAGCTAACTGGTCAAGTTTGTCTGTTTTTATCTGTAAATTAAATTAATTAATTAAATGTTTCTGTCGTTTCAATCAACAGCAAATCACAGAGAGGGAGATAGAGAGCAGCGCTCAGATCTGCAGCATGCTGATAAGAGCCATCGAGAGACAGCATGCCGGGCTGGTCGAGGAGTTGGAGAAGAAGCAGCAAGAAGCTGAGAGGAGAGCTGAGGAGCTGTTCCAGGAGCTGGAGGAGGAACTGAATGATCTGAAGATGAGGAGCAATGAGCTGCAGCACCTGAAGCACACTCGGAACCCTGTTCACCTCGTACAGGTTAGATACCTCAACTGCATTTATACTGATCAGCATCAGCATTTCAAGAACTGTACTCATGAGAAACCTGTGCATCCTTCCCCATCTTTAGAGTTTCCCGTCTCTAAGGCGACTTCCTTCCACTAGAGAGTGGTCTGAGGTCACAGTCCACTCAGATAACTGCATGGGGGCGGTGACGAGAGCCGTCTCCAAGCTTGGGGACATCTGCCAGGAACTTGCCAACAAACTGTCCGCAGAAGGTCGGTACATCTTTTGGCAGAAAGTGATGATCTACATCACAAAATGACCAAAGATTGTTGTGAAAATCAGTGCTTAAAAATAAGCCTTTATTTCTACCTTGTTGCAGAAGCAGACAAGATGGATCAATATGCAGGTATGATCACAATCACACATCCACTGCTTATTTCTATAAACTAGTTTAACCTTGGTTAGTTCCTCTTTTTATTACCTGACTCACTGTTTTTCTTCTTTGTTTCTGCAGTCAACGTCACTCTGGATCCTGAGACTGCTTCAGGCTGGTTAGTCCTGTCTCCAGACAGAAAGAAGGTATTGTCTGACTTTTGATCATTAAATTAAATGTGTGAAGAGCACAGTCCTTTTAGGAATCTAGTAGTTCTCAGAGTAGATTGGATTTTTTTCACAGTTAAAGTCTGTAAAGACAGTGACTTTTTCAGAAATTGGTTGAGGTTTTGCACTAAAAAACATCCCCTGCTGTGGTATATTTTACTGTAATAGAAGAGGAAATTATGCGGCATATTGTCACATAAAAATTGGAAAGGGTTGGGTTGTGAGAATCCAATTCAAAGGGGATTAAGATAAAACTAGAACGCTCTGATTGGGAAAATGATAAGGTTATTAATTGCTGCTAATGAGGCTAATGTTTAGTAAGATGAAGATGATGATAACAATGATTATGTTAATTAACAGGTGAGCGTCAGCAGCAAGAAGAACAATTCTCCACTCCCAGACAGTCCTCAGTGCTTTGACTCCTGCGTCTGTGTTTTGGGGAAACAAAGCTTTGCATCTGGAAGACGTTACTGGGTCGTTGAGGTGAGAAGCTCAGAAATAATGAAACACACTTTAAGCTAGCTGTGTACTTTATCATATCCAGTTGAATGTGTCCTGCCACCACAGACGTACACCAGCAGCTTTAACAGTTAAAAAACGAACAATTATTGATTAAGACCAGTAGGATACGGGGTTAGGGTTAGGGTTAGTAACCCTAACCCACAAAAAATGTAATTGTTACATTTTTTTGTCTAAAACAGAATTTGGAATTTCTGACCCAAATGTGACTCTGTAATTGGCTTTGATCGTTGTAGTGTTTCCACAAACTGGTGGTTTTTAACCTTTATCATAAATAGGAGTCAAGCAACTTAAAACAGTTTCAACACGCACACATTTACTGCATTTTTATTGCAGCTCTTCTTTACTGTATTTTACAGTTAAAGTAAAATTACCAACATGACATTATTTGAAACGATATTGTAAAGGAAAATTCTACAAATCACACAAGACACTAGATATATTACAACCTTTAATTCCAGCAAGTTCTACATGTAGTAAATTCTAACCCCCCCGACATAAAGAGAATCACAGCAACTAAACTACTGATAAAGGAATCATGCATGTCTGACTATTCTGTACATTGTGTTTCAGGTTGGGGATAAAACAGACTGGGATCTTGGCGTGGCCAGGGAGTCCATCAACAGGAAGGGGGTCATCACGGTGCGTCCTGACAGCGGTTACTGGGCGATCTGCCGGAGGAAAGGTAGCAGTCTCAGCGCCTGTGCCGGTCCCTCCGTCACCCTCCACCTCAAGGAAACCCCCAAGAAAGTAGGCGTGTTCCTGGACTACGAGGAAGGGTCGGTGTCCTTCTATGACGCAGAAGCAAAGACCCACATTTACACTTACAGCGGGTGTGACTTCACTGAGCTCCTCTACCCGTACTTTAACCCCTGTGTTCAAGAAGATGGGAAGAACACCGCCCCGCTGATTATCTGTCCTGTTGACGGAGGAGTCAGGGAAGGACGGGACATAACCATTGAGTCAGCTGCATGATGTGTCATAAGAAAGGATGATCCTAACTGATGTAAAACAAAATATTGAAGTTTATATATATTATATTAGGCCTATATTTATTGTACTGCAATAATATTTGGCCAACACTGGCCTGCATCAGGCCAACATCCATGAGTAAAAGTCTTTATTTTATTATTCAAAATAATCTTTACATAATGATACCGCACTTGTACATAAATGTAAATAAAATGCTTTAAATGTTGTTGAATGCACTGCAAAACTTCATTCCCTAGCCTAAATGGGCAAAGGATAACTTAAACTTGTGAAACTGAAAATAAAAGTTATGTATTGAACCTAAAAACTGTGATATTGTCCATCCATCCATCCATCCATCGTCGTCCGCTTATCCGTGGTCGGGTCGCGGGGGGAGCAGCTCCAGCAGGGAACCCCAAACCTCCCTTTCCCGAGCCACATTAACCAGCTCTGACTGGGAGATCCCGAGGCGTTCCCATGCCAGGTTGGAGATGTAATCCCTCCACCTAGTCCTGGGTCTTCCCCGAGGCCTCCTCCCAGCTGGACGTGCCTGGAACACCTCCCTAGGGAGGCGCCCAGGGGGCATCCTTACCAGATGCCCGAACCACCTCAACTGGCTCCTTTCGACGTGAAGGAGCAGCGGCTCTACTCCGAGCTCCTCACGGATGACTGAGATTCTCACCCTATCTCTAAGGGAGACGCCAGCCACCCTCCTGAGGAAACCCATTTCGGCCGCTTGTACCCTGGATCTCGTTCTTTCGGTCATGACCCAACCTTCATGACCATAGGTGAGGGTAGGAACGAAAACTGACCGGTAGATCGAGAGCTTTGCCTTCTGGCTCAGCTCTCTTTTCGTCACAACGGTGCGATAAACAGAATGTAATACCGCCCACGCTGCGCCGATTCTCCGACCAATCTCCAGCTCCATTGTCCCCTCACTCGCGAACAAGACCCCAAGGTACTTAAACTCCTTCACTTGGGGTAAGGACTCATTCCCTACCTGGAGAAGGCACTCCATCGGTTTCCTGCTGAGAACCATGGCCTCAGATTTAGAGGTGCTGATCCTCATCCCAGCCGCTTCACACTTGGCTGCAAACCGATCCAGTGAGTGTTGAAGGTCACAGGCCGATGATGCCATCAGGACCACATCATCTGCAAAGAGCAGCGATGAGATCCCCAGCCCACCGAACTGCAACCCCTCCCTACCACGACTACGCCTCGATATCCTATCCATAAATACTACGAACAGGATTGGTGACAAAGCGCAGCCCTGGCGGAGGCCAACCCTCACCTGGAACGTGTCTGACTTACTGCCGAGAACCCGGACACAGCTCTCGCTTTGGTCATACAGAGATTGGATGGCCCTGAGAAGGGACCCCCTCACCCCATACTCCCGCAGCACCTCCCACAAAGTCTCCCGGGGGACCCGGTCATATGCCCTCTCCAGATCCACAAAACACATGTAGACTGGATGGGCATACTCCCAGGCTCCCTCCAGGATCCTTGCTAGAGTAAAGAGCTGATCCGTTGTTCCACGCCCAGGACGGAATCCGCATTGTTCCTCTTCAACCTGAGGTTCGACTATCAGCCGAACCCTCCTTTCCAGCACCTTGGAGTAGACTTTACCAGGGAGGCTGAGAAGTGTGATACCCCTGTAATTGGTACACACCCTCTGGTCCCCCTTTTTGAAGAGGGGAACCACCACCCCGGTCTGCCACTCCTTAGGCACTGTCCCAGACTTCCACGCAATGTTGAGTAGGCGTGTCAACCAAGACAGCCCCTCCACACCCAGAGCTTTCAGCATTTCTGGACGGATCTCATCAATCCCTGGGGCTTTGCCACTGTGGAGTTGTTTGACTACCTCAGTGACCTCCACCAGGGAAATTGACGACAATCCCCCGTCATCCTCCAGCTCTGCCTCTAACAAAGAGGGCGCATCAGCTGGATTTAGGAGTTCCTCAAAGTGCTCCTTCCACCGCCCTATTACCTCCTCAGTTGAGGTCAACAACGTCCCATCCTTACTGTACACAGCTAGGATGGTTCCCCGCTTCCCCCTTCTGAGGTGGCGGACGGTTTTCCAGAAGCGCCTTGGTGCCGACCGAAAGTCCTTCTCCATGTCTTCTCCGAACTTCTCCCACACCCGCTGCTTTGCCTCTTTCACGGCAGAGGCTGCAGTCCTTCGGGCCCTTCGGTACCTTGCAACTGCCTCCGGAGTCCTCTGGGATAACATATCCCGGAAAGACTCCTTCTTCAGTCGGACGGCTTCCCTGACCACCGGTGTCCACCACGGTGTTCGAGGGTTACCGCCCCTTGAGGCACCTAAGACCCTAAGACCACAGCTCCCTGCCGCAGCTTCAGCAATGGAAACTTTGAACATTGTCCACTCAGGTTCAATGCCCCCAGCCTCCACAGGGATGCACGAAAAGCTCCGCCGGAGGTGTGAGTTGAAGGTCTGTCGGACAGGAGCTTCCTCCAGACGTTCCCAATTTACCCGCACCACCCGTTTGGGCTTACCAGGTCTGTCCAGAGTCTTCCCCCACCCCCTGACCCAACTCACCACCAGATGGTGATCAGTTGACAGCTCTGCCCCTCTCTTCACCCGAGTGTCCAAAACATACGGCCTCAGATCAGATGAAACGATTATAAAATCAATCATTGACCTTCGGCCTAGGGTGCTCTGGTACCAAGTACACTTATGAGCATCCCTATGTTCGAACATGGTGTTTGTTATAGACAATCTATGACTAGCACAGAAGTCCAATAACAGACAACCACTCTGGTTTAGATCAGGGAGGCCGTTCCTCCCAATCACGCCTCTCCATGTATCTCCGTCATTGCCCACATGTGCGTTGAAGTCCCCCAGCAGAACTATGGAGTCCCCCTCCGGAGCCCCATACAGGACTCCATTCAAGGTCTCCAAAAAGGCCGAATACTCTGAACTCTTGTTTGGTGCATATGCACACACAACAGTCAGAGTTTTCCCCCCAACAACCCGCAGGCGTAGGGAGGCGACCCTCTGGTCCACCGGGGTAAACTCCAACGTTGCGGCGCTCAGCCGGGGGCTTGTGAGTATCCCCACACCCGCCTGGCGCCTCACACCCTGGGCAACTCCGGAGAAGAAAAGAGTCCAACCCCTCTCCAGGAGTACGGTTCCAGAACCGAGACTATGCGTAGAGGTAAGCCCCACCAGATCCAACTGGTAGCGCTCCACCTCACGCACAAGTTCCGGCTCCTTCCCCCACAGCGAGGTGACATTCCATGTCCCCAGAGCCAGCCTCTGCTGCCCGGGTCTGGTCCGTCGAGGCCCCTGACCTTCACCGCCACCCGTGTGGCAGCGCACCCGACCCCAGCGGTTCCTCCCACAGGTGGTGGGCCCATGGGCTGGAGAGATAGGTGCCACGTAGCTTTTTCGGGCTGTGCCCGGCCGGGCTCCGTGGCAAACCCGGCCACCAGACGCTCGCTGACGAGCCCTCCCTCTGGGCCTGGCTCCAGACGGGGGCCCCGGGCTTCCTCCGGGCAGGGTCTCTCTATCCCTTCCTCGTTTTTTCATAGGGTTTTTTGAACCATTCTTCGTCTGGCCCCTCACCTGAGACCACTTTGCCATGGGAGACCCTACCAGGAGCACAAAGCTCCAGACAACACAGCCCTCTGGTTCATAGGGACACCCAAACCTCTCCACCACGATAAGGTGATGGTTCCCGGAGAGGATATTGTCATTTTGCAAATTGCTTTTTGTATTCTCTCCTGTTTAATTGCAAGTATTTAAGGTTAACATCAACTCAATTCTGCCTAAGAATTTGGATATATTTTGATTTATATGTTTGATTTATTTCTAATTGATTGATGAATAGATTTTTCAACTGCAAAGTCTTTGTCTTATTCAACCTTTATTTCCTCAGTTTGCGTGTTATTTTCAGCTACTTATTATACGCTCAGTTGGTGCATTACATGTTGTTCTGGCCTACTTAGTTACAATTTTTGCCACTTTGGCTTTTGTAGTCATATCACAATGTTTTACCAAACAAATATATATATATATATACTGTTTGTAATGAACACAAAAAGACACCGCCCCACTTTGCATTTGAGGAACATGACATACAGACTTATTGTACATTGGTTGTTGTTTTTGTTAACTGTAAGCTGATCATTTAAACACCCTTGCATGAGGATTCATTTGAATTTGACATTAGGCGACAGATGAACATTTGAAATAGTGGTTTAACTTTGATGTTTAAAAGTGCTTTACTCAAAATACTTTAAAAATAGATTTGGGATTGCCTCCACACGGCTCCACAACTCGTCAAGTACCGACGCTTTGTCACAGCCCTCGGCATCTGATACCGAGGTACAAGGCACTCACTGTTTAGTCTAATCAGCACGTTGGGATGGTTAAACTCTCTCCCAAAAAGTCCAGATGATAGAAGTAGCTAACAAGTGAGCCATCTCGCTTCCTTCTCATCTCTGCTGAGAGTTGCAAAGTACCAACCGGATCGGTACTGACACTGCAGTCTTTTCATCTGATGCTTGAAACGCAACATAAACATATCAACTGTTTCTGGTGGCCATCAGATGGACAGTTAAAGCGTAACTCTCGCCAAAATGCAACCAAGGGTCTTTTTGTGAATGTACCCGAGTCAAACTTTCATTTAAAGGCATAATTAGGACCGAAGTGCCAGTTTTAAGATTGACCGTATTTTTGTTTTTGGTCATATGGCCTTTTGAATAAGAGAGCTAGGAGCACTACTATGATACCATCAAAATAATATTTTTAAAACACTAAGAAGGCTCGACACAACATGAAACTTTGCTCCAAGTATCGCCAGAGGCTCTACACATGAACTCAGCATTGAGAACACTGTTTGTGGACACAGAGTTTACTAAAAAAAAGGTTTTCAACAACTGACTTTAGCAGTTGGTTTTTCCACTGCCAGTCAAAAAGAGTCAATCTCCGAATGCAAATGAACGCATCTATTGATTTTAGTATTGTTTCTTATATGAGGCTCCTTTTTCAACTACAAGGTCAATATTGTTTTTCACTAATGACAAAACATCAAATTATCCATGCATTTATATAGAACTAAGCTTTAGGAGCTTTCCATCTATACTTTCCTCCTTGTTACGTTGAATTCGGAGATCGACTCTTTTTGACTGGCAAGATTGCGGCAAGCGGAAAAAACAACTGCTACAGTGAGTTGTTCAAAACCTTTCTTTTTAGTAAACTCTGTGTACAAAAACAATGTTCTCAATGCTGGAGTTCATGTGGTGATACTTGGAGCAAAGTTTCATGTTGCGTCGAGCCTTCTTAGTGTTTTTTAAATAGTGATTTTGATGGTATCATAGTAGTGCCCCCGAGCTCTCCCATTCAAAAGGCCATTTACGGTCAATCTTAAAAGTGTCACTTCCATCCAAATTATGCTTTTAAATATAAGTTTGACTTGGCTACATTCACAAAAAGACCCTAGGTTGCATTTTGGTGAGACTTACACTTTAAAATGACCGGTAGTTAATCACTTCTTTAGCCTCAATAGCAGGCTAACAACACGTCTCTTTTGGCTGCACTTTGGCTAAGAAGATGATGGTTACAAAAAAAACTTGCAGTGACATGTAGCATTTTGACTTATTTGAAGCTATATAAATAAAACACTTTGAAGAATCCGTCTGTCTTCTTTTTTCTTAAAGCGTAACTCTCGCCAAAATACAACCTAGGGTCTTTTTGTGAATGTACCTGTCAAACTTTAGTTTAAAAGCATATTTAGGACAGAATCGCAGGTTGCATTTTGGAGAGAGTTACGCTTTAAGGAACTAATTGTAACAATTTGATGAATTAATGCGGGACTACTTAGTAAATACTCAGTCTCCAAAACAAATTGATTCAGGTTTACAGATGATAAAAGATTTGGAATAGTTGTTTAATTATGATGTTTTAGTTTTCCAAATTTGTCTCAAAAGCTTAAAAGAGAAGGCATTTGATAAGTATTTATTCAGATTTCTCCTGTATTGACTAGAATAGTATGAATTTTGGTGAAGACGACCTAGTGATAATCTAGGTCACATTTTGTTTCACACACACTCACGTTCATTAACCTGAGCATAATTGATCATGTTTTGGCTGCTGCTTTATGACACACACGTCTGGAAATGACAGTGTTTTAGATGGAACAATTGTTGTGGTCTGTTGCTGAGAGCCAAACATAAAATTCCCGTACAAGAACAACATGGGCTCAGGACAGAATTGAAAACAATATGTACTAAGTACTGAATGACACAGAGGAACCAGAAGTACCAGAATGTTTGAGTGATGTGGGGGAGGAGCATCTGCTTATTCAGACGGAGTGACTGAGTATTTAAACTCCACATCCTGCACGTTCTGCATCTTTTCTGCATGAGGACGATCAGGAGCTCAACATGACAACCCAAACTACAGGTAACATTTGGGGCAACACAGCTGCTCCTCTGCTGGGACTTTAATTACTATTTTAAGAATTGAAAACTTTTTTTATCTATGTTTTGTAAAGTTTGCTGTAGACAAGACGATCTTATTGCATGAATTGTGTTTTCTTCAACTCTGTTACTCAAAAATATGTTCATATATGGTGTCTTGTAATCTAATGGAGGCTTGGTGTACTTATATGCATGACACACATCATTTATATAAAATAATGAAAATAATGAACATGTGGTCATTTCACTTCAGTTCAAACTATAATATCCTAGGTCTAAAACAGTACCTATTTTAATATGTCTACATGAACAGTCTATATTGATTGCAATGAATGCAGCACATTACAACACAAACTTGCATAAAAAATGTTAAAAGCTGTAAATAACAGGGTTGTGACAGATATATGAATTATAAAACACTTTGCAGTATTTGCAATTGTTATTTATCCAAATTCTTTTATCATGAAGTGTTGAGGTTAATTTTTCTAATTGCTGGGTTTGCAGGCTACAAGCAATAATTATGCACAATTATGAATAATTTTAGAGTATGGTGCATTCCTTGGAAAACTTTCAAAATCTATTTTCTAATTATTTAGTGACCGAAAAATGTGTGGCTCTTTTAGAATCTTCCTGTGCACAATATTAAACTGTGTGCAAACATTTCACTCTGACATGAAAGTTTAAGTAATATACTGTGTTGTTTTTCTTCAGTAACCAACATGGCGCTTGATGTGCCGTTTGAGGAGCAGTTCAACTGTTGCATCTGTCTGGACATCTACACCAAGCCTGCCACCATCCCATGTGGACACACCTTTTGCCTGGACTGCATCGACGGCTTCTGGGACACTAAGACCAAGGCTGAGTGTCCGCTGTGCAAAGAGACGTTCAGAAAGCGTCCACAACTCAGGATCAACAAAGGATATGAAAAAATCATTGAAGCCTATATAAGGTTGGTTTCTTTTTTTCCTTTTTACTTTTTAGGCATCCTGGTTCTTTCAGATGTTTGGAGACCACGTAAAAAAGCTAAATATTTGAATTTAATTGAAATTTAACATGATTTAATTTGAATCAAAAGGTCTCAGGAGGAGAATGTTGACGGTGTGGGAAGCAGGAAGACTTCCCTAATCCCACTTTTCGAGCCTGAAGAGATTCCCTGTGACATCTGCCGCGGAGACAAGTCTCCATCAGTCAAGTCCTGCCTCGTGTGCCAGGCGTCTTATTGTGAACTTCACCTCACACCACACCAGAGGGATCCAGCGCTGCACAGACACCACCTTACTGATCCGGCCACCTTCGCCACCAGTCACCTCTGCAGAAAGCACCACGAGCCGCTGACAATGTTCTGCAAGAAGGACCAGAAGCCTGTTTGTGTTCAATGCACAGAGAGGCAACACAAACACCACGAGACCGTCCCCATGGAGAAGGAGAACAAGAGGGTCAAGGTGAGGAAATGTTTATTACATTAACTTCCTTTAAATGTAGTCTTAAAAAAGCCCGCTTTCCTTCTTTTGTACGAATATAGACACCTGTTTCTGTATTTTTTTAAGTAGGAAGAATAAGACACTCAACATATTTCCCCTTTCAAGACTATTTCCCCTTTATTTTCCCTCAGCTGCTTTTTTTGTACAGCATTATATTCACAACTGTATATTTTGTACCTTTTGCAGATTCGTTTGAGGGAGACGATATCCAGCATTCAACCGATGATCCACGCCAGACTGAGAAAAGTGAATGAAATAAAAAATTCAGTGTCTCTGAGCAAAGTAAGTTATTGTTTGTTATGTTTAAGAAATAGCTAACTGGTCAAGTTTGTCTGTTTTTATCTGTAAATTAAATTAATTAATTAAATGTTTCTGTCGTTTCAATCAACAGCAAATCACAGAGAGGGAGATAGAGAGCAGCGCTCAGATCTGCAGCATGCTGATAAGAGCCATCGAGAGACAGCATGCCGGGCTGGTCGAGGAGTTGGAGAAGAAGCAGCAAGAAGCTGAGAGGAGAGCCGAGCAGCTGTTCCAGGAGCTGGAGGAGGAACTCAATGATCTGAAGATGAGGAGCAACGAGCTGCAGCACCTGAAGCACACTCGGAACCCTGTTCACCTCGTACAGGTTAGATACCTCAACTGCATTTATACTGATCAGCATCAGCATTTCAAGAACTGTACTCATGAGAAACCTGTGCATCCTTCCCCATCTTTAGAGTTTCCCGTCTCTAAGGCGACTTCCTTCCACTAGAGAGTGGTCTGAGGTCACAGTCCACTCAGATAACTGCATGGGGGCGGTGACCAGAGCCGTCTTCAAGCTTGGGGACATCTGCCAGGAACTTGCCAACAAACTGTCCGCAGAAGGTCGGTACATCTTTTGGCAGAAAGTGATGATCTACATCACAAAATGACCAAAGATTGTTGTGAAAATCAGTGCTTAAAAATAACCCTTTATTTCTACCTTGTTGCAGAAGCAGACAAGATGGATCAATATGCAGGTATGATCACAATCACACATCCACTGCTTATTTCTATAAACTAGTTTAACCTTGGTTAGTTCCCCTTTTTATTACCTGACTCACTGTTTTTCTTCTTTGTTTCTGCAGTCAACGTCACTCTGGATCCTGAGACTGCTTCAGGCTGGTTGGTCCTGTCTCCAGACAGAAAGAAGGTATTGTCTGACTTTTGATCATTAAATTAAATGTGTGAAGAGCACAGTCCTTCTAGGAATCTAGTAGTTCTCAGAGTAGATTGGATTTTTTTCACAGTTAAAGTCTGTAAAGACAGTGACTTTTTCAGAAATTGGTTGAGGTTTTGCACTAAAAAACATCCCCTGCTGTGGTATATTTTACTGTAATAGAAGAGGAAATTATGCGGCATATTGTCACATGAAAATTGGAAAGGGTTGGGTTGTGAGAATCCAATTCAAAGGGGATTAAGATAAAACTAGAACGCTCTGATTGGGAAAATGATAAGGTTATTAATTGCTGCTAATGAGGCTAATGTTTAGTAAGATGAAGATGATGATGATAACAATGATTATGTTAATTAACAGGTGAGCGTCAGCAGCAAGAAGAACAATTCTCCACTCCCAGACAGTCCTCAGTGCTTTGACTCCTGCGTCTGTGTTTTGGGGAAACAAAGCTTTGCATCTGGAAGACGTTACTGGGTCGTTGAGGTGAGAAGCTCAGAAATAATGAAACACACTTTAAGCTAGCTGTGTACTTAAACATATCCAGTTGAATGTGTCCTGCCACCACAGACGTACACCAGCAGCTTTAACAGTTAAAAAACGAACAATTTTTGATTAAGACCAGTAGGATGCAGGGTTAGGGTTAGGGTTAGTAACCCTAACCCACAAAAAATGTAATTGTTACATTTTTTTTGTCTAAAACAGAATTTGGAATTTCTGACCCAAATGTGACTCTGTACTTGGCTTTGATTGTTGTAGTGTTTCCACAAACTGGTGGTTTTTAACCTTTATCATAAATAGGAGTCAAGCAACTTAAAACAGTTTCAACACGCACACATTTACTGCATTTTTATTGCAGCTCTTCTTTACTGTATTTTACAGTTAAAGTAAAATTACCAACATGACATTATTTGAAACGATATTGTAAAGGAAAATTCTACAAATCACACAAGACACTAGATATATTACAACCTTTAATTCCAGCAAGTTCTACATGTAGTAAATTCTAACCCCCCCGACATAAAGAGAATCACAGCAACTAAACTACTGATAAAGGAATCATGCATGTCTGACTATTCTGTACATTGTGTTTCAGGTTGGGGATAAAACAGACTGGGATCTTGGCGTGGCCAGGGAGTCCATCAACAGGAAGGGGGTCATCACGGTGCGTCCTGACAGCGGTTACTGGGCGATCTGCCGGAGGAAAGGTAGCAGTCTCAGCGCCTGTGCCGGTCCCTCCGTCACCCTCCACCTCAAGGAAACCCCCAAGAAAGTAGGCGTGTTCCTGGACTACGAGGAAGGGTCGGTGTCCTTCTACGACGCAGAAGCAAAGACCCACATTTACACTTACAGCGGGTGTGACTTCACTGAGCTCCTCTACCCGTACTTTAACCCCTGTGTTCAAGAAGATGGGAAGAACACCGCCCCGCTGATTATCTGTCCTGTTGACGGAGGAGTCAGGGAAGGACGGGACATAACCATTGAGTCAGCTGCATGATGTGTCATAAGAAAGGATGATGCTAACTGATGTAAAACAAAATATTGAAGTTTATATATATTATATTAGGCCTATATTTATTGTACTGCAATAATATTTGGCCAACACTGGCCTGCATCAGGCCAACATCCATGAGTAAAAGTTTTTATTTTATTATTCAAAATAATCTTTACATAATGATACCGCACTTGTACATAAATGTAAATAAAATGCTTTAAATGTTGTTGAATGCACTGCAAAACTTTATTCCCTAGCCTAAACGGGCAAAGGATAACTTAAACTTGTGAAACTGAAAATAAAAGTTATGTATTGAACCTAAAAACTGTGATATTGTCATTTTGCAAATTGCTTTTTGTATTCTCTCCTGTTTAATTGCAAGTATTTAAGGTTAACATCAACTCAATTCTGCCTAAGAATTTGGATATATTTTGATTTATATGTTTGATTTATTTCTAATTGATTGATGAATAGATGTTTCAACTGCAAAGTCTTTGTCTTATTCAACCTTTATTTCCTCAGTTTGCATGTTATTTTCAGCTACTTATTATACGCTCAGTTGGTGCATTACATGTTGTTCTGGCCTACTTAGTTACAATTTTTGCCACTTTGGCTTTTGTAGTCATATCACAATGTTTTACCAAACATATATATATATATATATATATATATATATATATATATATATATATATATATATATATATATATATATACATATATATATATACATATATATATATACTGTTTGTAATGAACACAAAAAGACACCGCCCCACTTTGCATTTGAGGAACATGACATACAGACTTATTGTACATTGGTTGTTGTTTTTGTTAACTGTAAGCTGATCATTTAAACACCCTTGCATGAGGATTCATTTGAATTTGACATTAGGCGACAGATGAACATTTGAAATAGTGGTTTAACTTTGATGTTTAAAGGTGCTTTACTCAAAATACTTTAAAAAAAGATTTGGGATTGCCTCCACACGGCTCCACAACTCGTCAAGTACCGACGCTTTGTCACAGCCCTCGGCATCTGATACTGAGGTATAAGGCCCTCACTGTTTAGTCTAATCAGCATGTTGGGATGATTAAACTCTCCCAAAAAGTCCAGATGATGGAAGTAGCTAACAAGTGAGCCATCTCGCTTCCTTCTCATCTCTGCTGAGAGTTGCAAAGTACCAACCGGATCGGTACTGACACTGCAGTCTTTTCATCTGATGCTTGAAACGCAACATAAACATATCAACTATTTCTGGTGGCCATCAGATGGACAGTTAAAGTGTAACTCTTGCCAAAATGCAACCAAGGGTCTTTTTGTGAATGTACCCGAGTCAAACTTTCATTTAAAGGCATAATTAGGACGGAAGTGCCAGTTTTAAGATTGACCGTATTTTTGTTTTTGCTTATATGGCTTTTTGAATAAGAGAGCTTGGAGCACTACTATGATACCATCAAAATACTATTTTTAAAACTAGGAAGGCTCGACACAACATGAAACTTTGCTCCAAGTATCGCCAGAGGCTCTACACATGAACTCAGCATTGAGAACACTGTTTGTGGACACAGAGTTTACTAAAAAAAAGGTTTTCAACAACTGACTTTAGCAGTTGGTTTTTCCACTTGCCGCCATCTTGCCAGTCAAAAAGAGTCAATCTCCGAATGCAAATGAACGCATCTATTGATTTTAGTATTGCTTCTTATATGAGGCTCCTTTTTCAACTACAAGGTAAATATTGTTTTTCACTAACGACAAAACATCAAATTATCCATGCATTTATATAGAACTAAGCTTTAGGAGCTTTCCATCTATACTTTCCTCCTTGTTACGTTGAATTCGGAGATCGACTCTTTTTGACTGGCAAGATGGCGGCGAGCGGAAAAAACAACTGCTACAGTGAATTGTTTACAACCTTTCTTTTTAGTAAACTCTTTGTACACAAACAATGTTCTCAATGCTGGAGTTCATGTGGTGATAATTGGAGCAAGGTTTCATGTTGTGTCGAGCCTTCTTAGTGTTTTATAAATAGTGATTTTGATGGTATCATAGTAGTGCCCCCGAGCTCTCCCATTCAAAAGGCCATTTACGGTCAATCTTAAAAGTGTCACTTCCGTCCAACTTATGCTTTTAAATATAAGTTTGACTTGGCTACATTCACAAAAAGCCCCTAGGTTGCATTTTGGTGAGAGTTCCACTTTAAAATGAACGGTAATTGATCACTTCTTTAGCCTCAATATCAGGCTAACAACACGTCTCTTTTGGCTGCACTTTGGCTGTCAAGTGTTCTGTAGCTGTGAGGTGCCCAAACTTGAAAAGGACCAGACTAGGGATTTCACTCAGAAGAATGTTTATTCTTTTCCTTTTATCAGTTGATACAATGATGCAATAGGATCAGGAAACAGGTGAAAACCTTTAAATAAATAAAGAAAAGAAACACAAAGCATTTTCAGACAAACAGCTATTTTCATCACACAAAAGATCAAATGCATTCTACAGGCAACACAGCTTGGTTTTACCCAGGATTTTACAACCCCAAATCAGAAAAAATTGGGACAGTATGGAAAACACAAATAAAAAAAGAAAGTAATGATTTCTAAATGTACTTTGACTTGTATTTCATTGCAGACAATACAATAGCACATACTTTAATGTGTTCCTCAAGATTTTTATTGTTTTTTTCTCAAAAAAAAACTAAATTGCTATTTTGGTTCTTGCAACACATTTAAAAAAAAATTGGAACAGTAAAGCATTTACCACTTTGTAATGTTTGTAAAGCCATTCCTTTTCACAACACTTAAAAGATGTTTAGGGACTGAAGACAGCAAGTGATTAAGTGTTTCAGGTGTAATTTGTCCCATTCTTGCTGCAAACAAGTCTTAAGGTGGGCAACAGTACGGGGTCTTTGTTGTCGCATTTTGCGCTTCAAAATGCGCCACACATTCTCTATTGGAGACAGGTCGGGACTGCAGGCAGGCCAGTCAAGTACCCGTATCCTCTCCCTCCGCAGCCAGGACTTTGTAATGTGTGCAGAATGTGGTTTTGCATTATCTTGTTGAAATATGCATGGATGTCCCTGGAAAAGATGTCTTCTTGAAGGCAGCATATTGTGCTCCAAAATCTCTATGTACTTTTCAGCATTAATGGTGCCATCACAGAAGTGCAAGTTACCTTTGCCAAGGGCACTGACACAACCCCATACCATGACAGACCCTGGCTGTTGGACTTGTTGCTGGTAACAGTCTGGATGATCCTTTTCTTCTTTGGTCCGGAGCACACTGCGTCCATTTCTCCCAAAAAATACCTGAAATACTGATTCATCTGACCACAGTACACGTTTCCACTGTGTGATGGTCCATCCCAGATGCCTCTGAGCCCAGAGAAGTCAACGGCGCTTCTGGACACTGTTAACATAGGGCTTCCTTTTGGCACAGTACAGTTTTAACTGGCATTTGTGGATGTAACTACGTATTGTGGTACTTGACAAAGGTTTTCCAAAGTAGTCCTGAGCCCATGTGGTGATACCGCTTGAGGGATCGGAGATCACGGTTGTCCAGCTTAGGCTCGCGCCCTTGTCCTTTACGCACTGAAATTCTTCCACACTCCTTGAATCTTTTAATTATGTTATGCACTGTTGAAGGTGAAATAAGCAAATGTCTTCCTATATTTCTTTGAGGAACATTGTTTTTAAACATTTCAATAATTTTCTCACATATTTGTTGGCAAACTGGCGATCCTCAGCCCATCTTTGCTCTTAAATGACTAGACCTTTCTTGGATGCTGCTTTTGTACCAAATCATAATTACAATTACCTGTTGACATCACCTGTTTCAAATCACATCATTATTTAACCAATTTTCCTGATTACTAGCCCTAAATTGCTCTTGTCCCAACATTTTTTGGAATGTGTTGCAGGTCTGAATGACAGGAAAGGATGTATATTTACAAATGAAATTAGGTTTACCAGACAAAACATGAAATATTTTGTGTTCACATTGTCTGCAATGAAATACAACTCAAAGTACATTTAGAAATCACTACTTTCTTTTTTTATTTCTGTTTTCCATACTGTCCCAACTTTTTCTGATTTGGGGTTGTACTAGAAACTATCAATCTAAGCATTTAGTGTTTTCAGTTTAACATTTCCTTTAAACAATGCAGTCAGCAATCTAAGCATTTAGTGTTTTCAGTTTAACATTTCCTTTAAACAATGCAGTCATCAATCTAAGCATTTAGTGTTTTCAGTTTAACATGCAACATTAACACATTTCCCTCATCTAATACAAAACAAACAACAAACCAAACAAACGGACCAACAAACAAAATGATCCGAAAATGAGAGTCTGTGAAACAAGATTCCAAATGAACTTACCGCTAGCCTGTCACGATCAAAAGTCCCAGTTCCTCACAGTAAAAGAGTTTGTACCTCTGCCATCCTCTTTGTCCGTCTTCCCCTCACAGTGAACTAATGCCTATTTGAGCCACTGACTAAACAGGAGCTCCTAATTTCCCTAATTCAATTCACCTCGTTGAGCCTGCACCAGAGTGCACGCACAGCCACTAGAGGGCTGTCATGCAGAGCACGCTCAGGGGAGGCGGCATGCAGCAGACAGAAATGACAGGTACACAGAAGACAGACACACCTCCGCCAGATTAGCGTGACACGTCCCACTCGATCTTTTCCGCGGCAATGCCCGGAAAGATCGCACTCTCAAATGGGCTGGTCTTCGCCCTGATCTTCCACCGGTACAAGGACCACAAGGCGCCGGACATCCCGATGCAGAATGGTACTCAGTTCGGGATCTTTGGCACCCAATCTTGGATCTCTCACTGAAACGCTGGAGCTTAGAGAGACCCTCACATAAACATCTCGGAAAACACTTCTGGAATCAGGATTCACACCGACGACTCTGAACTGCCCTCTCAGAGCGTTTTGGTCGCAGAGCCACACTATGTCTCCAATGGCAACGTTCCTTTCAGCAGTATGCCACTTACTGCGAATGAACAGGTTCGGGCCAGCAAACTGGCTCCAGGACTTCCAGAAGTTGTTGATTACACTTTGAACTTCTCTGAGTCTTTTGAACGGATACATGGTGTAGTCGACAGCTTTGAAGTCTCCACCTTGTGTGGCTCGCCCAAGCAACAGGTTGTTTGGCGTGATATACTGGATGCGCTCTTCTCGGCTCTGCACTCTGGCGTCGATTGGTCTCTCGTTAGCAAGATTAGCAGCTAGCTGGAGCACAGTCAGGAACTCACTGAAGGTAAGGCCTTCTACATTTCCAAGACTTTGGAGAGCTCTCTTCGTGACTCTGACAGCAGCTTCGGCGGCCCCATTTCGGTGAGGTGAATCTGCCGGGAGAATTTTCCACGTCCAGGTGCTCTCATTTCTGGCAGCATACTCTTCAAGCGATTCCTTGTTCTGTTGATTCAGGTAAGTGTACATTTCTCTTAGGACAGTCTTTGCTCCAACAAAGTTTGTACCAGGATCAGACCAGATTTTGTGGGGATGGCCTTGGACAGCGGTGAACCTCTGGTAGGCAAGCAAAAAGCTCTCTGTTGACAATGTGTTTGCTAACTCGACATGGATCGCTCGGCTGGCCATACAGCAAAATACGACGCCCCATACTTTCATAGTTACTCTCTTCTTGACATCATCCTTCACATGATAAGGTCCAAACAAGTCAACGGACGTAAACTCGAATGGCGCAGCAGGACTTGACCTCTCTTCAGGTCAGTTTTCCATTATCTGCTTGCAGGTTCTTCCTCTTGCCTTCCTGCAGACGATGCACTTGTCAACGACTTTTCGGGCAATAATTCTTCCTCTTATAACCCACGCCTTCTTCCTCATCCGCAACAGAGTTCCCGCCACCCCGTCATGTCCCTCGCTGTGTGCTTCTCTGGCTAGCAGGGTGGATAACCAAGTTTGGAATGGTAAAAGAGGAACAGCTCCGCGGTCTTCTCCGAAGGTCTGGACTCTGCCACCACAGACCAGAAGTCCACTTGTCTAGTCCCTGTAGACGACCAGTCGGTCTATTGTGGCGCTTGGGAAATTGACGCCCTCTTGTGCTGCTAGACAAAGGTCCCGAAACACGTCTCATCTCTCGCCGACTGTAAGAACCCCCAAGGAAGATACTGCCTCCCACTTTTCTTGATCTCTGATTTTGGCGCTCAGGAACTTTTTAGCTCCTCTCCAGATCCACATCACAGTCCCGACCAACCTTCTCAGATTGCTGAAGCGCCTTATATCGACGAGCTGCCGAATTGTTTCTCCTGCCGTGGTCTTCTAGACTCCACCCGGGCCAGATCGTATGCTGGATTATGCGCACACCACAGTCCCGACCAACCTTCTCAGATTGCTGAAGCGCCTTATATCAACGAGCTGCCGAATTGTTCCTCCTGCCGGTGGTCTTCTAGACTCCACCCGGGCCAGATCTTATGCTGGATTATGTGCAGTCTTCAGTTGACTTCTAGTAAGTACCGCTACAAATCCCTTTTTCTGGATCTTTGTGACCTTGTCCCGAGCCTGGGCTGCAACGTCTTCAGCGGATTTCTTTGGCCACTCATCGTCAGGAAGTCGAAGGAACTTTGGTCCCGACTGCCACTCGGAGTCCTCAGTTAGGGCATCTGGATTGGACCCTCTTGTGATGATGTCTGCAATGTTTGCTAGCCCTGGAATCCACCACCAGTCCTGGACGTTGGTGCTGCTCTGAATCTCGCCAACACGGTTTGCGAAAAAGGTCTGGTAACCATAACTCTCATGCTGTATTGCGCCCAGGACGGTCTGACTGTCGACAAGATGGTACCATTTCTCGACCTGGAGTCGGCAGTGTCTCTGAAAGTAGGTCTTGAGCCGGGCTGCAAATACGGCTCCACACATCTCAGCTTTCACAGGATCTCCTCTGTGGTCGAGAGGGGTCAGCTTGGCTTTGGATTCAACCAATCTCACAACTACACCATGGCTACACCTCCATCGAAGATACATCACCGCTCCGTATGCTTTTTCACTGCCATCAGAGAATGTGATGGCACTGGGCTTTGCACAATGATCTGGCGGAGTCAGGGATCTGGAGAAGCGAAGTCGGCTCAGGTCAGCATATTCTTCTAAAAGCTTTATAGCGTCTTCCCGGAGACCTTCAGACAAGGCAGCGTCCCACGTGTCTTCTGAGCAGTACTTTACTTTGGCTTCCTGAAAAGCTCTCCTAACCAGAATGGCACCCTTTTGCTTCACAGGAGTCACCAGGCCGAGTGGGTCGTACAGGCCAGAGACTTGGCTTAGAAGCTCTCTTCTCGTGAGTGGATCGGGAGTTTGATTTCTAACTTCTTCTCTCATCAGATCTTGACAGAGGCGCAACTTCCTCTTTTTCTTTGAAAAGTTCACTGCAACCATGACATGAAGCTTGTCATCATCCATGGTATAACCAAGGCCAAGGGCTTTGTTGTCATCTTCCATCAGCTGGTTAGGCAGGATCATAGTCTTTGGCTCTGTTCTAAGTCTCTCACTCTTGGGATCCTTCCTCCCACCTCGAAAAGAGTAGACCCAGGGCTTCATGTAGAATCCTCCAGCTTTCAGGATGTGCTCAATGTTGGTTGTGAGGCATTTCAGATGATCAAGGTTGTTGTGCGAAGTCAGAATGTCGTCAACATAGGTATCCTCTTCCAGCACGAGTCTCTCTTCTTTGAACTGACTGAATGAAGGCAAGTTTGCAGTCTCTCGCATGGCGACTTGGGCTATGCAACCGGCAGGTTTATCTCCGATGTTGACTCTTGTAATGGCAAATTCTTTTATCTCAGTATCTTCACTATCACGCCACAAGAATCTGTGCAGGTGGACCTCTCGATCTTCCAGCCAGACGGAGTTATACATCTTGCGGATGTCACCAAGGGCAGCATAGACTCCAGTTCGGAACCTCAGGAGGACAGCTCTGATCGGATTCAAGACGTCAGGACCTTTGATGAGGATGTCGTTCAGACTGAGACCTCTGTACTTTTGGCTGCTGTTCCACACTAGCCTCACTGGGGTGGAGGCTGAGTGTGGATTTGGCGCGATGAGATGGCTTATGTACCACACTGGTCCGGTCCAACTCTGCAGGACGTCTTCAGACAGCTCTATTGCAGCTTTGTTGTTCACCATCTCATGAACTTGTGCAGTATAGGCCGCCTTCCACTCAAGTTCTTTCGACAGCTGCTTCTCAGTTCTGAGGAATGTTGCTTCTACTGCTCTCTTGTTGTTTGGTAGAGTTGTTGGATCTTCTGCCCACGGATACCTTGCATGCCAGTGTGGTTCAGCACTGTGATCATCTCCAGTTGTATACGTTAAGCCATTTCTCACGATCTCCATCTCCTTTTCTTCTGCGAGCGTCATTTCTTTACCCCCTGGCTGGCAGTTCCCGCAGTGACACCCTCCACATCTCGGCTGGCAGGCGGCTCCAATACTTTCCCACCTCCACCACTTCAGAAAGTCCCTGCTGCTGGTGGCTGTGCTCGACTGGGCTTCGGAGTGATCTGGATACTGGCAGAAAGCTGGGTCTATTACTGACTCTCGATACTTCACTGCTGCAGTTCTCATTGATCTCGCAAAGTGAGTCTTGGGTGTATGGGCCTTCAGGATGACTTCCTCGAAGAGATCTGGATGCATGCCCCCAACTGTCTTGCCGAGTGGACCGTCCCAGAGCACTAAGTCGCCAACAGAGTGGACTTTTTGGGGCACCAGCTGGCCTTCCTTGTGGCTGATCAAAAGCTGGATCTTTCTGGGTCTAATGAGGTCTTTGAGGGGAACATCAGGAAAGATCTTCTGCAACTTATTAGGTGGAACATGTCTTTGCACTTCTGCAATCTTGTCAAGTCCGTAGCAGATCAGTTGGTGAGACTTGAGGGTCCCTCAACGTGCTGATACGAATCTTGAGGATGTAGCGCTTGGTTGCTACAGACACCTTCATCCCTCCGACGCCATGGACAACCAATGTGACATCTTCACTGCGGAGGTTCAGTTTGCTTGCAGCTTCATGAGTTATATAATTTGTGTCAGACGCCAGATCAATAAGTGTCCCGATCTGTCACCTGTCATTTGCGGTGACGTCAAGGAGCATCAGAATCACAGGGTACTCATGCAAACCAGTCTCCTCTAGAAGGGCTCTCCTTGCTGCAATGGAGTTGCATGCTCGGGATGCAATGTTACAGAAGGCATCGCGACTCTGCTGTGCTAGCTCAGGTGGAAGTTTAGAGAGGAACTCTTCCTGGACCTCAGTGCATCTTCTCCCCTCAGCTCTCACTGGACCAAACTTGGGTCTTTGGGACAGAAGTCTAGGCAAGGGACAGAGAGGAGTGGTGTTGGTCTCTGCACTCTGGATTCCCACACAGGTAAGTCGTCTGTCTGCAGGGTTCATCGTGGACTTCCAGGCACCTCTTGCAGGCTCCGAGCTGTCGCACTGCGTCCCTCTTCTCCTGAAGCTTTGTGGTAGTTCTAAATCTCCTGCAGATGTAGAGTTTCCTCTTGTGCTTCGGGTCTCCACAAATAATGCAGCCTGTCGATCCACTGCTGGCGCTGGCTGCCTTTGTTCGAGCATACTTTGATTGAAACTTGGTCTTCTCCTTGGTAGGGTCGATATCTCTCAGCTGCTCTAACTGCTCATAGATGGACTCTTGAGATTGGAGATATGCAAGTAGCTTGTCAAAGCGGTTCTGGTGGCTCACAGCATTGTTCAGGTCAGCAGCGTGGGTAAGCCAGTCTTTCTTGAGGGACCCCGGAAATTTACTTGCGATCGATTTTATTACCAGTGGGTTCTTTATGGCATCTGCACTGCTCAATTCATTCAGATCATAGATGGCTTTTCCAACTGCTTGGATGAGCTCTACGATTCTCCTGGGGTCATTTCCACGAACAGGTGGGATAGCGTTTAGCTCTTCAATAATCTCGATGGCGATACTGGCTTGGTTCCCATAACGGTTCTCCAAAACTCTAAAGATCTCGTCTGCTGAGATGTAAGTAGACAGGCGTAGATCTTTGGCCACTCTTTCATCGAGGCTGTCAAGCAGTTGGAATTTCTTCACTTCCCTGGACCCGGTTGGTTCGCCTTGCTTCTGCAGAGCCTCCCATTCCTTCCTCCATCTGTAGTACTCACGCTGACTGCCAGTAAACTTCGGTAAAGCTGTGGCTCTGAGCTTTATGGCAGCGACAGGGGCTGCTCTCTGGGCTGTGGCAGGTAACCTGTCGGTGTCCTCTTTAATCTTTGCTGCTATCATCAGGGTGGCCTTCCCCGACACCAGTTTAGGAAGGAGTGTTTCTAGCTTTGTTAGGGGACAATTGAAGTCTTGCTTCTCGGCTTGTGGAGCCCAATGGTTCCAGGCTTTGTGCGCTTCCTTGGCTTTATGTACCAACCCCTCTAAGTGGTGGAGCATAAAGTCATATGCCTCCAGGGGGGTTTCAGGCTGGATGGAAGAAACAGTCTCGCACTCTGCCTCAGCAGTGTTTAGAGCGAGGGTCAGCTCCCTCTCACCAAATGTGGCCCACAATGTCTCTTTGATTAGGTGCTTTACCTTTTTTAACTTCTGCTCACACTCTCCCTCTGCCCTGCTGAGGTCGGCTCTCTGCTGGTCGCTTAACTCAGGTACGCCCGCTTCTTCTGTCTCTTTGTACTGCGCAATGTAAGCAGCCTCAATCTCCTCCTTTACATCAATCACTTTGGATCCCTCCACTGTGACTCTTTTGAAGCTATTTTCTAGCTCCTCCACAGACATCTCCATATGGGTCCTCCTTATATGGTTGGTTAGTCGGGAAAAAAGTCTCTTTGCTGTTGTTCGCTCAATTTTCAACTCTTCGAGTGACTTGGAACCAGCCATGTTGCTTTTCTGGCTGTTGGACGAACAGGTGGACGGACGGGTGGACGGCAGATAGTTGGCTTCCCTCCAGGCCCCCAGGTGGAAATCTTCCCCTCTTGTGGCAGGCTTTTTGTGGAGTCTTCACTGATGCCACGGTTTTCACTGTCAAGTGTTCTGTAGCTGTGAGGTGCCCACACTTGAAAAGGACCAGACTTGGGATTTCACTCAGAAGAATGTTTATTCTTTTCCTTTTATCAGTTGATACAATGATGCAATAGGATCAGGAAACAGGTGAAAACCTTTAAATAAATAAAGAAAAGAAACACAAAGCATTTTTAGACAAACAGCTATTTTCATCACACAAAAGATCAAATGCATTCTACAGGCAACACAGCTTGGTTTTACCCAGGATTTTACTAGAAACTATCAATCTAAGCATTTAGTGTTTTCAGTTTAACATGCAACATTTATTAACATGACAGGAAAGGATGTATATTTACAAATGAAATTAAGTTTACCAGACAAAACATGAAATATTTTGTGTTCACATTGTCTGCAATGAAATACAACTCAAAGTACATTTAGAAATCACTACTTTCTTTTTTTATTTCTGTTTTCCATACTGTCCCAACTTTTTCTGATTTGGGGTTGTACTAGAAACTATCAATCTAAGCATTTAGTGTTTTCAGTTTAACATTTCCTTTAAACAATGCAGTCATCAATCTAAGCATTTAGGGCCAGATGTACGTACATTTGCGAACGTAGCGTTATCAGCGCCATGGCTCACCCGCAGATAGCGAACGCAATGATACCGTAGTTTACGCCATATTTACAAAAACCTGCAGGTCATTCGTAATTAGCGCCTTTCTCCGCCCACTATAGCGTAAACTGTAAGTACTTGTGCTATGATACGGCTGAGTGCAGACTGCGATATTCCCACTGCTGATGCTATGACTGTTTGAAATTATCCTGATGCCAATATTTGTAATGTAGCGGGGAGTTTAACAACTGCTGGAATGTGAACTCTGAGTCGGAGATTCGATGTCATCTTTGATTTCTTCCAGTAACTGTAATCTTGCATGGCTGCTTAATCTGTGATCCTTGTGGCAAAACTCCTTTCAGCTCGTCTCCTTGGCCTATGTCTTCGTCTTGCTCGGATTACTGCTGTCATTTCACCAGGAGGCATATGTGAGGAAACCCGCTTCCAGGTTTACACCTGCTTTTAAGAGGCGGAGAATTTTCACCGCAAAATAGAGGCGCGCTATCACTGCCGGTGTTTGTACATACCGCGGAATACGTAATTAAGCGCTCTTTACGCTTCCCCTCCCATCTCTTTACGGTAAACTCCCACTTTCCCCGCGACCCTCCCATGAATAAATATGCATGACACGAAAAACGCAATTTGCCCTTTTCAGCTCCCACGACATGCAGTTTGCGCTTTTACATCATTGCGGCCTGTTTGTACATACCTCGCCATGATTTTACGCGCACGTTGCGACACAAATACGCCTGAAGTGGGCGCAAAAGCGTTAGTACATCTGGCCCTTAGTGTTTTCAGTTTAACATTTCCTTGAAACAATGCAGTCATCAATCTAAGCATTTAGTGTTTTCAGTTTAACATGCAACATTAACACATTTCCCTCATCTAATACAAAACAAACAACAAACCAAACAAACGGACCAACAAACAAAATGATCCGAAAATGACAGTCTGTGAAACAAGATTCCAAATGAGCTTACCGCTAGCCCGTCACAAACAAAAGTCCCAGTTCCCCACAGTAAAAGAGTTTGTACCTCTGCCATCCTCTTTGTCCATCTTCCACTCACAGTGAACTAATGCCTGTTTGAGCCACTGACTAAGCAAGAGCTCCTAATTTCCCTAATTCAATTCACCTGGTTGAGCCTGCACCAGAGTGCGCGCTGTGGTGGAAAATACCCAGGGTGCAGCAGGTGTAGATTAATTAACTGTTTTAGAATAATTGAAGATGATTCAAGTAACAAGAAATAGTAGACTGAAACCAATGTAGGTTTTTGTAATTTATTGAAGTACATATATTCTGCAGAATAGGAGAACTCGTTCACAAGATGCACGCAGCAACATGTGGAAGAGTCTTCAAAATTCACACATCAAGAACATCAGCTTAAATACACAGATAAGAGAGAGGGAGTGACATCGCTTTAAGCACACAATTCAATCTAATAACAAATGAAGATGGGACCTTCTGGTCTATCTGGTTCACAGGGATGTTGTGTCGTATAACTTGTAGAGACCTTGTGACTACGGTTGTATCTCAGTAAACCTAGGTTGGCTATTTTCTCACAGACAAATGTATTTAACTTCTCCTTGGGGGAGACATAACAAGAGCACATACAGAAAGACATAGTTAATTGGGTAAAATATAATTTTGCCATCACACTCCACTCTTTTGATTACAACCTAATCACAATAAAATAATTCAAAATTATATTAAAATATGTTGGTTATAGTTAGCATGCTTTTTTTGTGAGGGATGAAAAAGAAACCCTCAGATGAAAGGGACAATATCTCACACAAAACAAAATGGAACAAAACAAAATCAAACTGAGTAAATGAAACCGAACTGAATGAGAACATTTTGTGAGAGGCGAATAGAAGAACCCTATCACCTGTAAAATGTAAAAAGGAAACAAAGTAACAAAAACAAACAAAACAAACACCACTCTTTAGGTTAAATGAAATCAAACTAAATGAGATAAATGATTGCTGAGTGGCTGTCCAATAAAAGTTACCCTGTGTCTGAGTCGTTGTCCGTTTCGTCAGTCGTTTGAGTCATATGTGGGAAAGTTGTTAAAGCCAGAGATTTACAATTACAATCAAATTCTCAAGACTCTGTGAACTTTATCAATATTGTGTGAATCGGCTACTGTCCTATACTAAGGCAAAAAGGCCTGAAACGAATTTCTCTCCTTCCCCTGGCACCTTTCGCTTTTCCCTAATGAAGCCGCCCCACGGAGGAATGTAATGCGCGTAGTGATGAGTGGCCTGCACAAGGGAAGACAAGACCGTAATTGAAGGGGTCAGATAAATTAAAGTGCATCTACCCGTCCATAAGGGTGGCAGAAATTGATACCAGGAGTCACCACAGAGCCAGACAAAATCCACTAACGAGCCCGCACCAGAATCATCTGGCCAGCGCAAGCAAGTGGGTTTTGGATGGATCCAGAATGGATGCCTCGATGACCCCTGGAGATGAAAACAAGCATGCACTAAGTTTAAATTTACCGTTTCTGTTAAGGCAATGGTCAACCCAGCAACCAGAGAAAAACAGACACGACAAGGGAGTGGAAAAATAAATAAAAATTCTTTTAATATTGACTCAATAGTCTTAGTCCAAAAATATAACAGAAGAACAGGAACAGAGTGGCTCGTCTGCTCCGGAGGTAGGTGAGGTTGAGGCAGGCAGGCAGGCAGGCAGACTGGTAGGCAGGGCAGGCAGACAGGCTGGTAGGCAGGCAGGCTGGTAGGCAGGTAGACAGGATGGGAGGTAAATCAAAACTAAAGGTAGAACAAAAGACAGGTTAGGAGGAGTTACGAGCCAGGCAAAAGACAAAATACGGAACTCTACTGGGGAGCCAAGTTACCGCTCAAGTTAGTATAACGATCTGGCGTCGGTGGAGAGTCATGCCCAGGTATAAGAAGTGCAGGTCTGATGAACGAATAAGATGCAGCTGTGAAGGCAGGAATCATGGGAACAACCCGCAGCTGCACAGGTGAGGCTGATCCTGAGCACGCCCCTTGATCCACTCAGGACACACACCGACAGACTAACATACATAAAGGGGACAAACATAAAAACAGATACGACAAAGAGGGGACAAAACAAGGAGGAAGGGAAACAGAAAAGGGAGAAACAAGCTGCCCACATAACAGTACCCCCCCCTCAATGGTTGCCACCTGGCGACCCACCAGGCCTGTCAGGGTTGTCGCGATGGAAGTCCGTGATAAGCTGAGGATCCAACACAAAACGCTTCGGGACCCAAGACCGCTCCTCCGGTCCATAACCTTCCCAATCGGCAAGGTATTGGAGACCCCTACCCCGCCGCCGAGAGTCCAGGAGCCTATTGACGGTGTAAGCCGGATGGTCGTCAATGAGGCGAACAGGTGGAGGCGGATCTGCCGGCGGACACAAAGGGCTGGAAGACACAGGTTTCAGTTGGGAGACGTGGAAAGTAGGGTGTATCTTCATGGCTGAAGGCAACTTCAAACGAACCGCAGCGGGGTTAACGATGGACTCCACCACAAATGGACCCAGGTACCGAGGAGACAGCTTGCGTGACTCTGTACGAAGAGGTACGTTCTTAGATGACAGCCAAACTTCTTGACCTGGACGAAACACAGGTGCGGGAGTCCGGCGTCTATCTGCCGTCGTCTTGTTCCTGTCGGTGGTCCAAAGCAACGCTTCCCGAGCGTCTGTCCACACCCTCTGACAGCGGCGGAGGTTCTCCTGAACCGAAGGAACTGCCAATTCCTTTTCCTGAGCAGGAAACAGAGGAGGTTGGTAACCCATGGTTACTTCGAAGGGTGAAAGGCCGGTGGCAGAGGTAGTAAGGGAGTTGTGGGCGTACTCTATCCAAGGCAGGTGTTTGGCCCAGGATGACGGATGTTGAGCAGCCACACAACGAAGGGTTGCTTCGAGATCTTGGTTGGCTCTTTCAGTTTGACCGTTGGTCTGGGGATGAAACCCTGAGGACAGACTAACAGAAGCACCCAAAGCAGAACAGAAAACCTTCCAAACACGGGAAGTAAACTGTGGGCCTCTATCGGAAACGATGTCCACAGGTATTCCATGGGGACGGAATACATGTTGGACTAAGAGGTCCGCTGTCTCACTGGCAGACGGTAATTTAGGTAATGCTATATAGTGAACAGATTTAGAGAATCTGTCCACAATGGTAAGTATAGTATCATTACCTTCAGACTTGGGTAGGCCGGTGACAAAATCCAAGGCTATGTGGGACCAGGGACGGCTGGGAACTGGGAGGGGTAGAAGCAGCCCCGAAGGAGACTGATGGGAGGCTTTGCCCCGAGCACAGGTTGAACAGGCTGCCACAAAAGCCCGAACATCATTTTCCATTGAAGGCCACCAGAAATGTCTCTTTAGCAGCGTCAATGTGCGTCTCATCCCAGGGTGACCAGCAAAACGGGAGGTGTGGATCCACTGCAGTACCCGAGACCGGACCGTCTCGGGAACAAAAAGCAGGTTGGGAGGTCCATCACCCGGTCCCGGGTCCGTCGCCAGCGCCGTCTTCACCAGAGACTCGATCTCCCACTGCACTGCCGCCACGACGCATGAGGAAGGTACAACTGCCTCAGGCTCGCTGGTCTCCGAAGGGTCAGCAAACTGGCGGGACAAAGCATCAGGTTTAACATTTCTGGACCCCGGTCTGTAGGTTAGAATAAAGTTAAACCTACTAAAAAACAGGGCCCATCTGGCTTGGCGTGAGTTGAGTCTCTTAGTGGCTTGGATGTAAGCCAAGTTTTTGTGGTCTGTCCAGACCACAAAAGGCAGTTCAGCGCCGTCCAGCCAGTGCCGCCATTCTTCCAGTGCTAGCTTGACCGCCAGCAGTTCCCGGTTTCCAACGTCGTAATTCCGTTCTGTGGGAGACAATTTCTTGGAGAAAAAAGCACAAGGGTGAAGCTTTTGGTCAGTGGGGGAGCGCTGGGAGAGTACTGCTCCCACGCCTGAGTCAGATGCGTCCACCTCCACAATGAACTGCAGAGAGGTGTTGGGGTGTATCAACACGGGGGAAGTGGAAAACAGTTCCTTCAAAACCCCAAACGCCTGCTCCGCCTCAGGGGACCACAGAAAAGGGACTTTAGGAGATGTGAGCCTAGTTAGAGGTGCCACCACTTTACTAAAACCCTTAATGAATCTTCGGTAGAAGTTTGCAAAGCCCAAAAAACGTTGAAGTTGCTTACGGGTGGTGGGTGCGGGCCATTCGGTCACTGCCCGGATCTTCTCGGGGTCCGCCTTCACCTGCCCGCTCTCAACGATGAATCCAAGGAATGAGGTAGACTGTTTGTGGAACTCACACTTCTCTGCTTTGACGTACAGCTTATTCTCCAAAAGCCGTTGAAGGACTTGACGGACGTGTGACTCATGCTCCTCGGGTGACTTGGAAAAAACAAGAATATCATCCAGGTATACAAAGACAAAACGGTTCAAAAAATCCCTAAGGACATCGTTCACCATGGCTTGGAATACAGCAGGGGTGTTGGAAAGCCCAAAGGGCATGACCAAATACTCAAAATGTCCTAGTGGAGTGTTGAAAGCGGTTTTCCACTCATCTCCCTTTCGGATTCTGACAAGGTGATAAGCATTCCTGAGGTCTAGCTTGGAGAAAACTGTGGCGCCATGCAGAGGTTCAAAAGCTGAGTTGATGAGTGGAAGGGGATATTTGTTTTTAACAGTTATGTTGTTTAAACCCCTGAAATCGATACAGGGGCGTAATGACTTGTCTTTCTTTTCCACAAAAAAGAAACCCGCACCCAAAGGAGACGATGAGGGACGGATTATGCCCGAGGCCAGGGAATCACCAATGTACTGCTCCATTGTCTCTCTTTCCGGTCTGGACAGGTTGTATAAGCGACTAGAGGGCAAGGGAGCACCAGGAAGCAGTTCAATAGGGCAGTCATAAGGCCTATGTGGTGGTAGAGACAGAGCCTTGTCCTTACTGAAAACCTCAGCTAAGTCATGGTACTCTTTGGGAACCGATGTCAGATCGGGAGGAGCTGAGGGAAGAGTAGGGTTACAGCTAGTGGGGGGAACTGCTGACCTGAGGCACTCAGAATGGCAGTGAGTGCTCCAACTGAGAATGGTGTGTCGTGTCCAATCAATTTGTGGGTTGTGAAGAGCCAACCAGGGGAAACCAAGGATTAGGGGGGTAGCTGAGCCAGACATAACTCTTAACTGAATGTTTTCACTATGGTTGCCAGAAATCACTAGGGAGACGGGGGTGGTTTGATGAGTTATCTCAGCGAGGAGGCGCCCATCAAGGGCTGTGACACGAATGGGGGTAGGTAGTGGCTCCACGGGGATACGAGCTTGTGTAATGAACTGGTGGCTAATAAAGTTGTCTTCTGCACCAGAGTCTATTAGAGCTGAGAGTGGTAGGGAATGACTTTGAAAACGTAAAGTTACAGGTACTTGTAATTGGGGAATGATGGGTTCAGGATCTAGTTCTGGGCTCGCAAGTAGACCCACCTTTACGAGCGAGCCTTGTCTTTTGGTCGCTTAGGGCATGTAGCCAGAATGTGTGTGACGTCACCACAGTACAGGCACTCACCCGCCTGGAGGCGCCGTTGCCGCTCTGCTGGAGGTAGTCGAGCACGACCCACTAGCATTGGTTCCTCCACAGAGCTTGGGATGGGATCAGGAACTAGAAACTGCCGGCTCCGGGGAGGCGAGACGTGAGTGGTCGAAGGCTGGGGAACTCGTCCTCCTAGATGTGGCCGACCGCCTTTCTCCCGACGCCTCTCCCGCAACCGGTTGTCAAGCTTAATGGACAGGGAAACGAGAGAAAGTAAATCATGTGGCTCGTCCCGAGCAGCCAGTTCATCTTTAATGGCGTCATTCAAACCGTTAAGAAACGCTCCTTGAAGTGCCACATTATTCCACTTGGAGTCGGCTGCCAAAGTCCAGAACTCAATTGAGTACACAGCCACACTGTTAGATCCCTGCCTCAAATTAAAAAGTCTCTTCGAGGAATTACCCACATGGTCAGGATGGTCAAAAACAGTCTTCAATTCAGCAGAAAAATCAGAAAAAGTCAATCCAGACAAAGTTTGATTAGAGCACACAGCCTCTGCCCAAACCAGAGCTCTCCCTCTTAATAGCCCCAGAACATAATGTACCTTAGAAGAATCAGTAGAAAAAGACAGTGGTCTCTGCCGAAAAATCAAGTCACACTGTAGCAAAAATCCCCGGCACTTGTCCAATTCTCCATAGAATGGTTCAGGCGACGTGACAGGGGGTTCCCGATGGAGCGAAGCCTGCAGGATGTCCGAGGAGGCAGCTTGGGGTGCATCTAACTGGGGGTCAGAGAGAGACGGAGAACAGGTAACAGACAATTTCGAGACTTGTGTAGTTAGCTGAGTCACCTGGTTCAGCAGTTGATGATTATTTTCCAAAAGAGTCCGAATAAATTGGTCATGCTGTCCTAGCAACATTCCTTGAGCCTGGATTGCTTGCTGGAAGTTGTCTTTGTTTGACTCGTGCTGTTTCTCTGTTGGGTCCATGGCCAGATCGTTCTGTTAAGGCAATGGTCAACCCAGCAACCAGAGAAAAACAGACACGACAAGGGAGTGGAAAAATAAATAAAAATTCTTTTAATATTGACTCAATAGTCTTAGTCCAAAAATATAACAGAAGAACAGGAACAGAGTGGCTCGTCTGCTCCGGAGGTAGGTGAGGTTGAGGCAGGCAGGCAGGCAGGCAGACTGGTAGGCAGGGCAGGCAGACAGGCTGGTAGGCAGGCAGGCTGGTAGGCAGGTAGACAGGATGGGAGGTAAATCAAAACTAAAGGTAGAACAAAAGACAGGTTAGGAGGAGTTACGAGCCAGGCAAAAGACAAAATACGGAACTCTACTGGGGAGCCAAGTTACCGCTCAAGTTAGTATAACGATCTGGCGTCGGTGGAGAGTCATGCCCAGGTATAAGTAGTGCAGGTCTGATGAACGAATAAGATGCAGCTGTGAAGGCAGGAATCATGGGAACAACCCGCAGCTGCACAGGTGAGGCTGATCCTGAGCACGCCCCTTGATCCACTCAGGACACACACCGACAGACTAACATACATAAAGGGGACAAACATAAAAACAGATACAACAGACAAAGAGGGGACAAAACAAGGAGGAAGGGAAACAGAAAAGGGAGAAACAAGCTGCCCACATAACAGTTTCCGCATGTGTTGTTCAGTGTGCGCTTGCAGTCGGTAGTCGAACCCAAGTAATGGGACCCCAAAAGACGAGCGTGTTCTATGCAAAGGTCATGAGTCAAATTTGTCAGGCTGTGATGAAATTGACCAAATAGCATCGGATGCTTTACCGTTTTTAGTTTTAATCAGAGTACCATTAAGGGAACACACGAGACGATTAGCGAGCTCAGCACACGGTTGAGACGGTGAAGTATAAAGCTGCTCCCCTTTAGTCTCGACATGCATGAGGACGGTCATTACACAGACTTAACGGCTGAGGTTTAACGGGTGCAGCCTGTTTTTGTGAGAGGCCAGCAGCAGACAGAAATGACAGGTACACAGAACACAGCCACACCTCCGCCAGATTAGCGTGACATTGGCTAAGAAGATGATGGTTACAAAAAACCTTGCAGTGACATGTAGCATTTTGACTCATTTGAAGCTATATAAATAAAACACTTTGAAGAATCCGGCTGTCTTCTTTTTTCTTAAAGCGTAACTCTCGCCAAAATACAACCTAGGGTCTTTTTGTGAATGTACGTGAGTCAAACTTTAGTTTAAAAGCATATTTAGGACAGAATCGCAGGTTGCATTTTGGAGAGAGTTACGCTTTAAGGAACTAATTGTAACAATTTGATGAATTAATGCGGGACTACTTAGTAAATACTCAGTCTCCAAAACAATTTGATTCAGGTGTACAGATGATAAACGATTAGTGATAATCTAGGTCACATTTTGTTTCACACACACTCACGTTCATTAACCTTAGCATAATTGATCATGTTTTGGCTGCTGCTTTATGACACACACGTCTGGGAATGACAGTGTTTTAGATGGAACAATTGTTGTGGTCTGTCGCTGAGAGCCAAACATAAAATTCCTGTACAAGAACAACATGTGCTCAGGACAGAATTGAAAACAATATGTACTAAGTAGTGAATGACACAGAGGAACCAGAAGTACCAGAATGTTTGAGTGATGTGGGGGAGGAGCATCTGCTTATTCAGACGGAGTGACTGAGTATTTAAACTCCACATCCTGCACGTTCTGCATCTTTTCTGCATGAGGACAATCTGGAGCTCAACATGACAACCCAAACTACAGGTAACATTTGGGGCAACGCAGCTGCTCCTCTGCTGGGACTTTAATTACTATTTTAAGAATTGAAAACTTTTTTTATCTATGTTTTGTAAAGTTTGCTGTAGACAAGACGGTCTTATTGCATGACTTGTGTTTTCTTCTTTCTTCTTTCTTTTAGAATCTTCCTGTGCACAATATTAAACTGTGTACAAACATTTCACTCCGACATGAATGTTTAACTAATATAATGTGTTGTTTTTCTTCAGTAACCAACATGGCGCTTGATGTGCCGTTTGAGGAGCAGTTCAACTGTTGCATCTGTCTGGACATCTACACCAAGCCTGCCACCATCCCATGTGGACACACCTTTTGCCTGGACTGCATCGACGGCTTCTGGGACACTAAGACCAAGGCTGAGTGTCCGCTGTGCAAAGAGACGTTCAGAAAGCGTCCACAACTCAGGATCAACAAAGGATATGAAAAAATCATTGAAGCCTATATAAGGTTTTTTTTCTGCTTTTTACTTTTTAGGCATCCTGGTTCTTTCAGATGCTTGGAGACCATGTAAAAAAGCTAAATATTTGAATTTAATTGAGATTTAACATGATTTAATTTGAACCAAAAGGTCTCAGGAGGAGAATGTTGACGGTGTGGGAAGCAGGAAGACTTCCCTAATCCCACTTTTCGAGCCTGAAGAGATTCCCTGTGACATCTGCCGCAGAGACAAGTCTCCATCAGTCAAGTCGTGCCTCGTGTGCCAGGCGTCTTATTGTGAACTTCCCCTCACACCACACCTGAGGGATCCAGCGCTGCACAGACACCACCTTACTGATCCGGCCACCTTTGCCACCAGTCACCTCTGCAGAAAGCACCACGAGCCGCTGACAATGTTCTGCAAGAAGGACCAGAAGCCTGTTTGTGTTCAATGCACAGAGGGAACACAAACACCACAAGACCGTCCCCATGGAGAAGGAGAACAAGAGGGTCAAGGTGAGGAAATGTTTATTACATTAACTTCCTTTAAACTTAGTCTTAAAAAAGCCCGCTTTCCTTCTTTTGTACGAATATAGACACCTGTTTCTGTGTTTCTTTAAGTAGGAAGAATAAGACACTCAACATATTTCCCCTTTCAACACTTGATTTATTTTCCCTCAGCTGCTTTTTTTGTACAGCATTATATTCACAATTGTATATTTTGTACCTTTTGCAGATTTGTTTGAGGGAGACGATATCCAGCATTCAACCGATGATCCACGCCAGACTGAGAAAAGTGAATGAAATTAAAAATTCAGTGTCTCTGAGCAAAGTAAGTTATTGTTTGTTATGTTTAAGAAATAGCTTACTGGTCAAGTTTGTCTGTTTTTATCTGTAAATTAAATTAATTAAATGTTTCTGTCGTTTCAGTCAACAGCAAATCACAGAGAGGGAGATAGAGAGCAGCGCTCAGATCTGCAGCATGCTGATAAGATCCATCGAGAGACAGCATACCGGGCTGGTCGAGGAGCTGGAGAAGAGGCAGCAAGAAGCTGAGAGGAGAGCCGAGGAGCTGTTCCAGGAGCTGGAGGAGGAACTCAATGATCTGCAGATGAGGAGCAACGAGCTGCAGCACCTGAAGCACACTCGGAACCCTGTTCACCTCGTACAGGTTAGATACCTCAACTGCATTTATACTGATCAGCATCAGCATTTCAAGAAATGTACTCATGAGAAACATGTGCATCCTTCCCCATCTTTAGAGTTTCCCGTCTCTAAGGCGACTTCCTTCCACTAGATAGTGGTCTGAGGTCACAGTCCACTCGGATAACTGCATGGGGGCGGTAACGAGAGCCGTCTCCATGCTTGGGGACATCTGCCAGGAACTTGCCAACAAACTGTCCGCAGAAGGTCGGTACATCTTTTGGCAGAAAGTGATGATCTACGTCACAAAATAACCAAAGATTGTTGTGAAAATCAGTGCTTAAAAATAACCCTTTATTTCTACCTTGTTGCAGAAGCAGACAAGATGGATCAATATACAGGTATGATCACAATCACACATCCACTGCTTATTTCTATAAACTAGTTTAACCTTGGTTAGTTCCCCTTTTTATTACCTGACTCACTGTTTTTCTTCTTTGTTTCTGCAGTCAACGTCACTCTGGATCCTGAGACTGCTTCAGGCTGGATGGTCCTGTCTCCAGACAGAAAGAAGGTATTGTCTGACTTTTGATCATTAAATTAAATGTGTGAAGAGCACAGTCCTTCTAGGAATCTAGTAGTTCTCAGAGTAGATTGGATTTTTTTCACAGTTAAAGTCTGTAAAGACAGTGACTTTTTCAGAAATTGGTTGAGGTTTTAGACTAAAAACATCCCCTGCTGTGGTATATTTTACTGTAATAGAAGAGGAAATTATGCGGCATATTGTCACATGAAAATTGGAAAGGGTTGGGTTGTGAGAATCCAATTCAAAGGGGATTAAGATAAAACTAGAACGCTCTGATTGGGAAAATGATAAGGTTATTAATTGCTGCTAATGAGGCTAATGTTTAGTAAGATGAAGATGATGATGATAACAATGATTATGTTCATTAACAGGTGAGCGTCAGCAGCAAGAAGAACAATTCTCCACTCCCAGACAGTACTCAGCGCTTTGACTCCTGCATCTGTGTTTTGGGGAAACAAAGCTTTGCATCTGGAAGATGTTACTGGGTCGTTGAGGTGAGAAGCTCAGAAACAAGAAAACACACTTTAAGCTAGCTGTGTAATTAAACATATCCAGTTGAATGTGTCCTGCCACCACAGACGTACACCAGCAGCTTTAACAGTTAAAAAACTAACAATTATTGATTAAGACCAGTAGGATTCGGGGTTAGGGTTAGGGTTAGTAACCCTAACCCACAAAAAATGTAATTGGTACATTTTTTTGTCTAAAACAGAATTTGGAATTTCTGACCCAAATGTGACTCTGTACTTGGCTTTGATCGTTGTAGTGTTTCCACAAACTGGTAGTTTTTAACCTTTATCATAAATAGGAGTCAAGCAACTTAAAACAGTTTCAACACGCACACATTTACTGCATTTTTATTGCAGCTCTTCTTTACTGTATTTTACAGTTAAAGTAAAATTACCAACATGACATTATTTGAAACGATATTGTAATGGAAAATTCTACAAATCACACAAGACACTAGATATATTACAACCTTTAATTCCAGCAAGTTCTACATGTAGTAAATTCTAACCCCCCCGACATAAAGAGAATCACAGCAACTAAACTACTGATAAAGGAATCATGCATGTCTGACTATTCTGTACATTGTGTTTCAGGTTGGGGATAAAACAGACTGGGATCTTGGCGTGGCCAGGGAGTCCATCAACAGGAAGGGGGTCATCACGGTGCGTCCCGACAGCGGTTACTGGGCGATCTGCCGGAGGAAAGGGAGCAGTCTCAGCGCCTGTGCCCGTCCCTCCGTCACCCTCTACCTCAAGGAAACCCCCAAGAAAGTGGGCGTGTTCCTGGACTACGAGGAAGGGTCGGTGTCCTTCTACGACGCAGAAGCAAAGACCCACATTTACACTTACAGCGGGTGTGACTTCACTGAGCTCCTCTACCCGTACTTTAACCTCTGTTTGCAAGAAGATGGGAAGAACAGCTGCATGATGTGTCATAAGAAAGGATGATGCTAACTGATGTAAAACAAAATATTGAAGTTTAAATATATTATATTAGGCCTATATTTATTGTACTGCAATAATATTTGGCCAACACTGGCCTGCATCAGGCCAACATCCATGAGTAAAAGTTATTTATTATTCAAAATAATCTTTACATAATGATACCGCACATGTACATAAATGTAAATAAAATGCTTTAAATGTTGTTGAATGCACTGCAAAACTTCATTCCCTAGCCTAAACGGGCAAAGGATAACTTAAACTTGTGAAACTGAAAATAAAAGATCATAATTTCACCTGGATTTCTCGCTTCTCATGGGACATTAAATGATTCAGGTAATCCTCAGCTGACAGTTCTGCCAACACCGGGTGGAGAAGGAGTCTCTTTAGGGAGGACTATTGGCACCGAGATGGCGGCTTCCCATAAGAGCAGACAGGAAGTCCTTATAGGTATAGTTGGAGGTTATCCAGTTCGTCACACCACAGTGAGAACGGCCATCAACCAAACAAAATCCAAATTGGCTTTGGGGCAGTCAAGGCTTCAGACCTGTTTAAAGTATTAGACACAATTTTGCACGTGAAAATGTTGCTTATTTTCTGTATATGAAAACAATGATATGACAGAAGCTCAGCTACCTCAGGACACTTTTCTGTTTATTATTTCAGAGAATTGTTGAGGACGGTTTGATTGGAAATGGCATTCAGATAATGCTAAATTCTCAGTACAAATTAAAGGAGAATGGAGCATACTGTATTTATCAACAACGCTTAAAATAAGGCTTGCCTGTGTAAGTAAATATAGTTAAAATCACAACTGCTGGTACCAGAGGTTGAATGGTGGTGGTGCTATTTTTCTGACCCAGGTCAACTAAGACTGATCAAGAAGTGATTAAACAAGAAAAAGATGCTTAAGGGAATGGCAGTGGATATTAAGAGGAAAATGATTATGCTGAAGAAGAAAATAAGTAGATGAAGGAGTGATGAGGTAATGTTTTGGCCAGGAAGAGGGCGTGTGAGTGCCAGCTGGACTCAGGAGGGGGTGTCACTGCACGATCTGAGTCTCAACGCGATCTGAGTCGCGTCGAGTTGCGCATGCTCAGATTTAAACAATTTACGGCATAACGACAATAACGGAAGATGGGAACAGCAATAATCGAAGATATAGAAGGCAGAAATCATTTCAAAAACGTTTTAGTTATCAAATGCTATCTCTGATTGTTTGATTGCTAACGTTAGCTCATAACACCATTCAAATAACAGCCGTTGTTGTGTTTGATTGCTAACTTGTAGCCAGCAGTGAACCAACTTGGTCATGTAGCTCCATTTTCACTGACTTTTTTATTTTTTATTAACTGGCGTGAGGGATCATGCCGTGAACATGTGATGTGTTACGCTAAATAATACATTACTGCCATTTCCATCTTCCATATCTTCGATTATTGCTGTTCCCATCTTCCGTTATTGTCGTTATGCCGTAAATTGTTTAAATCTGAGCATGCGCAACTCGACGCGACTCAGATCGCGTTGAGACTCAGATCGCGCAGTGACAGCGGGGGACAGCGGACTATCACAATCCTACCACCGAGAGGCCATCTGTGAATAAACATTCACTCTCTTTCTCCCTCTTCATCTTTCCAATTATATCCCTGTCTAGCTCTTACATTCCTTTCCACAAACACCCATTAAACACACCATCAATACAAATGTTACAATACTAGTCCAATCATTATCTGAGTGACAGATGTGTTGATCAGTAAATTACCATAATTCACACAGTAGCTGACTCCAGTGTTGTGCGTGAACGAGTTCAAAAGAACGCGTTCATTGAACACGCTCATTTTTTCGTGAACGTTGAACTGAGCGCAACACATTTTTTAATAAAGAACTTGAACGTGAATTAGTTCACATTATGTGTCATGAACGGCAGACATCACTGTAAATGAATGTTGGAATTTGTTTTCCATTGAAAACTGAGTGACATCTGTTTTCTCTTTTGAAACGCAACGAGAGAAAGTTCCTCCCTCCTGTATTCTCGCTGGTGCCGCTTAAATCATGTATCACCAGACAGAAATGGTTTTGACATTGTGTGCGCAATGCATTGCGGGCAACGTAGTGTCCGGCTGAGAATAGTTGAATAGCATACTGGCTTCCGCACAACGTTACCCGTGATGAATTGCAGCAGAGCGGGGTAGGCATAGCAACGCCGCGTAGCAGGCAACGACGAGAGCGCGGAGGGCTAGAGGAGCGAGAGAGAGAGACAGACCAAAGACGAGAGTGAGAGAAAGCGCTGCAATTTAAAAAAAAATGGCTAGTGGAAGTGATGGCACGGAGACGGACACCGATTCTCCTTATGAACATTTAAAACAATTTTACACTCTTGCAAACCAACTGGTCTACCTTGTCTGTACTGCTGCAAGTTTCATCACCTGGTAAGAAACCCACAATTGCAGTGTCATGAGCAAATGTCTACAATGAGCAGCTTCAAAGAACGTATAGTGATTTCTAGCTCGTAGTGTGAAAAAAAGTATTTATTTGAATATCTCACGAAAAAAGTAAAATGAACTGAACTTTGAACTAGTTCAGAATTAAAATTGTGAACTTTGAACGTGAACTGTTCACTTTGAGCATGTATGAACTGAACTTGAACTAGTTCAGAAAAGCTGTGAACTGGCACAACACTGCCTGACTCTTCATGCAGTGCAGGGAAGCATTGTCCTAATGCTAAAACATTTCATGCAATAAAACTAGAGTTTAGTGAACAATAAAGAGAAAATCTAACATCATTTTTCAGAGTTTAATGAATCCCCACAATTAGTGACTTAACAACACACACAACAATAAGCAGTAGGCCTACAAGCATTTTCACAGCAACCCTTGCAACATGCATAAAGATAATATGGTTTGTTCAAAAATATTGCCAAAACACCCACCTCTCACTCTAAGCGTTGGCTCTGCAGCAACATACAGAAACCACCTTTCTTCAGTAAAGTTAGAGCATCCCAAGAGCCCTGTTCCCGGTTACCTTCAGATTTATCTTTTGCTCCTCCTCTCTTTTCTCTTTTCCCCATCTCTCTCTCTCTCTCTCTCTCTTTAGCTCCCTCTCTCTATCTCTCTTTCTCTTTTTTCTCTTTCTAACGATCTATCTGTTCCAGGGAACCCCTGTGTTCGAGCAGACGTTTAATCACATCATGAGCGTCGCGGTCCTTCTGTTTTCACAGCTCCTCGACTTCCTACTGCACCTAATTTCCCTCCCTCCTCCTCCTCCATCGCTTTTACCTCAGATATCACAGAACGGACAGCAGAAACTGGGGCTCCATTACAAACTGAAATAATATCCTTTCTGTGCGGGAACAGATGGTACTTTTTTTCAAAGAGAGGGCATAGCCATGCACTAACATGAACAAAACAAAGACCATAGAAGCTCTCAAGATGGTATTACTTGACTTTATTTTGACATAGAAAATATTTTTCTGCTGCTACATTAATGAATGTCAAGTGCAGCCCCTTTAACTAAAGTCCACCTCTCCTCATGTTCTAAAGGGCTCAACCAAACTTGTTTAAATGCCGGATGAGGAAGCTGCAGCAGTTGGGGTTGCTCTGGAAAACTACGAACAAAGTTAAACATTTGTATTTTTTCACTTAGTACCATTATACTGTTGTCAGAAAGAAAGCGGTCAAAGGTTGCAATTGCCATTTCCAGTAAGTCCATAAAGGCCGCGTGCGAATTTCGAAATTCATGGGTAATACCCATGCACTTGCATAGTGCATGAATTTATACCCCATTGGGTATACATTACTACAAGGAAGTGTACTAACACAAAATATCCAAAATGAGACGCAACAATACTTGAAAACGATATCTCATATGAAAGGGGTTTTCTTAATCAGTTGTAAGTTGAGTTTCAGCATTTACACATTCACAGAAAGTTGCCTATCACGCCAGGTAGGCCAACCTAATACCATGCCGTTAAAGATGGAGTCAGAGTATCTGCTCTTTGCTGCTGCTAGTTCAATCAGGAGAGACCTCCTTTTGAGTGAACATTTATTTATTGACATGAGCACAATAAAACTGATTAATGAGAAAAGCTGTTGGTGATTTGACCCCATCGTGACGCCACCGAATTCCCATCGTGACGTTATCATATTTTGAAAAGGGGATCGAGAAGCTGTGAGTATTGCACGATATCCCCCTGATCGAGTCTAGACACTGGTGGTGGAGCGAGCTCTGGTGAGCTCAGACCTGGGAGCTGAAAATGAAGAACTGCAGGTGAACGGGGAGGAGAAGGGGCGCAACTATTCACGCTTAAAATGAGAACTGACACTGATAATGTGAAGCAGGAGGAGAGCGAGAACACAAGATAGTCCTCTGGCTGAACTCATGCTGATCTTCATTAGGCCGGAGACAGACTGGATGCGTGGCGTGAGCGTGGCGTTTCTGTTGCATGCCAGCTGCGTGGATTTTTCTGTCTCACACACCAGAAACGTGTCTGACGCAGCTGCTGCTGCTAGCCGTCTGTATACATGTATGTTTCCCATTGATTTACTGCACTCAAGCAGTAGTAAACTTCATGTTAAACATAAATATCTACTGATTTGATTACAGCAAAGACAACGTCGGCAGTGTTGACGGCAAAATAGGCTATACAGTATTGCCATTAAAAAATCAATAAATTGTTTTTAAATTTTACATTTATATCTGCATTTATGTCAAAACCTAGAGAGTTTCAAACATCAAAATGTCATTTATTAATATATATTTGTGTCAAAATTACATATAAGCATCTTTTCCTATTCTATTTTGCCTGGAAACGCTTCCAACACGCTTGCGTGTCGCGTGAAAAATAGGCGTCGGTTCTATTTCTAGCATGCACGCATTTTTGGCGCGGCTCGAGCCGCGCGTGAGTCGTGTGTGTCACGCAGGCAGTGTGTAAGCTCTAACCTGTTAACATGGGAGCTGAAATAAAAACGGACACGCCATGCAGCTGACACGCTCACGCGACTCATCCAGTCTGTGGCCGGCCTTAGATTAATGATGGCTCAGCCTGCAGCAGGTCATAGTGACAAAACAGCTACATTTGATTTTGTGCCTGTTTTCTCTCTCTTATTCAGTTCAGTTAAAGCGAAAGTTCAGTATTTGTCAACCTTGACCATATTTCCCCATGTTTTTATGTCTGACTAACTGGAGCAACATTTAAATTTAAAATTGGTCCAGTATTGAGCAAGAGTGTTCCAATTTCAAAAATTGTTGTCCCCAATAATCATAACAATATAAGAAAATGGATACAGGCTGAAAATTATGGAAGTTTCCATTTGACATGTTCCTAATTTAAAAAGGGAAAGTTTTTTGTTGATGCTTGATGGTATTTTGCAAAACAAGTTTCAGGAATTTTTGGTGGCTATGCCAAGAATCATTGCTTCATTACCGGAAAGTGGAACAACAACAGGGCTCAGCATCTAAGTTAAGAACATGATGAAAGTATGCAGATGAATCACACTCAGACCTGATGTAATGACAGCTGGATACTAAGGATCATGGGCCATTTCTTCGTAGAGTAACTCATACGGTTTCCTGTTTCCTTTGCTGATTCACACATTTTTCTTTGACTTTAACACAAAACTGTTAGTGAAGAAAACATTTTGGATCAAAGTACATTGAACTCAAAATAGCACCACACTTCCACGGTAGCATAATGAGGGTTCCTACATGTAAACCGAAGCTTTTGTAAGTGTATAGACAGTTTAATAAAAAGATAGTTTGTAAAGACAGTACCATATTTTGGTCTGTTGGGCAATGTTGGTTCATTGGTCGGTTCACCACTTCGGTCCAAACTGAAATATCTCAAATATTTGGATTGCAATAAAATTTTGGACAGACCTTCATGTTCCCCAGATGATAATTCCTAATGATTTTGATGATCCTGACTTTCATTTTGGTACCAGCATGAGATTGAAATCTGTTGTTTTGGGTGAAATAGCTAAACTATTGATGGATTGCCACTGAATTATGTCACAGAAGTTCATGTCCCACTCAGAATTACATTTTTAAACTTTGGGAATCCCTTGAGTTTCCTGCAAAACTACTGACATTCCCATCAGCCTAAGCTGTATGCTGTATGTCATGCCTTACAATGGCCCTTAGCTGTTCTGTAATCACTGTAAACCGCCTCTCGGGTCTTATTGTGTAAACACATGCAAGTTTCCATACCTATATAACAAATTGGAAAAAACAAAAAACAAAATTAAAGACCTCAGTGCAAATGAAAGAAAAGTTCAAGTCCTGAATCATTATTTACACATATCTCGAAATCTTATGTTCTTATGTTATGTTCTTGAAATTGGCAGAGAAAAAAATACAAGGCTATATATTAGAATATGTGAGCTGTGAAGCTTTGGTAAGGCGGAAAATGAGTTGCGATGTCTTTTCAAACTATGATGCTACAACAGAGTTCATTTTCCAAATTTAGTTAACATATTATTCTAAAAGTTGAGGCAAGTTGGTTGTCTACATTTTCAAACTCGTTTTGTTTTGTTTGAAAATGAATAAACAGCATTCTAGATCTGGCTAGTCTAGCTCAGTAGATTTGTGGGATTACAGTATTGCTGGGATAAAGCCTGACATCTCTCATGCGACGGATGTCCCTCCCCTCTTGCTATCTCCACTATAGGGGCTTAGCGGCGCCTAGGACAGTTGTGCTGTTGATTGGTTTAAAGAAATACAAACAAATCAGAGTACTTTTCACCCCATCCCAGAACATACAAAAAAATACATACACATACATATTATTCTTATCTAAGGTGATCATCTAGGCTACATTTTATTTTTTCACACACAGTCACGTTTATTAACCTGAGCAACTCATTTTTTCACTTGTTGGCTGCTGCTTTATGACACACATGCCAGGAAATAATGACCAAAACTCTGTTCCCGTACAGAACAACATGTCCTCAGGATAGAATAGTTTAAAATGATGAAACATAGGAACCAGAAATACCAGAATGTTTGAGTGATTTGAGGCAGTGCAGGAGCTTAACAGTAATTCAGGTGACAGCATGACTAATTCACCTGCAAACAAGGCGTGACTGAGGTGTATTTAAACATCATCACTGCATCCTGTACTACATTCACAATCTGATGAGGACGATCAGGACGCTCGACATGACAACTCAAACAAGTAAGACGATGCTGATATTACACTACTGCAACAAGAAATCAGAACGACACACTGTGGGACTGCTCCGCTCACTTTAATTAACATCATTTTGTGAATTTAAAATATTTTGATGACTAAAAAAGTCAATCAAGTGAATCAATTTTTAAGTTTAAGTAATATAATGTGTTGTTTTTCTTCAGTAACCAACATGGCGCTTGATGTGCCGTTTGAGGAGCAGTTCAACTGTTGCATCTGTCTGGACATCTACACCAAGCCTGCCACCATCCCATGTGGACACACCTTTTGCCTGGACTGCATCGACGGCTTCTGGGACACTAAGACCAAGGCTGAGTGTCCGCTGTGCAAAGAGACGTTCAGAAAGCGTCCACAACTCAGGATCAACAAAGTATATGAAAAAATCATTGAAGCCTATATAAGGTTGGTTTCTTTTTCTTCTTTTTACTTTTTAGGCATCCTGGTTCTTTCAGATGCTTGGAGACCACGTACAAAAGCTAAATATTTGAATTTAATTGAGATTTAACATGATTTAATTTGAATCAAAAGGTCTCAGGAGGAGAATGTTGACGGTGTGGGAAGCAGGAAGACTTCCCTAATCCCACTTTTCGAGCCTGAAGAGATTCCCTGTGACATCTGCCGCGGAGACAAGTCTCCATCAGTCAAGTCGTGCCTCGTGTGCCAGGCGTCTTATTGTGAACTTCACCTCACACCACACCAGAGGGATCCAGCGCTGCACAGACACCACCTTACTGATCCGGCCACCTTCACCACCAGTCACCTCTGCAGAAAGCACCACGAGCCGCTGATAATGTTCTGCAAGAAGGACCAGAAGCCTGTTTGTGTTCAATGCACAGAGAGGGAGCACAAACACCACAAGACCGTCCCCATGGAGAAGGAGAACAAGAGGGTCAAGGTGAGGAAATGTTTATTACATTAACTTCCTTTAAACGTAGTCTTAAAAAAGCCTGCTTTCCTTCTTTTGTACGAATATAGACACCTGTTTCTGTATTTTTTTAAGTAGGAAGAATAAGACACTCAACATATTTCCCCTTTCAAGACTATTTCCCCTTTATTTTCCCTCAGCTGCTTTTTTTGTACAGCATTATATTCACAATTGTATATTTTGTACCTTTTGCAGATTTGTTTGAGGGAGACGATATCCAGCATTCAACCGATGATCCACGCCAGACTGAGAAAAGTGAATGAAATAAAAAATTCAGTGTCTCTGAGCAAAGTAAGTTATTGTTTGTTATGTTTAAGAAATAGCTAACTGGTCAAGTTTGTCTGTTTTTATCTGTAAATTAAATTAATCAATTAAATGTTTCTGTCGTTTCAATCAACAGCAAATCACAGAGAGGGAGATAGAGAGCAGCGCTCAGATCTGCAGCATGCTGATAAGAGCCATCGAGAGACAGCATGCCGGGCTGGTCGAGGAGCTGGAGAAGAGGCAGCAAGAAGCTGAGAGGAGAGCCGAGGAGCTGTTCCAGAAGCTGGAGGAGCAACTCAATGATCTGCAGATGAGGAGCAGCGAGCTGCAGCACCTGGAGCACACTCGGAACCCTGTTCACCTCGTACAGGTTAGATACCTCAACTGCATTTATACTGATCAGCATCAGCATTTCAAGAACTGTACTCATGAGAAACCTGTGCATCCTTCCCCATCTTTAGAGTTTCCCGTCTCTAAGACGACTTCCTTCCACTAGAGAGTGGTCTGAGGTCACAGTCCACTCAGATAACTGCATGGGGGCGGTGACGAGAGCCGTCTCCAAGCTTGGGGACATCTGCCAGGAACTTGCCAACAAACTGTCCGCAGAAGGTCGGTACATGTTTTGGCAGAAAGTGATGATCTACATCACAAAATGACCAAAGATTGTTGTGAAAATCATTGCTTAAAAATAAGCCTTTATTTCTACCTTGTTGCAGAAGCAGACAAGATGGATCAATATGCAGGTATGATCACAATCACACATCCACTGCTTATTTCTATAAACTAGTTTAACCTTGGTTAGTTCCCCTTTTTATTACCCGACTCACTGCTTTTCTTCTTTGTTTCTGCAGTCAACGTAACTCTGGATCCTGAGACTGCTTCAGGCTGGTTGGTCCTGTCTCCAGACAGAAAGAAGGTATTGTCTGACTTTTGATCATTAAATTAAATGTGTGAAGAGCACAGTCCTTCTAGGAATCTAGTAGTTCTTCTGAATATATTGGATTTTGTTTTTACATATAAAGTCTGTAAAGTGTGAATATTTCAGAAATTGATTGAGGTTTTGCACTAAAAAAACATCCCCTGCTGTGGGACATTTTACTGTAATAGAGGAGGAAATTATGAGACATATTGTCACATGAAATTTGGAAAGGGTTGGGTTGTGAGAATCCAATTCAAAGGGGATTAAGATAAAACTAGAACGCTCTGATTGGGAAAATGATAAGGTTATTAATTGCTGCTTATGAGGCTAATGTTTAGTAAGATGAAGATGATGATGATAACAATGATTATGTTAATTAACAGGTGAGCGTCAGCAGCAAGAAGAACAATTCTCCATTCCCAGACAGTCCTCAGCGCTTTGACTCCTGCGTCTGTGTTTTGGGGAAACAAAGCTTTGCATCTGGAAGACGTTACTGGGTCGTTGAGGTGAGAAGCTCAGAAAAATTGAAACACACTTTAAGCTAGCTGTGTACTTAAACAAATCCAGATGAATGTGTCCTGCCACCACAGACGTACACCAGCAGCTTTAACAGCTACAAAATTAACAATTTTTGATTAAGACCAGTAGGATACGGGGTTAAAAAATTTAATTGTTACATTTTTTTGTCTAAAACAGAATTTGGAATTTCTGACCCAAATGTGACTCTGTACTTGGCTTTGATCGTTGTAGTGTTTCCACAAACTGGTGGTTTTTAACCTTTATCATAAATAGGAGTCAAGCAACATAAAACAGTTTCAACACGCACACATTTACTGCATTTTTATTGCAGCTCTTCTTTACTGTATTTTACAGTTAAAGTAAAATTACCAACATGAGATTATTTGAAATGATATTGTAAAAGACAATTCTACAAATCACACAAGACACTACATATATTACAACCTTTAATTCCAGCAAGTTCTACATGTAGTAAATTCTACCCCCCCCCCCCCTAAACTACTGATAAAGGAATCATGCATGTCTGACTATTCTGTACATTGTGTTTCAGGTTGGGGATAAAACAGACTGGGATCTTGGCGTGGCCAGGGAGTCCATCAACAGGAAGGGGGTCATCACGGTGCGTCCTGACAGCGGTTACTGGGCGATCTGCCGGAGGAAAGGTAGCAGTCTCAGCGCCTGTGCCGGTCCCTCCGTCACCCTCCACCTCAAGGAAACCCCCAAGAAAGTGGGCGTGTTCCTGGACTACGAGGAAGGGTCGGTGTCCTTCTACGACGCAGAAGCAAAGACCCACATTTACACTTACAGCGGGTGTGACTTCACTGAGCTCCTCTACCCGTACTTTAACCCCTGTGTTCAAGAAGATGGGAAGAACACCGCCCCGCTGATTATCTGTCCTGTTGACGGAGGAGTCAGGGAAGGACGGGACATAACCATTGAGTCAGCTGCATGATGTGTCATAAGAAAGGATGATCCTAACTGATGTAAAACAAAATATTGAAGTTATATATATTATATTATGTTAGGCCTATATTTATTGTACTGCAATAATATTTGACCAACACTGGCCTGCAACAGGCCAACATCCACGAGTAAAAGTCTTTATTTTATTATTCAAAATAATCTTTACATAATGATACTGCACTTGTTCATAAATAAATAAAATGCTTTAAATGTTGTTGAATGCACTGTAAAACTTTATTCCCTAGCCTAAATGGGCAAAGGATAACTTAATCTTGTGAAACTGAAAATAAACGTTATGTATTGAATCTAAAAACTGTGATATTGTCATTTTGCAAATTGCTTTTTGTATTCTCTCCTGTTTAATTGCAAGTATTTAAGGTTAACATCAACTCAATTCTGCCTAAGAATTTGGATATATTTTGATTTATATGTTTGATTTATTTCTAATTGATTGATGAATAGATTTTTCAACTGCAAAGTCTTTGTCTTATTCAACCTTTATTTCCTCAGTTTGCGTGTTATTTTCAGCTACTTATTATACGCTCAGTTGGTGCATTACATGTTGTTCTGGCCTACTTAGTTACAATTTTTGCCACTTTGGCTTTTGTAGTCATATCACAATGTTTTACCATATATATATATATATATATATATATATATATATATATATATATACTGTTTGTAATGAACACAAAAAGACACCGCCCCACTTTGCATTTGAGGAACATGACATACAGACTTATTGTACATTGGTTGTTGTTTTTGTTAACTGTAAGCTGATCATTTAAACACCCTTGCATGAGGATTCATTTGAATTTGACATTAGGCGACAGATGAACATTTGAAATAGTGGTTTAACTTTGATGTTTAAAAGGTGCTTTACTCAAAATACTTTAAAAAAAGATTTGGGATTGCCTCCACACGGCTCCACAACTCTTCAAGTACCGACGCTTTGTCACAGCCCTCGGCATCTGATACCGAGGTACAAGGCACTCACTGTTTAGTCTAATCAGCACGTTGGGATGGTTAAACTCTCTCCGAAAAAGTCCAGATGATGGAAGTAGCTAACAAGTGAGCCATCTCGCTTCCTTCTCATCTCTGCTGAGAGTTGCAAAGTACCAACCGGATCGGTACTGACACTGCAGTCTTTTCATCTGATGCTTGAAACGCAACATAAACATATCAACTATTTCTGGTGGCCATCAGATGGACAGTTAAAGTGTAACTCTTGCCAAAATGCAACCAAGGGTCTTTTTGTGAATGTACCCGAGTCAAACTTTCATTTAAAGGCATAATTAGGACGGAAGTGCCAGTTTTAAGATTGACCGTATTTTTGTTTTTGGTTATATGGCTTTTTGAATAAGAGAGCTAGGAGCACTACTATGATACCATCAAAATAATATTTTTAAAACACTAAGAAGGCTCGACACAACATGAAACTTTGCCCATGCATTTATATAGAACTAAGCTTTAGGAGCTTTCCATCTATACTTTCCTCCTTGTTACGTTGAATTCGGAGATCGACTCTTTTTGACTGGCAAGATGGCGGCGAGTGGAAAAAACAACTGCTACAGTGAGTTGTTCAAAACCTTTCTTTTTAGTAAACTCTGTGTACAAAAACAATGTTCTCAATGCTGGAGTTCATGTGGTGATAATTGGAGCAGTTTCATGTTGTGTCGAGCCTTCTTAGTGTTTTATAAATAGTGATTTTGATGGTATCATAGTAGTGCCCCCGAGATCTCCCATTCAAAAGGCCATTTACGGTCAATCTTAAAAGTGTCACTTCCGTACAAATTATGCTTTTAAATATAAGTTTGACTTGGCTACATTCACAAAAAGCCCCTAGGTTGCATTTTGGTGAGAGTTACACTTTAAACTGACGGTAGTTGATCACTTCTTTAGCCTCAATATCAGGCTAACAACACGTCTCTTTTGGCTGCACTTTGGCTGTCAAGTGTTCTGTAGCTGTGAGGTGCCCAAACTTGAAAAGGACCAGACTTCGGATTTCACTCAGAAGAATGTTTATTCTTTTCCTTTTATCAGTTGATACAATGATGCAATAGGATCAGGAAACAGGTGAAAACCTTTAAATAAATAAAGAAAAGAAACAAAGCATTTTTAGACAAAAAGCTATTTTCATCACACAAAAGATCAAATGCATTCTACAGGCAACACAGCTTGGTTTTACCCAGGATTTTACTAGAAACTATCAATCTAAGCATTTAGTGTTTTCAGTTTAACATTTCCTTTAAACAATGCAGTCATCAATCTAAGCATTTAGTGTTTTCAGTTCAACATGCAACATTAACACATTTCCCTCATCTAATACAAAACAAACAACAAACCAAACAAACGGACCAACAAACAAAATGATCCGAAAATGACAGTCTGTGAAACAAGATTCCAAATGAGCTTACCGCTAGCCCGTCACAAACAAAAGTCCCAGTTCCTCACAGTAAAAGAGTTTGTACCTCTGCCATCCTCTTTGTCCATCTTCCCCTCACAGTGAACTAATGCCTGTTTGAGCCACTGACTAAGCAAGAGCTCCTAATTTCCCTAATTCAATTCACCTGGTTGAGCCTGCACCAGAGTGCGCGCACAGCCACTAGAGGGCTGTCATGCAGAGCACACTCAGGGGAGGCGGCATGCAGCAGACAGAAATGACAGGTACACAGAACACAGCCACACCTCCGCCAGATTAGCGTGACATTGGCTAAGAAGATGATGGTTACAAAAAACCTTGCAGTGACATGTAGCATTTGAAGCTATATAAATAAAACACTTTGAAGAATCCGGCTGTCTTCTTTTTTCTTAAAGCGTAACTCTCGCCAAAATACAACCTAGGGTCTTTTTGTGAATGTACGTGAGTCAAACTTTAGTTTAAAAGCATATTTAGGACAGAATCGCAGGTTGCATTTTGGAGAGAGTTACGCTTTAAGGAACTAATTGTAACAATTTGATGAATTAATGCGGGACTACTTAGTAAATACTCAGTCTCCAAAACAATTTGATTCAGGTGTACAGATGATAAACGATTTGGAATAGTTGTTTAATTATGATGTTTTAGTTTTCCAAATTTGTCTCAAAAGCTTAAAAGAGAAGGCATTTGATAAGTATTTATTCAGATTTCTCCTGTATTGACTAGAAAAGTATGAATTTTGGTAAAGACGACCTAGTGATAATCTAGGTCACATTTTGTTTCACACACACTCACGTTCATTAACCTTAGCATAATTGATCATGTTTTGGCTGCTGCTTTATGACACACACATGTCTGGAAATGACAGTGTTTTAGATGGAACAATTGTTGTGGTCTGTCGCTGAGAGCCAAACGTAAAATTCCTGTACAAGAACAACATGTGCTCAGGACAGAATTGAAAACAATATGTACTAAGTAGTGAATGACACAGAGGAACCAGAAGTACCAGAATGTTTGAGTGATGTGGGGGAGGAGCATCTGCTTATTCAGACGGAGTGACTGAGTATTTAAACTCCACATCCTGCACGTTCTGCATCTTTTCTGCATGAGGACAATCTGGAGCTCAACATGACAACCCAAACTACAGGTAACATTTGGGGCAACGCAGCTGCTCCTCTGCTGGGACTTTAATTACTATTTTAAGAATTGAAAACTTTTTTTATCTATGTTTTGTAAAGTTTGCTGTAGACAAGACGATCTTATTGCATGACTTGTGTTTTCTTCTTTCTTTTAGAATCTTCCTGTGCACAATATTAAACTGTGTGCAAACATTTCACTCCGACATGAATGTTTAACTAATATAATGTGTTGTTTTTCTTCAGTAACCAACATGGCGCTTGATGTGCCGTTTGAGGAGCAGTTCAACTGTTGCATCTGTCTGGACATCTACACCAAGCCTGCCACCATCCCATGTGGACACACCTTTTGCCTGGACTGCATCGACGGCTTCTGGGACACTAAGACCAAGGCTGAGTGTCCGCTGTGCAAAGAGACGTTCAGAAAGCGTCCACAACTCAGGATCAACAAAGGATATGAAAAAATCATTGAAGGCTATATAAGGTTGGTTTCTTTTTCTGCTTTTTACTTTTTAGGCATCCTGGTTCTTTCAGATGCTTGGAGACCATGTAAAAAAGCTAAATATTTGAATTTAATTGAGATTTAACATGATTTAATTTGAACCAAAAGGTCTCAGGAGGAGAATGTTGACGGTGTGGGAAGCAGGAAGACTTCCCTAATCCCACTTTTTCGAGCCTGAAGAGAGAGATTCCCTGTGACATCTGCCGCGGAGACAAGTCTCCATCAGTCAAGTCGTGCCTCGTGTGCCAGGCGTCTTATTGTGAACTTCACCTCACACCACACCTGAGGGATCCAGCGCTGCACAGACACCACCTTACTGATCCGGCCACCTTCGCCACCAGTCACCTCTGCAGAAAGCACCACGAGCCGCTGATAATGTTCTGCAAGAAGGACCAGAAGCCTGTTTGTGTTCAATGCACAGAGAGGGAACACAAACACCACAAGACTGTCCCCATGGAGAAGGAGAACAAGAGGGTCAAGGTGAGGAAATGTTTATTACATTAACTTCCTTTAAACTTAGTCTTAAAAAAGCCCGCTTTCCTTCTTTTGTACGAATATAGACACCTGTTTCTGTATTTTTTTAAGTAGGAAGAATAAGACACTCAACATATTTCCCCTTTCAACACTTTATTTATTTTCCCTCAGCTGCTTTTTTTGTACAGCATTATATTCACAATTGTATATTTTGTACCTTTTGCAGATTTGTTTAAGGGAGACGATATCCAGCATTCAACCGATGATCCACGCCAGACTGAGAAAAGTGAATGAAATTAAAAATTCAGTGTCTCTGAGCAAAGTAAGTTATTGTTTGTTATGTTTAAGAAATAGCTTACTGGTCAAGTTTGTCTGTTTTTATCTGTAAATTAAATCAATTAAATGTTTCTGTCGTTTCAATCAACAGCAAATCACAGAGAGGGAGATAGAGAGCAGCGCTCAGATCTGCAGCATGCTGATAAGCGCCATCGAGAGACAGCATGCCGGGCTGGTCGAGGAGCTGGAGAAGAGGCAGCAAGAAGCTGAGAGGAGAGCCGAGGAGCTGTTCCAGGAGCTGGAGGAGGAACTCAATGATCTGCAGATGAGGAGCAGCGAGCTGCAGCACCTGAAGCACACTCGGAACCCTGTTCACCTCGTACAGGTTAGATACCTCAACTGCATTTATACTGATCAGCATCAGCATTTCAAGAACTGTACTCATGAGAAACCTGTGCATCCTTCCCCATCTTTAGAGTTTCCCGTCTCTAAGGCGACTTCCTTCCACTAGAGAGTGGTCTGAGGTCACAGTCCACTCAGATAACTGCATGGGGGCGGTAACGAGAGCCGTCTCCAAGCTTGGGGACATTTGCCAGGAACTTGCAAACAAACTGTCCGCAGAAGGTCGGTACATCTTTTGGCAGAAAGTGATGATCTACGTCACAAAATAACCAAAGATTGTTGTGAAAATCAGTGCTTAAAAATAACCCTTTATTTCTACCTTGTTGCAGAAGCAGACAAGATGGATCAATATACAGGTATGATCACAATCACACATCCACTGCTTATTTCTATAAACTAGTTTAACCTTGGTTAGTTCCCCTTTTTATTACCTGACTCACTGTTTTTCTTCTTTGTTTCTGCAGTCAACGTCACTCTGGATCCTGAGACTGCTTCAGGCTGGTTGGTCCTGTCTCCAGACAGAAAGAAGTTATTGTCTGACTTGATCATTAAATTAAATGTGTGAAGAGCACAGTCCTTCTAGGAATCTAGTAGTTCTCAGAGTAGATTGGATTTTTTTCACAGTGAAAGTCTGTAAAGACAGTGACTTTTTCAGAAATTGGTTGGGCTTTTGCACTAAAAAACATCCCCTGCTGTGGTATATTTTACTGTAATAGAGGAGGAAATTATGAGACATATTGTCACATGAAAATTGGAAAGGGTTGGGTTGTGAGAATCCAATTCAAAGGGGATTAAGATAAAACTAGAACGCTCTGATTGGGAAAATGATAAGGTTATTAATTGCTGCTAATGAGGCTAATGTTTAGTAAGATGAAGATGATGATGACAACAATGATTATGTTAATTAACAGGTAAGCGTCAGCAGCAAGAAGAACAATTCTCCACTCCCAGACAGTCCTCAGTGCTTTGACTCCTGCATCTGTGTTTTGGGGAAACAAAGCTTTGCATCTGGAAGACGTTACTGGGTCGTTGAGGTGAGAAGCTCAGAAATAATGAAACACACTTTAAGCTAGCTGTGTAATTAAACAAATCCAGTTGCATGTGTCCTGCCACCACAGACGTACACCAGCAGCTTTAACAGTTAAAAAACTAACAATTTTTGATTAAGACCAGTAGGATACGGGGTTAGGGTTAGGGTTAGTAACCCTAACCCACAAAAAATGTAATTGTTACATATTTTTTGTCTAAAACAGAATCTGGAATTTCTGACTCAAATGTGACTCTGTACTTGGCTTTGATCATTGTAGTGTTTCCACAAACTGGTGGTTTTTAACCTTTATCATAAATAGGAGTCAAGCAACTTAAAACAGTTTCAACACGCACACATTTACTGCATTTTTATTGCAGCTCTTCTTTACTGTATTTTACAGTTAAAGTAAAATTACCAACATGACATTATTTGAAACGATATTGTAAAGGAAAATTGTCAAATCACACAAGACACTAGATATATTATAACCTTTAATTCCAGCAAGTTCTACATGTAGTAAATTCTAACCCCCCCGACATAAAGAGAATCACAGCAACTAAACTACTGATAAAGGAATCATGCATGTCTGACTATTCTGTACATTGTGTTTCAGGTTGGGGATAAAACAGACTGGGATCTTGGCGTGGCCAGGGAGTCCATCAACAGGAAGGGGGTCATCACGGTGCGTCCCGACAGCGGTTACTGGGCGATCTGCCGGAGGAAAGGTAGCAGTCTCAGTGCCTGTGCCCGTCCCTCCGTCACCCTCCACCTCAAGGAAACCCCCAAGAAAGTGGGCGTGTTCCTGGACTACGAGGAAGGGTCGGTGTCCTTCTACGACGCAGAAGCAAAGACCCACATTTACACTTACAGCGGGTGTGACTTCACTGAGCTCCTCTACCCGTACTTTAACCCCTGTGTGCAAGAAGATGGGAAGAACAGCTGCATGATGTGTCATAAGAAAGGATGATGCTAACTGATGTAAAACAAAATATTGAAGTTTATATATGTGGGAAATCAGCTGATTTGTGCATGTTAGTTGCATCACGTGGTCATGTGACCCGTTGCCAATCAGGAAGTGATAAAAAGCTGACCAGTGTCAATCATTAGCCCCCTTACCTCTTGCTGAGCGCACCGTGTGGAGTCTCCTGTCGTGCAGGGTGATAGCCAGACGCAAGTTCCCGTCCTTCACAGAGGGAACTGGAGCAAATTGACGTTTACCACTGACGTGACGGCTAATGAGCTGCTGTGGCTGTAGAGTTCCGGGAAAATACCTGGGAAATTCCTTCCTCCTGCATTAATGGTGCTATAGGAGTTTGTTGTGTCTTTGCAAGAGGACCAGTCCAGTCACTGTTTTCTACGGTTATTTTTTACTATTTTGTTTCTTTTGTTTTATTTTGTGATTTCATTTACAAGTGGCCTGATTTAGGAGATACTGCTGATGGAAGTCCTAACAACGGTTGCTCTCCTCGCTTTGTATATATTCACAGCTTGATCCTGTACAAGGCTGGGTCCGTGTCGACACACTGCTTCCCCGTGGTGAGACTGTACTGGGTGACACTCTGTTGCGGTGTGTATGTAGCCTTGACACTGTATATTTTACTTGTGACTTGCATGATATTTTGTAGTGAATCTTGCATGATATTTTGTAGTGAATTTTGCATGATATTTTGTAGTGAATCTTGCATGATATGCTGTGGATATAAGTGTGTAGTGCATGTCCTTGTTGGTGTTGGGCCTTCGGTCTCCTCTTTCTGTCTCCCACAGTCGTCCCCGGAGTGGTGTGTGCGTGCTGACCCGACCTTCCTGTCTGAGGAGAGTAAGACCAAATTGTACCTTCCATCTAATTTATTATCTTACTACGCTGCGCTGTTATTTTAATTGGGTTTGTTTTTAAACTTCTTTTGTAATAAAATTAAGAACTATTTTTGTACCATATTTGTCTCCTGTGCATTGTTCCTGTTTGGAGAAAATCAGTCGGTCACACAACACACTAATTAACCTATTAATGGTTTAAAGGGTTCCTCCTGACCCTCAACAGGAGGTGGCGTTGTCGAGTCTAAAGGTTTATGTGCTCCGGCACTACATTTCTATTATATTAGGCCTATATTTATTGTACTGCAATAATATTTGGCCAACACTGGCCTGCATCAGGCCAACATCCATGAGTAAAAGTTATTTATTATTCAAAATAATCTTTACATAATGATACCGCACATGTACATAAATGTAAATAAAATGCTTTAAATGTTGTTGAATGCACTGCAAAACTTCATTCCCTCGCCTAAACGGGCAAAGGATAACTTAAACTTGTGAAACTGAAAATAAAAGATCATAATTTCACCTGGATTTCTCGCTTCTCATGGGACATTAAATGATTCAGGTAATCCTCAGCTGACAGTTCTGCCAACACCGGGTGGAGAAGGAGTCTCTTTAGGGAGGACTATTGGCACCGAGATGGCGGCTTCCCATAAGAGCAGACAGGAAGTCCTTATAGCTATAGTTGGAGCTTATCCAGTTCGTCACACCACAGTGAGAACGGCCATCAACCAAACAAAATCCAAATTGGCTTTGGGGCAGTCAAGGCTTCAGACCTGTTTAAAGTATTAGACACAATTTTGCACGTGAAAATGTTGCTTATTTTCTGTATATGAAAATAATGATATGACAGAAGCTCAGCTACCTCAGGACACTTTTCTGTTTATTATTTCAGAGAATTGTTGAGGACGGTTTGATTGGAAATGGCATTCAGATAATGCTAAATTCTCAGTACAAATTAAAGGAGAATGGAGCATACTGTATTTATCAACAAAGCTTAAAATATGGCTTGCCTGTGTAAGTAAATATAGTTAAAATCACAACTGCTGGTACCAGAGGTTGAATGGTGGTGGTGCTATTTTTCTGACCCAGGTCAACTAAGACTGATCAAGAAGTGATTAAACAAGAAAAAGATGCTTAAGGGAATGGCAGTGGATATTAAGAGGAAAATGATTATGCTGAAGAAGAAAATAAGTAGATGAAGGAGTGATGAGGTAATGTTTTGGCCAGGAAGAGGGCGTGTGAGTGCCAGCTGGACTCAGGAGGGGGGGACAGCGGACTATCACAATCCTACCACCGAGAGGCCATCTGTGAATAAACATTCACTCTCTTTCTCCCTCTTCATCTTTCCAATTATATCCCTGTCTAGCTCTTACATTCCTTTCCACAAACACCCATTAAACACACCATCAATACAAATGTTACAATACTAGTCCAATCATTATCTGAGTGACAGATGTGTTGATCAGTAAATTACCATAATTCACACAGCAGCTGACTCTTCATGCAGTGCAGGGAAGCATTGTCCTAATGCTAAAACATTTCATGCAATAAAACTAGAGTTTAGTGAAAAATAAAGAGAAAATCTAGCATCATTTTTCAGAGTTTAATGAATCCCCACAATTAGTGACTTAACAACGCACCCAATAATAAGCAGTAGGCCTACAAGCATTTTCACAGCAACCCTTGCAACATGCATAAAGATAATATGGTTTGTTCAAAAATATTGCCAAAACACCCACCTCTCACTCTAAGCGTTGGCTCTGCAGCAACATACAGAAACCACCTTTCTTCAGTAAAGTTAGAGCATCCCAAGAGCCCTGTTCCCCGTTACCTTCAGATTTATCTTTTGCTCCTCCTCTCTTTTCTCTTTTCCCCATCTCTCTCTCTCTCTCTCTCTCTCTCTCTCTCCCTCTCTCTCTCTCTCTCTAGCTCCCTCCCTCTCTTTTTTCTCTTTCTAACGATCTATCTGTTCCAGGGAACCCCTGTGTTTGAGCAGACGTTTAATCACATCATGAGCGTCACGGTCCTTCTGTTTTCACAGCTCCTCGACTTCCTACTGCACCTAATTTCCCTCCCTCCTCCTCCTCCATCGCTTTTACCTCAGATATCACAGAACGGACAGCAGAAACTGGGGCTCCATTACAAACTGAAATAATATCCTTTCTGTGCGGGAACAGCTGGTACTTTTTTTCAAAGAGAGGGCATAGCCATGCACTAACATGAACAAAACAAAGACCATAGAAGCTCTCAGGATGGTATTACTTGACTTTATCTTGACATAGAAAATATTTTTCTGCTGCTACATTAATGAATGTCAAGTGCAGCCCCTTTAACTAAAGTCCACCTCTCCACATGTTCTAAAGGGCTCAACCAAACTTGTTTAAATGCCGGATGAGGAAGCTGCAGCGGTTGGGGTTGCTCTGGAAAACGGAGGTTGCAATTGCCATTTCCAGTAAGTCCATAAAGGCCGCGTGCGATTTTCAAAATTCATGGGTAATACCCATGCACTTGCATAGTGCATGAATTTATAGCCCATTGGGTATACATTACTACAAGGAAGTGTACTAACACAAAATATCCAAAATGATACGCAACAATACTTGAAAACGATATCTCATATGAAAGGGGTTTTCTTAATCAGTAGTAAGTTGAGTTTCAGCATTTACACATTCACAGAAAGTTGCCTATCACGCCAGGTAGGCCAACCTAATACCATGCCGTTAAAGATGGAGTCAGAGTATCTGCTCTTTGCTGCTGCTAGTTCAATCAGGAGAGACCTCCTTTTGAGTGAACATTTATTTATTGACATGAGCACAATAAAACTGATTAATGAGAAAAGCTGTTGGTGATTTGACCCCATCGTGACGCCACCGAATTCCCATCGTGACGTCATCATATTTTGAAAAGGAGATCGAGAAGCTGTGAGAATGCACGATACCCCCCTGATCGTGTCTAGACACTGGTGGTGGAGCGAGCTCTGGTGAGCTCAGACCTGGGAGCTGAAAATGAAGAACTGCAGGTGAACGGGGAGGAGAAGGGGCGCAACTATTCACGCTTAAAATGAGAACTGACACTGATAATGTGAAGCAGGAGGAGAGCGAGAACACAAGATAGTCCTCTGGCTGAACTCATGCTGATCTTCATTAGGCCGGAGACAGACTGGATGCGTGGCGTGAGCGTGGCGTTTCTGTTGCATGCCAGCTGCGTGGATTTTTCTGTCTCACACACCAGAAACGTGTCTGACGCAGCTGCTGCTGCTAGCCGTCTGTATACATGTATGTTTCCCATTGATTTACTGCACTCAAGCAGTAGTAAACTTCATGTTAAACATAAATATCTACTGATTTGATTACAGCAAAGACAACGTCGGCAGTGTTGACGGCAAAATAGGCTATACAGTATTGCCATTAAAAAATAAATACATTTTTTTTAAATTTTACATTTATATCTGCATTTATGTCAAAACCTAGAGAGTTTCAAACATCAAAATGTCATTTATTAATATGTATTTGTGTCAAAATTACATATAAGCATCTTTTCCTATTCTATTTTGCCTGGAAACGCTTCCAACATGCTTGCGTGTCGCGTGAAAAATAGGCGTCGGTTCTATTTCTAGCATGCACGCGTTTTCGGCGCGGCTCGAGCGCGTGAGACGTGTGTGTCACACAGGCAGTGTGTAAGCTCTAACCTGTTAACATGGGAGCTGAAATAAAAACGGACACGCCATGCAGCTGACACGGTCACGCGACTCATCCAGTCTGTGGCCAGCCTTAGATTAATGATGGCTCAGCCTGCAGCAGGTCATAGTGACAAAACAGCTACATTTGATTTTGTGCCTGTTTTCTCTCTCTTATTCAGTTCAGTTAAAGCGAAAGTTCAGTATTTTTCAACCTTGACCATATTTCCCCATGTTTTTATGTCTGACTAACTGGAGCAACATTTAAATTTAAAATTGGTCCAGTATTGAGCAAGAGTGTTCCAATTTCAAAAATTGTTGTCCCCATTAATCATAACAATATAAGAAAATGGATACAGGCTGAAAAATATGGAAGTTTCCATTTGACATGTTCCTAATTTAAAAAGGGAAAGTTTTTTGTTGATGCTTGATGGTATTTTGCAAAACAGGTTTCAGGACTTTTTGGTGGCTATGCCAAGAATCATTGCTTCATTACCGGAAAGTGGAACAACAACAGGGCTCAGCATCTAAGTTAAGAACATGATGAAAGTATGCAGATGAATCACACTCAGACCTGATGTAATGACAGCTGGATACTAAGGATCATGGGCCATTTCTTCGTAGAGTAACTCATACGGTTTCCTGTTTCCTTTGCTGATTCACACATTTTTCTTTGACTTTAACACAAAACTGTTAGTGAAGAAAACATTTTGGATCAAAGTACATTGAACTCAAAATAGCACCACACTTCCACGGTAGCATAATGAGGGTTCCTACATGTAAACCGAAGCTTTTGTAAGTGTATAGACAATTTAATAAAAAGATAGTTTGTAAAGACAGTACCATATTTTGGTCTGTTGGACAATGTTGGTTCATTGGTCGGTTCACCACTTCGGTCCAAACTGAAATATCTCAAATATTTGGATTGCAATACAATTTTGGACAGACCTTCATGTTCCCCAGATGATAATTCCTAATGATTTTGATGATCCTGACTTTCATTTTGGTACCAGCATGAGATTGAAATCTGTTGTTTTGGGTGAAATAGCTAAACTATTGATGGATTGCCACTGAATTATGTCACAGAAGTTCATGTCCCACTCAGAATTAAATTTTTAAACTTTGGGGATCCCTTGAGTTTCCTGCAAAACTACTGACATTCCCATCAGCCTAAGCTGTATGCTGTATGTCATGCCTTACAATGGCCCTTAGCTGTTCTGTAATCACTGTAAACCGCCTCTCGGGTCTTATTGTGTAAACACATGCAAGTTTCCATACCTATATAACAAATTGGAAAAAACAAAAAACAAAATTAAAGACCTCGGTGCAAATGAAAGAAAAGTTCAAGTCCTGAATCATTATTTACACATATCTCGAAATCTTATGTTCTTATGTTATGTTCTTGAAATTGGCAGAGAAAAAAATACAAGGCTATATATTAGAATATGTGAGCTGTAAAGCTTTGGTAAGGCGGAAAATGAGTTGCGATGTCTTTTCAAACTATGATGCTAAAACAGAGTTCATTTTCCAAATTTAGTTAACATATTATTCTAAAAGTTGAGACAAGTTGGTTGTCTACATTTTCAAACTCGTTTTGTTTTGTTTGAAAATGAATAAACAGCATTCTAGATCTGGCTAGTCTAGCTCAGTAGATTTGTGGGATTACAGTATTGCTGGGATAAAGCCTGACATCTTGTGCTGTTGATTGGTTTAAAGAAATACAAACAAATCAGAGTACTTTTCACCCCATCCCAGAACATACAAAAAAATACATACACATACATATTATTCTTATCTAAGGTGATCATCTAGGCTACATTTTATTTTTTCACACACAGTCACGTTTATTAACCTGAGCAACTCATTTTTTCACTTGTTGGCTGCTGCTTTATGACACACATGCCAGGAAATAATGACCAAAACTCTGTTCCCGTACAGAACAACATGTCCTCAGGATAGAATAGTTTAAAATGATGAAACATAGGAACCAGAAATACCAGAATGTTTGAGTGATTTGAGGCAGTGCAGGAGCTTAACAGTAATTCAGGTGACAGCATGACTAATTCACCTGCAAACAAGGCATGACTGAGGTGTATTTAAACATCATCACTGCATCCTGTACTACATTCACAATCTGATGAGGACGATCAGGACGCTCGACATGACAACTCAAACAAGTAAGACGATGCTGATATTACACTACTGCAACAAGAAATCAGAACGACACACTGTGGGACTGCTCCGCTCACTTTAATTAACATAATTTTGTGAATTTAAAATATTTTGATGACTAAAAAAGTCAATCAAGTGAATCAATTTTTAAGTTTAAGTAATATAATGTGTTGTTTTTCTTCAGTAACCAACATGGCGCTTGATGTGCCGTTTGAGGAGCAGTTCAACTGTTGCATCTGTCTGGACATCTACACCAAGCCTGCCACCATCCCATGTGGACACACCTTTTGCCTGGACTGCATCGACGGCTTCTGGGACACTAAGACCAAGGCTGAGTGTCCGCTGTGCAAAGAGACGTTCAGAAAGCGTCCACAACTCAGGATCAACAAAGTATATGAAAAAATCATTGAAGCCTATATAAGGTTGGTTTCTTTTTCTTCTTTTTACTTTTTAGGCATCCTGGTTCTTTCAGATGCTTGGAGACCACGTACAAAAGCTAAATATTTGAATTTAATTGAGATTTAACATGATTTAATTTGAATCAAAAGGTCTCAGGAGGAGAATGTTGACGGTGTGGGAAGCAGGAAGACTTCCCTAATCCCACTTTTCGAGCCCGAAGAGATTCCCTGTGACATCTGCCGCGGAGACAAGTCTCCATCAGTCAAGTCGTGCCTCGTGTGCCAGGCGTCTTATTGTGAACTTCACCTCACACCACACCAGAGGGATCCAGCGCTGCACAGACACCACCTTACTGATCCGGCCACCTTCGCCACCAGTCACCTCTGCAGAAAGCACCACGAGCCGCTGATAATGTTCTGCAAGAAGGACCAGAAGCCTGTTTGTGTTCAATGCACAGAGAGGGAGCACAAACACCACAAGACCGTCCCCATGGAGAAGGAGAACAAGAGGGTCAAGGTGAGGAAATGTTTATTACATTAACTTCCTTTAAACGTAGTCTTAAAAAAGCCTGCTTTCCTTCTTTTGTACGAATATAGACACCTGTTTCTGTATTTTTTTAAGTAGGAAGAATAAGACACTCAACATATTTCCCCTTTCAAGACTATTTCCCCTTTATTTTCCCTCAGCTGCTTTTTTTGTACAGCATTATATTCACAATTGTATATTTTGTACCTTTTGCAGATTTGTTTGAGGGAGACGATATCCAGCATTCAACCGATGATCCACGCCAGACTGAGAAAAGTGAATGAAATAAAAAATTCAGTGTCTCTGAGCAAAGTAAGTTATTGTTTGTTATGTTTAAGAAATAGCTAACTGGTCAAGTTTGTCTGTTTTTATCTGTAAATTAAATTAATCAATTAAATGTTTCTGTCGTTTCAATCAACAGCAAATCACAGAGAGGGAGATAGAGAGCAGCGCTCAGATCTGCAGCATGCTGATAAGAGCCATCGAGAGACAGCATGCCGGGCTGGTCGAGGAGCTGGAGAAGAGGCAGCAAGAAGCTGAGAGGAGAGCCGAGGAGCTGTTCCAGGAGCTGGAGGAGCAACTCAATGATCTGCAGATGAGGAGCAGAGAGCTGCAGCACCTGGAGCACACTCGGAACCCTGTTCACCTCGTACAGGTTAGATACCTCAACTGCATTTATACTGATCAGCATCAGCATTTCAAGAACTGTACTCATGAGAAACCTGTGCATCCTTCCCCATCTTTAGAGTTTCCCGTCTCTAAGACGACTTCCTTCCACTAGAGAGTGGTCTGAGGTCACAGTCCACTCAGATAACTGCATGGGGGCGGTGACCAGAGCCGTCTCCAAGCTTGGGGACATCTGCCAGGAACTTGCCAACAAACTGTCCGCAGAAGGTCGGTACATGTTTTGGCAGAAAGTGATGATCTACATCACAAAATGACCAAAGATTGTTGTGAAAATCATTGCTTAAAAATAACCCTTTATTTCTACCTTTTTGCAGAAGCAGACAAGATGGATCAATATGCAGGTATGATCACAATCACACATCCACTGCTTATTTCTATAAACTAGTTTAACCTTGGTTAGCTCCCCTTTTTATTACCTGACTCATTGTTTTTCTTCTTTGTTTCTGCAGTCAACGTCACTCTGGATCCTGAGACTGCTTCAGGCTGGTTGGTCCTGTCTCCAGACAGAAAGAAGGTATTGTCTGACTTTTGATCATTAAATTAAATGTGTGAAGAGCACAGTCCTTCTAGGAATCTAGTAGTTCTCAGAGTAGATTGGATTTTTTTCACAGTGAAAGTCTGCAAAGACAGTGACCTTTTCAGAAATTGGTTGGGCTTTTGCACTAAAAAACATCCCCTGCTATGGGACATTTTACTGTAATAGAAGAGGAAATTATGAGGCATATTGTCACATGAAAATTGGAAAGGGTTGGGTTGTGAGAATCCAATTCAAAGGGGATTAAGATAAAACTAGAACGCTCTGATTGGGAAAATGATAAGGTTATTAATTGCTGCTAATGAGGCTAATGTTTAGTAAGATGAAGATGATGATGATAACAATGATTATGTTAATTAACAGGTGAGCGTCAGCAGCAAGAAGAACAATTCTCCACTCCCAGACAGTACTCAGCGCTTTGACTCCTGCGTCTGTGTTTTGGGGAAACAAAGCTTTGCATCTGGAAGACGTTACTGGGTCGTTGAGGTGAGAAGCTCAGAAACAAGAAAACACACTTTAAGCTAGCTGTGTACTTAAACAAATCCAGTTGAATGTGTCCTGCCACCACAGACGTACACAAATGACCAATTTCCGATTAAAACCAGCATGATACAGGGTTAGGGGTTACTTCACGTAGTACATTCTAACATAGCCGACCTAAAAGAATCACAGCACCTAAACTACGGATAAAGGAATCATGCATGTCTGACTATTCTGTACATTGTGTTTCAGGTTGGGGATAAAACAGACTGGGATCTTGGCGTGGCCAGGGAGTCCATCAACAGGAAGGGGGTCATCACGGTGCGTCCTGACAGCGGTTACTGGGCGATCTGCCGGAGGAAAGGTAGCAGTCTCAGCGCCTGTGCCGGTCCCTCCGTCACCCTCCACCTCAAGGAAACCCCCAAGAAAGTAGGCGTGTTCCTGGACTACGAGGAAGGGTCGGTGTCCTTCTATGACGCAGAAGCAAAGACCCACATTTACACTTACAGCGGGTGTGACTTCACTGAGCTCCTCTACCCGTACTTTAACCCCTGTGTTCAAGAAGATGGGAAGAACACCGCCCCGCTGATTATCTGTCCTGTTGACGGAGGAGTCAGGGAAGGACGGGACATAACCATTGAGTAAGCTGCATGATGTGTCATAAGAAAGGATGATCCTAACTGATGTAAAACAAAATATTGAAGTTTATATATATTATATTAGGCCTATATTTATTGTACTGCAATAATATTTGGCCAACACTGGCCTGCATCAGGCCAACATCCATGAGTAAAAGTCTTTATTTTATTATTCAAAATAATCTTTACATAATGATACCGCACTTGTACATAAATGTAAATAAAATGCTTTAAATGTTGTTGAATGCACTGCAAAACTTCATTCCCTAGCCTAAATGGGCAAAGGATAACTTAAACTTGTGAAACTGAAAATAAAAGTTATGTATTGAACCTAAAAACTGTGATATTGTCCATCCATCCATCCATCGTCGTCCGCTTATCCGTGGTCGGGTCGCGGGGGGAGCAGCTCCAGCAGGGAACCCCAAACCTCCCTTTCCCGAGCCACATTAACCAGCTCTGACTGGGAGATCCCGAGGCGTTCCCATGCCAGGTTGGAGATGTAATCCCTCCACCTAGTCCTGGGTCTTCCCCGATGCCTCCTCCCAGCTGGACGTGCCTGGAACACCTCGCTAGGGAGGCGCCTAGGGGGCATCCTTACCAGATGCCCGAACCACCTCAACTGGCTCCTTTCGACGTGAAGGAGCAGCGGCTCTACTCCGAGCTCCTCACGGATGACTGAGCTTCTCACCCTATCTCTAAGGGAGACGCCAGCCACCCTCCTGAGGAAACCCATTTCGGCCGCTTGTACCCTGGATCTCGTTCTTTCGGTCATGACCCAACCTTCATGACCATAGGTGAGGGTAGGAACGAAAACTGACCGGTAGATCGAGAGCTTTGCCTTCTGGCTCAGCTCTCTTTTCGTCACAACGGTGCGATAAACAGAATGTAATACCGCCCACGCTGCGCCGATTCTCCGACCAATCTCCAGCTCCATTGTCCCCTCACTCGCGAACAAGACCCCAAGGTACTCCTTCACTTGGGGTAAGGACTCATTCCCTACCTGGAGAAGGCACTCCATCGGTTTCCTGCTGAGAACCATGGCCTCAGATTTAGAGGTGCTGATCCTCATCCCAGCCGCTTCACACTCGGCTGCAAACCGATCCAGTGAGTGCTGAAGGTCACAGGCCGATGATGCCATCAGGACCACATCATCTGCAAAGAGCAGCGATGAGATCCCCAGCCCACCGAACTGCAACCCCTCCCTACCACGACTACGCCTCGATATCCTATCCATAAATACTACGAACAGGATTGGTGACAAAGCGCAGCCCTGGCGGAGGCCAACCCTCACCTGGAACGTGTCTGACTTACTGCCGAGAACCCGGACACAGCTCTCGCTTTGGTCATACAGAGATTGGATGGCCCTGAGAAGGGACCCCCTCACCCCATACTCCCGCAGCACCTCCCACAAAGTCTCCCGGGGGACCCGGTCATATGCCTTCTCCAGATCCACAAAACACATGTAGACTGGATGGGCATACTCCCAGGCTCCCTCCAGGATCCTTGCTAGAGTAAAGAGCTGATCCGTTGTTCCACGCCCAGGACGGAATCCGCATTGTTCCTCTTCAACCTGAGGTTCGACTATCAGCCGAACCCTCCTTTCCAGCACCTTGGAGTAGACTTTACCAGGGAGGCTGAGAAGTGTGATACCCCTGTAATTGGTACACACCCTCTGGTCCCCCTTTTTGAAGAGGGGAACCACCACCCCGGTCTGCCACTCCTTAGGCACTGTCCCAGACTTCCACGCAATGTTGAGTAGGCGTGTCAACCAAGACAGCCCCTCCACACCCAGAGCTTTCAGCATTTCTGGACGGATCTCATCAATCCCTGGGGCTTTGCCACTGTGGAGTTGTTTGACTACCTCAGTGACCTCCACCAAGGAAATTGACGACAATCCCCCGTCATCCTCCAGCTCTGCCTCTAACAAAGAGGGCGCATCAGCTGGATTTAGGAGTTCCTCAAAGTGCTCCTTCCACCGCCCTATTACCTCCTCAGTTGAGGTCAACAACGTCCCATCCTTACTGTACACAGCTTGGATGGTTCCCCGCTTCCCCCTTCTGAGGTGGCGGACGGTTTTCCAGAAGCGCCTTGGTGCCGACCGAAAGTCCTTCTCCATGTCTTCTCCGAACTTCTCCCACACCCACTGCTTTGCCTCTTTCACGGCAGAGGCTGCAGTCCTTCGGGCCCTTCGGTACCTTGCAACTGCCTCCGGAGTCCTCTGGGATAACATATCCCGGAAAGACTCCTTCTTCAGTCGGACGGCTTCCCTGACCACTGGTGTCCACCACGGTGTTCGAGGGTTACCGCCCCTTGAGGCACCTAAGACCCTAAGACCACAGCTCCCTGCCGCAGCTTCAGCAATGGAAACTTTGAACATTGTCCACTCAGGTTCAATGCCCCCAGCCTCCACAGGGATGCACGAAAAGCTCCGCCGGAGGTGTGAGTTGAAGGTCTGTCGGACAGGAGCTTCCTCCAGACGTTCCCAATTTACCCGCACCACCCGTTTGGGCTTACCAGGTCTGTCCAGAGTCTTCCCCCACCCCCTGACCCAACTCACCACCAGATGGTGATCAGTTGACAGCTCTGCCCCTCTCTTCACCCGAGTGTCCAAAACATACGGCCTCAGATCAGATGAAACGATTATAAAATCGATCATTGACCTTCGGCCTAGGGTGCTCTGGTACCAAGTACACTTATGAGCATCCCTATGTTCGAACATGGTGTTTGTTATAGACAATCTATGACTAGCACAGAAGTCCAATAACAGACAACCACTCTGGTTTAGATCAGGGAGGCCATTCCTCCCAATCACGCCTCTCCATGTATCTCCGTCATTGCCCACATGTGCGTTGAAGTCCCCCAGCAGAACTATGGAGTCCCCCTCCGGAGCCCCATACAGGACTCCATTCAAGGTCTCCAAAAAGGCCGAATACTCTGAACTCTTGTTTGGTGCATATGCACACACAACAGTCAGAGTTTTCCCCCCAACAACCCGCAGGCGTAGGGAGGCGACCCTCTGGTCCACCGGGATAAACTCCAACGTTGCGGCGCTCAGCCGGGGGCTTGTGAGTATCCCCACACCCGCCTGGCGCCTCACACCCTGGGCAACTCCGGAGAAGAAAAGAGTCCAACCCCTCTCCAGGAGTACGGTTCCAGAACCGAGACTATGCGTAGAGGTAAGCCCCACCAGATCCAACTGGTAGCGCTCCACCTCACGCACAAGTTCCGGCTCCTTCCCCCACAGCGAGGTGACATTCCATGTCCCCAGAGCCAGCCTCTGCTGCCCGGGTCGGGTCCGTCGAGGCCCCTGACCTTCACCGCCACCCGTGTGGCAGCGCACCCGACCCCAGCGGTTCCTCCCACAGGTGGTGGGCCCATGGGCTGGAGAGATAGGTGCCACGTAGCTTTTTCGGGCTGTGCCCGGCCGGGCTCCGTGGCAAACCCGGCCACCAGACGCTCGCTGACGAGCCCTCCCTCTGGGCCTGGCTCCAGACGGGGGCCCCGGGCTTCCTCTGGGCAGGGTCTCTCTATCCCTTCCTCGTTTTTTCATAGGGTTTTTTGAACCATTCTTCGTCTGGCCCCTCACCTGAGACCACTTTGCCATGGGAGACCCTACCAGGAGCACAAAGCTCCAGACAACACAGCCCTCTGGTTCATAGGGACACCCAAACCTTTCCACCACGATAAGGTGATGGTTCCCGGAGAGGATATTGTCATTTTGCAAATTGCTTTTTGTATTCTCTCCTGTTTAATTGCAAGTATTTAAGGTTAACATCAACTCAATTCTGCCTAAGAATTTGGATATATTTTGATTTATATGTTTGATTTATTTCTAATTGATTGATGAATAGATTTTTCAACTGCAAAGTCTTTGTCTTATTCAACCTTTATTTCCTCAGTTGGTGCATTACATGTTGTTCTGGCCTACTTAGTTACACTTTGGCTTTTGTAGTCATATCACAATGTTTTACCAAACAAATATATATATATATATATATATATATATATATATATATATATATATATATATATATATACTGTTTGTAATGAACACAAAAAGACACCGCCCCACTTTGCATTTGAGGAACATGACATACAGACTTATTGTACATTGGTTGTTGTTTTTGTTAACTGTAAGCTGATCATTTAAACACCCTTGCATGAGGATTCATTTGAATTTGACATTAGGCGACAGATGAACATTTGAAATAGTGGTTTAACTTTGATGTTTAAAGGTGCTTTACTCAAAATACTTTAAAAAAAGATTTGGGATTGCCTCCACACGGCTCCACAACTCTTCAAGTACCGACGCTTTGTCACAGCCCTCGGCATCTGATACCGAGGTACAAGGCACTCACTGTTTAGTCTAATCAGCACGTTGGGATGGTTAAACTCTCTCCCAAAAAGTCCAGATGATAGAAGTAGCTAACAAGTGAGCCATCTCGCTTCCTTCTCATCTCTGCTGAGAGTTGCAAAGTACCAACCGGATCGGTACTGACACTGCAGTCTTTTCATCTGATGCTTGAAACGCAACATAAACATATCAACTGTTTCTGGTGGCCATCAGATGGACAGTTAAAGCGTAACTCTCGCCAAAATGCAACCAAGGGTCTTTTTGTGAATGTACCCGAGTCAAACTTTCATTTAAAGGCATAATTAGGACGGAAGTGCCAGTTTTAAGATTGACCGTATTTTTGTTTTTGGTCATATGGCCTTTTGAACAAGAGAGCTAGGAGCACTACTATGATACCATCAAAATAATATTTTTAAAACACTAAGAAGGCTCGACACAACATGAAACTTTGCTCCAAGTATCGCCAGAGGCTCTACACATGAACTCAGCATTGAGAACACTGTTTGTGGACACAGAGTTTACTAAAAAAAAGGTTTTCAACAACTGACTTTAGCAGTTGGTTTTTCCACTTGCCGCCATCTTGCCAGTCAAAAAGAGTCAATCTTCGAATGCAAATGAACGCATCTATTGATTTTAGTATTGTTTCCTATATGAGGCTCCTTTTTCAACTACAAGGTCAATATTGTTTTTCACTAACGACAAAACATCAAATTATCCATGCATTTATATAGAACTAAGCTTTAGGAGCTTTCCATCTATACTCTCCTCCTTGTTACGTTGAATTCGGAGATCGACTCTTTTTGACTGGCAAGATGGCGGCGAGTGGAAAAAACAACTGCTACAGTGAGTTGTTCAAAACCTTTCTTTTTAGTAAACTCTGTGTACAAAAACAATGTTCTCAATGCTGGAGTTCATGTGGTGATACTTGGAGCAAAGTTTCATGTTGTGTTGAGCCTTCTTAGTGTTTTTTAAATAGTGATTTTGATGGTATCATAGTAGTGCCCCCGAGCTCTCCCATTCAAAAGGCCATTTACGATCAATCTTAAAAGTGGCACTTCCGTCCAAATTATGCTTTTTAATATAAGTTTGACTTGGCTACATTCACAAAAAGACCCTAGGTTGCATTTTTCTGAGAGTTATATTTTAAAATGACCAGTAGTTGATCACTTATTTAGCCTCAATAGCAGGCTAACAACACGTCTCTTTTGGCTGCACTTTGGCTAAGAAGATGATGGTTACAAAAAAAACTTGCAGTGACATGTAGCATTTTGACTTATTTGAAGCTATATAAATAAAACACTTTGAAGAATCCGGTTGTCTTCTTTTTTCTTAAAGCGTAACTCTCACCAAAATACAACCTAGGGTCTTTTTGTGAATGTACGTGAGTCAAACTTTAGTTTAAAAGCATATTTAGGACAGAATCGCAGGTTGCATTTTGGAGAGAGTTACGCTTTAAGGAACTAATTCTAACAATTTGATGAATTAATGCGGGACTACTTAGTAAATACTCAGTCTCCAAAACAAATTGATTCAGGTGTATAGATGATAAAAGATTTGGAATAGTTGTTTAATTATGATGTTTTAGTTTTCCAAATTTGTCTCAAAATTTTAAAAGAGAAGGCATTTGATAAGTATTTATTCAGATTCCTCCTGTTTTGACTAGAATAGTATGAATTTTGGTAAAGACGACCTAGTGATAATCTAGGTCACATTTTGTTTCACACACACTCACGTTCATTAACCTAAGCATAATTGATCATGTTTTGGCTGCTGCTTTATGACACACACATGTCTGGAAATGACAGTGTTTTAGATGGAACAATTGTTGTGGTCTGTCGCTGAGAGCCAAACATAAAATTCCCGTACAAGAACAACATGTGCTCAGGACAGAATTGAAAACAATATGTACTAAGTACTGAATGACGCAGAGGAACCAGAAGTACCAGAATGTTTGAGTGATGTGGGGGAGGAGCATCTGCTTATTCAGACGGAGTGACTGAGTATTTAAACTCCACATCCTGCACGTTCTGCATCTTTTCTGCATGAGGACGATCAGGAGCTCAACATGACAACCCAAACTACAGGTAACATTTGGGGCAACGCAGCTGCTCCTCTGCTGGGACTTTAATTACTATTTTAAGAATTGAAAACTTTTTTTATTTATGTTTTGTAAAGTTTGCTGTAGACAAGACGATCTTATTGCATGAATTGTGTTTTCTTCAACTCTTTTACTCAAAAATATGTTCATATATGGTGTCTTGTAATCTAATGTAGGCTTGGTGTACTTATATGCATGACACACATCATTTATATAAAATAATGAAAATAATGAACATGTGGTCATTTCACTTCAGTTCAAACTATAATATCCTAGGTCTAAAACAGTACCTATTTTAATATGTCTACATGAACAGTCTATATTGATTGCAATGAATGCAGCACATTACAACACAAACTTGCATAAAAAATGTTAAAAGCTGTAAATAACAGGGTTGTGATGGATATATGAATTATAAAACACTTTGCAGTATTTGCAATTGTTATTCATCCAAAGTCTTTTATCATGAAGTGTTGAGGTTAACTTTTCTAACGTATGTATTTGCAAGCTACAAGCAATAATTATGCACAATTATGAATAATTTTAGAGTATGGTGCATTCCTTGGAAAACTCTCAAAATATATTTTCTAATTATTTAGTGACCAAAAAATGTGCGGCTCTTTTAGAATCTTCCTGTGCACAATATTAAACTGTGTGCAAACATTTCACTCCAACATGAATGTTTAACTAATATAATGTGTTGTTTTTCTTCAGTAACCAACATGGCGCTTGATGGGCCGTTTGAGGAGCAGTTCAACTGTTGCATCTGTCTGGACATCTACACCAAGCCTGCCACCATCCCATGTGGACACACCTTTTGCCTGGACTGCATCGACAGCTTCTGGGACACTAAGACCAAGGCTGAGTGTCCGCTGTGCAAAGAGACGTTCAGAAAGCGTCCACAACTCAGGATCAACAACGGATATGAAAAGATCATTGATGCCTATATAAGGTTGGTTTCTTTTTTTCCTTTTTACTTTTTACGCATCCTGGTTCTTTCAGATGCTTGGAGACCACGTAAAAAAGCTAAATATTTGAATTTAATTGAGATTTAACATGATTTAATTTGAATCAAAAGGTCTCAGGAGGAGAATGTTGACGGTGTGGGAAGCAGGAAGACTTCCCTAATCCCACTTTTCGAGCCTGAAGAGATTCCCTGTGACATCTGCCACGGAGACAAGTCTCCATCAGTCAAGTCGTGCCTCGTGTGCCAGGCGTCTTATTGTGAACTTCACCTCACACCACACCAGAGGGATCCAGCGCTGCACAGACACCACCTTACTGACCCTGCCACCTTCGCCACCAGTCACCTCTGCAGAAAGCACCACGAGCCGCTGATAATGTTCTGCAAGAAGGACCAGAAGCCTGTTTGTGTTCAATGCACAGAGAGGGAACACAAACACCACAAGACCGTCCCCATGGAGAAGGAGAACAAGAGGGTCAAGGTGAGGAAATGTTTATTACTTCCTTTAAACTTAGTCTTAAAAAAGCCCGCTTTCCTTCTTTTGTACGAATATAGACACCTGTTTCTGTATTTCTTTAAGTAGGAAGAATAAGACACTCAACATATTTCCCCTTTCAAGACTATTTCCCCTTTATTTTCCCTCAGCTGCTTTTTTGTACAGCACTATATTCACAATTGTATATTTTGTACCTTTTGCAGATTCGTTTGAGGGAGACGATATCCAGCATTCAACCGATGATCCACGCCAGACTGAGAAAAGTGAATGAAATAAAAAATTCAGTGTCTCTGAGCAAAGTAAGTTATTGTTTGTTATGTTTAAGAAATAGCTAACTGGTCAAGTTTGTCTGTTTTTATCTGTAAATTAAATTAATTAATTAAATGTTTCTGTCGTTTCAATCAACAGCAAATCACAGAGAGGGAGATAGAGAGCAGCGCTCAGATCTGCAGCATGCTGATAAGAGCCATCGAGAGACAGCATGCCGGGCTGGTCGAGGAGCTGGAGAAGAGGCAGCAAGAAGCTGAGAGGAGAGCCGAGGAGCTGTTCCAGGAGCTGGAGGAGGAACTCAATGATCTGCAGATGAGGAGCAGCGAGCTGCAGCACCTGGAGCACACTCGGAACCCTGTTCACCTCGTACAGGTTAGATACCTCAACTGCATTTATACTGATCAGCATCAGCATTTCAAGAACTGTACTCATGAGAAACCTGTGCATCCTTCCCCATCTTTAGAGTTTCCCGTCTCTAAGGCGACTTCCTTCCACTAGAGAGTGGTCTGAGGTCACAGTCCACTCAGATAACTGCATGGGGGCGGTGACCAGAGCCGTCTCCAAGCTTGGGGACATCTGCCAGGAACTTGCCAACAAACTGTCCGCAGAAGGTCGGTACATCTTTTGGCAGAAAGCGATGATCTACATCACAAAATGACCAAATATTGTTGTGAAAATCAGTGCTTAAAAATAACCCTTTATTGCTACCTTGTTGCAGAAGCAGACAAGATGGATCAATATACAGGTATGATCACAATCACACATCCACTGCTTATTTCTATAAACTAGTTTAACCTTGGTTAGCTCCCCTTTTTATTACCTGACTCATTGTTTTTCTTCTTTGTTTCTGCAGTCAACGTCACTCTGGATCCTGAGACTGCTTCAGGCTGGTTGGTCCTGTCTCCAGACAGAAAGAAGGTATTGTCTGACTTTTGATCATTAAATTAAATGTGTGAAGAGCACAGTCCTTCTAGGAATCTAGTAGTTCTCAGAGTAGATTGGATTTTTTTCACAGTGAAAGTCTGCAAAGACAGTGACCTTTTCAGAAATTGGTTGGGCTTTTGCACTAAAAAACATCCCCTGCTGTGGGACATTTTACTGTAATAGAAGAGGAAATTATGAGGCATATTGTCACATGAAAATTGGAAAGGGTTGGGTTGTGAGAATCCAATTCAAAGGGGATTAAGATAAAACTAGAACGCTCTGATTGGGAAAATGATAAGGTTATTAATTGCTGCTAATGAGGCTAATGTTTAGTAAGATGAAGATGATGATGATAACAATGATTATGTTAATTAACAGGTGAGCGTCAGCAGCAAGAAGAACAATTCTCCACTCCCAGACAGTACTCAGCGCTTTGACTCCTGCGTCTGTGTTTTGGGGAAACAAAGCTTTGCATCTGGAAGACGTTACTGGGTCGTTGAGGTGAGAAGCTCAGAAACAAGAAAACACACTTTAAGCTAGCTGTGTACTTAAACAAATCCAGTTGAATGTGTCCTGCCACCACAGACGTACACAAATGACCAATTTCCGATTAAAACCAGCATGATACGGGGTTAGGGGTTACTTCACGTAGTACATTCTAACATAGCCGACCTAAAAGAATCACAGCACCTAAACTACGGATAAAGGAATCATGCATGTCTGACTATTCTGTACATTGTGTTTCAGGTTGGGGATAAAACAGACTGGGATCTTGGCGTGGCCAGGGAGTCCATCAACAGGAAGGGGGTCATCACGGTGCGTCCTGACAGCGGTTACTGGGCGATCTGCCGGAGGAAAGGTAGCAGTCTCAGCGCCTGTGCCGGTCCCTCCGTCACCCTCCACCTCAAGGAAACCCCCAAGAAAGTAGGCGTGTTCCTGGACTACGAGGAAGGGTCGGTGTCCTTCTATGACGCAGAAGCAAAGACCCACATTTACACTTACAGCGGGTGTGACTTCACTGAGCTCCTCTACCCGTACTTTAACCCCTGTGTTCAAGAAGATGGGAAGAACACCGCCCCGCTGATTATCTGTCCTGTTGACGGAGGAGTCAGGGAAGGACGGGACATAACCATTGAGTCAGCTGCATGATGTGTCATAAGAAAGGATGATCCTAACTGATGTAAAACAAAATATTGAAGTTTATATATATTATATTAGGCCTATATTTATTGTACTGCAATAATATTTGGCCAACACTGGCCTGCATCAGGCCAACATCCATGAGTAAAAGTCTTTATTTTATTATTCAAAATAATCTTTACATAATGATACCGCACTTGTACATAAATGTAAATAAAATGCTTTAAATGTTGTTGAATGCACTGCAAAACTTCATTCCCTAGCCTAAATGGGCAAAGGATAACTTAAACTTGTGAAACTGAAAATAAAAGTTATGTATTGAACCTAAAAACTGTGATATTGTCCATCCATCCATCCATCCATCGTCGTCCGCTTATCCGTGGTCGGGTCGCGGGGGGAGCAGCTCCAGCAGGGAACCCCAAACCTCCCTTTCCCGAGCCACATTAACCAGCTCTGACTGGGAGATCCCGAGGCGTTCCCATGCCAGGTTGGAGATGTAATCCCTCCACCTAGTCCTGGGTCTTCCCCGAGGCCTCCTCCCAGCTGGACGTGCCTGGAACACCTCGCTAGGGAGGCGCCTAGGGGGCATCCTTACCAGATGCCCGAACCACCTCAACTGGCTCCTTTCGACGTGAAGGAGCAGCGGCTCTACTCCGAGCTCCTCACGGATGACTGAGCTTCTCACCCTATCTCTAAGGGAGACGCCAGCCACCCTCCTGAGGAAACCCATTTCGGCCGCTTGTACCCTGGATCTCGTTCTTTCGGTTATGACCCAACCTTCATGACCATAGGTGAGGGTAGGAACGAAAACTGACCGGTAGATCGAGAGCTTTGCCTTCTGGCTCAGCTCTCTTTTCGTCACAACGGTGCGATAAACAGAATGTAATACCGCCCACGCTGCGCCGATTCTCCGACCAATCTCCAGCTCCATTGTCCCCTCACTCGCGAACAAGACCCTAAGGTACTCCTTCACTTGGGGTAAGGACTCATTCCCTACCTGGAGAAGGCACTCCATCGGTTTCCTGCTGAGAACCATGGCCTCAGATTTAGAGGTGCTGATCCTCATCCCAGCCGCTTCACACTCGGCTGCAAACCGATCCAGTGAGTGCTGAAGGTCACAGGCCGATGATGCCATCAGGACCACATCATCTGCAAAGAGCAGCGATGAGATCCCCAGCCCACCGAACTGCAACCCCTCCCTACCACGACTACGCCTCGATATCCTATCCATAAATACTACGAACAGGATTGGTGACAAAGCGCAGCCCTGGCGGAGGCCAACCCTCACCTGGAACGTGTCTGACTTACTGCCGAGAACCCGGACACAGCTCTCGCTTTGGTCATACAGAGATTGGATGGCCCTGAGAAGGGACCCCCTCACCCCATACTCCCGCAGCACCTCCCACAAAGTCTCCCGGGGGACCCGGTCATATGCCTTCTCCAGATCCACAAAACACATGTAGACTGGATGGGCATACTCCCAGGCTCCCTCCAGGATCCTTGCTAGAGTAAAGAGCTGATCCGTTGTTCCACGCCCAGGACGGAATCCGCATTGTTCCTCTTCAACCTGAGGTTCGACTATCAGCCGAACCCTCCTTTCCAGCACCTTGGAGTAGACTTTACCAGGGAGGCTGAGAAGTGTGATACCCCTGTAATTGGTACACACCCTCTGGTCCCCCTTTTTGAAGAGGGGAACCACCACCCCGGTCTGCCACTCCTTAGGCACTGTCCCAGACTTCCACGCAATGTTGAGTAGGCGTGTCAACCAAGACAGCCCCTCCACACCCAGAGCTTTCAGCATTTCTGGACGGATCTCATCAATCCCTGGGGCTTTGCCACTGTGGAGTTGTTTGACTACCTCAGTGACCTCCACCAGGGAAATCGACATCATCCCCCGTCATCCTCCAGCTCTGCCTCTAACAAAGAGGGCGCATCAGCTGGATTTAGGAGTTCCTCAAAGTGCTCCTTCCACCGCCCTATTACCTCCTCAGTTGAGGTCAACAACGTCCCATCCTTACTGTACACAGCTTGGATGGTTCCCCGCTTCCCCCTTCTGAGGTGGCGGACGGTTTTCCAGAAGCGCCTTGGTGCCGACCGAAAGTCCTTCTCCATGTCTTCTCCGAACTTCTCCCACACCCGCTGCTTTGCCTCTTTCACGGCAGAGGCTGCAGTCCTTCGGGCCCTTCGGTACCTTGCAACTGCCTCCGGAGTCCTCTGGGATAACATATCCCGGAAAGACTCCTTCTTCAGTCGGACGGCTTCCCTGACCACCGGTGTCCACCACGGTGTTCGAGGGTTACCGCCCCTTGAGGCACCTAAGACCCTAAGACCACAGCTCCCTGCCGCAGCTTCAGCAATGGAAACTTTGAACATTGTCCACTCAGGTTCAATGCCCCCAGCCTCCACAGGGATGCACGAAAAGCTCCGCCGGAGGTGTGAGTTGAAGGTCTGTCGGACAGGAGCTTCCTCCAGACGTTCCCAATTTACCCGCACCACCCGTTTGGGCTTACCAGGTCTGTCCAGAGTCTTCCCCCACCCCCTGACCCAACTCACCACCAGATGGTGATCAGTTGACAGCTCTGCCCCTCTCTTCACCCGAGTGTCCAAAACATACGGCCTCAGATCAGATGAAACGATTATAAAATCGATCATTGACCTTCGGCCTAGGGTGCTCTGGTACCAAGTACACTTATGAGCATCCCTATGTTCGAACATGGTGTTTGTTATAGACAATCTATGACTAGCACAGAAGTCCAATAACAGACAACCACTCTGGTTTAGATCAGGGAGGCCATTCCTCCCAATCACGCCTCTCCATGTATCTCCGTCATTGCCCACATGTGCGTTGAAGTCCCCCAGCAGAACTATGGAGTCCCCCTCCGGAGGCGACCCTCTGGTCCACCGGGGTAAACTCCAACGTTGCGGCGCTCAGCCGGGGGCTTGTGAGTATCCCCACACCCGCCTGGCGCCTCACACCCTGGGCAACTCCGGAGAAGAAAAGAGTCCAACCCCTCTCCAGGAGTACGGTTCCAGAACCGAGACTATGCGTAGAGGTAAGCCCCACCAGATCCAACTGGTAGCGCTCCACCTCACGCACAAGTTCCGGCTCCTTCCCCCACAGCGAGGTGACATTCCATGTCCCCAGAGCCAGCCTCTGCTGCCCGGGTCTGGTCCGTCGAGGCCCCTGACCTTCACCGCCACCCGTGTGGCAGCGCACCCGACCCCAGCGGTTCCTCCCACAGGTGGTAGGCCCATGGGCTGGAGAGATAGGTGCCACGTAGCTTTTTCGGGCTGTGCCCGGCCGGGCTCCGTGGCAAACCCGGCCACCAGACGCTCGCTGACGAGCCCTCCCTCTGGGCCTGGCTCCAGACGGGGGCCCCGGGCTTCCTCTGGGCAGGGTCTCTCTATCCCTTCCTCGTTTTTTCATAGGGTTTTTTGAACCATTCTTCGTCTGGCCCCTCACCTGAGACCACTTTGCCATGGGAGACCCTACCAGGAGCACAAAGCTCCAGACAACACAGCCCTCTGGTTCATAGGGACACCCAAACCTCTCCACCACGATAAGGTGATGGTTCCCGGAGAGGATATTGTCATTTTGCAAATTGCTTTTTGTATTCTCTCCTGTTTAATTGCAAGTATTTAAGGTTAACATCAACTCAATTCTGCCTAAGAATTTGGATATATTTTGATTTATATGTTTGATTTATTTCTAATTGATTGATGAATAGATTTTTCAACTGCAAAGTCTTTGTCTTATTCAACCTTTATTTCCTCAGTTGGTGCATTACATGTTGTTCTGGCCTACTTAGTTACACTTTGGCTTTTGTAGTCATATCACAATGTTTTACCAAACAAATATATATATATGTATATATATATATATATATATATATATATATATATATATACTGTTTGTAATGAACACAAAAAGACACCGCCCCACTTTGCATTTGAGGAACATGACATACAGACTTATTGTACATTGGTTGTTGTTTTTGTTAACTGTAAGCTGATCATTTAAACACCCTTGCATGAGGATTCATTTGAATTTGACATTAGGCGACAGATGAACATTTGAAATAGTGGTTTAACTTTGATGTTTAAAGGTGCTTTACTCAAAATACTTTAAAAAAAGATTTGGGATTGCCTCCACACGGCTCCACAACTCTTCAAGTACCGACGCTTTGTCACAGCCCTCGGCATCTGATACCGAGGTACAAGGCACTCACTGTTTAGTCTAATCAGCACGTTGGGATGGTTAAACTCTCTCCCAAAAAGTCCAGATGATAGAAGTAGCTAACAAGTGAGCCATCTCGCTTCCTTCTCATCTCTGCTGAGAGTTGCAAAGTACCAACCGGATCGGTACTGACACTGCAGTCTTTTCATCTGATGCTTGAAACGCAACATAAACATATCAACTGTTTCTGGTGGCCATCAGATGGACAGTTAAAGCGTAACTCTCGCCAAAATGCAACCAAGGGTCTTTTTGTGAATGTACCCGAGTCAAACTTTCATTTAAAGGCATAATTAGGACGGAAGTGCCAGTTTTAAGATTGACCGTATTTTTGTTTTTGGTCATATGGCCTTTTGAATAAGAGAGCTAGGAGCACTACTATGATACCATCAAAATAATATTTTTAAAACACTAAGAAGGCTCGACACAACATGAAACTTTGCTCCAAGTATCGCCAGAGGCTCTACACATGAACTCAGCATTGAGAACACTGTTTGTGGACACAGAGTTTACTAAAAAAAAGGTTTTCAACAACTGACTTTAGCAGTTGGTTTTTCCACTTGCCGCCATCTTGCCAGTCAAAAAGAGTCAATCTTCGAATGCAAATGAACGCATCTATTGATTTTAGTATTGTTTCCTATATGAGGCTCCTTTTTCAACTACAAGGTCAATATTGTTTTTCACTAACGACAAAACATCAAATTATCCATGCATTTATATAGAACTAAGCTTTAGGAGCTTTCCATCTATACTCTCCTCCTTGTTACGTTGAATTCGGAGATAGACTCTTTTTGACTGGCAAGATGGCGGCGAGTGGAAAAAACAACTGCTACAGTGAGTTGTTCAAAACCTTTCTTTTTAGTAAACTCTGTGTACAAAAACAATGTTCTCAATGCTGGAGTTCATGTGGTGATACTTGGAGCAAAGTTTCATGTTGTGTTGAGCCTTCTTAGTGTTTTTTAAATAGTGATTTTGATGGTATCATAGTAGTGCCCCCGAGCTCTCCCATTCAAAAGGCCATTTACGATCAATCTTAAAAGTGGCACTTCCGTCCAAATTATGCTTTTTAATATAAGTTTGACTTGGCTACATTCACAAAAAGACCCTAGGTTGCATTTTTCTGAGAGTTATATTTTAAAATGACCAGTAGTTGATCACTTATTTAGCCTCAATAGCAGGCTAACAACACGTCTCTTTTGGCTGCACTTTGGCTAAGAAGATGATGGTTACAAAAAACCTTGCAGTGACATGTAGCATTTTGACTTATTTGAAGCTATATAAATAAAACACTTTGAAGAATCCGGTTGTCTTCTTTTTTCTTAAAGCGTAACTCTCACCAAAATACAACCTAGGGTCTTTTTGTGAATGTACGTGAGTCAAACTTTAGTTTAAAAGCATATTTAGGACAGAATCGCAGGTTGGATTTTGGAGAGAGTTACGCTTTAAGGAACTAATTCTAACAATTTGATGAATTAATGCGGGACTACTTAGTAAATACTCAGTCTCCAAAACAAATTGATTCAGGTGTATAGATGATAAAAGATTTGGAATAGTTGTTTAATTATGATGTTTTAGTTTTCCAAATTTGTCTCAAAATTTTAAAAGAGAAGGCATTTGATAAGTATTTATTCAGATTCCTCCTGTTTTGACTAAAATAGTATGAATTTTGGTAAAGACGACCTAGTGATAATCTAGGTCACATTTTGTTTCACACACACTCACGTTCATTAACCTAAGCATAATTGATCATGTTTTGGCTGCTGCTTTATGACACACACGTCTGGAAATGACAGTGTTTTAGATGGAACAATTGTTGTGGTCTGTCGCTGAGAGCCAAACATAAAATTCCCGTACAAGAACAACATGTGCTCAGGACAGAATTGAAAACAATATGTACTAAGTACTGAATGACACAGAGGAACCAGAAGTACCAGAATGTTTGAGTGATGTGGGGGAGGAGCATCTGCTTATTCAGACGGAGTGACTGAGTATTTAAACTCCACATCCTGCACGTTCTGCATCTTTTCTGCATGAGGACGATCAGGAGCTCAACATGACAACCCAAACTACAGGTAACATTTGGGGCAACGCAGCTGCTCCTCTGCTGGGACTTTAATTACTATTTTAAGAATTGAAAACTTTTTTTATTTATGTTTTGTAAAGTTTGCTGTAGACAAGACGATCTTATTGCATGAATTGTGTTTTCTTCAACTCTTTTACTCAAAAATATGTTCATATATGGTGTCTTGTAATCTAATGTAGGCTTGGTGTACTTATATGCATGACACACATCATTTATATAAAATAATGAAAATAATGAACATGTGGTCATTTCACTTCAGTTCAAACTATAATATCCTAGGTCTAAAACAGTACCTATTTTAATATGTCTACATGAACAGTCTATATTGATTGCAATGAATGCAGCACATTACAACACAAACTTGCATAAAAAATGTTAAAAGCTGTAAATAACAGGGTTGTGATGGATATATGAATTATAAAACACTTTGCAGTATTTGCAATTGTTATTCATCCAAAGTCTTTTATCATGAAGTGTTGAGGTTAACTTTTCTAACGTATGTATTTGCAAGCTACAAGCAATAATTATGCACAATTATGAATAATTTTAGAGTATGGTGCATTCCTTGGAAAACTCTCAAAATATATTTTCTAATTATTTAGTGACCAAAAAATGTGCGGCTCTTTTAGAATCTTACTGTGCACAATATTAAACTGTGTGCAAACATTTCACTCCAACATGAATGTTTAACTAATATAATGTGTTGTTTTTCTTCAGTAACCAACATGGCGCTTGATGGGCCGTTTGAGGAGCAGTTCAACTGTTGCATCTGTCTGGACATCTACACCAAGCCTGCCACCATCCCATGTGGACACACCTTTTGCCTGGACTGCATCGACAGCTTCTGGGACACTAAGACCAAGGCTGAGTGTCCGCTGTGCAAAGAGACGTTCAGAAAGCGTCCACAACTCAGGATCAACAACGGATATGAAAAGATCATTGATGCCTATATAAGGTTGGTTTCTTTTTTTCCTTTTTACTTTTTACGCATCCTGGTTCTTTCAGATGCTTGGAGACCACGTAAAAAAGCTAAATATTTGAATTTAATTGAGATTTAACATGATTTAATTTGAATCAAAAGGTCTCAGGAGGAGAATGTTGACGGTGTGGGAAGCAGGAAGACTTCCCTAATCCCACTTTTCGAGCCTGAAGAGATTCCCTGTGACATCTGCCACGGAGACAAGTCTCCATCAGTCAAGTCGTGCCTCGTGTGCCAGGCGTCTTATTGTGAACTTCACCTCACACCACACCAGAGGGATCCAGCGCTGCACAGACACCACCTTACTGACCCTGCCACCTTCGCCACCAGTCACCTCTGCAGAAAGCACCACGAGCCGCTGATAATGTTCTGCAAGAAGGACCAGAAGCCTGTTTGTGTTCAATGCACAGAGAGGGAACACAAACACCACAAGACCGTCCCCATGGAGAAGGAGAACAAGAGGGTCAAGGTGAGGAAATGTTTATTACTTCCTTTAAACTTAGTCTTAAAAAAGCCCGCTTTCCTTCTTTTGTACGAATATAGACACCTGTTTCTGTATTTCTTTAAGTAGGAAGAATAAGACACTCAACATATTTCCCCTTTCAAGACTATTTCCCCTTTATTTTCCCTCAGCTGCTTTTTTGTACAGCACTATATTCACAATTGTATATTTTGTACCTTTTGCAGATTCGTTTGAGGGAGACGATATCCAGCATTCAACCGATGATCCACGCCAGACTGAGAAAAGTGAATGAAATAAAAAATTCAGTGTCTCTGAGCAAAGTAAGTTATTGTTTGTTATGTTTAAGAAATAGCTAACTGGTCAAGTTTGTCTGTTTTTATCTGTAAATTAAATTAATTAATTAAATGTTTCTGTCGTTTCAATCAACAGCAAATCACAGAGAGGGAGATAGAGAGCAGCGCTCAGATCTGCAGCATGCTGATAAGCGCCATCGAGAGACAGCATGCCGGGCTGGTCGAGGAGCTGGAGAAGAGGCAGCAAGAAGCTGAGAGGAGAGCCGAGGAGCTGTTCCAGGAGCTGGAGGAGGAACTCAATGATCTGCAGATGAGGAGCAGCGAGCTGCAGCACCTGGAGCACACTCGGAACCCTGTTCACCTCGTACAGGTTAGATACCTCAACTGCATTTATACTGATCAGCATCAGCATTTCAAGAACTGTACTCATGAGAAACCTGTGCATCCTTCCCCATCTTTAGAGTTTCCCGTCTCTAAGGCGACTTCCTTCCACTAGAGAGTGGTCTGAGGTCACAGTCCACTCAGATAACTGCATGGGGGCGGTGACCAGAGCCGTCTCCAAGCTTGGGGACATCTGCCAGGAACTTGCCAACAAACTGTCCGCAGAAGGTCGGTACATCTTTTGGCAGAAAGCGATGATCTACATCACAAAATGACCAAATATTGTTGTGAAAATCAGTGCTTAAAAATAACCCTTTATTGCTACCTTGTTGCAGAAGCAGACAAGATGGATCAATATACAGGTATGATCACAATCACACATCCACTGCTTATTTCTATAAACTAGTTTAACCTTGGTTAGCTCCCCTTTTTATTACCTGACTCATTGTTTTTCTTCTTTGTTTCTGCAGTCAACGTCACTCTGGATCCTGAGACTGCTTCAGGCTGGTTGGTCCTGTCTCCAGACAGAAAGAAGGTATTGTCTGACTTTTGATCATTAAATTAAATGTGTGAAGAGCACAGTCCTTCTAGGAATCTAGTAGTTCTCAGAGTAGATTGGATTTTTTTCACAGTGAAAGTCTGCAAAGACAGTGACCTTTTCAGAAATTGGTTGGGCTTTTGCACTAAAAAACATCCCCTGCTGTGGGACATTTTACTGTAATAGAAGAGGAAATTATGAGGCATATTGTCACATGAAAATTGGAAAGGGTTGGGTTGTGAGAATCCAATTCAAAGGGGATTAAGATAAAACTAGAACGCTCTGATTGGGAAAATGATAAGGTTATTAATTGCTGCTAATGAGGCTAATGTTTAGTAAGATGAAGATGATGATGATAACAATGATTATGTTAATTAACAGGTGAGCGTCAGCAGCAAGAAGAACAATTCTCCACTCCCAGACAGTACTCAGCGCTTTGACTCCTGCGTCTGTGTTTTGGGGAAACAAAGCTTTGCATCTGGAAGACGTTACTGGGTCGTTGAGGTGAGAAGCTCAGAAACAAGAAAACACACTTTAAGCTAGCTGTGTACTTAAACAAATCCAGTTGAATGTGTCCTGCCACCACAGACGTACACAAATGACCAATTTCCGATTAAAACCAGCATGATACGGGGTTAGGGGTTACTTCACGTAGTACATTCTAACATAGCCGACCTAAAAGAATCACAGCACCTAAACTACGGATAAAGGAATCATGCATGTCTGACTATTCTGTACATTGTGTTTCAGGTTGGGGATAAAACAGACTGGGATCTTGGCGTGGCCAGGGAGTCCATCAACAGGAAGGGGGTCATCACGGTGCGTCCTGACAGCGGTTACTGGGCGATCTGCCGGAGGAAAGGTAGCAGTCTCAGCGCCTGTGCCGGTCCCTCCGTCACCCTCCACCTCAAGGAAACCCCCAAGAAAGTAGGCGTGTTCCTGGACTACGAGGAAGGGTCGGTGTCCTTCTATGACGCAGAAGCAAAGACCCACATTTACACTTACAGCGGGTGTGACTTCACTGAGCTCCTCTACCCGTACTTTAACCCCTGTGTTCAAGAAGATGGGAAGAACACCGCCCCGCTGATTATCTGTCCTGTTGACGGAGGAGTCAGGGAAGGACGGGACATAACCATTGAGTCAGCTGCATGATGTGTCATAAGAAAGGATGATCCTAACTGATGTAAAACAAAATATTGAAGTTTATATATATATATTATATTAGGCCTATATTTATTGTACTGCAATAATATTTGGCCAACACTGGCCTGCATCAGGCCAACATCCATGAGTAAAAGTCTTTATTTTATTATTCAAAATAATCTTTACATAATGATACCGCACTTGTACATAAATGTAAATAAAATGCTTTAAATGTTGTTGAATGCACTGCAAAACTTCATTCCCTAGCCTAAATGGGCAAAGGATAACTTAAACTTGTGAAACTGAAAATAAAAGTTATGTATTGAACCTAAAAACTGTGATATTGTCCATCCATCCATCCATCCATCGTCGTCCGCTTATCCGTGGTCGGGTCGCGGGGGGAGCAGCTCCAGCAGGGAACCCCAAACCTCCCTTTCCCGAGCCACATTAACCAGCTCTGACTGGGAGATCCCGAGGCGTTCCCATGCCAGGTTGGAGATGTAATCCCTCCACCTAGTCCTGGGTCTTCCCCGAGGCCTCCTCCCAGCTGGACGTGCCTGGAACACCTCGCTAGGGAGGCGCCTAGGGGGCATCCCTACCAGATGCCCGAACCACCTCAACTGGCTCCTTTCGACGTGAAGGAGCAGCGGCTCTACTCCGAGCTCCTCACGGATGACTGAGCTTCTCACCCTATCTCTAAGGGAGACGCCAGCCACCCTCCTGAGGAAACCCATTTCGGCCGCTTGTACCCTGGATCTCGTTCTTTCGGTCATGACCCAACCTTCATGACCATAGGTGAGGGTAGGAACGAAAACTGACCGGTAGATCGAGAGCTTTGCCTTCTGGCTCAGCTCTCTTTTCGTCACAACGGTGCGATAAACAGAATGTAATACCGCCCACGCTGCGCCGATTCTCCGACCAATCTCCAGCTCCATTGTCCCCTCACTCGCGAACAAGACCCCAAGGTACTCCTTCACTTGGGGTAAGGACTCATTCCCTACCTGGAGAAGGCACTCCATCGGTTTCCTGCTGAGAACCATGGCCTCAGATTTAGAGGTGCTGATCCTCATCCCAGCCGCTTCACACTCGGCTGCAAACCGATCCAGTGAGTGCTGAAGGTCACAGGCCGATGATGCCATCAGGACCACATCATCTGCAAAGAGCAGCGATGAGATCCCCAGCCCACCGAACTGCAACCCCTCCCTACCACGACTACGCCTCGATATCCTATCCATAAATACTACGAACAGGATTGGTGACAAAGCGCAGCCCTGGCGGAGGCCAACCCTCACCTGGAACGTGTCTGACTTACTGCCGAGAACCCGGACACAGCTCTCGCTTTGGTCATACAGAGATTGGATGGCCCTGAGAAGGGACCCCCTCACCCCATACTCCCGCAGCACCTCCCACAAAGTCTCCCGGGGGACCCGGTCATATGCCTTCTCCAGATCCACAAAACACATGTAGACTGGATGGGCATACTCCCAGGCTCCCTCCAGGATCCTTGCTAGAGTAAAGAGCTGATCCGTTGTTCCACGCCCAGGACGGAATCCGCATTGTTCCTCTTCAACCTGAGGTTCGACTATCAGCCGAACCCTCCTTTCCAGCACCTTGGAGTAGACTTTACCAGGGAGGCTGAGAAGTGTGATACCCCTGTAATTGGTACACACCCTCTGGTCCCCCTTTTTGAAGAGGGGAACCACCACCCCGGTCTGCCACTCCTTAGGCACTGTCCCAGACTTCCACGCAATGTTGAGTAGGCGTGTCAACCAAGACAGCCCCTCCACACCCAGAGCTTTCAGCATTTCTGGACGGATCTCATCAATCCCTGGGGCTTTGCCACTGTGGAGTTGTTTGACTACCTCAGTGACCTCCACCAGGGAAATTGACGACAATCCCCCGTCATCCTCCAGCTCTGCCTCTAACAAAGAGGGCGCATCAGCTGGATTTAGGAGTTCCTCAAAGTGCTCCTTCCACCGCCCTATTACCTCCTCAGTTGAGGTCAACAACGTCCCATCCTTACTGTACACAGCTTGGATGGTTCCCCGCTTCCCCCTTCTGAGGTGGCGGACGGTTTTCCAGAAGCGCCTTGGTGCCGACCGAAAGTCCTTCTCCATGTCTTCTCCGAACTTCTCCCACACCCGCTGCTTTGCCTCTTTCACGGCAGAGGCTGCAGTCCTTCGGGCCCTTCGGTACCTTGCAACTGCCTCCGGAGTCCTCTGGGATAACATATCCCGGAAAGACTCCTTCTTCAGTCGGACGGCTTCCCTGACCACCGGTGTCCACCACGGTGTTCGAGGGTTACCGCCCCTTGAGGCACCTAAGACCCTAAGACCACAGCTCCCTGCCGCAGCTTCAGCAATGGAAACTTTGAACATTGTCCACTCAGGTTCAATGCCCCCAGCCTCCACAGGGATGCACGAAAAGCTCCGCCGGAGGTGTGAGTTGAAGGTCTGTCGGACAGGAGCTTCCTCCAGACGTTCCCAATTTACCCGCACCACCCGTTTGGGCTTACCAGGTCTGTCCAGAGTCTTCCCCCACCCCCTGACCCAACTCACCACCAGATGGTGATCAGTTGACAGCTCTGCCCCTCTCTTCACCCGAGTGTCCAAAACATACGGCCTCAGATCAGATGAAACGATTATAAAATCGATCATTGACCTTCGGCCTAGGGTGCTCTGGTACCAAGTACACTTATGAGCATCCCTATGTTCGAACATGGTGTTTGTTATAGACAATCTATGACTAGCACAGAAGTCCAATAACAGACAACCACTCTGGTTTAGATCAGGGAGGCCATTCCTCCCAATCACGCCTCTCCATGTATCTCCGTCATTGCCCACATGTGCGTTGAAGTCCCCCAGCAGAACTATGGAGTCCCCCTCCGGAGCCCCATACAGGACTCCATTCAAGGTCTCCAAAAAAGGCCGAATACTCTGAACTCTTGTTTGGTGCATATGCACACACAACAGTCAGAGTTTTCCCCCCAACAACCCGCAGGCGTAGGGAGGCGACCCTCTGGTCCACCGGGGTAAACTCCAACGTTGCGGCGCTCAGCCGGGGGCTTGTGAGTATCCCCACACCCGCCTGGCGCCTCACACCCTGGGCAACTCCGGAGAAGAAAAGAGTCCAACCCCTCTCCAGGAGTACGGTTCCAGAACCGAGACTATGCGTAGAGGTAAGCCCCACCAGATCCAACTGGTAGCGCTCCACCTCACGCACAAGTTCCGGCTCCTTCCCCCACAGCGAGGTGACATTCCATGTCCCCAGAGCCAGCCTCTGCTGCCCGGGTCTGGTCCGTCGAGGCCCCTGACCTTCACCGCCACCCATTTGGCAGCGCACCCGACCCCAGCGGTTCCTCCCACAGGTGGTGGGCCCATGGGCTGGAGAGATAGGTGCCACGTAGCTTTTTCGGGCTGTGCTCGGCCGGGCTCCGTGGCAAACCCGGCCACCAGACGCTCGCTGACGAGCCCTCCCTCTGGGCCTGGCTCCAGACGGGGGCCCCGGGCTTCCTCTGGGCAGGGTCTCTCTATCCCTTCCTCGTTTTTTCATAGGGTTTTTTGAACCATTCTTCGTCTGGCCCCTCACCTGAGACCACTTTGCCATGGGAGACCCTACCAGGAGCACAAAGCTCCAGACAACACAGCCCTCTGGTTCATAGGGACACCCAAACCTCTCCACCACGATAAGGTGATGGTTCCCGGAGAGGATATTGTCATTTTGCAAATTGCTTTTTGTATTCTCTCCTGTTTAATTGCAAGTATTTAAGGTTAACATCAACTCAATTCTGCCTAAGAATTTGGATATATTTTGATTTATATGTTTGATTTATTTCTAATTGATTGATGAATAGATTTTTCAACTGCAAAGTCTTTGTCTTATTCAACCTTTATTTCCTCAGTTGGTGCATTACATGTTGTTCTGGCCTACTTAGTTACACTTTGGCTTTTGTAGTCATATCACAATGTTTTACCAAACATATATATATATATATATATATATATATATATATATATATATATATATACTGTTTGTAATGAACACAAAAAGACACCGCCCCACTTTGCATTTGAGGAACATGACATACAGACTTATTGTACATTGGTTGTTGTTTTTGTTAACTGTAAGCTGATCATTTAAACACCCTTGCATGAGGATTCATTTGAATTTGACATTAGGCGACAGATGAACATTTGAAATAGTGGTTTAACTTTGATGTTTAAAGGTGCTTTTCTCAAAATACTTTAAAAAAAGATTTGGGATTGCCTCCACACGGCTCCACAACTCTTCAAGTACCGACGCTTTGTCACAGCCCTCGGCATCTGATACTGAGGTACAAGGCACTCACTGTTTAGTCTAATCAGCACGTTGGGATGGTTAAACTCTCTCCCAAAAAGTCCAGATGATAGAAGTAGCTAACAAGTGAGCCATCTCGCTTCCTTCTCATCTCTGCTGAGAGTTGCAAAGTACCAACCGGATCGGTACTGACACTGCAGTCTTTTCATCTGATGCTTGAAACGCAACATAAACATATCAACTGTTTCTGGTGGCCATCAGATGGACAGTTAAAGCGTAACTCTCGCCAAAATGCAACCAAGGGTCTTTTTGTGAATGTACCCGAGTCAAACTTTCATTTAAAGGCATAATTAGGACGGAAGTGCCAGTTTTAAGATTGACCGTATTTTTGTTTTTGGTCATATGGCCTTTTTAATAAGAGAGCTAGGAGCACTACTATGATACCATCAAAATAATATTTTTAAAACACTAAGAAGGCTCGACACAACATGAAACTTTGCTCCAAGTATCGCCAGAGGCTCTACACATGAACTCAGCATTGAGAACACTGTTTGTGGACACAGAGTTTACTAAAAAAAAGGTTTTCAACAACTGACTTTAGCAGTTGGTTTTTCCACTTGCCGCCATCTTGCCAGTCAAAAAGAGTCAATCTTCGAATGCAAATGAACGCATCTATTGATTTTAGTATTGTTTCCTATATGAGGCTCCTTTTTCAACTACAAGGTCAATATTGTTTTTCACTAACGACAAAACATCAAATTATCCATGCATTTATATAGAACTAAGCTTTAGGAGCTTTCCATCTATACTCTCCTCCTTGTTACGTTGAATTCGGAGATAGACTCTTTTTGACTGGCAAGATGGCGGCGAGTGGAAAAAACAACTGCTACAGTGAGTTGTTCAAAACCTTTCTTTTTAGTAAACTCTGTGTACAAAAACAATGTTCTCAATGCTGGAGTTCATGTGGTGATACTTGGAGCAAAGTTTCATGTTGTGTTGAGCCTTCTTAGTGTTTTTTAAATAGTGATTTTGATGGTATCATAGTAGTGCCCCCGAGCTCTCCCATTCAAAAGGCCATTTACGATCAATCTTAAAAGTGGCACTTCCGTCCAAATTATGCTTTTTAATATAAGTTTGACTTGGCTACATTCACAAAAAGACCCTAGGTTGCATTTTTCTGAGAGTTATATTTTAAAATGACCAGTAGTTGATCACTTATTTAGCCTCAATAGCAGGCTAACAACACGTCTCTTTTGGCTGCACTTTGGCTAAGAAGATGATGGTTACAAAAAACCTTGCAGTGACATGTAGCATTTTGACTTATTTGAAGCTATATAAATAAAACACTTTGAAGAATCCGGTTGTCTTCTTTTTTCTTAAAGCGTAACTCTCACCAAAATACAACCTAGGGTCTTTTTGTGAATGTACGTGAGTCAAACTTTAGTTTAAAAGCATATTTAGGACAGAATCGCAGGTTGCATTTTGGAGAGAGTTACGCTTTAAGGAACTAATTCTAACAATTTGATGAATTAATGCGGGACTACTTAGTAAATACTCAGGGCCAGATGTACTAACGCTTTTGCGCCCACTTCAGGCGTATTTGTGTCGCAACGTGCGCGTAAAATCATGGCGAGGTATGTACAAACAGGCCGCAATGATGTAAAAGCGCAAACTGCATGTCGTGGGAGCTGAAAAGGGCAAATTGCGTTTTTCGTGTCATGCATATTTATTCATGGGAGGGTCGCGGGGAAAGTGGGAGTTTACCGTAAAGAGATGGGAGGGGAAGCGTAAAGAGCGCTTAATTACGTATTCCGCGGTATGTACAAAAACCGCCAGTGATAGCGCGCCTCTATTTTGCGGTGAAAATTCTCCGCCTCTTAAAAGCAGGTGTAAACCTGGAAGCGGGTTTCCTCACATATGCCTCCTGGTGAAATGACAGCAGTAATCCGAGCAAGACGAAGACATAGGGCAAGGAGACGAGCTGAAAGGAGTTTTGCCACAAGGATCACAGATTAAGCAGCCATGCAAGAAATCACTGGAAGAAATCAAAGATGACATCGAATCTCCGACTCAGAGTTCACATTCCAGCAGTTGTTAAACTCCTCGCTACATTACAAATATTGGCATCAGGATAATTTCAAATAGTCATAGCATCAGCAGTGGGAATATCGCAGTCTGCACTCAGCCGTATCATAGCACAAGTACTTACAGTTTACGGTATAGTGGGCGGAGAAAGGCGCTAATTACGGATGACCTGCAGGTTTGGTAAATATGGCGTAAACTATGGTATCATTGCGTTCGCTATCTGCGGGTGAGCCATGGCGCTGATAACGCTACGTTCGCAAATGTACGTACATCTGGCCCTCAGTCTCCAAAACAAATTGATTCAGGTGTATAGATGATAAAAGATTTGGAATAGTTGTTTAATTATGATGTTTTAGTTTTCCAAATTTGTCTCAAAATTTTAAAAGAGAAGGCATTTGATAAGTATTTATTCAGATTCCTCCTGTTTTGACTAGAATAGTATGAATTTTGGTAAAGACGACCTAGTAATAATCTAGGTCACATTTTGTTTCACACACACTCACGTTCATTGACCTAAGCATAATTGATCATGTTTTGGCTGCTGCTTTATGACACACACATGTCTGGAAATGACAGTGTTTTAGATGGAACAATTGTTGTGGTCTGTCGCTGAGAGCCAAACATAAAATTCCCATACAAGAACAACATGTGCTCAGGACAGAATTGAAAACAATATGTACTAAGTACTGAATGACGCAGAGGAACCAGAAGTACCAGAATGTTTGAGTGATGTGGGGGAGGAGCATCTGCTTATTCAGACGGAGTGACTGAGTATTTAAACTCCACATCCTGCACGTTCTGCATCTTTTCTGCATGAGGACGATCAGGAGCTCAACATGACAACCCAAACTACAGGTAACATTTGGGGCAACGCAGCTGCTCCTCTGCTGGGACTTTAATTACTATTTTAAGAATTGAAAACTTTTTTTATTTATGTTTTGTAAAGTTTGCTGTAGACAAGACGATCTTATTGCATGAATTGTGTTTTCTTCAACTCTTTTACTCAAAAATATGTTCATATATGGTGTCTTGTAATCTAATGTAGGCTTGGTGTACTTATATGCATGACACACATCATTTATATAAAATAATGAAAATAATGAACATGTGGTCATTTCACTTCAGTTCAAACTATAATATCCTAGGTCTAAAACAGTACCTATTTTAATATGTCTACATGAACAGTCTATATTGACTGCAATGAATGCAGCACATTACAACACAAACTTGCATAAAAAATGTTAAAAGCTGTAAATAACAGGGTTGTGATGGATATATGAATTATAAAACACTTTGCAGTATTTGCAATTGTTATTCATCCAAAGTCTTTTATCATGAAGTGTTGAGGTTAACTTTTCTAACGTATGTATTTGCAAGCTACAAGCAATAATTATGCACAATTATGAATAATTTTAGAGTATGGTGCATTCCTTGGAAAACTCTCAAAATATATTTTCTAATTATTTAGTGACCAAAAAATGTGCGGCTCTTTTAGAATCTTCCTGTGCACAATATTAAACTGTGTGCAAACATTTCACTCCAACATGAATGTTTAACTAATATAATGTGTTGTTTTTCTTCAGTAACCAACATGGCGCTTGATGTGCCGTTTGAGGAGCAGTTCAACTGTTGCATCTGTCTGGACATCTACACCAAGCCTGCCACCATCCCATGTGGACACACCTTTTGCCTGGACTGCATCGACAGCTTCTGGGACACTAAGACCAAGGCTGAGTGTCCGCTGTGCAAAGAGACGTTCAGAAAGCGTCCACAACTCAGGATCAACAACGGATATGAAAAGATCATTGATGCCTATATAAGGTTGGTTTCTTTTTTTCCTTTTTACTTTTTACGCATCCTGGTTCTTTCAGATGCTTGGAGACCACGTAAAAAAGCTAAATATTTGAATTTAATTGAGATTTAACATGATTTAATTTGAATCAAAAGGTCTCAGGAGGAGAATGTTGACGGTGTGGGAAGCAGGAAGACTTCCCTAATCCCACTTTTCGAGCCTGAAGAGATTCCCTGTGACATCTGCCACGGAGACAAGTCTCCATCAGTCAAGTCGTGCCTCGTGTGCCAGGCGTCTTATTGTGAACTTCACCTCACACCACACCAGAGGGATCCAGCGCTGCACAGACACCACCTTACTGACCCTGCCACCTTCGCCACCAGTCACCTCTGCAGAAAGCACCACGAGCCGCTGATAATGTTCTGCAAGAAGGACCAGAAGCCTGTTTGTGTTTAATGCACAGAGAGGGAACACAAACACCACAAGACCGTCCCCATGGAGAAGGAGAACAAGAGGGTCAAGGTGAGGAAATGTTTATTACTTCCTTTAAACTTAGTCTTAAAAAAGCCCGCTTTCCTTCTTTTGTACGAATATAGACACCTGTTTCTGTATTTCTTTAAGTAGGAAGAATAAGACACTCAACATATTTCCCCTTTCAAGACTATTTCCCCTTTATTTTCCCTCAGCTGCTTTTTTGTACAGCACTATATTCACAATTGTATATTTTGTACCTTTTGCAGATTCGTTTGAGGGAGACGATATCCAGCATTCAACCGATGATCCACGCCAGACTGAGAAAAGTGAATGAAATAAAAAATTCAGTGTCTCTGAGCAAAGTAAGTTATTGTTTGTTATGTTTAAGAAATAGCTAACTGGTCAAGTTTGTCTGTTTTTATCTGTAAATTAAATTAATTAATTAAATGTTTCTGTCGTTTCAATCAACAGCAAATCACAGAGAGGGAGATAGAGAGCAGCGCTCAGATCTGCAGCATGCTGATAAGCGCCATCGAGAGACAGCATGCCGGGCTGGTCGAGGAGCTGGAGAAGAGGCAGCAAGAAGCTGAGAGGAGAGCCGAGGAGCTGTTCCAGGAGCTGGAGGAGGAACTCAATGATCTGCAGATGAGGAGCAGCGAGCTGCAGCACCTGGAGCACACTCGGAACCCTGTTCACCTCGTACAGGTTAGATACCTCAACTGCATTTATACTGATCAGCACCAGCATTTCAAGAACTGTACTCATGAGAAACCTGTGCATCCTTCCCCATCTTTAGAGTTTCCCGTCTCTAAGGCGACTTCCTTCCACTAGAGAGTGGTCTGAGGTCACAGTCCACTCAGATAACTGCATGGGGGCGGTGACCAGAGCCGTCTCCAAGCTTGGGGACATCTGCCAGGAACTTGCCAACAAACTGTCCGCAGAAGGTCGGTACATCTTTTGGCAGAAAGCGATGATCTACATCACAAAATGACCAAATATTGTTGTGAAAATCAGTGCTTAAAAATAACCCTTTATTGCTACCTTGTTGCAGAAGCAGACAAGATGGATCAATATACAGGTATGATCACAATCACACATCCACTGCTTATTTCTATAAACTAGTTTAACCTTGGTTAGCTCCCCTTTTTATTACCTGACTCATTGTTTTTCTTCTTTGTTTCTGCAGTCAACGTCACTCTGGATCCTGAGACTGCTTCAGGCTGGTTGGTCCTGTCTCCAGACAGAAAGAAGGTATTGTCTGACTTTTGATCATTAAATTAAATGTGTGAAGAGCACAGTCCTTCTAGGAATCTAGTAGTTCTCAGAGTAGATTGGATTTTTTTCACAGTGAAAGTCTGCAAAGACAGTGACCTTTTCAGAAATTGGTTGGGCTTTTGCACTAAAAAACATCCCCTGCTGTGGGACATTTTACTGTAATAGAAGAGGAAATTATGAGGCATATTGTCACATGAAAATTGGAAAGGGTTGGGTTGTGAGAATCCAATTCAAAGGGGATTAAGATAAAACTAGAACGCTCTGATTGGGAAAATGATAAGGTTATTAATTGCTGCTAATGAGGCTAATGTTTAGTAAGATGAAGATGATGATGATAACAATGATTATGTTAATTAACAGGTGAGCGTCAGCAGCAAGAAGAACAATTCTCCACTCCCAGACAGTACTCAGCGCTTTGACTCCTGCGTCTGTGTTTTGGGGAAACAAAGCTTTGCATCTGGAAGACGTTACTGGGTCGTTGAGGTGAGAAGCTCAGAAACAAGAAAACACACTTTAAGCTAGCTGTGTACTTAAACAAATCCAGTTGAATGTGTCCTGCCACCACAGACGTACACAAATGACCAATTTCCGATTAAAACCAGCATGATACGGGGTTAGGGGTTACTTCACGTAGTACATTCTAACATAGCCGACCTAAAAGAATCACAGCACCTAAACTACGGATAAAGGAATCATGCATGTCTGACTATTCTGTACATTGTGTTTCAGGTTGGGGATAAAACAGACTGGGATCTTGGCGTGGCCAGGGAGTCCATCAACAGGAAGGGGGTCATCACGGTGCGTCCTGACAGCGGTTACTGGGCGATCTGCCGGAGGAAAGGTAGCAGTCTCAGCGCCTGTGCCGGTCCCTCCGTCACCCTCCACCTCAAGGAAACCCCCAAGAAAGTAGGCGTGTTCCTGGACTACGAGGAAGGGTCGGTGTCCTTCTACGACGCAGAAGCAAAGACCCACATTTACACTTACAGCGGGTGTGACTTCACTGAGCTCCTCTACCCGTACTTTAACCCCTGTGTTCAAGAAGATGGGAAGAACACCGCCCCGCTGATTATCTGTCCTGTTGACGGAGGAGTCAGGGAAGGACGGGACATAACCATTGAGTCAGCTGCATGATGTGTCATAAGAAAGGATGATCCTAACTGATGTAAAACAAAATATTGAAGTTTATATATATTATATTAGGCCTATATTTATTGTACTGCAATAATATTTGGCCAACACTGGCCTGCATCAGGCCAACATCCATGAGTAAAAGTCTTTATTTTATTATTCAAAATAATCTTTACATAATGATACCGCACTTGTACATAAATGTAAATAAAATGCTTTAAATGTTGTTGAATGCACTGCAAAACTTCATTCCCTAGCCTAAATGGGCAAAGGATAACTTAAACTTGTGAAACTGAAAATAAAAGTTATGTATTGAACCTAAAAACTGTGATATTGTCCATCCATCCATCCATCCATCGTCGTCCGCTTATCCGTGGTCGGGTCGCGGGGGGAGCAGCTCCAGCAGGGAACCCCAAACCTCCCTTTCCCGAGCCACATTAACCAGCTCTGACTGGGAGATCCCGAGGCGTTCCCATGCCAGGTTGGAGATGTAATCCCTCCACCTAGTCCTGGGTCTTCCCCGAGGCCTCCTCCCAGCTGGACGTGCCTGGAACACCTCGCTAGGGAGGCGCCTAGGGGGCATCCTTACCAGATGCCCGAACCACCTCAACTGGCTCCTTTCGACGTGAAGGAGCAGCGGCTCTACTCCGAGCTCCTCACGGATGACTGAGCTTCTCACCCTATCTCTAAGGGAGACGCCAGCCACCCTCCTGAGGAAACCCATTTCGGCCGCTTGTACCCTGGATCTCGTTCTTTCGGTCATGACCCAACCTTCATGACCATAGGTGAGGGTAGGAACGAAAACTGACCGGTAGATCGAGAGCTTTGCCTTCTGGCTCAGCTCTCTTTTCGTCACAACGGTGCGATAAACAGAATGTAATACCGCCCACGCTGCGCCGATTCTCCGACCAATCTCCAGCTCCATTGTCCCCTCACTCGCGAACAAGACCCCAAGGTACTCCTTCACTTGGGGTAAGGACTCATTCCCTACCTGGAGAAGGCACTCCATCGGTTTCCTGCTGAGAACCATGGCCTCAGATTTAGAGGTGCTGATCCTCATCCCAGCCGCTTCACACTCGGCTGCAAACCGATCCAGTGAGTGCTGAAGGTCACAGGCCGATGATGCCATCAGGACCACATCATCTGCAAAGAGCAGCGATGAGATCCCCAGCCCACCGAACTGCAACCCCTCCCTACCACGACTACGCCTCGATATCCTATCCATAAATACTACGAACAGGATTGGTGACAAAGCGCAGCCCTGGCGGAGGCCAACCCTCACCTGGAACGTGTCTGACTTACTGCCGAGAACCCGGACACAGCTCTCGCTTTGGTCATACAGAGATTGGATGGCCCTGAGAAGGGACCCCCTCACCCCATACTCCCGCAGCACCTCCCACAAAGTCTCCCGGGGGACCCGGTCATATGCCTTCTCCAGATCCACAAAACACATGTAGACTGGATGGGCATACTCCCAGGCTCCCTCCAGGATCCTTGCTAGAGTAAAGAGCTGATCCGTTGTTCCACGCCCAGGACGGAATCCGCATTGTTCCTCTTCAACCTGAGGTTCGACTATCAGCCGAACCCTCCTTTCCAGCACCTTGGAGTAGACTTTACCAGGGAGGCTGAGAAGTGTGATACCCCTGTAATTGGTACACACCCTCTGGTCCCCCTTTTTGAAGAGGGGAACCACCACCCCGGTCTGCCACTCCTTAGGCACTGTCCCAGACTTCCACGCAATGTTGAGTAGGCGTGTCAACCAAGACAGCCCCTCCACACCCAGAGCTTTCAGCATTTCTGGACGGATCTCATCAATCCCTGGGGCTTTGCCACTGTGGAGTTGTTTGACTACCTCAGTGACCTCCACCAGGGAAATTGACGACAATCCCCCGTCATCCTCCAGCTCTGCCTCTAACAAAGAGGGCGCATCAGCTGGATTTAGGAGTTCCTCAAAGTGCTCCTTCCACCGCCCTATTACCTCCTCAGTTGAGGTCAACAACGTCCCATCCTTACTGTACACAGCTTGGATGGTTCCCCGCTTCCCCCTTCTGAGGTGGCGGACGGTTTTCCAGAAGCGCCTTGGTGCCGACCGAAAGTCCTTCTCCATGTCTTCTCCGAACTTCGCCCACACCCGCTGCTTTGCCTCTTTCACGGCAGAGGCTGCAGTCCTTCGGGCCCTTCGGTACCTTGCAACTGCCTCCGGAGTCCTCTGGGATAACATATCCCGGAAAGACTCCTTCTTCAGTCGGACGGCTTCCCTGACCACCGGTGTCCACCACAGTGTTCGAGGGTTACCGCCCCTTGAGGCACCTAAGACCCTAAGACCACAGCTCCCTGCCGCAGCTTCAGCAATGGAAACTTTGAACATTGTCCACTCAGGTTCAATGCCCCCAGCCTCCACAGGGATGCACGAAAAGCTCCGCCGGAGGTGTGAGTTGAAGGTCTGTCGGACAGGAGCTTCCTCCAGACGTTCCCAATTTACCCGCACCACCCGTTTGGGCTTACCAGGTCTGTCCAGAGTCTTCCCCCACCCCCTGACCCAACTCACCACCAGATGGTGATCAGTTGACAGCTCTGCCCCTCTCTTCACCCGAGTGTCCAAAACATACGGCCTCAGATCAGATGAAACGATTATAAAATCGATCATTGACCTTCGGCCTAGGGTGCTCTGGTACCAAGTACACTTATGAGCATCCCTATGTTCGAACATGGTGTTTGTTATAGACAATCTATGACTAGCACAGAAGTCCAATAACAGACAACCACTCTGGTTTAGATCAGGGAGGCCATTCCTCCCAATCACGCCTCTCCATGTATCTCCGTCATTGCCCACATGTGCGTTGAAGTCCCCCAGCAGAACTATGGAGTCCCCCTCCGGAGCCCCATACAGGACTCCATTCAAGGTCTCCAAAAAGGCCGAATACTCTGAACTCTTGTTTGGTGCATATGCACACACAACAGTCAGAGTTTTCCCCCCAACAACCCGCAGGCGTAGGGAGGCGACCCTCTGGTCCACCGGGGTAAACTCCAACGTTGCGGCGCTCAGCCGGGGGCTTGTGAGTATCCCCACACCCGCCTGGCGCCTCACACCCTGGGCAACTCCGGAGAAGAAAAGAGTCCAACCCCTCTCCAGGAGTACGGTTCCAGAACCGAGACTATGCGTAGAGGTAAGCCCCACCAGATCCAACTGGTAGCGCTCCACCTCACGCACAAGTTCCGGCTCCTTCCCCCACAGCGAGGTGACATTCCATGTCCCCAGAGCCAGCCTCTGCTGCCCGGGTCTGGTCCGTCGAGGCCCCTGACCTTCACCGCCACCCGTGTGGCAGCGCACCCGACCCCAGCGGTTCCTCCCACAGGTGGTGGGCCCATGGGCTGGAGAGATAGGTGCCACGTAGCTTTTTCGGGCTGTGCCCGGCCGGGCTCCGTGGCAAACCCGGCCACCAGACGCTCGCTGACGAGCCCTCCCTCTGGGCCTGGCTCCAGACGGGGGCCCCGGGCTTCCTCTGGGCAGGGTCTCTCTATCCCTTCCTCGTTTTTTCATAGGGTTTTTTGAACCATTCTTCGTCTGGCCCCTCACCTGAGACCACTTTGCCATGGGAGACCCTACCAGGAGCACAAAGCTCCAGACAACACAGCCCTCTGGTTCATAGGGACACCCAAACCTCTCCACCACGATAAGGTGATGGTTCCCGGAGAGGATATTGTCATTTTGCAAATTGCTTTTTGTATTCTCTCCTGTTTAATTGCAAGTATTTAAGGTTAACATCAACTCAATTCTGCCTAAGAATTTGGATATATTTTGATTTATATGTTTGATTTATTTCTAATTGATTGATGAATAGATTTTTCAACTGCAAAGTCTTTGTCTTATTCAACCTTTATTTCCTCAGTTGGTGCATTACATGTTGTTCTGGCCTACTTAGTTACACTTTGGCTTTTGTAGTCATATCACAATGTTTTACCAAACAAATATATATATATATATATATATATATATATATATATATATATATATATATATATATACTGTTTGTAATGAACACAAAAAGACACCGCCCCACTTTGCATTTGAGGAACATGACATACAGACTTATTGTACATTGGTTGTTGTTTTTGTTAACTGTAAGCTGATCATTTAAACACCCTTGCATGAGGATTCATTTGAATTTGACATTAGGCGACAGATGAACATTTGAAATAGTGGTTTAACTTTGATGTTTAAAGGTGCTTTACTCAAAATACTTTAAAAAAAGATTTGGGATTGCCTCCACACGGCTCCACAACTCTTCAAGTACCGACGCTTTGTCACAGCCCTCGGCATCTGATACCGAGGTACAAGGCACTCACTGTTTAGTCTAATCAGCACGTTGGGATGGTTAAACTCTCTCCCAAAAAGTCCAGATGATAGAAGTAGCTAACAAGTGAGCCATCTCGCTTCCTTCTCATCTCTGCTGAGAGTTGCAAAGTACCAACCGGATCGGTACTGACACTGCAGTCTTTTCATCTGATGCTTGAAACGCAACATAAACATATCAACTGTTTCTGGTGGCCATCAGATGGACAGTTAAAGCGTAACTCTCGCCAAAATGCAACCAAGGGTCTTTTTGTGAATGTACCCGAGTCAAACTTTCATTTAAAGGCATAATTAGGACGGAAGTGCCAGTTTTAAGATTGACCGTATTTTTGTTTTTGGTCATATGGCCTTTTGAATAAGAGAGCTAGGAGCACTACTATGATACCATCAAAATAATATTTTTAAAACACTAAGAAGGCTCGACACAACATGAAACTTTGCTCCAAGTATCGCCAGAGGCTCTACACATGAACTCAGCATTGAGAACACTGTTTGTGGACACAGAGTTTACTAAAAAAAAGGTTTTCAACAACTGACTTTAGCAGTTGGTTTTTCCACTTGCCGCCATCTTGCCAGTCAAAAAGAGTCAATCTTCGAATGCAAATGAACGCATCTATTGATTTTAGTATTGTTTCCTATATGAGGCTCCTTTTTCAACTACAAGGTCAATATTGTTTTTCACTAACGACAAAACATCAAATTATCCATGCATTTATATAGAACTAAGCTTTAGGAGCTTTCCATCTATACTCTCCTCCTTGTTACGTTGAATTCGGAGATCGACTCTTTTTGACTGGCAAGATGGCGGCGAGTGGAAAAAACAACTGCTACAGTGAGTTGTTCAAAACCTTTCTTTTTAGTAAACTCTGTGTACAAAAACAATGTTCTCAATGCTGGAGTTCATGTGGTGATACTTGGAGCAAAGTTTCATGTTGTGTTGAGCCTTCTTAGTGTTTTTTAAATAGTGATTTTGATGGTATCATAGTAGTGCCCCCGAGCTCTCCCATTCAAAAGGCCATTTACGATCAATCTTAAAAGTGGCACTTCCGTCCAAATTATGCTTTTTAATATAAGTTTGACTTGGCTACATTCACAAAAAGACCCTAGGTTGCATTTTTCTGAGAGTTATATTTTAAAATGACCAGTAGTTGATCACTTATTTAGCCTCAATAGCAGGCTAACAACACGTCTCTTTTGGCTGCACTTTGGCTAAGAAGATGATGGTTACAAAAAACCTTGCAGTGACATGTAGCATTTTGACTTATTTGAAGCTATATAAATAAAACACTTTGAAGAATCCGGTTGTCTTCTTTTTTCTTAAAGCGTAACTCTCACCAAAATACAACCTAGGGTCTTTTTGTGAATGTACGTGAGTCAAACTTTAGTTTAAAAGCATATTTAGGACAGAATCGCAGGTTGCATTTTGGAGAGAGTTACGCTTTAAGGAACTAATTCTAACAATTTGATGAATTAATGCGGGACTACTTAGTAAATACTCAGTCTCCAAAACAAATTGATTCAGGTGTATAGATGATAAAAGATTTGGAATAGTTGTTTAATTATGATGTTTTAGTTTTCCAAATTTGTCTCAAAATTTTAAAAGAGAAGGCATTTGATAAGTATTTATTCAGATTCCTCCTGTTTTGACTAGAATAGTATGAATTTTGGTAAAGACGACCTAGTGATAATCTAGGTCACATTTTGTTTCACACACACTCACGTTCATTAACCTAAGCATAATTGATCATGTTTTGGCTGCTGCTTTATGACACACACATGTCTGGAAATGACAGTGTTTTAGATGGAACAATTGTTGTGGTCTGTCGCTGAGAGCCAAACATAAAATTCCCGTACAAGAACAACATGTGCTCAGGACAGAATTGAAAACAATATGTACTAAGTACTGAATGACACAGAGGAACCAGAAGTACCAGAATGTTTGAGTGATGTGGGGGAGGAGCATCTGCTTATTCAGACGGAGTGACTGAGTATTTAAACTCCACATCCTGCACGTTCTGCATCTTTTCTGCATGAGGACGATCAGGAGCTCAACATGACAACCCAAACTACAGGTAACATTTGGGGCAACGCAGCTGCTCCTCTGCTGGGACTTTAATTACTATTTTAAGAATTGAAAACTTTTTTTATTTATGTTTTGTAAAGTTTGCTGTAGACAAGACGATCTTATTGCATGAATTGTGTTTTCTTCAACTCTTTTACTCAAAAATATGTTCATATATGGTGTCTTGTAATCTAATGTAGGCTTGGTGTACTTATATGCATGACACACATCATTTATATAAAATAATGAAAATAATGAACATGTGGTCATTTCACTTCAGTTCAAACTATAATATCCTAGGTCTAAAACAGTACCTATTTTAATATGTCTACATGAACAGTCTATATTGATTGCAATGAATGCAGCACATTACAACACAAACTTGCATAAAAAATGTTAAAAGCTGTAAATAACAGGGTTGTGATGGATATATGAATTATAAAACACTTTGCAGTATTTGCAATTGTTATTCATCCAAAGTCTTTTATCATGAAGTGTTGAGGTTAACTTTTCTAACGTATGTATTTGCAAGCTACAAGCAATAATTATGCACAATTATGAATAATTTTAGAGTATGGTGCATTCCTTGGAAAACTCTCAAAATATATTTTCTAATTATTTAGTGACCAAAAAATGTGCGGCTCTTTTAGAATCTTCCTGTGCACAATATTAAACTGTGTGCAAACATTTCACTCCAACATGAATGTTTAACTAATATAATGTGTTGTTTTTCTTCAGTAACCAACATGGCGCTTGATGTGCCGTTTGAGGAGCAGTTCAACTGTTGCATCTGTCTGGACATCTACACCAAGCCTGCCACCATCCCATGTGGACACACCTTTTGCCTGGACTGCATCGACAGCTTCTGGGACACTAAGACCAAGGCTGAGTGTCCGCTGTGCAAAGAGACGTTCAGAAAGCGTCCACAACTCAGGATCAACAACGGATATGAAAAGATCATTGATGCCTATATAAGGTTGGTTTCTTTTTTTCCTTTTTACTTTTTACGCATCCTGGTTCTTTCAGATGCTTGGAGACCACGTAAAAAAGCTAAATATTTGAATTTAATTGAGATTTAACATGATTTAATTTGAATCAAAAGGTCTCAGGAGGAGAATGTTGACGGTGTGGGAAGCAGGAAGACTTCCCTAATCCCACTTTTCGAGCCTGAAGAGATTCCCTGTGACATCTGCCACGGAGACAAGTCTCCATCAGTCAAGTCGTGCCTCGTGTGCCAGGCGTCTTATTGTGAACTTCACCTCACACCACACCAGAGGGATCCAGCGCTGCACAGACACCACCTTACTGACCCGGCCACCTTCGCCACCAGTCACCTCTGCAGAAAGCACCACGAGCCGCTGATAATGTTCTGCAAGAAGGACCAGAAGCCTGTTTGTGTTCAATGCACAGAGAGGGAACACAAACACCACAAGACCGTCCCCATGGAGAAGGAGAACAAGAGGGTCAAGGTGAGGAAATGTTTATTACTTCCTTTAAACTTAGTCTTAAAAAAGCCCGCTTTCCTTCTTTTGTACGAATATAGACACCTGTTTCTGTATTTCTTTAAGTAGGAAGAATAAGACACTCAACATATTTCCCCTTTCAAGACTATTTCCCCTTTATTTTCCCTCAGCTGCTTTTTTGTACAGCACTATATTCACAATTGTATATTTTGTACCTTTTGCAGATTCGTTTGAGGGAGACGATATCCAGCATTCAACCGATGATCCACGCCAGACTGAGAAAAGTGAATGAAATAAAAAATTCAGTGTCTCTGAGCAAAGTAAGTTATTGTTTGTTATGTTTAAGAAATAGCTAACTGGTCAAGTTTGTCTGTTTTTATCTGTAAATTAAATTAATTAATTAAATGTTTCTGTCGTTTCAATCAACAGCAAATCACAGAGAGGGAGATAGAGAGCAGCGCTCAGATCTGCAGCATGCTGATAAGCGCCATCGAGAGACAGCATGCCGGGCTGGTCGAGGAGCTGGAGAAGAGGCAGCAAGAAGCTGAGAGGAGAGCCGAGGAGCTGTTCCAGGAGCTGGAGGAGGAACTCAATGATCTGCAGATGAGGAGCAGCGAGCTGCAGCACCTGGAGCACACTCGGAACCCTGTTCACCTCGTACAGGTTAGATACCTCAACTGCATTTATACTGATCAGCATCAGCATTTCAAGAACTGTACTCATGAGAAACCTGTGCATCCTTCCCCATCTTTAGAGTTTCCCGTCTCTAAGGCGACTTCCTTCCACTAGAGAGTGGTCTGAGGTCACAGTCCACTCAGATAACTGCATGGGGGCGGTGACCAGAGCCGTCTCCAAGCTTGGGGACATCTGCCAGGAATTTGCCAACAAACTGTCCGCAGAAGGTCGGTACATCTTTTGGCAGAAAGCGATGATCTACATCACAAAATGACCAAATATTGTTGTGAAAATCAGTGCTTAAAAATAACCCTTTATTGCTACCTTGTTGCAGAAGCAGACAAGATGGATCAATATACAGGTATGATCACAATCACACATCCACTGCTTATTTCTATAAACTAGTTTAACCTTGGTTAGCTCCCCTTTTTATTACCTGACTCATTGTTTTTCTTCTTTGTTTCTGCAGTCAACGTCACTCTGGATCCTGAGACTGCTTCAGGCTGGTTGGTCCTGTCTCCAGACAGAAAGAAGGTATTGTCTGACTTTTGATCATTAAATTAAATGTGTGAAGAGCACAGTCCTTCTAGGAATCTAGTAGTTCTCAGAGTAGATTGGATTTTTTTCACAGTGAAAGTCTGCAAAGACAGTGACCTTTTCAGAAATTGGTTGGGCTTTTGCACTAAAAAACATCCCCTGCTGTGGGACATTTTACTGTAATAGAAGAGGAAATTATGAGGCATATTGTCACATGAAAATTGGAAAGGGTTGGGTTGTGAGAATCCAATTCAAAGGGGATTAAGATAAAACTAGAACGCTCTGATTGGGAAAATGATAAGGTTATTAATTGCTGCTAATGAGGCTAATGTTTAGTAAGATGAAGATGATGATGATAACAATGATTATGTTAATTAACAGGTGAGCGTCAGCAGCAAGAAGAACAATTCTCCACTCCCAGACAGTACTCAGCGCTTTGACTCCTGCGTCTGTGTTTTGGGGAAACAAAGCTTTGCATCTGGAAGACGTTACTGGGTCGTTGAGGTGAGAAGCTCAGAAACAAGAAAACACACTTTAAGCTAGCTGTGTACTTAAACAAATCCAGTTGAATGTGTCCTGCCACCACAGACGTACACAAATGACCAATTTCCGATTAAAACCAGCATGATACAGGGTTAGGGGTTACTTCACGTAGTACATTCTAACATAGCCGACCTAAAAGAATCACAGCACCTAAACTACGGATAAAGGAATCATGCATGTCTGACTATTCTGTACATTGTGTTTCAGGTTGGGGATAAAACAGACTGGGATCTTGGCGTGGCCAGGGAGTCCATCAACAGGAAGGGGGTCATCACGGTGCGTCCTGACAGCGGTTACTGGGCGATCTGCCGGAGGAAAGGTAGCAGTCTCAGCGCCTGTGCCGGTCCCTCCGTCACCCTCCACCTCAAGGAAACCCCCAAGAAAGTAGGCGTGTTCCTGGACTACGAGGAAGGGTCGGTGTCCTTCTATGACGCAGAAGCAAAGACCCACATTTACACTTACAGCGGGTGTGACTTCACTGAGCTCCTCTACCCGTACTTTAACCCCTGTGTTCAAGAAGATGGGAAGAACACCGCCCCGCTGATTATCTGTCCTGTTGACGGAGGAGTCAGGGAAGGACGGGACATAACCATTGAGTCAGCTGCATGATGTGTCATAAGAAAGGATGATCCTAACTGATGTAAAACAAAATATTGAAGTTTATATATATTATATTAGGCCTATATTTATTGTACTGCAATAATATTTGGCCAACACTGGCCTGCATCAGGCCAACATCCATGAGTAAAAGTCTTTATTTTATTATTCAAAATAATCTTTACATAATGATACCGCACTTGTACATAAATGTAAATAAAATGCTTTAAATGTTGTTGAATGCACTGCAAAACTTCATTCCCTAGCCTAAATGGGCAAAGGATAACTTAAACTTGTGAAACTGAAAATAAAAGTTATGTATTGAACCTAAAAACTGTGATATTGTCCATCCATCCATCCATCCATCGTCGTCCGCTTATCCGTGGTCGGGTCGCGGGGGGAGCAGCTCCAGCAGGGAACCCCAAACCTCCCTTTCCCGAGCCACATTAACCAGCTCTGACTGGGAGATCCCGAGGCGTTCCCATGCCAGGTTGGAGATGTAATCCCTCCACCTAGTCCTGGGTCTTCCCCGAGGCCTCCTCCCAGCTGGACGTGCCTGGAACACCTCGCTAGGGAGGCGCCTAGGGGGCATCCTTACCAGATGCCCGAACCACCTCAACTGGCTCCTTTCGACGTGAAGGAGCAGCGGCTCTACTCCGAGCTCCTCACGGATGACTGAGCTTCTCACCCTATCTCTAAGGGAGACGCCAGCCACCCTCCTGAGGAAACCCATTTCGGCCGCTTGTACCCTGGATCTCGTTCTTTCGGTCATGACCCAACCTTCATGACCATAGGTGAGGGTAGGAACGAAAACTGACCGGTAGATCGAGAGCTTTGCCTTCTGGCTCAGCTCTCTTTTCGTCACAACGGTGCGATAAACAGAATGTAATACCGCCCACGCTGCGCCGATTCTCCGACCAATCTCCAGCTCCATTGTCCCCTCACTCGCGAACAAGACCCCAAGGTACTCCTTCACTTGGGGTAAGGACTCATTCCCTACCTGGAGAAGGCACTCCATCGGTTTCCTGCTGAGAACCATGGCCTCAGATTTAGAGGTGCTGATCCTCATCCCAGCCGCTTCACACTCGGCTGCAAACCGATCCAGTGAGTGCTGAAGGTCACAGGCCGATGATGCCATCAGGACCACATCATCTGCAAAGAGCAGCGATGAGATCCCCAGCCCACCGAACTGCAACCCCTCCCTACCACGACTATGCCTCGATATCCTATCCATAAATACTACGAACAGGATTGGTGACAAAGCGCAGCCCTGGCGGAGGCCAACCCTCACCTGGAACGTGTCTGACTTACTGCCGAGAACCCGGACACAGCTCTCGCTTTGGTCATACAGAGATTGGATGGCCCTGAGAAGGGACCCCCTCACCCCATACTCCCGCAGCACCTCCCACAAAGTCTCCCGGGGGACCCGGTCATATGCCTTCTCCAGATCCACAAAACACATGTAGACTGGATGGGCATACTCCCAGGCTCCCTCCAGGATCCTTGCTAGAGTAAAGAGCTGATCCGTTGTTCCACGCCCAGGACGGAATCCGCATTGTTCCTCTTCAACCTGAGGTTCGACTATCAGCCGAACCCTCCTTTCCAGCACCTTGGAGTAGACTTTACCAGGGAGGCTGAGAAGTGTGATACCCCTGTAATTGGTACACACCCTCTGGTCCCCCTTTTTGAAGAGGGGAACCACCACCCCGGTCTGCCACTCCTTAGGCACTGTCCCAGACTTCCACGCAATGTTGAGTAGGCGTGTCAACCAAGACAGCCCCTCCACACCCAGAGCTTTCAGCATTTCTGGACGGATCTCATCAATCCCTGGGGCTTTGCCACTGTGGAGTTGTTTGACTACCTCAGTGACCTCCACCAGGGAAATTGACGACAATCCCCCGTCATCCTCCAGCTCTGCCTCTAACAAAGAGGGCGCATCAGCTGGATTTAGGAGTTCCTCAAAGTGCTCCTTCCACCGCCCTATTACCTCCTCAGTTGAGGTCAACAACGTCCCATCCTTACTGTACACAGCTTGGATGGTTCCCCGCTTCCCCCTTCTGAGGTGGCGGACGGTTTTCCAGAAGCGCCTTGGTGCCGACCGAAAGTCCTTCTCCAAGTCTTCTCCGAACTTCTCCCACACCCGCTGCTTTGCCTCTTTCACGGCAGAGGCTGCAGTCCTTCGGGCCCTTCGGTACCTTGCAACTGCCTCCGGAGTCCTCTGGGATAACATATCCCGGAAAGACTCCTTCTTCAGTCGGACGGCTTCCCTGACCACCGGTGTCCACCACGGTGTTCGAGGGTTACCGCCCCTTGAGGCACCTAAGACCCTAAGACCACAGCTCCCTGCCGCAGCTTCAGCAATGGAAACTTTGAACATTGTCCACTCAGGTTCAATGCCCCCAGCCTCCACAGGGATGCACGAAAAGCTCCGCCGGAGGTGTGAGTTGAAGGTCTGTCGGACAGGAGCTTCCTCCAGACGTTCCCAATTTACCCGCACCACCCGTTTGGGCTTACCAGGTCTGTCCAGAGTCTTCCCCCACCCCCTGACCCAACTCACCACCAGATGGTGATCAGTTGACAGCTCTGCCCCTCTCTTCACCCGAGTGTCCAAAACATACGGCCTCAGATCAGATGAAACGATTATAAAATCGATCATTGACCTTCGGCCTAGGGTGCTCTGGTACCAAGTACACTTATGAGCATCCCTATGTTCGAACATGGTGTTTGTTATAGACAATCTATGACTAGCACAGAAGTCCAATAACAGACAACCACTCTGGTTTAGATCAGGGAGGCCATTCCTCCCAATCACGCCTCTCCATGTATCTCCGTCATTGCCCACATGTGCGTTGAAGTCCCCCAGCAGAACTATGGAGTCCCCCTCCGGAGCCCCATACAGGACTCCATTCAAGGTCTCCAAAAAGGCCGAATACTCTGAACTCTTGTTTGGTGCATATGCACACACAACAGTCAGAGTTTTCCCCCCAACAACCCGCAGGCGTAGGGAGGCGACCCTCTGGTCCACCGGGGTAAACTCCAACGTTGCGGCGCTCAGCCGGGGGCTTGTGAGTATCCCCACACCCGCCTGGCGCCTCACACCCTGGGCAACTCCGGAGAAGAAAAGAGTCCAACCCCTCTCCAGGAGTACGGTTCCAGAACCGAGACTATGCGTAGAGGTAAGCCCCACCAGATCCAACTGGTAGCGCTCCACCTCACGCACAAGTTCCGGCTCCTTCCCCCACAGCGAGGTGACATTCCATGTCCCCAGAGCCAGCCTCTGCTGCCCGGGTCTGGTCCGTCGAGGCCCCTGACCTTCACCGCCACCCGTGTGGCAGCGCACCCGACCCCAGCGGTTCCTCCCACAGGTGGTGGGCCCATGGGCTGGAGAGATAGGTGCCACGTAGCTTTTTCGGGCTGTGCCCGGCCGGGCTCCGTGGCAAACCCGGCCACCAGACGCTCGCTGACGAGCCCTCCCTCTGGGCCTGGCTCCAGACGGGGGCCCCGGGCTTCCTCTGGGCAGGGTCTCTCTATCCCTTCCTCGTTTTTTCATAGGGTTTTTTGAACCATTCTTCGTCTGGCCCCTCACCTGAGACCACTTTGCCATGGGAGACCCTACCAGGAGCACAAAGCTCCAGACAACACAGCCCTCTGGTTCATAGGGACACCCAAACCTCTCCACCACGATAAGGTGATGGTTCCCGGAGAGGATATTGTCATTTTGCAAATTGCTTTTTGTATTCTCTCCTGTTTAATTGCAAGTATTTAAGGTTAACATCAACTCAATTCTGCCTAAGAATTTGGATATATTTTGATTTATATGTTTGATTTATTTCTAATTGATTGATGAATAGATTTTTCAACTGCAAAGTCTTTGTCTTATTCAACCTTTATTTCCTCAGTTGGTGCATTACATGTTGTTCTGGCCTAATTAGTTACACTTTGGCTTTTGTAGTCATATCACAATGTTTTACCAAACAAATATATATATATATATATATATATATATATATATATATATATATATATATATATATACTGTTTGTAATGAACACAAAAAGACACCGCCCCACTTTGCATTTGAGGAACATGACATACAGACTTATTGTACATTGGTTGTTGTTTTTGTTAACTGTAAGCTGATCATTTAAACACCCTTGCATGAGGATTCATTTGAATTTGACATTAGGCGACAGATGAACATTTGAAATAGTGGTTTAACTTTGATGTTTAAAGGTGCTTTACTCAAAATACTTTAAAAAAAGATTTGGGATTGCCTCCACACGGCTCCACAACTCTTCAAGTACCGACGCTTTGTCACAGCCCTCGGCATCTGATACCGAGGTACAAGGCACTCACTGTTTAGTCTAATCAGCACGTTGGGATGGTTAAACTCTCTCCCAAAAAGTCCAGATGATAGAAGTAGCTAACAAGTGAGCCATCTCGCTTCCTTCTCATCTCTGCTGAGAGTTGCAAAGTACCAACCGGATCGGTACTGACACTGCAGTCTTTTCATCTGATGCTTGAAACGCAACATAAACATATCAACTATTTCTGGTGGCCATCAGATGGACAGTTAAAGCGTAACTCTCGCCAAAATGCAACCAAGGGTCTTTTTGTGAATGTACCCGAGTCAAACTTTCATTTAAAGGCATAATTAGGACGGAAGTGCCAGTTTTAAGATTGACCGTATTTTTGTTTTTGGTCATATGGCCTTTTGAATAAGAGAGCTAGGAGCACTACTATGATACCATCAAAATAATATTTTTAAAACACTAAGAAGGCTCGACACAACATGAAACTTTGCTCCAAGTATCGCCAGAGGCTCTACACATGAACTCAGCATTGAGAACACTGTTTGTGGACACAGAGTTTACTAAAAAAAAGGTTTTCAACAACTGACTTTAGCAGTTGGTTTTTCCACTTGCCGCCATCTTGCCAGTCAAAAAGAGTCAATCTTCGAATGCAAATGAACGCATCTATTGATTTTAGTATTGTTTCCTATATGAGGCTCCTTTTTCAACTACAAGGTCAATATTGTTTTTCACTAACGACAAAACATCAAATTATCCATGCATTTATATAGAACTAAGCTTTAGGAGCTTTCCATCTATACTCTCCTCCTTGTTACGTTGAATTCGGAGATCGACTCTTTTTGACTGGCAAGATGGCGGCGAGTGGAAAAAACAACTGCTACAGTGAGTTGTTCAAAACCTTTCTTTTTAGTAAACTCTGTGTACAAAAACAATGTTCTCAATGCTGGAGTTCATGTGGTGATACTTGGAGCAAAGTTTCATGTTGTGTTGAGCCTTCTTAGTGTTTTTTAAATAGTGATTTTGATGGTATCATAGTAGTGCCCCCGAGCTCTCCCATTCAAAAGGCCATTTACGATCAATCTTAAAAGTGGCACTTCCGTCCAAATTATGCTTTTTAATATAAGTTTGACTTGGCTACATTCACAAAAAGACCCTAGGTTGCATTTTTCTGAGAGTTATATTTTAAAATGACCAGTAGTTGATCACTTATTTAGCCTCAATAGCAGGCTAACAACACGTCTCTTTTGGCTGCACTTTGGCTAAGAAGATGATGGTTACAAAAAACCTTGCAGTGACATGTAGCATTTTGACTTATTTGAAGCTATATAAATAAAACACTTTGAAGAATCCGGTTGTCTTCTTTTTTCTTAAAGCGTAACTCTCACCAAAATACAACCTAGGGTCTTTTTGTGAATGTACGTGAGTCAAACTTTAGTTTAAAAGCATATTTAGGACAGAATCGCAGGTTGCATTTTGGAGAGAGTTACGCTTTAAGGAACTAATTCTAACAATTTGATGAATTAATGCGGGACTACTTAGTAAATACTCAGTCTCCAAAACAAATTGATTCAGGTGTATAGATGATAAAAGATTTGGAATAGTTGTTTAATTATGATGTTTTAGTTTTCCAAATTTGTCTCAAAATTTTAAAAGAGAAGGCATTTGATAAGTATTTATTCAGATTCCTCCTGTTTTGACTAGAATAGTATGAATTTTGGTAAAGACGACCTAGTGATAATCTAGGTCACATTTTGTTTCACACACACTCATGTTCATTAACCTAAGCATAATTGATCATGTTTTGGCTGCTGCTTTATGACACACACATGTCTGGAAATGACAGTGTTTTAGATGGAACAATTGTTGTGGTCTGTCGCTGAGAGCCAAACATAAAATTCCCGTACAAGAACAACATGTGCTCAGGACAGAATTGAAAACAATATGTACTAAGTACTGAATGACACAGAGGAACCAGAAGTACCAGAATGTTTGAGTGATGTGGGGGAGGAGCATCTGCTTATTCAGACGGAGTGACTGAGTATTTAAACTCCACATCCTGCACGTTCTGCATCTTTTCTGCATGAGGACGATCAGGAGCTCAACACGACAACCCAAACTACAGGTAACATTTGGGGCAACGCAGCTGCTCCTCTGCTGGGACTTTAATTACTATTTTAAGAATTGAAAACTTTTTTTATCTATGTTTTGTAAAGTTTGCTGTAGACAAGACGATCTTATTGCATGAATTGTGTTTTCTTCAACTCTTTTACTCAAAAATATGTTCATATATGGTGTCTTGTAATCTAATGTAGGCTTGGTGTACTTATATGCATGACACACATCATTTATATAAAATAATGAAAATAATGAACATGTGGTCATTTCACTTCAGTTCAAACTATAATATCCTAGGTCTAAAACAGTACCTATTTTAATATGTCTACATGAACAGTCTATATTGATTGCAATGAATGCAGCACATTACAACACAAACTTGCATAAAAAATGTTAAAAGCTGTAAATAACAGGGTTGTGATGGATATATGAATTATAAAACACTTTGCAGTATTTGCAATTGTTATTCATCCAAAGTCTTTTATCATGAAGTGTTGAGGTTAACTTTTCTAACGTATGTATTTGCAAGCTACAAGCAATAATTATGCACAATTATGAATAATTTTAGAGTATGGTGCATTCCTTGGAAAACTCTCAAAATATATTTTCTAATTATTTAGTGACCAAAAAATGTGCGGCTCTTTTAGAATCTTCCTGTGCACAATATTAAACTGTGTGCAAACATTTCACTCCAACATGAATGTTTAACTAATATAATGTGTTGTTTTTCTTCAGTAACCAACATGGCGCTTGATGTGCCGTTTGAGGAGCAGTTCAACTGTTGCATCTGTCTGGACATCTACACCAAGCCTGCCACCATCCCATGTGGACACACCTTTTGCCTGGACTGCATCGACGGCTTCTGGGACACTAAGACCAAGGCTGAGTGTCCGCTGTGCAAAGAGACGTTCAGAAAGCGTCCACAACTCAGGATCAACAACGGATATGAAAAGATCATTGATGCCTATATAAGGTTGGTTTCTTTTTTTCCTTTTTACTTTTTACGCATCCTGGTTCTTTCAGATGCTTGGAGACCACGTAAAAAAGCTAAATATTTGAATTTAATTGAGATTTAACATGATTTAATTTGAACCAAAAGGTCTCAGGAGGAGAATGTTGACGGTGTGGGAAGCAGGAAGACTTCCCTAATCCCACTTTTCGAGCCTGAAGAGATTCCCTGTGACATCTGCCGCGGAGACAAGTCTCCATCAGTCAAGTCGTGCCTTGTGTGCCAGGCGTCTTATTGTGAACTTCACCTCACACCACACCAGAGGGATCCAGCGCTGCACAGACACCACCTTACTGATCCGGCCACCTTCGCCACCAGTCACCTCTGCAGAAAGCACCACGAGCCGCTGATAATGTTCTGCAAGAAGGACCAGAAGCCTGTTTGTGTTCAATGCACAGAGAGGGAACACAAACACCACAAGACCGTCCCCATGGAGAAGGAGAACAAGAGGGTCAAGGTGAGGAAATGTTTATTACTTCCTTTAAACTTAGTCTTAAAAAAGCCCGCTTTCCTTCTTTTGTACGAATATAGACACCTGTTTCTGTATTTCTTTAAGTAGGAAGAATAAGACACTCAACATATTTCCCCTTTCAAGACTATTTCCCCTTTATTTTCCCTCAGCTGCTTTTTTGTACAGCACTATATTCACAATTGTATATTTTGTACCTTTTGCAGATTCGTTTGAGGGAGACGATATCCAGCATTCAACCGATGATCCACGCCAGACTGAGAAAAGTGAATGAAATAAAAAATTCAGTGTCTCTGAGCAAAGTAAGTTATTGTTTGTTATGTTTAAGAAATAGCTAACTGGTCAAGTTTGTCTGTTTTTATCTGTAAATTAAATTAATTAATTAAATGTTTCTGTCGTTTCAATCAACAGCAAATCACAGAGAGGGAGATAGAGAGCAGCGCTCAGATCTGCAGCATGCTGATAAGAGCCATCGAGAGACAGCATGCCGGGCTGGTCGAGGAGCTGGAGAAGAGGCAGCAAGAAGCTGAGAGGAGAGCCGAGGAGCTGTTCCAGGAGCTGGAGGAGGAACTCAATGATCTGCAGATGAGGAGCAGCGAGCTGCAGCACCTGGAGCACACTCGGAACCCTGTTCACCTCGTACAGGTTAGATACCTCAACTGCATTTATACTGATCAGCATCAGCATTTCAAGAACTGTACTCATGAGAAACCTGTGCATCCTTCCCCATCTTTAGAGTTTCCCGTCTCTAAGGCGACTTCCTTCCACTAGAGAGTGGTCTGAGGTCACAGTCCACTCAGATAACTGCATGGGGGCGGTAACGAGAGCCGTCTCCAAGCTTGGGGACATCTGCCAGGAACTTGCCAACAAACTGTCCGCAGAAGGTCGGTACATCTTTTGGCAGAAAGCGATGATCTACATCACAAAATGACCAAATATTGTTGTGAAAATCAGTGCTTAAAAATAACCCTTTATTGCTACCTTGTTGCAGAAGCAGACAAGATGGATCAATATACAGGTATGATCACAATCACACATCCACTGCTTATTTCTATAAACTAGTTTAACCTTGGTTAGCTCCCCTTTTTATTACCTGACTCATTGTTTTTCTTCTTTGTTTCTGCAGTCAACGTCACTCTGGATCCTGAGACTGCTTCAGGCTGGTTGGTCCTGTCTCCAGACAGAAAGAAGGTATTGTCTGACTTTTGATCATTAAATTAAATGTGTGAAGAGCACAGTCCTTCTAGGAATCTAGTAGTTCTCAGAGTAGATTGGATTTTTTTCACAGTGAAAGTCTGCAAAGACAGTGACCTTTTCAGAAATTGGTTGGGCTTTTGCACTAAAAAACATCCCCTGCTGTGGGACATTTTACTGTAATAGAAGAGGAAATTATGAGGCATATTGTCACATGAAAATTGGAAAGGGTTGGGTTGTGAGAATCCAATTCAAAGGGGATTAAGATAAAACTAGAACGCTCTGATTGGGAAAATGATAAGGTTATTAATTGCTGCTAATGAGGCTAATGTTTAGTAAGATGAAGATGATGATGATGATAACAATGATTATGTTAATTAACAGGTGAGCGTCAGCAGCAAGAAGAACAATTCTCCACTCCCAGACAGTACTCAGCGCTTTGACTCCTGCGTCTGTGTTTTGGGGAAACAAAGCTTTGCATCTGGAAGACGTTACTGGGTCGTTGAGGTGAGAAGCTCAGAAACAAGAAAACACACTTTAAGCTAGCTGTGTACTTAAACAAATCCAGTTGAATGTGTCCTGCCACCACAGACGTACACAAATGACCAATTTCCGATTAAAACCAGCATGATACAGGGTTAGGGGTTACTTCACGTAGTACATTCTAACATAGCCGACCTAAAAGAATCACAGCACCTAAACTACGGATAAAGGAATCATGCATGTCTGACTATTCTGTACATTGTGTTTCAGGTTGGGGATAAAACAGACTGGGATCTTGGCGTGGCCAGGGAGTCCATCAACAGGAAGGGGGTCATCACGGTGCGTCCTGACAGCGGTTACTGGGCGATCTGCCGGAGGAAAGGTAGCAGTCTCAGCGCCTGTGCCGGTCCCTCCGTCACCCTCCACCTCAAGGAAACCCCCAAGAAAGTAGGCGTGTTCCTGGACTACGAGGAAGGGTCGGTGTCCTTCTACGACGCAGAAGCAAAGACCCACATTTACACTTACAGCGGGTGTGACTTCACTGAGCTCCTCTACCCGTACTTTAACCCCTGTGTTCAAGAAGATGGGAAGAACACCGCCCCGCTGATTATCTGTCCTGTTGACGGAGGAGTCAGGGAAGGACGGGACATAACCATTGAGTCAGCTGCATGATGTGTCATAAGAAAGGATGATCCTAACTGATGTAAAACAAAATATTGAAGTTATATATATTATATTATGTTAGGCCTATATTTATTGTACTGCAATAATATTTGGCCAACAGTGGCCTGCAACAGGCCAACATCCATGAGTAAAAGTTGTTATTTTATTATTCAAAATAATCTTTACATAATGATACCACACTTGTACATAAATGTAAATAAAATGCTTTAAATGTTGTTGAATGCACTGCAAAACTTTATTCCCTAGCCTAAACGGGCAAAGGATAACTTAATCTTGTGAAACTGAAAATAAAAGTTATGTATTGAACCTAAAAACTGTGATATTGTCATTTTGCAAATTGCTTTTTGTATTCTCTCCTGTTTAATTGCAAGTATTTAAGGTTAACATCAACTCAATTCTGCCTAAGAATTTGGATATATTTTGATTTATATGTTTGATTTATTTCTAATTGATTGATGAATAGATTTTTCAACTGCAAAGTCTTTGTCTTATTCAACCTTTATTTCCTCAGTTTGCGTGTTATTTTCAGCTACTTATTATACGCTCAGTTGGTGCATTACATGTTGTTCTGGCCTACTTAGTTACAATTTTTGCCACTTTGGCTTTTGTAGTCATATCACAATGTTTTACCAAACAAATATATATATATATATATATATATATATATATATATATATATATATATATATATATATATATATATACTGTTTGTAATGAAGACAAAAAGACACCGCCCCACTTTGCATTTGAGGAACATGACATACAGACTTATTGTACATTGGTTGTTGTTTTTGTTAACTGTAAGCTGATCATTTAAACACCCTTGCATGAGGATTCCTTTGAATTTGACATTAGGCGACAGATGAAAATTTTAAATAGTGGTTTAACTTTGATGTTTAAAGGTGCTTTACTCAAAATACTTTAAAAAAAAGATTTGGGATTGCCTCCACACAGCTCTCACAGACCGTTCCACAACTCGTAAAGTACCGACGCTTTGTCACAGCCCTCGGCATCTGATACCGAGGTACAAGGCACTCACTGTTTAGTCTAATCAGCACGTTGGGATGGTTAAACTCTCTCCCAAAAAGTCCAGATGATGGAAGTAGCTAACGAGTGAGCCATCTCGCTTCCTTCTCATCTCTGCTGAGAGTTGCAAAGTACCAACCGGATCGGTACTGACACTGCAGTCTTTTCATCTGATGCTTGAAACGCAACATAAACATATCAACTGTTTCTGGTGGCCATCAGATGGACATTTAAAGCGTAACTCTCGCCGAAATACAACCAAGGGTCTTATTGTGAATGTACGTGAGTCAAACTTTAGTTTAAAAGCATATTTAGGACAGAATCACAGGAACTAATTGTAACAATTTGATGAATTAATGCGGGACTACTTAGTAAATACTCAGTCTCCAAAACAAATTGATTCAGGTGTACAGATGATAAAAGATTTGGAATAGTTGTTTAATTATGATGTTTTAGTTTTCCAAATTTGTCTCAAAAGCTTAAAAGAGAAGGCATTTGATAAGTATTTATTCAGATTTCTCCTGTTTTGACTATAATAGTATGAATTTTGGTAAAGACGACCTAGTGATAATCTAGGTCACATTTTGTTTCACACACACTCACGTTCATTAACCTTAGCATAATTGATCATGTTTTGGCTGCTGCTTTATGACACACACATGTCTGGAAATGACAGTGTTTTAGATGGAACAATTGTTGTGGTCTGTCGCTGAGAGCCAAACATAAAATTCCCGTACAAGAACAACATGTGCTCAGGACAGAATTGATAACAATATGTACTAGTATTGAATGACACAGAGGAACCAGAAGTACCAGAATGTTTGAGTTATGTGGGGGAGGAGCATCTGCTTATTCAGACGGAGTGACTGAGTATTTAAACTCCACATCCTGCACGTTCTGCATCTTTTCTGCATGAGGACGATCAGGAGCTCAACATGACAACCCAAACTACAGGTAACATTTGGGGCAACGCAGCTGCTCCTCTGCTGGGACTTTAATTACTATTTTAAGAATTGAAAACTGTTTTTATCTATGTTTTGTAAAGTTTGCTGTAGACAAGACGATCTTATTGCATGAATTGTGTTTTCTTCAACTCTTTTACTCAAAAATATGTTCATATATGGTGTCTTGTAATCTAATGGAGGCTTGGTGTACTTATATGCATGACACACATCATTTATATAAAATAATGAAAATAATGAACATGTGATCATTTCAGTTCATTTCAAACTATAATATCCTAGGTCTAAAACAGTACCTATTTTAATATGTCTACATGAACAGTCTATATTGATTGCAATGAATGCAGCACATTACAACACAAACTTGCATAACAAATGTTAAAAGCTGTAAATAACAGGGTTGTGACGGATATATGAATTATAAAACACTTTTCAGTATTTGCAATTGTTATTCATCCAAAGTCCTTTATCATGAAGTGTTGAGGTTAATTTTTCTAACGTCTGTATTTGCAAGCTACAAGCAATAATTATGCACAATTATGAATAATTTTAGAGTATGGTGCATTCCTTGGAAAACTCTCAAAATATATTTTCTAATTATTTAGTGACCAAAAAATGTGCGGCTCTTTTAGAATCTTCCTGTGCACAATATTAAACTGTGTGCAAACATTTCACTCCGACATGAATGTTTAACTAATATAATGTGTTGTTTTTCTTCAGTAACCAACATGGCGCTTGATGTGCCGTTTGAGGAGCAGTTCAACTGTTGCATCTGTCTGGACATCTACACCAAGCCTGCCACCATCCCATGTGGACACACCTTTTGCCTGGACTGCATCGACAGCTTCTGGGACACTAAGACCAAGGCTGAGTGTCCGCTGTGCAAAGAGACGTTCAGAAAGCGTCCACAACTCAGGATCAACAAAGGATATGAAAAAATCATTGAAGCCTATATAAGGTTGGTTTCTTTTTTTACTTTTTACTTTTTAGGCATCCTGGTTCTTTCAGATGCTTGGAGACCACGTAAAAAAGCTAAATATTTGAATTTCATTGAGATTTAACATGATTTAATTTGAATCAAAAGGTCTCAGGAGGAGAATGTTGACGGTGTGTCTGAAGAGATTCCCTGTGACATCTGCCACGGAGACAAGTCTCCATCAGTGAGGCCGTGCCTCGTGTGCCAGGCGTCTTATTGTGAACTTCACCTCACACCACATCAGAGGGATCCAGCGCTGCACAGCAGGGCCGGAGTGGGACTCATTTTCAGCCCTGGAGTTTCATGCCTCAGACCGGCTCACTTTACTTCACAAAAAATGTCAAATGTAAAAATGTCAACCTTAGTATAAGTCTGCAATAGCACTGTGTTCTTTACAGCCTTGTAATTCCAGTAGTTCAGTGTCTTTTTTGTAAAATATCACCATTTCCAAGTGTTGCTTCACAATGTCGATTTATTAGAAAAGTTAACATCTTAACATCAACCCAATGATGTTCAACAATATCATAATCTATTTTCTGTGCAAATAAGTAATCACATATATCCAAAACTTGAAATTAAATAAAGAACAAGATACCTTTTATTGCACTTTGTAATGACACCATAATCTATTGTTTCCTTTGAATAATATTTCATATAACTTTCTCTTCCCTTTCAGTCGTGGGCTTTGTATATTTACTATCATAATTTTGAGGATAAAGGCATAATGGGTCACAAGTAATATTTGGGCATAAAAAGTGAACTAATCTGATCATGTTTGCTTGTTCAAACACTATGATACAACAGGTTACAGTAGATGTGCCTTCCACACTGACAGCAGCTATCCCTGATGCACACTACTAGCTCTGCTTCTGACACTAAATCACATTTTATAAATTGTCATAATTCTCAGCACAAATCTCTTCTTTTTACAAATTTTCTGATCAAGTCAATGGTATGCCGAATCATCTGGCATCATTAATTATCCCAGGGCATTTGTCATATAGAGCAGGTCTACACCACACTCTTATATTAATTATTATAATACTCAGTCAATGAGCAACGCTACCTGCCCAAACTGGAGTCATGGGCTCATATAGCTGGTGCTTGGTAACGTTACTGGCTCTTCATTGTCACTGTTAGCATCAAACTGAACTAGTAGCTGCTGCTGTGGAGCTACAAGAAAAAGTTTGATTCATAAACATAAACGCTGGTTTGCAGGACACGTATTGTTTTGCAAGACCGCTAGCATCCTGCACTTCTCCTAACTAGCTTGGCTTACCCGTCTCATCGTCTTCTTTTGGCGTTTCACTAAAAAAGAAAAAGTTAATTGAACGTATCACTTTCTAGAGCTCTCCTTTTTAAATTGTCACTTTTTCAGTGCTGTTTTGCGCATTCCATTACCCGTTTAAAACAGCTTATTTCTGCTCTGGTGGCATCCTCCAACAAGCACCAGTGACTGAAGTGTACATGGACGGTTTGTTAGTTTTTTTAGCAAGGTGTTGCCGTCAGAGGGCTCAAAACATAAATACGTCATCATTAACCAGGCTGCACTCTGCGAGTGGGCTGCATGAATGTAGAGAACGGTGGGCTGCAAGAAAAAATAAATACTGTAAATACAAAGAGTGGGCTGCGAGTGTAGGCAGCCTAGGGACAGCATCTATAATATTCAACTATGATTTCAACCCAGCCCTCAGAACCAAAAAAAACAGACCGGGGCTGCTGCACAGACACCACCTTACTGATCCGGCCACCTTCGCCACCAGTCACCTCTGCAGAAAGCACCACGAGCCGCTGACAATGTTCTGCAAGAAGGACCAGAAGCCTGTTTGTGTTCAATGCACAGAGAGGGAACACAAACACCACAAGACCGTCCCCATGGAGAAGGAGAACAAGAGGGTCAAGGTGAGGAACCATTTATTTCATTAACTTCCTTTAAACTTAGTCTTAAAAAAGCCCGCTTTCCTTCTTTTGTACGAATATAGACACCTGTTTCTGTATTTCTTTAAGTGGGAAGAATAAGACACTCAACATATTTCCCCTTTCAAGACTTTATATATTTTCCCTCAGCTGCTTTTTTTGTACAGCATTATATTCACAATAGTATATTTTGTACCTTTTGCAGATTCATTTGAGGGAGACGATATCCAGCATTCAACCGATGATCCACGCCAGACTGAGAAAAGTGAATGAAATAAAAATAAAAAAAGTAAGTTATTGTTTGTTATGTTTAAAAATAGCTAACTGGTCAATGTTGTCTGTTTTAATCTGTTTAATCAAATTAAATTAATGAATTAAATGTTTCTGTCGTTTCAATCAACAGCAAATCACAGAGAGGGAAATAGAGAGCAGCGCTCAGATCTGCAGCATGCTGATAAGAGCCATCGAGAGACAGCATGCCGGGCTGGTCGAGGAGCTGGAGAAGAAGCAGCAAGAAGCTGAGAGGAGAGCCGAGGAGCTGTTCCAGGAGCTGGAGGAGGAACTCAATGATCTGCAGATGAGGAGCAACGAGCTGCAGCACCTGGAGCACACTCGGAACCCTGTTCACCTCGTACAGGTTAGATACCTCAACTGCATTTATACTGATCAGCATCAGCATTTCAAGAACTGTACTCATGAGAAACCTGTGCATCCTTCCCCATCTTTAGAGTTTCCCGTCTCTAAGGCGACTTCCTTCCACTAGAGAGTGGTCTGAGGTCACAGTCCACTCAGATAAGTGCATGGGGGCGGTGACGAGAGCCGTCTCCAAGCTTGGGGACATCTGCCAGGAACTTGCCAACAAACTGTCCGCAGAAGGTCGGTACATCTTTTGGCAGAAAGTGATGATCTACATCACAAAATGACCAAAGATTGTTGTGAAAATCAGTGCTTAAAAATAACCCTTTATTTCTACCTTGTTGCAGAAGCAGACAAGATGGATCAATATGCAGGTATGATCACAATCACACATCCACTGCTTATTTCTATAAACTAGTTTAACCTTGGTTAGTTCCCCTTTTTATTACCTGACTCACTGTTTTTCTTCTTTGTTTCTGCAGTCAACGTCACTCTGGATCCTGAGACTGCTTCAGGCTGGTTGGTCCTGTCTCCAGACAGAAAGAAGGTATTGTCTGACTTTTGATCATTAAATTAAATGTGTGAAGAGCACAGTCCTTCCAGGAATCTAGTAGTTCTCAGAGTAGATTGGATTTTTTTCACAGTTAAAGTCTGTAAAGACAGTGAATTTTTCAGAAATTGGTTGAGCTTTTGCACTAAAAAAACATCCCCTGCTGTGGTATATTTTACTGTAATAGAGGAAGAAATTATGAGACATATTGTCACATGAAAATTGGAAAGGGTTAGGTTGTGAGAATCCAATTCAAAGGGGATTAAGATAAAACTATAATGCTCTGATTGGGAAAATGATAAGGTTATTAATTGCTGCTAATGAGGCTAATGTTTAGTAAGATGAAGATGATGATGATAACAATGATTATGTTAATTAACAGGTGAGCGTCAGCAGCAAGAAGAACAATTCTCCACTCCCAGACAGTACTCAGCGCTTTGACTCCTGCGTCTGTGTTTTGGGGAAACAAAGCTTTGCATCTGGAAGACGTTACTGGGTCGTTGAGGTGAGAAGCTAAGAAACAAGAAAACACACTTTAAGCTAGCTGTGTACTTAAACAAATCCAGTTGAATGTGTCCTGCCACCACAGACGTACAATGGCTTTTACAGTTAAAAAACCCACCAATTAAAACCATCAGGATTCAGGGTTAGGTTGGGGATAAAACAGACTGGGATCTTGGCGTGGCCAGGGAGTCCATCAACAGGAAGGGGGTCATCACGGTGCGTCCTAACAGCGGTTACTGGGCGATCTGACGGAGGAAAGGTAGCAGTCTCAGCGCCTGTGCCTGTCCCTCCGTCACCCTCCACCTCAAGGAAACCCCCAAGAAAGTTGGCGTGTTCCTGGACTACGAGGAAGGGTCGGTGTCCTTCTATGACGCAGAAGCAAAGACCCACATTTACACTTACAGCGGGTGTGACTTCACTGAGCTCCTCTACCCGTACTTTAACCCCTGTGTTCAAGAAGATGGGAAGAACACCGCCCCGCTGATTATCTGTCCTGTTGATGGAGGAGTCAGGGAAGGACGGGACATAACCATTGAGTCAGCTGCATGATGTGTCATAAGAAAGGATGATGCTAACTGATGTAAAACAAAATATTGAAGTTTATATTTATTATAATATATTAGGCCTATATTTATTGTACTGCAATAATATTTAATTGTACTGCAATAATATTTGACCAAACCTGGCCTGCAACAGGCCTACATCCATGGGTAAAAGTTTTTTTTATTTATTTCAAAGTTCAAATTAATCTTTCAAAAATTATACCACACTTGTGTACATACATGCAAATTAAATGTTGAATGCACTGCAAAACTTCATTCCATAATTTATTGGGCAATGTATAATTTAAAATTGTGAAACTAAAAATAAAAGATGTTTTGAAGATAAAAACTGTGAGATTGTGTCATTTACTTTTATTAGGATTGTTGGTATTATTACAGTTTTGTTAGTTTTTTCTTTCGTTTTTAGTTGTTTTTAAAAAGCCTCCTGTGGACTGGTGTTTTAAATTAGCATGTGCTAAAACACTTAAGCAATGCTTCTGGTTTTTATCTATTTATTGCATTTATATAATAAATTTATATAGTGCATATCTAGTTTACTTACCCCTCAAAGCGCTTTTGTTGGGAACCAGCTTACATTAGTTAACTGCTAAAGCTAAAGCCAAACAACACACGTTCATATCCTGAATGTAAGCTTCCAATTGTTACACGGGCCAGCTAAAGCTAACCTAGTTCGTTAAACAACAAAGAACACCACAACTAAAAGCTAACTTAGCTGGTTACAAATATCCCTGTCTTCTTTTCCCTACGTGTTGCGTTCAATGTGAGGATGAGACTAACTAGCCTGGAGAGAACTACTTCGAGAGGGGTTTGTGTTGTGTCAAACTGACTGACCTACGTAGTTGTTTTGTTCACGTCTGAAGACGGGCCTGTCCGGGCCGAGTCCGCGCTCTGTCTTGTAGGTCAAGTTTCAAAAGGTGTATTTATAAAAGTTTGTGTTGTTAGAAAACAAGAAGGGCAGTCTTTTTTGTCTTTCTTTTGGTATATCTCCATGGTAGCATCTCCAGTTTGCCGCTTTTAATGACTGTTTACATACATTTAATATTCAGTTTTTTGCCCTAATTCCAAAAAAGACAATATTCTGACTAAGCTGTTTAAATGGCTAATGAAAGTGAGTATTCCACTAATATTCCCGTTTAGATGTAGCCGTGCAAAACAGGATTCTTTTCAAAGTTTACCAGCGGCGGTGGTCTTGATGGACCGTGCGAACACAGTGTCCCTCTTTCATTCCTTCAACCAGCTTCTTGAAAAGGTTGGCATAGTGATGTTTGCCCATAACACCGCATAAATCTCATGTCTAGGGAACAGAATCCCAAGTCAAGTCTCAACTCAAGACCAAGAAGTCCCAAGTCAAGAGGAACCAATCCTTTGCATATGAAAAGTTAGTAACATTTTACCATGCAGTACAGAAAAAATGGCAGTAGTTACTAAGGAACAAGTACAAGTACATGACACTGGCTTGGCCCAGCTCCGCCCTCTTGTCTGATATGGTCACTCTCTGGCTCCAAAATACCAAGATGACCACAGCTCATTAAACATTTTGAATCTGGAATTTCTTCACAGTTTCAAAATTAATGCCGCTGACTAAAAACAAAAAGACACTGTCAAATTTTGTATTATTGTACATCCAGAGCTTTGTTTTACCATAAACTGATAATTTAAAAACTCTAGCATGAGATTTAATTTGTATTGGGAAGTGCAAAAGCATTACTGTAAACTTGACTCCAGTATTTTAACTCAACCCATACAGCTTTGACAAAAGAACTCAATGGATCCTGTGGTTATTTCATTGTTGACTGTACTATAACATTTTCTTGGAAACGTCCTTATAAACATTTCCAGGAGAAACAGATTGAAAAAGTTAAAAATCATTAGAACCCAGTGTGGAGATGGACGCTCCTACTTCCTCATTTCCGAGCAGTAAACATGTAATTAGTCATGTCATTATGTGTGCCTGTTGGTAATGTTTGTGTTGTGTGCTGACCTACATCTGATCAACCCGTACACGGTGTACAGTACATAAGGTGTGGTACACACCTTTGTAATTTTTAGATCAAACAATTAAACCAAACCACTCATCTGAACAAACTCACGTTTCTCTCTCACTGTTACCAGTAACACCAACCAAGCAAGGGAATTTTTTTATTTTAGAAATGACCGAAATATTTTTAGGTCATGTTGTTCCCTTTCAACTGTCCTCTGTACAGTTGAAACTGTGTACAACTGTACGAGTTGTTTTTCTCCATTTTCTTCAATAAAACATGTTGAGGCTATTAGACTGGCGATCTCCCCGGAACAACAAGTCCTCCTAACCATACGATGTTTTAGGTCATTTATTCCTCCCTTCTAACGGTGGCAGGAAATACGACTCACGGGGGCGCGTTCCGTCCTCATATCTAAATCAGAGAACGTCATGGTCATTGTTATAAACATGTTAACGTTGTGAAACGGTTGCAGCTTGGACCGTTTAGGCAAAAAACCTACTTGGTTAGTATGGCGAAGGGTGGGGGGGTTACGGTAGTTAGAAAAATTATAATTGTGTTGCTCGACAATGACACCAAGTTTTTAATAGAGATTAGGAACTCTAAATTTAAAATACATGAAATTTACTTTAAAAAAAGGAACACGCTCTTTTATGCAAGGGAGAGCAGTGTAACCTAAGGAACGAATGACAAAAACAGGTTATAATACAACATGATCATTTATTTCAGCAAAGCAAGTGAGACTTCAAAAACTAAAAAGAAACTTAAAAAAGAAAAGAAACAATGTCTCAAATTAAAACTCTACATAAAACACAGAAAGGTAAGGGAGCTCAGCTCGGTTACGACATCAGAGTCCATTATCGCAGGTACAGTCGCACCGATCCGCTGTCTTTACCTTCAGCTTCCTCCTCGGCAAACCTCACTCTACGATATCTCGTCCTGTGTCTGGCAGCCATAAGCCTCACCAAAACCTGCAATTGGCGAAACATCAATGGTAACTAAACACATGGGTAGAGGAAGGTGAAGTAACGGCACACAGCCCTAATCAAAAGCATGCAAATCAAACACTACAAAATAAAAGCATGCCAGGCCTAAAGAAACACAACAAAACAAACCATGCAAACAGAAATTGAATCAATAATTAAAGCACAGCAAATAAATTAACATGCAAAAGAGATAACAAACCAGGAATAAATATAGCACAGCAGAACAAAACAAACTCAGCCATGTGACATTAGGTTTAAGCACCAAAACTACTTAGTTAAGTTTGGAAAAAGATTGTGGTTTGGGTTGAAATCAATAAATTTGCTACATTAAACCTTAGTACTTATACCGGAGCACTTAGTATAAGATAGGGAGGAGGTTGGGGCGAATGGGTTTTTTCAGTGTCATTCAGTACTTAGTACTGTTTTCAATTCTATCCTTGTCCATTTGTTCTTGTATGGGAATTGAATGTTTGGCTCTCAGCTACAGACCACAGGAATTGTTTCATCATCATTTCCAGGCATGTGCGTCATAAAGCAGCAGCCAAAACGTGATCAATTATGCTCAGGTTAATAAACGTGAGTGTGTGTGTGTAAACAAAATGTGACCTAGATTATCACTAGATTGTATTCACCAAAATTCATAAAAAAGTACTATTCAAAACAGAAGAAATCTGAATAAATATTTATCAAATGCCTTCTATGTCAGGCTTTTGAGACAAAGTTGGAAAACTTAAAATCATAATTAAACAACTCTTCCAATTCTTTTATCATCTGTAAACCTGAATCAATTTGTTTTGGAGACATAATACTGAGTATTTACTGAGTAGTCCCTCATTAATTCATCATTATTGTTACAATGAGTTCCTTAAGAAAAAACAAGACAGAAGGATTCTTCAAAGTGTTTCATTTATCATACTCAGACCACATATACACCACATTATGAACATCAGGGGAGTATTTTAGGTCCTCTCTTTTTTTGTTATATGTCAAGGATATGCCGTCAGCCATAGATTTTAATTTGTTTTTATTTGCAGAGGACTCAGCTATTCTAGTCTCTCATGAAGAGAAATCAGAGGTGGAAAGGCTCCTTAACCTCAGTGCTTGGTTAACAGACAACAAGCTGTCTCTCCACCTTGGCAAAACAGAGTTGATTCTTTATGGGTGAATTGAAAAAGTCTATGGGGTTTAGGGTAGTCGTAGGTGATGTTGAAATTACAGCCAAGGAAGCGGTCACTTACTTGGGCTGTAAACTGTAAACTATCAGGGGAGTTTATGGCCCGAAGAATTATCTCCAAGGTAAGCCAAAGGACTAAGTTCCTGGCAAGAATATCCAGCCTCTTAGATAGTAACACCTTGAAAATCCTGGCCGATGCTTTTGTTCAATGCCATCTTGACTATGTCTGTACATCTTGGTACACAGGCAATACTAAAGGCCTGACAGACAAGCTACAGATCTGTCAAAACAAACTGATCAGAGTGATCCTTAAACTCCATCCTAGAACTCATCTTCTTCCGGACCATTTCTCCAGTCTTAGGTGGCTCAGAGTGGAGGAGAGGGTTTCCCAACTTAAACTGTGTTTAGTGTGTAAGATAAGAACTAACCTGGCACCCAAGTATTTAATTACTTTTCTAAAATTAGGGGAGTTCCACAGATTACAGGCCCTGACGTTTTAAGAGCTGTATGGGAAAGTACTCTTTCCTATACTTGGCAGCAGTCTTGTGGAATGGCTTACCTTCCAGCCTCAAACTGTTGAGCTCCTCCTTCTTTCATTTTAAATCTTCAATACAAAAATATCAAACCCATAAACAAAATCAAAAGATCCTTGAAGTACTAGGAATATTGTACTGTCTGTTTGTGTGTCTGCTTGTCTGTCTGGGAACTTAGCCATTGTTTTTCTTTCTTTCTTTCTTTCTTTCTTTCTATTGTGTTTTTATCTGTTTTAATTACTACTGACTACTACTGTAATTACTTTTCTAAAATTAGTGATACGCATCATATTGTGTTTTTTATGCTTTTGAACACCTCTTGTTGATTGTTGTTCAATAAAGTTTTCAATCAATCAATCAATCAATCAATCATTTCCAGCACATCATATAAGACTGTTGACATTAGCAGATCTGTTGGCTAGCCTAAGCATGTTTGCAAGTAAGCAGAAATGCTAACTAACTTTTGCCTCAAAGGCTGTCCACTTCACTCACCAGTTCTTGTTGGACACTTTTAGTATTACATTACATTACATTTGGCTTACGCTTCTATCCACAGCGACTTCCATTAGATACAAACGATCAGCAAGAATCGCGTTAGCTTCAAATAAGTCAAAGTGCTTAATGTAAACGCAAGGTTTTTTTGTAACCATCATCTTCTTAAGCCAAGGTGCAGCCAAGAGAAATAAGTAGCTGAAAATAACACGCAAACTGAGGAAATAAAGGTTGAATAAGACAAAGACTTTGCAGTTGAAACATCTATTCATCAATCAATTATAAATATATCAAATATATAAATCAAAATATATCCAAATTCTTAGGCAGAATTGAGTATATATTAACCTTAAATACTTGCAATTAAACAGGAGAGAATACAAAAAGCAATTTGCAAAATGACAATATCACAGTTTTTAGGTTCAATACATAACTTTTATTTTCAGTTTCACAAGTTTAAGTTATCCTTTGCCCGTTTAGGCTAGGGAATGAAGTTTTGCAGTGCATTCAACAACATTTAAAGCATTTTATTTACATGTATGTACAAGTGCGGTATCATTATGTAAAGATTATTTTGAATAATAAAATAAAAACTTTTACTCGTGGATGTTGGCCTGTTGCAGGCCAGTGTTGGTCAAATATTATTGCAGTACAATAAATATAGGCCTAACATAATATAATATATATAAAGTTCAATATTTTGTTTTACTTCAGTTAGCATCATCCTTTCTTGTGACACATCATGCAGCTGACTCAATGGTTATGTCCCGTCCTTCCCTGACTCCTCCATCAACAGGACAGATAATCAGCGGGGCGGTGTTCTTCCCATCTTCTTGAACACAGGGGTTAAAGTACGGGTAGAGGAGCTCAGTGAAGTCACACCCTCTGTAAGTGTAAATGTGGGTCTTTGCTTCTGCGTCATAGAAGGACACCGACCCTTCCTCGTAGTCCAGGAACACGCCTACTTTCTTGGGGGTTTCCTTGAGGTGGAGGGTGACGGAGGGACCGGCACAGGCGCTGAGACTGCTACCTTTCCTCCGGCAGATCGCCCAGTAACCGCTGTCAGGACGCACCGTGATGACCCCCTTCCTGTTGATGGACTCCCTGGCCACGCCAAGATCCCAGTCTGTTTTATCCCCAACCTGAAACACAATGTACAGAATAGTCAGACATGCATGATTCCTTTATCAGTAGTTTAGTTGCTGTGATTCTCTTTATGTTGGGGGGGGGGGGGGGTTTAGAATTTACTACATGTAGAACTTGCTGGAATTAAAGGTTGTAATATATCTAGTGTCTTGTGTGATTTGTAGAATTTACCTTTACAATATTGTTTCAAATAATGTCATGTTGGTAATTTTACTTTAAATGTAAAATACAGTAAAGAAGAGATGCAATAAAAATGCAGTAAATGTGTACGTGTTGAAACTGTTTTAAGTTGCTTGACTCCTATTTATGTTAAAGGTTAAAAACCACCAGTTTGTGGAAACATTACAATGATCAAAGCCAAGTACAGAGTCATATTTGGGTCAGAAATTCCAAATTCTGTTTTAGACAAAAAATGTAACAATTACATTTTTTGTGGGTTAGGGTTACTAACCCTAACCCTAACCCCGTATCCTACTGGTCTTAATCAAAAATTGTTCGTTTTTTAACTGTTAAAGCTGCTTGTGTACGTCTGTGGTGGCAGGACACATTCATCTGGATTTGTTTAAGTACACAGCTAGCTTAAAGTGTGTTTCATTATTTCTGAGCTTCTCACCTCAACGACCCAGTAACGTCTTCCAGATGCAAAGCTTTGTTTCCCCAAAACACAGATGCAGGAGTCAAAGCGCTGAGTACTGTCTGGGAGTGGAGAATTGTTCTTCTTGCTGCTGACGCTCACCTGTTAATTAACATAATCATTGTTGTTGTCATCATCATCTTCATCTTACTAAACATTAGCCTCATTAGCAGCAATTAATAACCTTTTCCCAATCAGAGCGTTCTAGTTTTATCTTAATCCCCTTTGAATTGGATTCTCACAACCCAACCGTTTCCAAATTTCATGTGACAATATGCCTCATAATTTCCTCTTCTATTACAGTAAAATATACCACAGCAGGGGATGCTTTTTAGTGAAAAACCTCAACCAATTTCTGAAAAAGTCACTGTCTTTACAGACTTTAACTGTGAAAAAAATCCAATCTACTCTGAGAACTACTAGATTCCTAGAAGGACTGTGCTCTTCACACATTTAATTTAATGATCAAAAGTCAGACAATACCTTCTTTCTGTCTGGAGACAGGACCAACCAGCCTGAAGCAGTCTCAGGATCCAGAGTGACGTTGACTGCAGAAACAAAGAAGAAAAGCAGTGAGTCAGGTAATAAAAAGGGGAACTAACCAAGGTTAAACTAGTTTATAGAAATAAGCAGTGGATGTGTGATTGTGATCATACCTGCATATTGATCCATCTTGTCTGCTTCTGCAACAAGGTAGAAATAAAGGGTTATTTTTAAGCACTGATTTTCACAACAATATTTGGTCATTTTGTGATGTAGATCATCACTTTCTGCCAAAAGATGTACCGACCTTCTGCGGACAGTTTGTTGGCAAGTTCCTGGCAGATGTCCCCAAGCTTGGAGACGGCTCTCGTCACCGCCCCCATGCAGTTATCTGAGTGGACTGTGACCTCAGACCACTCTCTAGTGGAAGGAAGTCGCCTTAGAGACGGGAAACTCTAAAGATGGGGAAGGATGCACAGGTTTCTCATGAGTACAGTTCTTGAAATGCTGATGCTGATCAGTATAAATGCAGTTGAGGTATCTAACCTGTACGAGGTGAACAGGGTTCCGAGTGTGCTCCAGGTGCTGCAGCTCGCTGCTCCTCATCTGCAGATCATTGAGTTCCTCCTCCAGCTCCTGGAACAGCTCCTCGGCTCTCCTCTCAGCTTCTTGCTGCTTCTTCTCCAGCTCCTCGACCAGCCCGGCATGCTGTCTCTCGATGGCGCTTATCAGCATGCTGCAGATCTGAGCGCTGCTCTCTATCTCCCTCTCTGTGATTTGCTGTTAATTGAAAGGACAGAAACATTTAATTAATTAATTTAATTTACAGATAAAAACAGACAAACTTGACCAGTTAGCTATTTCTTAAACATAACAAACAATAACTTACCTTGCTCAGAGACACTGAATTTTTTATTTCATTCACTTTTCTCAGTCTGGCGTGGATCATCGGTTGAATGCTGGATATCGTCTCCCTCAAACGAATCTGCAAAAGGTACAAAATATACAGTTGTGAATATAGTGCTGTACAAAAAAACAGCTGAGGGAAAATAAAGTGGAAATAGTCTTGACAGGGGAAATATGTTGAGTGTCTTATTCTTCCTACTTAAAAAAATACAGAAACAGGTGTCTATATTCGTACAAAAGAAGGAAAGCGGGCTTTTTTAAGACTAAGTTTAAAGGAAGTTAATGTAATAAACATTTCCTCACCTTGACCCTCTTGTTCTCCTTCTCCATGGGGACGGTCTTGTGGTGTTTGTGTTCCCTCTCTGTGCATTGAAAACAAACAGGCTTCTGGTCCTTCTTGCAGAACATTGTCAGCGGCTCGTGGTGCTTTCTGCAGAGGTGACTGGTGGCGAAGGTGGCAGGGTCAGTAAGGTGGTGTCTGTGCAGCGCTGGATCCCTCTGGTGTGGCGTGAGGTGAAGTTCACAATAAGACGCCTGGCACACGAGGCACGACTTGACTGATGGAGACTTGTCTCCGCGGCAGATGTCACAGGGAATCTCTTCAGGCTCGAAAAGTGGGATTAGGGAAGTCTTCCTGCTTCCCACACCATCAACATTCTCCTCCTGAGACCTTTTGATTCAAATTAAATCATGTTAAATCTCAATTAAATTCAAATATTTAGCTTTTGTACGTGGTCTCCAAGCATCTGAAAGAACCAGGATGCCTAAAAAGAAAAAGAAAAAAAAGAAACCAACCTTATATAGGCTTCAATGATTTTTTCATATCCGTTGTTGATCCTGAGTTGTGGACGCTTTCTGAACGTCTCTTTGCACAGCGGACACTCAGCCTTGGTCTTAGTGTCCCAGAAGCCGTCGATGCAGTCCAGGCAAAAGGTGTGTCCACATGGGATGGTGGCAGGCTTGGTGTAGATGTCCAGACAGATGCAACAGTTGAACTGCTCCTCAAACGGCACATCAAGCGCCATGTTGGTTACTGAAGAAAAACAACACATTATATTACTTAAACATTCATGTCGGAGTGAAATGTTTGCACACAGTTTAATATTGTGCACAGGAAGATTCTAAAAGAGCTGCACATTTTTCGGTCACTAAATAACTAGAAAATAGATTTTGAAAGTTTTCCAAGGAATGCACCATACTCTAAAATTATTCATAATTGTGCATAATTATTGCTTGTAGCCTGCAAACACAGACATTAGAAAAATTAACCTCAACACTTCATGATAAAAGAATTTGGATAAATAACAATTGCAAATACTGCAACGTGTTTTATAATTCATATATCCATCACAACCCTGTTATTTACAGCTTTTAACATTTTTTATGCAAGTTTGTGTTGTAATGTGCTGCATTCATTGCAATCAATATAGACTGTTCATGTAGACATATTAAAATAGGTACTGTTTTAGACCTAGGATATTATAGTTTGAACTGAAGTGAAATGACCACATGTTCATTATTTTATATAAATGATGTGTGTCATGCATATAAGTACACCAAGCCTCCATTAGATTACAAGACACCATATATGAACATATTTTTGAGTAAAAGAGTTGAAGAAAACACAAGTCATGCAATAAGATTTTCACATCGTCTAGTCTACAGCAAACTTTACAAAACATAGATAAAAAAAGTTTTCAATTCTTAAAATAGTAATTAAAGTCCCAGCAGAGGAGCAGCTGTGTTGCCCCAAATGTTACCTGTAGTTTGGGTTGTCGTGTTGAGCTCCTGATCGTCGTCATGCAGAAAAGATGCAGAACGTGCAGGATGTGGTGTTAAATACTCACTCACCTCCCCCGCAGATGCTCCTCCCCCACATCACTCAAACATTCTGGTACTTCTGGTTCCTCTGTGTCATTCAGTACTTAGTACATACTGTTATCAATTCTGTCCTGAGCACATGTTGTCCTTCCTCGGGAAAGGAATGTTTGGCTCTCAGCGACAGACAGAATAACAAACTATGTCATTATTTCCAGCAATGTGTGTCATAAAGCAGCAGCCAAAACATGATCAATTATGCTCAGGTTAATGAACATGAGTGTGTGTGAAACACAGTGTGACCTAGATTATCACTAGGTCGTCTTTACCAAAATTCATACTATTCTATTCAATACAGGAGAAATCTGAATAACCTATCAAATGCCTTCTCTTCTAGGCTTTTGAGACAAAGTTGAAAGAAAACTGTGCAACTTATGATCTCCAGATAAACAAGATGTAACCAGTGATTCAGGACTAACTTTCCAATGAGGTCTTTAATTTTAGCTTTCTTTTTTATACAAGATGTTATTTATTACACATATCTTACTTCTCAAGATATATGTGTATAAATCACAAATATGCAAGTTCCTCATTGAACATGTATGGATGTCAAGAAACATGTTGATTTTTTTCTCACAAAACGAAAGGTTAAAAGTATCTGCAGACTATCAAGCATGAAAAAATGTCTTAATGTCTGTTCAGATTAACAGATTAACAAAACACAGGACTTTCAAGCCACGAAATGGAGTTCATGTCCCGGAAGAAGTTAAGAGGAAAACACAAGACTTTTAACCAAGGAACCGGCTGTTCATGTCCCAGAGTATATTTTTGATTCCTCTGTGTCATTCAGTACTTAGTACTGTTTTCAATTCTATCCTTGTCCATTTGTTCTTCTATGGGAATTGAATGTTTGGCTCTCAGCTACAGACCACAGGAATTGTTTCATCATAATTTCCAGGCATGTGCGTCATAAAGCAGCAGCCAAAACGTGATCAATTATGCTCAGGTTAATAAACGTGAGTGTGTGTGTGTGTGTAAACAAAATGTGACCTAGATTATCACTAGATTGTATTCACCAAAATTCATAAAAAAGTACTATTCAAAACAGAAGAAATCTGAATAAATATTTATCAAATGCCTTCTATGTCAGGCTTTTGAGACAAAGTTGGAAAACTTAAAATCATAATTAAACAACTCTTCCAATTCTTTTATCATCTGTAAACCTGAATCAATTTGTTTTGGAGACATAATACTGAGTATTTACTGAGTAGTCCCTCATTAATTCATCATTATTGTTACAATGAGTTCCTTAAGAAAAAACAAGACAGAAGGATTCTTCAAAGTGTTTCATTTATCATACTCAGACCACATATACACCACATTATGAACATCAGGGGAGTATTTTAGGTCCTCTCTTTTTTTGTTATATGTCAAGGATATGCCGTCAGCCATAGATTTTAATTTGTTTTTATTTGCAGAGGACTCAGCTATTCTAGTCTCTCATGAAGAGAAATCAGAGGTGGAAAGGCTCCTTAACCTCAGTGCTTGGTTAACAGACAACAAGCTGTCTCTCCACCTTGGCAAAACAGAGTTGATTCTTTATGGGTGAATTGAAAAAGTCTATGGGGTTTAGGGTAGTCGTAGGTGATGTTGAAATTACAGCCAAGGAAGCGGTCACTTACTTGGGCTGTAAACTGTAAACTATCAGGGGAGTTTATGGCCCGAAGAATTATCTCCAAGGTAAGCCAAAGGACTAAGTTCCTGGCAAGAATATCCAGCCTCTTAGATAGTAACACCTTGAAAATCCTGGCCGATGCTTTTGTTCAATGCCATCTTGACACACAGGCAATACTAAAGGCCTGACAGACAAGCTACAGATCTGTCAAAACAAACTGATCAGAGTGATCCTTAAACTCCATCCTAGAACTCATCTTCTTCCGGACCATTTCTCCAGTCTTAGGTGGCTCAGAGTGGAGGAGAGGGTTTCCCAACTTAAACTGTGTTTAGTGTGTAAGATAAGAACTAACCTGGCACCCAAGTATTTAATTACTTTTCTAAAATTAGGGGAGTTCCACAGATTACAGGCCCTGACGTTTTAAGAGCTGTATGGGAAAGTACTCTTTCCTATACTTGGCAGCAGTCTTGTGGAATGGCTTACCTTCCAGCCTCAAACTGTTGAGCTCCTCCTTCTTTCATTTTAAATCTTCAATACAAAAATATCAAACCCATAAACAAAATCAAAAGATCCTTGAAGTACTAGGAATATTGTACTGTCTGTTTGTGTGTCTGCTTGTCTGTCTGGGAACTTAGCCATTGTTTTTCTTTCTTTCTTTCTTTCTTTCTATTGTGTTTTTATCTGTTTTAATTACTACTGACTACTACTGTAATTACTTTTCTAAAATTAGTGATACGCATCATATTGTGTTTTTATCCTTTTGAACACCTCTTGTTGATTGTTGTTCAATAAAGTTTTCAATCAATCAATCAATCAATCAATCATTTCCAGCACATCATATAAGACTGTTGACTTCATCGCATTAGCAGATCTGTTGGCTAGCCTAAGCATGTTTGCAAGTAAGCAGAAATGCTAACTAACTTTTGCCTCAAAGGCTGTCCACTTCACTCACCAGTTCTTGTTGGACACTTTTAGTATTACATTACATTACATTTGGCTTACGCTTCTATCCACAGCGATTTCCATTAGATACAAACGATCAGCAAGAATCGCGTTAGCTTCAAATAAGTCAAAGTGCTTAATGTAAGCGCAAGGTTTTTTTGTAACCATCATCTTCTTAAGCCAAGGTGCAGCCAAGAGAAATAAGTAGCTGAAAATAACACGCAAACTGAGGAAATAAAGGTTGAATAAGATAAAGACTTTGCAGTTGAAACATCTATTCATCAATCAATTAGAAATATATCAAATATATAGATCAAAATATATCCAAATTCTTAGGCAGAATTGAGTATATATTAACCTTAAATACTTGCAATTAAACAGGAGAGAATACAAAAAGCAATTTGCAAAATGACAATATCACAGTTTTTAGGTTCAATACATAACTTTTATTTTCAGTTTCACAAGTTTAAGTTATCCTTTGCCCGTTTAGGCTAGGGAATAAAGTTTTGCAGTGCATTCAACAACATTTAAAGCATTTTATTTACATGTATGTACAAGTGCGGTATCATTATGTAAAGATTATTTTGAATAATAAAATAAAAACTTTTACTCGTGGATGTTGGCCTGTTGCAGGCCAGTGTTGGTCAAATATTATTGCAGTACAATAAATATAGGCCTAACATAATATAATATATATAAAGTTCAATATTTTGTTTTACATCAGTTAGCATCATCCTTTCTTATGAACCATCATGCAGCTGACTCAATGGTTATGTCCCGTCCTTCCCTGACTCCTCCATCAACAGGACAGATAATCAGCGGGGCGGTGTTCTTCCCATCTTCTTGAACACAGGGGTTAAAGTACGGGTAGAGGAGCTCAGTGAAGTCACACCCGCTGTAAGTGTAAATGTGGGTCTTTGCTTCTGCGTCGTAGAAGGACACCGACCCTTCCTCGTAGTCCAGGAACACGCCCACTTTCTTGGGGGTTTCCTTGAGGTGGAGGTTGACGGAGGGACCGGCACAGGCGCTGAGACTGCTACCTTTCCTCCGGCAGATCGCCCAGTAACCGCTGTCAGGACGCACCGTGATGACCCCCTTCCTGTTGATGGACTCCCTGGCCACGCCAAGATCCCAGTCTGTTTTATCCCCAACCTGAAACACAATGTACAGAATAGTCAGACATGCATGACTCCTTTATCAGTAGTTTAGTTGCTGTGATTCTCTTTAGGTCGGGGGGGTAGAATTTACTACATGTAGAACTTGCTGGAATTAAAGGTTGTAATATATCTAGTGTCTTGTGTGATTTGTAGAATTTTCTTTTACAATATCGTTTCAAATAATGTCATGTTGGTAATTTTACTTTAACTGTAAAATACAGTAAAGAAGAGCTGCAATAAAAATGCAGTAAATGTGTGCGTGTTGAAACTGTTTTAAATTGCTTGACTCCTATTTATGTTAAAGGTTAAAAACCACCAGTTTGTGGAAACACTACAACGATCAAAGCCAAGTACAGAGTCACATTTGGGTCAAATAAAAACCAAATTCTGTTTTAGACAAAAAAGAAATTCTTGTGGGTTACATGTGGGATCCTGCTGGTCTTAATTGGAAATTGGTTGTTTTTTAACTGTTAAAGCTGCTTGTGTACGTCTATGGTAGCAGGACACATTCAACTGGATTTGTTTAAGTACACAGCTAGCTTAAAGTGTGTTTCATTGTTTCTGAGCTTCTCACCTCAACGACCCAGTAACGTCTTCCAGATGCAAAGCTTTGTTTCCCCAAAACACAGACGCAGGAGTCAAAGCGCTGAGTACTGTCTGGGAGTGGAGAATTGTTCTTCTTGCTGCTGACGCTCACCTGTTAATTAACATCATCATTGTTATCATCATCGTCTTCATCTTACTAAACATTAGCCTCATTAGCAGCAATTAATAACATAATATTCCCAATCAGAGCATTCTAGTTTTGTCTTAATCCCCTTTGAATTGGATTCTCACAACCCAACCGTTTCCAAATTTCATGTGACAATATGCTTCATAATTTCCTCTTCTATTACAGTAAAATATACCACAGCAGGGGATGTTTTTTAGTGCAAAACCTCAACCAATTTCTGAAAAAGTCACTGTCTTTACAGACTTTAACTGTGAAAAAAATCCAATCTACTCTGAGAACTACTAGATTCCTAGAAGGACTGTGCTCTTCACACATTTAATGTAATGATCAAAAGTCAGACAATACCTTCTTTCTGTCTGGAGACAGGACCAACCAGCCTGAAGCAGTCTCAGGATCCAGAGTGACGTTGACTGCAGAAACAAAGAAGAAAAGCAGTGAGTCAGGTAATAAAAAGGGGAACTAACCAAGGTTAAACTAGTTTATAGAAATAAGCAGTGGATGTGTGATTGTGATCATACCTGCATATTGATCCATCTTGTCTGCTTCTGCAACAAGGTAGAAATAAAGGGTTATTTTTAAGCACTGATTTTCACAACAATATTTGGTCATTTTGTGATGTAGATCATCACTTTCTGCCAAAAGATGTACCGACCTTCTGCGGACAGTTTGTTGGCAAGTTCCTGGCAGATGTCCCCAAGCTTGGAGACGGCTCTCGTCACCGCCCCCATGCAGTTATCTGAGTGGACTGTGACCTCAGACCACTCTCTAGTGGAAGGAAGTCGCCTTAGAGACGGGAAACTCTAAAGATGGGGAAGGATGCACAGGTTTCTCATGAGTACAGTTCTTGAAATGCTGATGCTGATCAGTATAAATGCAGTTGAGGTATCTAACCTGTACGAGGTGAACAGGGTTCCGAGTGTGCTCCAGGTGCTGCAGCTCGCTGCTCCTCATCTGCAGATCATTGAGTTCCTCCTCCAGCTCCTGGAACAGCTCCTCGGCTCTCCTCTCAGCTTCTTGCTGCTTCTTCTCCAACTCCTCGACCAGCCCGGCATGCTGTCTCTCGATGGCGCTTATCAGCATGCTGCAGATCTGAGCGCTGCTCTCTATCTCCCTCTCTGTGATTTGCTGTTAATTGAAAGGACAGAAACATTTAATTAATTAATTTAATTTACAGATAAAAACAGACAAACTTGACCAGTTAGCTATTTCTTAAACATAACAAACAATAACTTACCTTGCTCAGAGACACTGAATTTTTTATTTCATTCACTTTTCTCAGTCTGGCGTGGATCATCGGTTGAATGCTGGATATTGTCTCCCTCAAACGAATCTGCAAAAGGTACAAAATATACAGTTGTGAATATAGTGCTGTACAAAAAAACAGCTGAGGGAAAATAAAGTGGAAATAGTCTTGACAGGGGAAATATGTTGAGTGTCTTATTCTTCCTACTTAAAAAAATACAGAAACAGGTGTCTATATTCGTACAAAAGAAGGAAAGCGGGCTTTTTTAAGACTAAGTTTAAAGGAAGTTAATGTAATAAACATTTCCTCACCTTGACCCTCTTGTTCTCCTTCTCCATGGGGACGGTCTTGTGGTGTTTGTGTTCCCTCTCTGTGCATTGAAAACAAACAGGCTTCTGGTCCTTCTTGCAGAACATTGTCAGCGGCTCGTGGTGCTTTCTGCAGAGGTGACTGGTGGCGAAGGTGGCAGGGTCAGTAAGGTGGTGTCTGTGCAGCGCTGGATCCCTCTGGTGTGGCGTGAGGTGAAGTTCACAATAAGACGCCTGGCACACGAGGCACGACTTGACTGATGGAGACTTGTCTCCGCGGCAGATGTCACAGGGAATCTCTTCAGGCTCGAAAAGTGGGATTAGGGAAGTCTTCCTGCTTCCCACACCGTCAACATTCTCCTCCTGAGACCTTTTGATTCAAATTAAATCATGTTAAATCTCAATTAAATTCAAATATTTAGCTTTTGTACGTGGTCTCCAAGCATCTGAAAGAACCAGGATGCCTAAAAAGAAAAAGAAAAAAAAGAAACCAACCTTATATAGGCTTCAATGATTTTTTCATATCCTTTGTTGATCCTGAGTTGTGGACGCTTTCTGAACGTCTCTTTGCACAGCGGACACTCAGCCTTGGTCTTAGTGTCCCAGAAGCCGTCGATGCAGTCCAGGCAAAAGGTGTGTCCACATGGGATGGTGGCAGGCTTGGTGTAGATGTCCAGACAGATGCAACAGTTGAACTGCTCCTCAAACGGCACATCAAGCGCCATGTTGGTTACTGAAGAAAAACAACACATTATATTACTTAAACATTCATGTTGGAGTGAAATGTTTGCACACAGTTTAATATTGTGCACAGGAAGATTCTAAAAGAGCTGCACATTTTTCGGTCACTAAATAACTAGAAAATAGATTTTGAAAGTTTTCCAAGGAATGCACCATACTCTAAAATTATTCATAATTGTGCATAATTATTGCTTGTAGCCTGCAAACACAGACATTAAAAAAGTTAACCTCAACACTTCATGATAAAAGAATTTGGATAAATAACAATTGCAAATACTGCAACGTGTTTTATAATTCATATATCCATCACAACCCTGTTATTTACAGCTTTTAACATTTTTCATACAAGTTTGTGTTGTAATGTGCTGCATTCATTGCAATCAATATAGACTGTTCATGTAGACATATTAAAATAGGTACTGTTTTAGACCTAGGATATTATAGTTTGAACTGAAGTGAAATGACCACATGTTCATTATTTTATATAAATGATGTGTGTCATGCATATAAGTACACCAAGCCTCCATTAGATTACAAGACACCATATATGAACATATTTTTGAGTAAAAGAGTTGAAGAAAACACAAGTCATGCAATAAGATTTTCACATCGTCTAGTCTACAGCAAACTTTACAAAACATAGATAAAAAAAGTTTTCAATTCTTAAAATAGTAATTAAAGTCCCAGCAGAGGAGCAGCTGTGTTGCCCCAAATGTTACCTGTAGTTTGGGTTGTCGTGTTGAGCTCCTGATCGTCGTCATGCAGAAAAGATGCAGAACGTGCAGGATGTGGTGTTAAATACTCACTCACCTCCCCCGCAGATGCTCCTCCCCCACATCACTCAAACATTCTGGTACTTCTGGTTCCTCTGTGTCATTCAGTACTTAGTACATACTGTTATCAATTCTGTCCTGAGCACATGTTGTCCTTCCTCGGGAAAGGAATGTTTGGCTCTCAGCGACAGACAGAATAACAAACTATGTCATTATTTCCAGCAATGTGTGTCATAAAGCAGCAGCCAAAACATGATCAATTATGCTCAGGTTAATGAACATGAGTGTGTGTGAAACACAGTGTGACCTAGATTATCACTAGGTCGTCTTTACCAAAATTCATACTATTCTATTCAATACAGGAGAAATCTGAATAACCTATCAAATGCCTTCTCTTCTAGGCTTTTGAGACAAAGTTGAAAGAAAACTGTGCAACTTATGATCTCCAGATAAACAAGATGTAACCAGTGATTCAGGACTAACTTTCCAATGAGGTCTTTAATTTTAGCTTTCTTTTTTATACAAGATGTTATTTATTACACATATCTTACTTCTCAAGATATATGTGTATAAATCACAAATATGCAAGTTCCTCATTGAACATGTATGGATGTCAAGAAACATGTTGATTTTTTTCTCACAAAACGAAAGGTTAAAAGTATCTGCAGACTATCAAGCATGAAAAAATGTCTTAATGTCTGTTCAGATTAACAGATTAACAAAACACAGGACTTTCAAGCCACGAAATGGAGTTCATGTCCCGGAAGTAGTTAAGAGGAAAACACAAGACTTTTAACCAAGGAACCGGCTGTTCATGTCCCAGAGTATATTTTTGATTCCTCTGTGTCATTCAGTACTTAGTACTGTTTTCAATTCTATCCTTGTCCATTTGTTCTTCTATGGGAATTGAATGTTTGGCTCTCAGCTACAGACCACAGGAATTGTTTCATCATAATTTCCAGGCATGTGCGTCATAAAGCAGCAGCCAAAACGTGATCAATTATGCTCAGGTTAATAAACGTGAGTGTGTGTGTGTGTAAACAAAATGTGACCTAGATTATCACTAGATTGTCTTCACCAAAATTCATAAAAGTACTATTCAGAACAGGAGAAATCTGAATAAATATTTATCAAATGCCTTCTATGTCAGGCTTTTGAGACAAAGTTGGAAAACTTAAAATCATAATTAAACAACCCTTCCAATTCTTTTATCATCTGTACACCTGAATCAATTTGTTTTGGAGACATAATACTGAGTATTTACTGAGTAGTCCCTCATTAATTCATCATTATTGTTACAATGAGTTCCTTAAGAAAAAACAAGACAGAAGGATTCTTCAAAGTGTTTCATTTATCATACTCAGACCACATATACACCACATTATGAACATCAGGGGAGTATTTTAGGTCCTCTCTTTTTTTGTTATATGTCAAGGATATGCCGTCAGCCATAGATTTTAATTTGTTTTTATTTGCAGAGGACTCAGCTATTCTAGTCTCTCATGAAGAGAAATCAGAGGTGGAAAGGCTCCTTAACCTCAGTGCTTGGTTAACAGACAACAAGCTGTCTCTCCACCTTGGCAAAACAGAGTTGATTCTTTATGGGTGAATTGAAAAAGTCTATGGGGTTTAGGGTAGTCGTAGGTGATGTTGAAATTACAGCCAAGGAAGCGGTCACTTACTTGGGCTTTAAACTGTAAACTATCAGGGGAGTTTATGGCCCGAAGAATTATCTCCAAGGTAAGCCAAAGGACTAAGGCCCCGTCCACATGAAGACGTCAGGATGAAAACGCATCCGTCTTCCCTGGATTCGGCTCAAGAAAATTCACATCCACATGAATCCATCTGTAAATGACTCAACACGGTACTTCATATGCCAGGCCTGTAGGCGGCGCTGTTACTGCTACAGAAATTAACGGAACGAAGAAGAAGAGCAGCCTTCAGTCACTTCCTTTCATAACCATAGACAGTATATAAAAGTTCATAACATGACTGTTAGCTAGTTCTCTTAGCTTAAGACATCCATGGACTAGACTTTAATAACTTACACCACTGCTCGTTATATAAAGGCCACCTAGAAAAAGAATGTAAACTTTGTTTACATTCTATCGGACATGATTGCAGCTAGCAGAGCTAGCGTTAGCGCGCTAGCTAGCGCGCTAACGCTAGCTCTGCTAGCTAACATCGGCAGTCAACAAACATCAATGATCCGATGTCTTTTTGATAATCTAGCTACACGTTTTTCTTGCGGTAGCCTTTCTACAATAAGCGGTGCTAAAAGTTACTATAATCCGTTCAAGGAGTTGATGAGCAGACAGATTATCGAGCTAGCAGCGTTGCGTCACTGCTAGCGCTGTCAGCTGGGTTGAAGGCGGAGCTTTGAGTCCGAGGTGTGTAGGGATAACATCATCGATACGCACGTATGCGGTTTCGCCGTCCATATGAAGCCAAACGTGAGCCGGCTTTTTTTTTATTCACCCTGGGACCAGGTTTCAAAAAAGTGCGTTTACGGGCAATGCTTTTACAGGATTCATGTGGACAGTCGGCCCAAACGATGCAAAAGATGTGCGTTTGCATTCAAATACGTCTTCGTCTGGATGGGGCCTAAGTTCCTGGCAAGAATATCCAGCCTCTTAGATAGTAACACCTTGAAAATCCTGGCCAATGCTTTTGTTCAATGCCATCTTGACTATGTCTGTACATCTTGGTACACAGGCAATACTAAAGGCCTGACAGACAAGCTACAGATCTGTCAAAACAAACTGATCAGAGTGATCCTTAAACTCCATCCTAGAACTCATCTTCTTCCTTACCATTTCTCCAGTCTTAGGTGGCTCAGAGTGGAGGAGAGGGTTTCCCGACTTAAACTGTGTTTAGTTTATAAGATAAGAACTAACCTGGCACCCAAGTATTTATGAAATTACTTTTCTAAAATTAGGGGAGTTCCACAGATTACAGGCCCTGACGTTTTAAGAGCTGTATGGGAAAGTACTCTTTCCTATACTTGGCAGCAGTCTTGTGGAATGGCTTACCTTCCAGCCTCAAACTGTTGAGCTCCTCCTTCTTTCATTTTAAATCTTCAATACAAAAATATCAAACCCATAAACAAAATCAAAAGATCCTTGAAATACTAGGAATATTGTACTGTCTGTTTGTGTGTCTGCTTGTCTGTCTGGGAACTTAGCCATTGTTTTTCTTTCTTTCTTTCTTTCTATTGTGTTTTTATCTGTTTTAATTACTACTGACGTGGTGTTACTCCCCTTCCATCTTAAGGACCACAATGGAAACAAGCCTTTGGTCTTTATTGTGTTTTTATCCTTTTGAACACCTCTTGTTGATTGTTGTTCAATAAAGTTTTCAATCAATCATTTCCAGCACATCATATAAGACTGTTGACTTCATCGCATTAGCAGATCTGTTGGCTAGCCTAAGCATGTTTGCAAGTAAGCAGAAATGCTAACTAACTTTTGCCTAAAAGGCTGTCCACTTCACTCACCAGTTCTTGTTGGACACTTTTAGTATTACATTACATTACATTTGGCTTACGCTTCTATCCACAGCGATTTCCATTAGATACAAACGATCAGCAAGAATCGCGTTAGCTTCAAATAAGTCAAAGTGCTTAATGTAAACGCAAGGTTTTTTTGTAACCATCATCTTCTTAAGCCAAGGTGCAGCCAAAAGAGACGTGTTGTTAGCCTGCTACTGAGGCTAAATAAGTGATCAACTACCTGTCATTTGAACTGTCCATCTGATGGCCACCAGAAACAGTTGATATGTTTATGTTGCGTTTCAACCATCAGATGAAAACACTGCAGTGTCAGTACCGATCCGGTACTTGACGAGTTGTGGAGCCGTGTGGAGGCAATCCCAAATCTTTTTTTTAAAGTATTTTGAGTAAAGCACATTTAAACAAACATCAAAGTTAAACCACTATTTCAAATATATATATATATATATATATATATATATATATATATATATATATATTGTTTGGTAAAACATTGTGATATGACTACAAAAGCCAAAGTGGCAAAAATTCTAACTAAGTAGGCCAGAACAACATGTAATGCACCAACTGAGCGTATAATAAGTAGCTGAAAATAACACGCAAACTGAGGAAATAAAGGTTGAATAAGACAAAGACTTTGCAGTTGAAACATCTATTCATCAATCAATTAGAAATAAATCAAATATATAAATCAAAATATATCCAAATTCTTAGGCAGAATTGAGTATATATTAACCTTAAATACTTGCAATTAAACTGGAGAGAATACAAAAAGCAATTTGCAAAATGACAATATCACAGTTTTTAGGTTCAATACATAACTTTTATTTTCAGTTTCACAAGTTTAAGTTATCCTTTGCCCGTTTAGGCTAGGGAATAAAGTTTTGCAGTGCATTCAACAACATTTAAAGCATTTTATTTACATTTATGTACAAGTGCAGTATCATTATGTAAAGATTATTTTGAATAATAAAATAAAAACTTTTACTCATGGATGTTGGCCTGTTGCAGGCCAGTGTTGGTCAAATATTATTGCAGTACAATAAATATAGGCCTAACATAATATAATATATATAACTTCAATATTTTGTTTTACTTCAGTTATCATCCTTTCTTATGACACATCATGCAGCTGACTCAATGGTTATGTCCCGTCCTTCCCTGACTCCTCTGTCAACAGGACAGATAATCAGCGGGGCGGTGTTCTTCCCATCTTCTTGAACACAGGGGTTAAAGTACGGGTAGAGGAGCTCAGTGAAGTCACACCCGCTGTAAGTGTAAATGTGGGTCTTTGCTTCTGCGTCGTAGAAGGACACCGACCCTTCCTCGTAGTCCAGGAACACGCCTACTTTCTTGGGGGTTTCCTTGAGGTGGAGGGTGACGGAGGGACCAGCACAGGCGCTGAGACTGCTACCTTTCCTCCGGCAGATCGCCCAGTAACCGCTGTCAGGACGCACCGTGATGACCCCCTTCCTGTTGATGGACTCCCTGGCCACGCCAAGATCCCAGTCTGTTTTATCCCCAACCTGAAACACAATGTACAGAATAGTCAGACATGCATGATTCCTTTATCAGTAGTTTAGTTGCTGTGATTCTCTTTATGTTGGGGGGGTTAGAATTTACTACATGTAGAACTTGCTGGAATTAAAGGTTGTAATATTTCTAGTGTCTTGTGTGATTTGTAGAATTTACCTTTACAATATTGTTTCAAATAATGTCATGTTGGTAATTTTACTTTAACTGTAAAATACAGTAAAGAAGAGATGCAATAAAAATGCAGTAAATGTGTGCGTGTTGAAACTGTTTTAAGTTGCTTGACTCCTATTTATGATAAAGGTTAAAAACCACCAGTTTGTGGAAACATTACAATGATCAAAGCCAAGTACAGAGTCATATTTGGGTCAGAAATTCCAAATTCTGTTTTAGACAAAAAATGTAACAATTACATTTTTTGTGGGTTAGGGTTACTAACCCTAACCCTAACCCCGTATCCTACTGGTCTTAATCAAACATTGTTCGTTTTTTAACTGTTAAAGCTGCTGGTGTACGTCTGTGGTGGCAGGACACATTCAACTGGATATGTTTAAGTACACAGCTAGCTTAAAGTGTGTTTCATTGTTTCTGAGCTTCTCACCTCAACGACCCAGTAACGTCTTCCAGATGCAAAGCTTTGTTTCCCCAAAACACAGACGCAGGAGTCAAAGCGCTGAGGACTGTCTGGGAGTGGAGAATTGTTCTTCTTGCTGCTGACGCTCACCTGTTAATTAACATCATCATTGTTATCATCATCATCTTCATCTTACTAAACATTAGCCTCATTAGCAGCAATTAATAACCTTATCATTTTCCCAATCACAGCATTCTAGTTTTATCTTAATCCCCTTTGAATTGGATTCTTGCAACCCAACCATTCCATATTTCATGTGACAATATGCCTCATAATTTCTTCCTCTATTACAGTAAAATGTCCCACAGCAGGGGATGTTTTTTTAGTGCAAAAGCTCAACCAATTTCTGAAAAAGTAACTCTTTACAGACTTTATATGTAACAACAAAATCCAATCTACTCTGAGAACTACTAGATTCCTAGAAGGACTGTGCTCTTCACACATTTCATTTAATGATCAAAAGTCAGACAATACCTTCTTTCTGTCTGGAGACAGGACCAACCAGCCTGAAGCAGTCTCAGGATCCAGAGTGACGTTGACTGCAGAAACAAAGAAGAAAAACAGTGAGTCAGGTAATAAAAAGGGGAACTAACCAAGGTTAAACTAGTTTATAGAAATAAGCAGTGGATGTGTGATTGTGATCATACCTGCATATTGATCCATCTTGTCTGCTTCTGCAAAAAGGTAGAAGTAAAAGGTTATTTTTAAGCACTGATTTTCACAACAATCTTTGGTCATTTTGTGATGTAGATCATCACTTTCTGCCAAAAGATGTACCGACCTTCTGCGGACAGTTTGTTGGCAAGTTCCTGGCAGATGTCCCCAAGCTTGGAGACGGCTCTGGTCACCGCCCCCATGCAGTTATCTGAGTGGACTGTGACCTCAGACCACTCTCTAGTGGAAGGAAGTCGTCTTAGAGACGGGAAACTCTAAAGATGGGGAAGGATGCACACGTTTCTCATGAGTACAGTTCTTGAAATGCTGATGCTGATCAGTATAAATGCAGTTGAGGTATCTAACCTGTACGAGGTGAACAGGGTTCCGAGTGTGCTTCAGGTGCTGCAGCTCGTTGCTCCTCATCTTCAGATCATTGAGTTCCTCCTCCAGCTCCTGGAACAGCTCCTCGGCTCTCCTCTCAGCTTCTTGCTGCCTCTTCTCCAGCTCCTCGACCAGCCCGGCATGCTGTCTCTCGATGGCTCTTATCAGCATGCTGCAGATCTGAGCGCTGCTCTTTATCTCCCTCTCTGTGATTTGCTGTTGATTGAACGACAGAAACATTTAATTAATTAATTTAATTTACAGATAAAAACAGACAAACTTGACTAGTTAGCTATTTCTTAAACATAACAAACAATAACTTACTTTGCTCAGAGACACTGAATTTTTTATTTCATTTACTTTTCTCAGTCTGGCCTGGATCATCGGTTGAATGCTGGATATCGTCTCCCTCAAACAAATCTGCAAAAGGTACAAAATATACAATTGTGAATATAATGCTGTACAAAAAAAGCAGCTGAGTGAAAATAAAGGGGAAATAGTCTTGAAAGGGGAAATATGTTGAGTGTCTTATTCTTCCTACTTAAAGAAATACAGAAACAGGTGTCTATATTCGTACAAAAGAAGGAAAGCGGGCTTTTTTAAGACTACGTTTAAAGGAAGTTAATGTAATAAACATTTCCTCACCTTGACCCTCTTGTTCTCCTTCTCCATGGGGACGGTCTCGTGGTGTTTGTGTTGCCTCTCTGTGCATTGAACACAAACAGGCTTCTGGTCCTTCTTGCAGAACATTGTCAGCGGCTCGTGGTGCTTTCTGCAGAGGTGACCGGTGGCGAAGGTGGCCGGATCAGTAAGGTGGTGTCTGTGCAGCGCTGGATCCCTCTGGTGTGGTGTGAGGTGAAGTTCACAATAAGACGCCTGGCACACGAGGCACGACTTGACTGATGGAGACTTGTCTCCGCGGCAGATGTCACAGGGAATCTCTTCAGGCTCGAAAAGTGGGATTAGGGAAGTCTTCCTGCTTCCCACACCGTCAACATTCTCCTTCTGAGACCTTTTGATTCAAATTAAATCATGTTAAATCTCAATTAAATTCAAATATTTAGCTTTTTTACGTGGTCTCCAAGCATCTGCAAGAACCAGGATGCCTAAAACGTAATAGAAAAGAAAGAAACCAACCTTATATAGGGTTCAATGATTTTTTCATATCCTTTGTTGATCCTGAGTTGTGGACGCTTTCTGAACGTCTCTTTGCACAGCGGACACTCAGCCTTGGTCTTAGTGTCCCAGAAGCCGTCGATGCAGTCCAGGCAAAAGGTGTGTCCACATGGGATGGTGGCAGGCTTGGTGTAGATGTCCAGACAGATGCAACAGTTGAACTGCTCCTCAAACGGCACATCAAGCGCCATGTTGGTTACTGAAGAAAAACAACACATTATATTACTTAAACATTCATGTCGGAGTGAAATGTTTGCACACAGTTTAATATTGTGCACAGGAGGATTCTAAAAGAGCCGCACATTTTTCGGTCACTAAATAATTAGAAAATATATTTTGAAAGTTTTCCAAGGAATGCACCATACTCTAAAATTATTCATGATTGTGCATAATTATTGCTTGTAGCCTGCAAACACATACGTTAGAAAAATTAACTTCAACACTTCATGATAAAAGACTTTGGATAAATAACAATTGCAAATACTGCAAAGTGTTTTATAATTCATATATCCATCACAACCCTGTTATTTACAGCTTTTAACATTTTTTATACAAGTTTGTGTTGTAATGTGCTGCATTCATTGCAATCAATATAGACTGTTCATGTAGACATATTAAAATAGGTACTGTTTTAGACCTAGGATATTATAGTTTGAACTGAAGTGAAATGACCACATGTTCATTATTTTCATTATTTTATATAAATGATGTGTGTCATGCATATAAGTACACCAAGACACCATATATGAACATATTTTTGAGTAAAAGAGTTGAAGAAAACACAATTCATGCAATAAGATCGTCTTGTCTACAGCAAACTTTACAAAACATAAATAAAAAAAGTTTTCAATTCTTAAAATAGTAATTAAAGTCCCAGCAGAGGAGCAGCTGCGTTGCCCCAAATGTTACCTGTAGTTTGGGTTGTCATGTTGAGCTCCTGATCGTCGTCATGCAGAAAAGATGCAGAACGTGCAGGATGTGGAGTTTAAATACTCAGTCACTCCATCTGAATAAGCAGATGCTCCTCCCCCACATCACTCAAACATTCTGGTACTTCTGGTTTCTCTGCGTCATTCAGTACTTAGTACATATTGTTTTCAATTCTGTCCTGAGGACATGTTGTTCTTGTACGGGAATTTTATGTTTGGCTCTCAGCGACAGACCACAACAATTTTTCCATCTAAAACATTGTAATTTCCAAACATGTGTGTGTCATAAAGCAGCAGCCAAAACGTGATCAATTATGCTCAGGTTAATGAACGTGAGTGTGTGTGAAACACAGTGTGACCTAGATTATCACTAGGTCGTCTTTACCAAAATTCATACTATTCTAGTCAATACAGGATTTTTGAGACAAAGTTGGAAAACTAAAACATCATATTTAAACAACTACTCCGATTCTTTTATCATCTGTACACTGTTATGGACTAATTCCTTGTAACACGGGGTAGTTAAATAAAAGGTTTAAATTGAAGTGAAACAAATGAAGACCATCGAGCAGAAACCAAAGTCTGGTTATGAGTGTTTATTCTCATTTGCAAATGGAGAAACGCTGTTACACATGCATCGAGATGCCAGTGCAGGAGCGCTCTGATTCCTCATCAAACAGGCAGTCACAATATACATAACAACAAAATGGTCACTTTCAACCCCCGTACATGGCTTCAAAAACCCAGCTTACAAAAACAAAAAGCAAAGAGTCATGTCATGCCTTTTGGCCAAGTTAAAACCCAAGTCATAACACCTTTCCTTGTGTCAGCTGCCGGGGAATAGAAAACTGTTTTAGAGACACTGTAGGATATTGTTTACGGTGCCTAATCTAAACTTGGTCTAAACACACGTCAGTAAAGACTTTGCGAAAAAGACACTTCAGTCTTCAGTTAATCAAAGTTTATAGTTTTAGCTGTTCATCGGTTAGAAACCATTTTCTAAGTTAACACATACAGTAACCAGATTAATCCTAATAAAAGAATGTGCTTTAGAAGTATTTTTGCCATTACAAGACCTTCATCATTTAGTTTTGCAGACATTTAGTGTAAATGTATCTCTCCTTTTTCACAAAAGAAACCACAACTCATTTATTTTGCCTCACTGATACCCCACAGCTCACATAATCTTTCATATGGCCTAATGGTTTATTTTTTAACTGCCAACTTCAAGAAAACTGTGCAACTTTAATTTTAGCTTTCTTTTTTATACAAGATGTTATTTATTACACATATCTTACTTCTCAAGATATATGTGCATAAATCACAAATATGCAAGTTCCTCATTGTACATGTATGGATGTCAAGAAACATGTTGATTTTTTTCTCACAAAATGAAAGGTTAAAAGTATCTGCAGACTGTCAAGCATGAAAAAATGCAGTTATGTCTGTTCAGATTAACAGATTAACAGAACTGTTACTGCAAGGAAGACAAACCTGCTTAGCCAAATTCCACCGTGTTCTTGATAAAAAAAAAGCAAAAAACTCCTCGCCATAAATAGTCACACATATGTCAGAGGGAAATTTTGTAGTTTTCACCGCATTGACATGACAAAATAATATGTGGCCAACTTGTATCAGAACTGCATTGTTTCTTCTCTTTCTTTCTCTGCATTGACTTTCAGATGACTCTCCAGTCGCATTCAAGTTTGGATCCTTTAATTGAGTAAAAGTAGTAATACTGCAATATAACAATGCTCCATAAAAGTGAAAGTCATGCATTGGAAAGAGTACTCAAGTTCAACTGTTATTAGTAAAAAGTTCTGAAAGTATCAAAAGTACTCATAATGCAGAAAAATGGTGAATCAATGTGTTTGTAAATCTGTATCTGCAAAGTAACTAAAGCTGTCAATACATGTAGGGGAATAAAAGTATAGTACTGAATTGTACTGGAGTAGAAGTACAAAGGAAATACTTACAGTAGTCTAAGTAGAGTATAAATACCTCAAAATTGTATTTGCAATAACTTTTTTAGAATGGAATAAAGTGGTTAACACAACATGGTATCATTATTATAAGTTGATATGGTGAGCAAACCTTATTTACACGTCCAGCAGTTACAGAGCAACTTAATCATTCATTAGGAGTCGTGTTTTTGTCTACTTAATGAATATTAATACAATATTCACTCTCATTTAACTCTGTTAAACAGTTTTTCCTGAGGGAAGTATCTGGTTCTTTAGCTGCTAAATGCTCCACTACAATATGTTCACCAGCTAGTGTCTACAGTAACTGTGTCTGTCTGCTGTTTGGTGGACATTCAAAACAAACTCATCCAATCTGTGCTCTCTGAGATTTGTGGGCTGAGCCCACCCCTGCCCCTCGCTATCTCCGGCCTTGGTGAGAAGTGCCCAGTGTTCCACATTCATGTAATAATAGTGAACTGCATTACTTGTCTGTGTGAACGCACTTTTGCACTAGCAAGTGGAAATACGCAAATTGATACCAATGTCCCTTGACCTGTCTTACCAAATAAAAAGTGTTTCTTTCATTTCGATTTATGACACAGAGAAAACTTAAAAGAGAGTAAGCAAGTGCCCCTTGCTTAGCAGTGTAGCAGACTCTGGAGCCTTTCAAAACGTGGAGAACAGGTGGACTTTTTTTAGCTACACCAAATGCATGCTCATGGGGGAATTGTTGGGTGCTCCGCATGGTGCTCCGTCATATCAGTGGTAGTTGGTGGTTCAGTTAACCCAAGAATAGGTGACTTTGAGCTGGGTACAGGGCATTGTGTGCTGCTGGTCCTTTTCGGTGGACATTACGGTTAAGTTTAGGCGACAAAAAGTGAGACGTTTAGGCACCAAAACCACTTGTTAAGTTTAGGAAAAATATTGTGGTTTGGTTTAGAACACTCCCAAGGAACCCGCATTCCCTGGGAAGTGAACTCTGCTCCCTAGCTTAAAGGTTCTGTGTTTTATGACCCACCCCTCCACCCCGACCTCCTGCCTATGCGTGCAACTGTGTTCTTAAACAGCAGCAGTCATTAGGGTGCATTTGGCAAAAAATACGTAGAATACATACAAAATACAGTGCTTTTCTTTCAGTAGCTGTATGAACGAATGGCTCATAAGAACAGGGTTGCCCTGATGAACAGCAAACAATGTTTAGTCAATAAAGCATGGTGCACTGGAGAAAATGTTTGTGTTTTTATGTTTTCATTTTTATTTCATTTTCATTTAATTTGATTCATTTTATGGACTTATTGAACTAATAAGTAATGTATTTCCAACAAAATAATCCAAACAAATCTGTGAAGTCAGTAGTGCAGGGAGTGGATGAGAAAAAATGTGCTCCATGAATGTTGCATTGTCAAAACACAGAAAACAAAAGCCACAGTGTGTGGGGAGAGGAAATACTCCAAAAGGACTGACTGATACTCTGGCTTGTATGCATAGGGCCCACCAGCCCTCAGCGACAGACCACAACAATTGTTCCATCTAAAACACTGTCATTTCAAGACATGTGTGTGTCATAAAGCAGCAGCCAAAACGTGATCAATTATGCTCAGGTTAATGAACGTGAGTGTGTGTGAAACACAGTGTGACCTAGATTATCACTAGGTCGTCTTTACCAAAATTCATACTATTCTATTCAATACAGGAGAAATCTGAATAACCTATAAAATGCCTTCTCTTCTAGGCTTTTGAGACAAAGTTAGAAAACTAAAACATCATATTTGAACAACTACTCCGTTTCTTTTATCATCTGTACACCTTCATCATTTAGTTTTGCAGACATTTAGTGTAAACGTATCTCTCCTTTTTCACAAAAGAAACCACAACTCATTTCTTTTGCCTCACTGATACCCCACAGCTCACACAATCTTTCATATGGCCTAATGGTTTATTTTTTAACTGCCAACTTCAAGAAAACTGTGCAACTTATGATCTCCAGATAAACAAGATGTAACCAGTGATTCAGGACTAACTTTCCAATGAGGTCTTTAATTTTAGCTTTCTTTTATATACAAGATGTTATTTATTACACATATCTTACTTCTCAAGATATATGTGCATAAATCACAAATATGCAAGTTCCTCATTGTACATGTATGGATGTCAAGAAACATGTTGATTTTTTTCTCACAAAATGAAAGGTTAAAAGTATCTGCAGACTGTCAAGCATGGAAAAATGCAGTTATGTCTGTTCAGATTAACAGATTAACAGAACTGTTACTGCAAGGAAGGAAGACAAACCTGCTTAGCCAAATTCCACCGTGTTGTTGATTAAAAAAAGCAAAAAACTCCTCGCCATAAATAGTCACACATATGTCAGAGGGAAATTTTGTAGTTTTCACCGCATTGACATGACAAAATAATATGTGGCCAACTTGTATCAGAACTGCATTGTTTCTTCTCTTTCTTTCTCTGCATTGACTTTCAGATGACTCTCCAGTCGCATTCAAGTTTGGATCCTTTAATTGAGTAAAAGTAGTAATACTGCAATATAACAATGCTCCATAAAAGTGAAAGTCATGCATTGGAAAGAGTACTCAAGTTCAACTATTATTAGTAAAAAGTTCTGAAAGTATCAAAAGTACTCATAATGCAGAAAAATGGTGAATCAATGTGTTTGTAAATCTGCATCTGCAAAGTAACTAAAGCTGTCAAATACATGTAGGGGAATAAAAGTATAGTACTGAATTGTACTGGAGTAGAAGTACAAAGGAAATACTTACAGTAGTCTAAGTAGAGTATAAATACCTCAAAATTGTATTTGCAATAACTTTTTTAGAATGGAATAAAGTTGTTAACACAACATGGTATCATTATTAGAAGTTGATATGGTGAGCAAACCTTATTTACACGTCCAGCAGTTACAGAGCAACTTAATCATTCATTAGGAGTCGTGTTTTTGTCTACTTAATGAATATTAATACAATATTCACTCTCATTTAACTCTGTTAAACAGTTTTTCCTGAGGGAAGTATCTGGTTCTTTAGCTGCTAAATGCTCCACTACAATATGTTCACCAGCTAGTGTCTACAGTAACTGTGTCTGTCTGCTGTTTGGTGGACATTCAAAACAAACTCATCCAATCTGTGCTCTCTGAGATTTGTGGGCTGAGCCCACCCCTGCCCCTCGCTATCTCCGGCCTTGGTGAGAAGTGCCCAGTGTTCCACATTCATGTAATAATAGTGAACTGCATTACTTGTCTGTGTGAACGCACTTTTGCACTAGCAAGTGGAAATACGCAAATTGATACCAATGTCCCTTGACCTGTCTTACCAAATAAAAAGTGTTTCTTTCATTTCGATTTATGACACAGAGAAAACTTAAAAGAGAGTAAGCAAGTGCCCCTTGCTTAGCAGTGTAGCAGACTCTGGAGCCTTTCAAAACGTGGAGAACAGGTGGACTTTTTTTAGCTACACCAAATGCATGCTCTTGGGGGAATTGTTGGGTGCTCCGCATGGTGCTCCGTCATATCAGTGGTAGTTGGTGGTTCAGTTAACCCAAGAATAGGTGACTTTGAGCTGGGTACAGGGCATTGTGTGCTGCTGGTCCTTTTCGGTGGACATTACGGTTAAGTTTAGGCGACAAAAAGTGAGACGTTTAGGCACCAAAACCACTTGTTAAGTTTAGGAAAAATATTGTGGTTTGGTTTAGAACACTCCCAAGGAACCCGCATTCCCTGGGAAGTGAACTCTGCTCCCTAGCTTAAAGGTTCTGTGTTTTATGACCCACCCCTCCACCCCGACCTCCTGCCTATGCGTGCAACTGTGTTCTTAAACAGCAGCAGTCATTAGGGTGCATTTGGCAAAAAATACGTAGAATACATACAAAATACAGTGCTTTTCTTTCAGTAGCTGTATGAACGAATGGCTCATAAGAACAGGGTTGCCCTGATGAACAGCAAACAATGTTTAGTCAATAAAGCATGGTGCACTGGAGAAAATGTTTGTGTTTTTATGTTTTCATTTTTATTTCATTTTCATTTAATTTGATTCATTTTATGGACTTATTGAACTAATAAGTAATGTATTTCCAACAAAATAATCCAAACAAATCTGTGAAGTCAGTAGTGCAGGGAGTGGATGAGAAAAAATGTGCTCCATGAATGTTGCATTGTCAAAACACAGAAAACAAAAGCCACAGTGTGTGGGGAGAGGAAATACTCCAAAAGGACTGACTGATACTCTGGCTTGTATGCATAGGGCCCACCAGCCCTCAGCGACAGACCACAACAATTGTTCCATCTAAAACACTGTCATTTCAAGACATGTGTGTGTCATAAAGCAGCAGCCAAAACGTGATCAATTATGCTCAGGTTAATGAACGTGAGTGTGTGTGAAACACAGTGTGACCTAGATTATCACTAGGTCGTCTTTACCAAAATTCATACTATTCTATTCAATACAGGAGAAATCTGAATAACCTATCAAATGCCTTCTCTTCTAGGCTTTTGAGACAAAGTTAGAAAACTAAAACATCATATTTGAACAACTACTCCGTTTCTTTTATCATCTGTACACCTTCATCATTTAGTTTTGCAGACATTTAGTGTAAACGTATCTCTCCTTTTTCACAAAAGAAACCACAACTCATTTCTTTTGCCTCACTGATACCCCACAGCTCACACAATCTTTCATATGGCCTAATGGTTTATTTTTTAACTGCCAACTTCAAGAAAACTGTGCAACTTATGATCTCCAGATAAACAAGATGTAACCAGTGATTCAGGACTAACTTTCCAATGAGGTCTTTAATTTTAGCTTTCTTTTATATACAAGATGTTATTTATTACACATATCTTACTTCTCAAGATATATGTGCATAAATCACAAATATGCAAGTTCCTCATTGTACATGTATGGATGTCAAGAAACATGTTGATTTTTTTCTCACAAAATGAAAGGTTAAAAGTATCTGCAGACTGTCAAGCATGGAAAAATGCAGTTATGTCTGTTCAGATTAACAGATTAACAGAACTGTTACTGCAAGGAAGGAAGACAAACCTGCTTAGCCAAATTCCACCGTGTTGTTGATTAAAAAAAGCAAAAAACTCCTCGCCATAAATAGTCACACATATGTCAGAGGGAAATTTTGTAGTTTTCACCGCATTGACATGACAAAATAATATGTGGCCAACTTGTATCAGAACTGCATTGTTTCTTCTCTTTCTTTCTCTGCATTGACTTTCAGATGACTCTCCAGTCGCATTCAAGTTTGGATCCTTTAATTGAGTAAAAGTAGTAATACTGCAATATAACAATGCTCCATAAAAGTGAAAGTCATGCATTGGAAAGAGTACTCAAGTTCAACTATTATTAGTAAAAAGTTCTGAAAGTATCAAAAGTACTCATAATGCAGAAAAATGGTGAATCAATGTGTTTGTAAATCTGCATCTGCAAAGTAACTAAAGCTGTCAAATACATGTAGGGGAATAAAAGTATAGTACTGAATTGTACTGGAGTAGAAGTACAAAGGAAATACTTACAGTAGTCTAAGTAGAGTATAAATACCTCAAAATTGTATTTGCAATAACTTTTTTAGAATGGAATAAAGTTGTTAACACAACATGGTATCATTATTAGAAGTTGATATGGTGAGCAAACCTTATTTACACGTCCAGCAGTTACAGAGCAACTTAATCATTCATTAGGAGTCGTGTTTTTGTCTACTTAATGAATATTAATACAATATTCACTCTCATTTAACTCTGTTAAACAGTTTTTCCTGAGGGAAGTATCTGGTTCTTTAGCTGCTAAATGCTCCACTACAATATGTTCACCAGCTAGTGTCTACAGTAACTGTGTCTGTCTGCTGTTTGGTGGACATTCAAAACAAACTCATCCAATCTGTGCTCTCTGAGATTTGTGGGCTGAGCCCACCCCTGCCCCTCGCTATCTCCGGCCTTGGTGAGAAGTGCCCAGTGTTCCACATTCATGTAATAATAGTGAACTGCATTACTTGTCTGTGTGAACGCACTTTTGCACTAGCAAGTGGAAATACGCAAATTGATACCAATGTCCCTTGACCTGTCTTACCAAATAAAAAGTGTTTCTTTAATTTCAATTTACGACACAGAGAAAACTTAAAAGAGAGTAAGCAAGTGCCCCTTGCTTAGCAGTGTAGCAGACTCTGGAGCCTTTCAAAACGTGGAGAACAGGTGGACTTTTTTTAGCTACACCAAATGCATGCTCTTGGGGGAATTGTTGGGTGCTCCGCATGGTGCTCCGTCATATCAGTGGTAGTTGGTGGTTCAGTTAACCCAAGAATAGGTGACTTTGAGCTGGGTACAGGGCATTGTGTGCTGCTGGTCCTTTTCGGTGGACATTACGGTTAAGTTTAGGCGACAAAAAGTGAGACGTTTAGGCACCAAAACCACTTGTTAAGTTTAGGAAAAATATTGTGGTTTGGTTTAGAACACTCCCAAGGAACCCGCATTCCCTGGGAAGTGAACTCTGCTCCCTAGCTTAAGGGTTCTGTGTTTTATGACCCACCCCTCCACCCCGACCTCCTGCCTATGCGTGCAACTGTGTTCTTAAACAGCAGCAGTCATTAGGGTGCATTTGGCAAAAAATACGTAGAATACATACAAAATACAGTGCTTTTCTTTCAGTAGCTGTATGAACGAATGGCTCATAAGAACAGGGTTGCCCTGATGAACAGCAAACGATGTTTAGTCAATAAAGCATGGTGCACTGGAGAAAATGTTTGTGTTTTTATGTTTTCATTTTTATTTCATTTTCATTTAATTTGATTCATTTTATGGACTTATTGAACTAATAAGTAATGTATTTCCAACAAAATAATCCAAACAAATCTGTGAAGTCAGTAGTGCAGGGAGTGGATGAGAAAAAATGTGCTCCATGAATGTTGCATTGTCAAAACACAGAAAACAAAAGCCACAGTGTGTGGGGAGAGGAAATACTCCAAAAGGACTGACTGATACTCTGGCTTGTATGCATAGGGCCCACCAGCCCTCAGCGACAGACCACAACAATTGTTCCATCTAAAACACTGTCATTTCAAGACATGTGTGTGTCATAAAGCAGCAGCCAAAACGTGATCAATTATGCTCAGGTTAATGAACGTGAGTGTGTGTGTGAAACACAGTGTGACCTAGATTATCACTAGGTCGTCTTTACCAAAATTCATACTATTCTATTCAATACAGGAGAAATCTGAATAACCTATCAAATGCCTTCTCTTCTAGGCTTTTGAGACAAAGTTAGAAAACTAAAACATCATATTTGAACAACTACTCCGTTTCTTTTATCATCTGTACACCTTCATCATTTAGTTTTGCAGACATTTAGTGTAAATGTATCTCTCCTTTTTCACAAAAGAAACCACAACTCATTTCTTTTGCCTCACTGATACCCCACAGCTCACACAATCTTTCATATGGCCTAATGGTTTATTTTTTAACTGCCAACTTCAAGAAAACTGTGCAACTTATGATCTCCAGATAAACAAGATGTAACCAGTGATTCAGGACTAACTTTCCAATGAGGTCTTTAATTTTAGCTTTCTTTTTTATACAAGATGTTATTTATTACACATATCTTACTTCTCAAGATATATGTGCATAAATCACAAATATGCAAGTTCCTCATTGTACATGTATGGATGTCAAGAAACATGTTGATTTTTTTCTCACAAAATGAAAGGTTAAAAGTATCTGCAGACTGTCAAGCATGAAAAAATGCAGTTATGTCTGTTCAGATTAACAGATTAACAGAACTGTTACTGCAAGGAAGACAAACCTGCTTAGCCAAATTCCACCGTGTTCTTGATAAAAAAAAAGCAAAAAACACCTCGCCATAGTCACACATATGTCAGAGGGAAATTTTTTAGTTTTCACCGCATTGACATGACAAAATAATATGTGGCCAACTTGTATCAGAACTGCATTGTTTCTTCTCTTTCTTTCTCTGCATTGACTTTCAGATGACTCTCCAGTCGCATTCAAGTTTGGATCCTTTAATTGAGTAAAAGTAGTAATACTGCAATATAACAATGCTCCATAAAAGTGAAAGTCATGCATTGGAAAGAGTACTCAAGTTCAACTGTTATTAGTAAAAAGTTCTGAAAGTATCAAAAGTACTCATAATGCAGAAAAATGGTGAATCAATGTGTTTGTAAATCTGTATCTGCAAAGTAACTAAAGCTGTCAAATACATGTAGGGGAATAAAAGTATAGTACTGAATTGTACTGGAGTAGAAGTACAAAGGAAATACTTACAGTAGTCTAAGTAGAGTATAAATACCTCAAAATTGTATTTGCAATAACTTTTTTAGAATGGAATAAAGTGGTTAACACAACATGGTATCATTATTTTAAGTTGATATGGTGAGCAAACCTTATTTACACGTCCAGCAGTTACAGAGCAACTTAATCATTCATTAGGAGTCGTGTTTTTGTCTACTTAATGAATATTAATACAATATTCACTCTCATTTAACTCTGTTAAACAGTTTTTCCTGAGGGAAGTATCTGGTTCTTTAGCTGCTAAATGCTCCACTACAATATGTTCACCAGCTAGTGTCTACAGTAACTGTGTCTGTCTGCTGTTTGGTGGACATTCAAAACAAACTCATCCAATCTGTGCTCTCTGAGATTTGTGGGCTTATGGACTCATTGAACTAATAAGTAATTTATTTCCAACAAAATAATCCAAACAAATCTGTGAAGTCAGTGCAGGGAGTGGATGAGAAAAAATGTGCTCCACGAATGTTGCATTGTCAAAACACAGAAAACAAAAGCCACAGTGTGTGGGGAGAGGAAATACTCCAAAAGGACTGACTGATACTCTGTCTTATATGCATAGTGCCCACCAGGCCCAGGTGTGTCTCATTCTGCTGATTAAACTCTGCAGCCAGACAGAAAACAGAGCAACAGCAGGGCGAACCAAGCAGAGTGACAAAGTTATACTTGATTAAATGTACTCAGTTACTTTTCACCACTGGCAATTATGTAACCTCAAGGTCCATGCCTATACATGTAATTTGACAATAATCAGGTCCTTATTTAACAGGTTATATATTAATAAAGCTTTTGTGCACACACTACAGACTTCACTGAAATCGAAATACTTCTATTTGCCAACACAAACATACTGTACACACGCCTGCCAAAAATGTTTCTCTTTGTATTCACGTCAAGCAGTGAGACGACTTTGGTAAGGACGGAATGTCTGCAACCAAAGTAGGTACAATGGGGCTTAATAGGGAGTGGAACGGCTTTCCGTAGATGGGCTTTGCTACCACCAAACACAGGACAGCAACAATGGCGTCGAGCCAGGGAAATTCAAAGGTAGTGTTCTCGAACTGGAAGTGCTGGCACTACTTCTCGCTCATTGAAATTAAAGGCAAGAATGTAACATGCACGTCTGCCTCAAGCAACTCCAATCTTATGAAGCACCCCACATCAACACATGCTAACACGACACTTGTTGCTGCTGCTAACCCAACCCCATAATAACCCCAAGCCCAAATGCAGCATGAGGTCCAGCAAAGGAGACGGAGCCACTCTGTTAAAAATTAAACCCAACATGTGTTGACAAGAGCTGCTTTGTCTATAAAGAATGAAGCACTGACAGCACTCACAATGCTCAGAATGTATTAGTGTGTGGCGCACAACCGGTTCCTGACTGCACCCACATACTTCAGCAGAGGGTGTACAGCAGAGATGGCAAAAGTACTAACTTCTCATACTTAAGTAGAAGTACAGATACTTGTTTTAAAAAATACTCTGGTAAAAGTAGAAGTACTGATTTAACTTATTTACTCAAGTAAAAGTAACAAAGTACAGGCTTGGAAATGTACTTAAAGTATAAAAGTAAAAGTAGCCTTGCGAATGACAACCATTTTTTATGCAAAGCTACCTGGACCACAAATGTTACTAGAGTGCAAGCTGAGAAACTTCAGTAGCCATGGAGAAAAGGCTCTTTATGTATATATGCCATTGTCTACATTTTAAATGGATGTCTGCCAAAAGGCCTAAAACATCACATATATGATTATTGTGACAGACTGGGACTCCAGGTTAATAAGATTCTTGTTATGGTTTCAGTTTTTTGCTATGTATTTTGTTCTATTTCTGTTGCCTGTTATTTTTGTGTGTTTCCTGTTGCGTTCCTGTGCCCTGTGTATATTTTTTGTGTACAGTTCTGTTTTTTCTGTCTTGTCTTGTGTTACTTTCTGTGGTTTCCCGCCCTTGTGATTACCTGATGTCTTCCACCTGTTCCCCAGCCCTTGTGTCACCTGCCTCTTGTTTCCTCATTACCTAGTTTATTTAGCCCCTGAGTTTCCTTTGTTCTTCGTTAGACCATTTTGGTTTTCTCCTGTGAGTTTGTCTCTTTGTGTTTGGTCCTGTCCGTTTGTGCTCCAGCCTTGCTGCGTGTTTTCCCCTGGCCTCTGTGCTCTTGTTTTTTTTGGATTTTCTGTTGGTTTTGCTTGCTGCATGCTTAGGACTCCTATCATTGTGTGAACTCCATTTCAAATAAATCTTCTAAGAACTAAAACTCCAGCCTGCCTCTGCATTTGGGTCCACCCTTTCCTGCCTCACACGACAATTCTGAGTATGAATTCAATTCAATTGAGATTCTGTAATAATTCACAAATCTAGTTCCATTTTTAATCTTCCCCTTAACATTTAAAGGAATCTGCATACTTTTAGAGTACAACTAACCAGTGGTGTAGTGAGTATACTGTGATTTTCCCCTCCCAGCCTCATACTCGCCTGTCCCAGAGCGACACCCCAGACAGTCGGTACTGTGACGTTTCTGAATACGAACTGTACACGGACAACTGACGTTTAAGTATTGATAGCGTTTATTTAAAGTCCTAGAAAAACACTTTTTGAGAAACGCAACCGAACCTGAACGCAACAGGACATCACATCACACAAATAAGCCTTTTAACCGACACCCCTACACTGCCACACAAAACCATGACTAATAATTAGCATCAACATATAACTTTTGTATCGATTAGCAATAAAATCTGCTGATAAGGGCCTACATTTACTCAAAAGTATTTAATAAATTGTTTACAATCTTCAACACCATGGCTAACAAATGCATAAAAAGCAGACGAAAGGAGAAAAAAGCTCCACTCTTTCTATTTTAGTTAATTATCTGACCGTTGCTAACTAACATTACCATATAGACAAACTTGAGACAAGTAATAAGTGCAAGTACATTAGCTTTAAATAAGTAAAGCTACAAAGAGACATGGAAGCGCAGGTTCAAGTTTTTATTTTTTTTTTTTTTTATTTTATCTGAGGTGTAGTTGGAAGAGATGTGTTTTTAGCCTTCGGCGGAATCGGCCATCCTGATGTCGGTGGGGAGCTCGTTCCACCATTTGGGAGCCAGGAGAGTGAACAGTCGGGATTTCGTTGAATGTTTAGTTCTCCCTCGCTGTGGAGGAGCAGCAAGCAGTTTGGCTGATGCAGAGCGAAGTGGGCGGGTTGGGGTATATGGTTTGACCATGTCCTGGATGTAAACTGGGGCTGATCCAGTCGTGGCCCTGTATGTAAGTACTAGTGTCTTGAAGCAGATGCTGGCAGCAACTGGTAACCAGTGAAGAGAGCGGGGGAGCGGTGTAGTGTGAGAGAACTTGGGGAGGTTGAAGACAAGCCAAGTTGCTGCGTTCTGTATGAGCTGCAGGGGTCGGATGGCACATGCCAGCAAGCCAATCAGGAGGGATTTGCAGTAGTCTAGACGTGAGATGACTAGAGCCTGAACCAGAACCTGGGCCCCCTTCTGTGTTAGAAGGGGACGTATCCTTCTGATGTTATGCAGCATGTATCTACAAGATCGGGTGGTTGCAGCAATGTTAGCAGTGAAAGAGAGTTGGTCGTCGAGTGTCACACCCAGGATTCTAGCAGTCTGGGTGGGGACTACCACAGAGTTGTCAATTGTTATAGTCAGGTCTTGGGTAGGAGAGCCTTTCCCTGGAATGAAAAGGAGCTCAGTCTTGTCAAGGTTGAGTTTCAAATGGTGTGTGGACATCCAAGAGGAGATGTCAGTTAGACAGGCCGAGATACGTGCTGCTACTTGAGTTTCAGACTCAGGAAAGGAGAGTATTAGTTGGGTGTCATCTGCGTAGCTGTGATGTGAAAAGCCGTGTGACTGAATGACAGACCCAAGAGAGTTGGTATACAGAGAAAAGAGGAGGGGACCCAGGACTGATCCCTGAGGAACCCCAGTTTTGAGTGGGCAAGGATCTGAGCTAGATCCTCTCCAAGTTACCCGGTAGGTACGGTCTGTCAGGTAAGATGTGAGCAATGATAGCGCAGAGCCTGAGACACCCAGATTCTGGAGTGTCGAAATGAGGATCTGGTGGTTCACTGTGTCAAAGGCAGTTTGTCTATGAAGAATGAAGCACTGACAGCACTCACAATGCTCAGAATGTATTAGTGTGTGACGCACAACCGGTTCCTGACTGCACCCACATACTTCAGCAGAGGGTGTGCAGTCACAATGTTTCGGGGACTTTACATTTAAATGGCTGATGTATTCATTAACAACAAACCTGGTATCTGTTTTGATTTAAAGCAGCTTCAGTTCAGTCATGGTGGTCACACTGTTGAAACATAAACATGGGACTTTAGTGACTCCTAGTGGTATTTAAAAAAAGGCAATTTTACAAATAACACCTATGCCATTAGAGTAATTTAAGAGATGCTTAAGTGTCATAAAAAGTCTACAAATCAAGGTATTAAGACTGAAATATATATTATTTGATTTATTTTATTTAAAAGCAGAGGTTCTCAATTGTTTTTCAGTCCAGGACCCATTACAAGATAGAAAATATAGTGGGGCTCCCTTTATGTACGCACACACGCACGCATGCACACATGGACACACACGGACACACACACACACACACACACACACACACACACGCACACACACACGCACGCACGCACGCACACACACACACACAGAAGAAAAGTTTGAGGGGACGTTTTTCATTCTTTTTTCATTGTACATTGTACCAAACTTTGAGAATTATCAAAATAATCTATTTGTTTTTGTTTGTTTTTTTACCATATGTTTGTTGCTTTCTGGAGCTAGGCACAAACTAATTTCTCTACATGCTGTATAAAGTATGATTGTTTATGTGGCAAATAAAACATTATTTGTGATTTGATTTTGTTTCATGAAGTTTATTGATTAAGGGCCTTGGAAGCTAAGATCCTCAGAAAAAATATTATGTCACATGTCTCACAAATGTAAGCAGACTAATCAATATAAAAAGGTTAAACAACAGGTGAAATCCTGGTTCTAAATAGGCAAAACATTAAAATAAGGAATACCAAAAATGTCCATTGTTTGAACACAATCTGTTATAAAATGTTTCATGTTCAGAACAATTTTTATATATATAAGGGATTGACAAAATAATATAAACACCCCATGAATGCTGACGTAAACTCTGAAGTAACTTTATCAAAATGACTAACACTTATTGACAGCTGTGTTGTATTTAGACGTTGCTAATTAGTAGCATTTGTCAGCTGCAAATGAGGTCTGGCAATCAACAGTTTAAAGGTATAGTGGAGGATTTTCTTTTTCCGGGTGGATCATCAAGACTATTGGTCCTCCAAACTGTCAATCATTCTGGGATATGTTTACGTAAGGCCGACGTACGTGCTGTGACAGGTCAGCGAGCAGATGGCCACGGCCTCGATCCGACCATAGACAGTATATAAAAGCCTCCGCCTCCCCGCTCTCGGCGATAGCTTGTTTGTTGGCCTGTAGCATGCTAAAGTTAGCTATAGAGATGCTTGTCGGAAATAGATTTCCACTTACTGGTGGCAAGTCTGACATAGTGAAAAAAGTGCAAATCTTCTTTTGGAAAGTAGGCTTGTAGAGCCATGCCGAAAGCAACTTGTAAACAGAGCGTGCACGAGGAGAACTAGGCTCGTGCATGCTCTCTCGTGCACACGTTTAATAGGGGGAGCAGGTAGGGTGTTGCGCATGTGCATTTTTTCAAAAAGTGGAGAGGGCGGTTCTTTTCTAAAATTCGGGAAAATCCTCCATTATACCTTTAAGTAGTAACAGCTGCACAAGAAGCCAAATTATCTGTTCCCAAGCTGCAGATACATTGGGTCAAAAAGGAAAACATATGTCATGCAGAATAGTGTGGAAAATTATAAAAGAAAACTAATGCCAAATATTTGTAGTGTATAAAATGATTGAAGCTAAAGTGAGGATTATCATACAATGGAAAAGTCAGTATCCAATAAACAGTTTCACAGTTAAAAACGTTGCTTAATATTTAGTCCCAGAACCAGAGAATTTGAGTATATACATCAGGTATTTAAACCTTTTGTTAAAAGTTTGTTCTCTGATTTTATTACAGTGTAATCCCCACTTGTGCTCCCAGCTCTCTGTTGAACATATTACCGGGGAATCTTCACAGACACAAGCAAAAACAGGAATGCTACACGTTGCACAGAAGAAAATGGAAGTACAACACAACAGAAATTTCCAGAGGGGGCACAACAAATCAACACACACTGCACCCAGACGTACAATTTGATGTCCACAATTCATCAATGGTGTTGCAAAGTTAGCTAAGAACTTTATTTTAGTTTTAAGATTTGATTGTGAAAGTACCGCCATTTTCATGTAAGTAGCAATATCATAGTGTAGAAATGTTATTATAAATAAAAGCCCTGCATTCAAAATTTTACTTAAGTAAACTTGTAATCATTGTCCTATAAGGACGCTCCTGGTAAAAGTAAAATAGGAAAATATGAAGAGAAGTCATGTATTAACAAAAAATTACTTTATAAGAATAAAGAAAAAGAAAAATAACATTCAAATGACTTGGAAAGTATAATTAATCATTATTCAAAGTAGATGCCATAAATCTGAAATTCCAATTCCATTTTATAAATGGTTCTAATGACACAGTGGGTAATTTAAAAACAAGCATTATTGAGGATTTCAGTATAGTATAGTATTTTGTGGGTGTTGGCTCTAGTTTGTCAGATGACAAAAAAGATTTGTTTAGTAATTTGTTTGATAGTAATACAAATTCAATGTTCCTTTGTGTAATAAATGAAACATTGACATGGTAATAACAGTATTAAAGACATAATTGACTCTATAGTGGGACCTCTAACCTATACAGTATATGTAAACAGTCTTTTCAAAGAGGTATTGTCCCTAAAAAGCTGACATTAGCAAAGGTATTTCCAATATTTAAAAATGGTGATAAGCACCACATGGAAAATTATAGACCAGTATCTCCACTATATACATTTTCAAAAAATATTAGAGAAACTATTTGTAAAACAATTTTTTCAATCTATTTATTGATCAATATAGATTATTAAAGCCCCATTGTGTAACATTTGTAGTTGTTATAAAAATGTAGTTGTTATAAAAATCTGTATACCTTCACAAACTTGTTCTTTTTTATGAATATTGACCACCACCATCAATTCCAAGTATTCCTATTGGCTTTTACATTTGCGCTTACATGAACTGGGGTAGACGCTCCATAGCCATGCGCCATCTTGAAATACGGTAGCCCCTAGTACAGGCTATACTGCTCCGTATTTCGCGCTTTTCACTCAGTGGCACTGACTGTGACGTATGCCAGGGAGGGAGGGGGAGAAGATTACTTCACTGCCGGCAGATTTGAAAGCCTGTTGCGTCTATTATCGAGGACATGTAACTGAGTCGCCGAGGAAATTAAAACAACAACGCGACAGGCAAAGCAACGCGACCAAAGTTAATATTGTTGTGGCTTTTCCAAGATGGAAAGAGCTGATGAGGAGCAAGGATTTTAAAAGGGACGCCGAAGTTGCCTGTTTTCTTCTCAACAGGTAATTCTGCCTATTTGTGTAAATTAGAAGTTTTATAGTTGGTACTTGCATCTAAGATACTTTTCATCAAGTCAATGATGAAAAAGGATTGGCTACCTTGTAACATAAACGTAATCATATGTGCCGTGATTTCCCTTGCAGACAACTCACGTCATGCAGTTGTAACACAGACTAGCTACTAGAACAGCTGCGTGGAAACGATGGAGACACTAACAGATCATTTCAGTTTCATTGACATTGTTCATGCTGCTCAGAGAAATATATTAAAAACACAAACCTCCGTTGCTTCTCTCCTACGCTGTAAACATCGCCTTACACTATTAATCTGGTACAATATACAGAATAACGATAGCACTGATACTTTACTAACATTAGCTTGCATATGTTTGGGAACCTGATAGCTGATGTTAGCAATGAAATGGTTCCAAAATAACGTCAAACTATTATTACACTGGAAGGGACTCACGGATGGTTGTCGCTAATTTCGGGTTCGGCCACCGTAGGAGTTAGAATGAACTCGGAATGGGGGGGCTAGAAAGTAATATTCAGTTGGTTGTCATATACAATTTCACCGCTAGATGGCAGAAATTCTTACACAATGTAGCTAAGTGAACTACTTACTGATTTAAGTATGGATTTAGAAAAATAGAACTACTACATGTGTAGTAATGGAGATGGTGGAAGCAATAGGGTAAAGCTATTTGCACCCCTGGTACAATTAGCAGTGTATGCTATTTGTCCCCTGGTAAAATTAGAAATGAATGCTATTCGTACCCCAGTGCACACAGCAATGTGTTCTATTAATACCCCATCTGGTAACAAATATCAATGTATCAGTGTTGTGCGTGAACGAGTTCAAAAGAACGCGTTCATTGAACACGCTCATTTTTTCGTGAACGTTGAACTGAACGCAACACATTTTTTAATAAAGAACTTGAACGTGAATTAGTTCACATTATGTGTCATGAACGGCAGACATCACTGTAAATGAACGTTGGAATTTGTTTTCCATTGAAAACTGAGTGACATCTGTTTTCTCTTTTGAAACGCAACGAGAGAAAGTTCCTCCCTCCTGTATTCTCGCTGGTGCCGCTTAAATCATGTATCACCAGACAGAAATGGTTTTGACATTGTGTGCGCAATGCATTGCGGGCAACGTAGTGTCCGGCTGAGAATAGTTGAATAGCAGACTGGCTTCCGCACAACGTTACCCGTGATGAATTGCAGCAGAGCGGGGTAGGCATAGCAACGCCGCGTAGCAGGCAACGACGAGAGCGCGGAGGGCTAGAGGAGCGAGAGAGAGAGACAGACCAAAGACGAGAGTGAGAGAAAGCGCTGCAATTTAAAAAAAAAATGTACTGCTGCAAGTTTCATCACCTGGTAAGAAACCCACAATTGCAGTGTCATGAGCAAATGTCTACAATGAGCAGCTTCAAAGAACGTATAGTGATTTCTAGCTCGTACAGTACTGCTGTGTAGTTTCTGAATGTACATGCATTTTGGCCTTACAGTTATTCTGTTATAAGTTTTTTCCATTTGGTGAATGTGTTTCTGAGCTTCACATAATTTAACCTTTCTTGTGATTGATAAGGCAATGTGCATGGACTTTGCCATCTAAACAAGTGTGTCCTGAGTCCCCCGTTCAAAATGTCGCAATCTCTTCAACGTGCCCAAGCTCAACAGGACAGATAATCAGCGGGGCGGTGTTCTTCCCGTTGTCATGAAGGCAGGGGTTTAAGTACGGGTACAGTGTCTCAGTGAAGTCACACCCGCTGTAAGTGTAAATGTGGGTCTTTGCTTCTGCGTTGTAGAAGGACACCGACCCTTCCTCGTAGTCCAGGTACACAGCGACTTTCTGGGGGGTTTCGTAGAGGTGGAGGGTGACGGAGGGACCGGCACAGGCACTGAGACTGCCGCCTTTCCTCCGGCAGATCGCCCAGTAACCGTTGTCAGGACGCACCATAATGGTCCCCTTCCTGTTGATGGACTCCCTGGCCACACCAAGATCCCAGTCTGTTTTATCCCCAACCTGAAACACAATGTACAGAATAGAGATTTAGAAAAATAAGCAAATAAATTATGCGACAATGGCAGACCACAGCCTGTAAACAAAAGTCACAGGAGCCTCCACAGGACACAATTTTGGTATTTTGTCATCCTGCAGGATTAGAGCATCCTTACAGCCACAAGGGGTGCTCAAGAACTTTTTTCACATTAAGGGCGCATCTGCAGGTACGTTTTTTTTACATGACATCCGCTGGCCACCATCACTTTACAGTAAATCCTAGCAGAAAAAAACATCATTGTAACCTTTGATGATTGATTATTGGTTGCCGTAAGACATTCATTTGCTTTGCTCTTTGCTGTCTCGCAAATCCTAGGTAAGGTGGCCGACAGGGGCAAACGCCCTGCAACTTAAGAAAACACATACAAATGGACAAAACACAAGCAAATTAAGAAAACAACTTCATTAATTTGACAACACAAGCACAGCATTCAGCAAACGCGCTGCAAATACACAACAGAAGTTATTACACAATGGAAGTTCTCCAGACCTGTAGGGGGAGCGCTAAGTCCAACAGCTTGACTTTTAAATAAAAACCAAGATGTTCCGATGGCGGATGGGTATGCTAAGCATGTGCCGTTTAAACATTAAATGGTTGGGTTTATTAAAAGTATATTAGGGGTAGGCTTTCTAAAAAACAAACAAAAAACCCCCACAAATGACAAACACAGGATGCCATCTCCGCTCTCCCAGGTGAAAGTCCTGTGTTTTACCCATCTGCCATCAGAACATCTTGGTTTTTATTTAAAAGTCAAGCTGTTGGACTCCCCCTACAGGTCTGGAGAACTTCCGTTGTGTAATAACTTCCATTGTGTTGTGTGTATTTGCAGCGCGTTTGCTGAATGCTGCGCATGTGTTGTCAAATTAATGAAGTTTTTCTTTTTGCATCGTTTCTATATTTGCAGCGCGTTTATGTATTTGGTTGTGTTGTGTGTATTTGCAGCGCGTTTGCTGAATGCTGTGGTTGTGTTGTCAAATGTTTTCTTAATTTGCTTGTGTTTTGTCTATTTGTATGTGTTTTCTTAAGTTGCAGGGCGTTTGCCCCTGTCGGCCACCGTATACTGGAAACAATTATCAATGTGTTTTTCAAATGCTCTGCGCAATAAAATCCAACATATCTTGTCCAGCACCCATGTAGCTTTCAGATTACAACTTAAAGTTTACAGATACACCAAAAATGGTACAACTTCTCAACTCAGGAAACGGGACCGTCCGGGGAGCATGTGAATGCACCATTGGCTTTGGCAGAGGTCTGCGCTCTCCAAGTACCACTAGTTCAAAAATATACTAGATGAGGCCTAAAAACAGTTTTGAGCCCTGTTTGAACTGATGTAGTTTAGGTTGTGTCTTAGCACTTTAACAGAAACAAGATGTTACCTTTCAAATGAAACCAAACACACATGCATTTTGGCCTAACAGTCTTCTGTTATAAGCTTTTCAATCTGGGTATGCCAAATAGGCAAACTTCCAAAAATAAAGAAGGGTGTGATTGACTCTCATCCTGAAGATAAATAGTCTATTGCAAATGGATAAGGGAGCGTTAAAGGGCCCATATTATGAAAAAAAAACATTTTTTTATGGGATTTGGGGTGTTATTTTGTGTCTCTGGTGCTTCCAAAACGAGGTGGCTAACCGCTAGCGCTAGCAGATGGTACAAAAGTGAGATGTCTCACTGTGTAGCTGTAACTGTAGCTAAAACAAAGACCTGAACACACAGGGTGAAAAGAGGAGCTGCAGCAATGTGCAGTACAACAAAAATATGGTGTTTTTTGAAAATTAAACCATGTAAACCTATTCTGGTACAACCTCAAAATACAATTATGAACCTGAAAATGAGCATAATATGGCCACTTTAATATTTGCCTCATTATTCTGTGCTCACATATGCCTCTTAAACACTTCAATTTCTCCTGAAGTTGCTCACAGGTCAGACAGAAATTCTGATCCTCCTTTAACTAAGGTTTCCAACTAACAATGAGATGCACCATTTTATAAAAATAAATAAATAAATCTAGATGTGTTGTAAGTCATTATGACATTTTGGGTATCTTTCGGAACTGACTTTAATTAAAAACAAAATCTTTAAGATAATAATGCATGTAGTCACAGCACAAGTCAATAGTATAACCGAGGGTCTAAGCTCCTACCTGAACCACCCAGTAATGTCTCCCAGAGGTGAAGCTTTCTTTCCCCAGAACTGAGACGCATGAATCAAACCTGCGTGGGTCGTCAGGGGGAGAGGGTTTCTTCTGCTGGAGGCTGAGGCTCACCTGTGGATCAACAACAACATCAGTTAATGTGAAGTGTTGAACCACACAGCACATTGTATACAATATACTACAAGCTTGTCACATATTTCAGTCAGTGATCATACTGTCACACTTTACCTGTTTCCCATCTGGGGACAGACACAGCCAGCCCGAAGCGGTCACTGGATCCAAAGTCACATCCACTAGAGAAGGAAAGAAAGGACGTATGGGTAAGAGGGAATAAAATTAAAGGAATATTTCACCCAAAAGGCCATATTGAGATCTATCCCAAAAAACCACAGGTGAGTTTCATATGTCCATGTAATATAATTTGATTTTATAATCACAGATTGTAGGATAAAATGTCATGTAGCCTGGGATGGCCTCGCTGTCTCCTCCTGTCTGGCATGTGTAAGATATGACGTGTTCAAATTTACTGGAGCAAGAGTGCTCCTGATAAACACTTGATAAACATTTGGAACAGAACGCACTTGCATGAAATATCTTAAAGTAACAGACAATATTTAGGCCATGAGAGAAGAAGAATGAGAGCGATCCCAAGGCTAGCGCGCAACTTCGCTATCTTCTCGGAGACAGAAAGTCTGAGGGTGATCTAACCGATTGGCGACCCAGACGCAAGGACGGAAGGAGGAACCCAAAGATGAATAAAAGAATAGGGAAATGCAAAGTCCGGGGTCAGACCTGGAGAGACTTGTTGGTGGTAGGGTGAGTGAAGTCTTGAAGGAGCTACTGAACCATATGCATATGATGTATTCTTGCAATATCATTTGATCATTTTACTAAAGATATATTATATTTTAACTGAACGAAGCCTGACTATTCTTTCCTGGTCTGCCATTAACGAACACAAAAGGGTAAAGCTTGAGAAGCTGACCGAAGGGGTCAGAAAGACTCTGGCCTTTTAGAGCCGGGGTAAAATTGGACGTACACTTTTCTACAAGATCCACAAGTGTTTCAGAGTTCAACAAGGAGAATGAGGATTTTTGAAGGTACCATTGGCATAGTAAAACAGAAACTAACTTGACCAGACATTGGGTGTGACAAAATTATGATTTCATATATTCAGAAACTTACCTGCATATTGATTTGCCTTACTCATTTCTACAAAAAAGGGAAAAAATGGTTGGATTTTAATTTTTCTTCATTAAACAGTCCTACTTCCTATGTATTTTGTGATGTACAAATACTAAAATATGTTATTGGTAGATAGTTATAAGATGTATATGTACACATGAGGATTTAACTGACTTAATCCCAAACAAGCAATACAACAACATCGCCACAACTGAAGTTACTGACCTTCTGCAGACAGTTTCTTTTCAAGTGTATGGCACACATCCACCAGCTTGGAGAAAGCTCTCCTCACTGTCCCTATGTAGTTGCGTGAGTTCACTCTGACCTGGGACCAGTCCCTGGTGGACAGCGGAGAACTCAGAGAGGGGAAACTCTAAAACAGAAAGGCATGCTTATGAGTACAAACACGCATTAAGTATTGTGTGGTTGAAAACATTTCTATGTGACTTTCTAACTTGTAGGAGATGAAGAGGGTCGCCGGAGTGCTCCAGGTGCTGCAGCTCACTTCGTCTCCTCTGCAGCTCATTGATTTCCCCACTGAGCTCTTTGATAAGCTCCTTCTCTGTCCCCTCGGATGCCTCCCGCTTCTGCTGGATCTCCTGGATGAGCGAAGCCTGGTTCTTTTCAATGATGCCAATCACCATGCTGGTGACCTGAATGCTTGTGTGTATCTCTCGTTCTTCATCCATCTGCAGATGTGCATACATCATTATTAATTATAAGTAAATATAGCGCAAATTTAGGTATGTAACAAAATAGCACCTTCTCCCTAATAAAAAACATGCTGACACAGCATAGCTTTTAGCTCCATCTTTTAAAAATGTAACAGTCCATTCATATGTATACAAATTGAACCACAATTCATGAATTCAGTTATCCAGGCAAAGTAGAGGATTCATTCACACGTTTTGATTTGAGGACAGAAAGGAATGAAATAATAGTTTCCATCACATACATGTTTGAAAAACAATAAAATACAGAACATACTTTTGTCAACTCCACTGAAGCCTTGACCTCCTCCAGCTTTTTCATTCTGGTGTTGACCATATGCTGAAAGTCTGCATCGACCTTCTTCAACTTAGTCTGCAAAGGTGAACACAAATACATCATCAAAAGCACTGTAATATAACTAACAAAATGAGAAAATTACTTTTAATGATTTGCAGGCAAACAGGCACAACATGTACAGTATAATGGCAAACTTGGTAGAATTAATATGAAATCTCATGGTAAAAGACAGATAATTTTGCCTCACCCTGACCACCATGCTCTCCTTCTCTATTGGGACGATCTCATGGTGTCTGTGGTCCTTCTCTCTGCATTTCATACAAATAGGTGTCTGTTCCCTCTTGCAAAACATATCCAGGAGCTTGTTGTGACTTGTGCAGAGGTGACTGGTAATGAAGGTGGCCGGATCTGTCAGCCTGTGCTTCGTCAACACTGTATCTCTAAGATGGGGTGTCAAGTGAGTTTCACAGTAAGATGCCTGGCAGACAAAACACGACTTAACCGCCGTTACAATGGTTCCTCGGCACTTGTCACAGGGAACGTCAGACTTAGAAGGTTGTCTTGGCACACTTCTCTTTGGTGGGGCTGGTTTGTATGGTGGCTGGTCCTTTATAGATCTTTGGATTTAATATAGATCTTGTTACTTTAAATCAAACATGGAAACAGTGGCTAAAAAAGGTGTATTTGATTTTGCATGACATTGTTTGAAAATGTATACAGACCTTTTAAAATGCTCTGTGATGTCTTTTAAGCCTACGTTAATCCTCAGTTCTGGGCGTTTTCTGAAGGCCTCTTTGCACAGTGGACACTCTGACTTATGTCTTGTATCCCAGAAGCGTTTGATGCATCCCATGCAGAAGTTGTGCCCGCATGGGATGGAGACAGGGTTGTTGAAGATATCCAGACAGATGCTGCACCGAAACTGCTCCTCGGACAACATATTTCTGTCTGAAGAATAACATTACTTTACTATACACATGCATATGCAACACTTTTTGTACATGTTATAATGTATTTTTTGTAGGAACAGCTCGCACATCCAAACAAATTCTACTGTGCAGGTGCGTTGGACGATAACATCAAATGAGAAACAAAGGAAAAATTGCCGCACTCTGCTCTAGCATCACCTTTTATTTGGAAAAACTAACGTTTCGGTCCCTCCAGTCCTTCATCAAGAGTATCTCAACAAACAAAACTGGGCTTAAATACATGTCTCCCCTCCAATGTACATATGTACATATTATAATGTAAACATGACATTAAAAAAAAAGAAAATACTGTATATATACAGTGTATATATAACCTACACTTGTTTAATTGTAGGGACTTACAGGGTAGTATCCAATGCTAAAAGATCTACTTACAACTAGGCTTCATCCCAAAGTGAATTTTCAGTTTAAAATTCAACTTCAACATTACGTGCAGGAAAAATACTGTAATGCTGTTGATACAGTTTTAATGTTGCTGTTATTAATAAGTAATTTCTTTGATGTAACAAAAAATGTAACATTCAAATTAGTGAGCTCATTGCGTTTTCTACACATAATTCTGCAGAGTTACGAATAAGCTTTGAAATAACTAGACTACAACTAAAGAGACATCTACTCAAATATCTTATTTACCACTGAAACAGTAGCTACTCAACCTTTTAATATAATGTTTTGTACTTGTGTTTTCCCTGCAGTAACTTAAAGATAGCTAAAAGCTGTCTCCCAGTATCATATATATTCTGCATGATGTTCAAATCCAGAGACCCACACCAACTACAATTTAAATATTCAAGTGGTCTTGTGCAATAATTTTGTACACATTCACCCAAATTCAGCCTGACATATTTGATACTTTTGCAAACAGTTTTTGTCAAATGAAGTGCTTTAGTTGGAAATTGAGCCAGCAGACTCTGGGGCCATCCAAATTTGATACCTGGGTCCGTTTGCACAAAACACCTTAAGGATTCTCCGTTAAGTGAAGCTTAGCGTAATTTCATGCAGGAAGACTTTACAATTTATTCCTAATTGTCTCTTACTACCTAATCAAGTGCCGGAACACCCACTTCTTTTAGCCAATCAAAAGAGGCCTTCGTTTTCTCCGAGCCAATCACAGCTGGTCTTCCCTGTTTTAAACTGCTGCGTTTCTCTCTCCCTTCTGTCAGCTGTCATTCTATTCTAGATCGACCCTCCTCCTCCCCTCCACCTCTGGTCACCAGCTCTCGTGGCTCCCTGGGCTTCCTTCCTCTTTTCGGCTGGCTCTTCGTTCGGGCTTCCTCACACCACCGCCAGTGTCTAGACTCCATCAGGGGGAGGTCTTCGGCTCCGACCCCTTCTAATATATTATTGTATTAATATATTTGTGATGGAGTCTAATCTCCAAACACCATTCATGTCAAGTTATACTTGTGAATAAATTTTGCGTTTTTGCAACAAAGTCTCTACTGATTGAAGTACTAAGACTCTAAACACCCACACAGGTGTTTTCAGTTAATCTGATTAGGCCTTTTCCCAGGACTGTGTGGGTGTATAGCCTGTGATTGATATCTTCCTGAGTTTCCTGGGTCAGAGCAAGACTCCTTTGCTGAGGGACTAAGGCCCCATCCAGACGAAGACGTTAGGATGAAAACGCATCCGTCTTCCCTGGATTCGGTTCAAGAAAATTCACGTCCACATGAATCCATCTGTAAATGACTCAACACGCTACTTCATATGCCAGGCCTGTAGGCGGCGCTGTTATTGCTACAGAAATTAACGGAACGAAGAAGAAGAGCAGCCTTCAGTCACTTCCTTTCATAACATGACTGTTAGCTAGTTCTCTTAGCTTAACACATCCATGGACTAGACTTTAATAACTTACACCACTGCTCGTTATATAAAGGCCACCTAGAAAAAGAATGTAAACTTTGTTTACATTCTATCGGACATGATTGCAGCTAGCAGAGGTAGCGTTAGCGCGCTAGCCGCGCTAGCTAGCTAACGGTTTAACTAATTTTAAGGGATTCCTAAAGTCAAAGACAAAAATAAGGAGAAATGTTTATGAGAAGACTCAATGATGTTTTGTACAACTACTTTTTTCTTAAGAAAATCTAAACCGGCCCCACAGATGTACAGTGAAGGAATGTTGCTGCACAGGTGCAATTAGATAATCTGTTCAGGGACATTTATGTAACAGTTAGAAATAGTATCTGTTAAAGGTGCTCTAAGCGATGTCAAGCGTTTTTTAGGCTACAACATTTTTTGTCACATACAGCAAACATCTCCTCACTATCTGCTAGCTGCCTGTCCCCTGAACACACTGTAAAAAACACGGTCTCTGTAGACAGCCCAGTCTCCACAAACGGCAACAAAAACAAACTGCACCAGCCTGCACCACCAAACATAACAAGGGGGGGGATAGACAAGTTTACGCGCCAAATCATGGGTGGCGACATTACTCTACACAAATGCATTTCATTTCCGCCGGAAGTGATTTGCGCAGCGTCTGCCAGTGTAAACACAGCGATGTCGGTGCTAGCAGTGCTAGCTTGGGAACACGGTTCTACTACGTTGACTGGATATGGCGTTACTCTCCCCCACCCGAATTCAGTGCAGAACTGGGAGGATAACATGACAACGCGGCCCAGCATAACGTACAGCAAGATTTGCTCCTACTTCGTGCAATCCACGGCAATAGATGGAAAAGCAATGGACTATCTGAAAGCCTCCGAGGCATATCAATATCTGCACAGCAACAAAGTCGGTTGTGTCATGTCATACAAACATGATCGTTTTGTTTATCTGAAAGCAAATGTAGAGCCCAGCCAGTGTTTGAACAATGCGTGGCATAATGCTTGGGTGCTGGTAACTGAAGCTGGAGAAGACAAAACTGCGGGATGTACGTGTGTTGCTGGACCAGGGAGATATTGTTCCCACTCAGCTGCGATCCTGTGGAAGGTAACTAGATTATTTGACCGTTGTAGCCTAGGCCTATCTCTTTATTATTATTGTTATTATTAATTAATACTGTTCAGTCAGATCCTTGATTCCGAGTCGGTATCAGGCTTCCGTAAAAAATGTAAACAATGGAGCGCATGTGCATTGCGTCTTCGTAGCTGGTTTGTGGTCGCAGCACTATCTATCTAACCACTCGTTCTATCTAACCACTCGTTCTGGTGCTTTTTCGAGCGTTTGCAACCAACTACCGCACACGTCATTCCCGAACCACTTTTCTTCATGTTGTAATTGTTATATCCTCTTTGTCACTGCGATATCAGTGCTTTGTCGGCACAACGGAGCTAGCTAGCAAAACAAACCCGCCCGCCAGAACGGAAGTGGATTGCATCGACAGGAGGAGTTTAGGAAGTAGGTCGGAAACGGCTCAAAAACTTGTGTATTAGTGCACAGAAGGGAGAGGGAGGGGATGGGATGATGAGGAGGGAGGGGCAAGCTAGCCTTTGTTTTGTTTGACAATACTTCGAAAGTCAACAACAAGTGACGTCACCCAGCATCACTTAGAGCCCCTTTAAGAAGAAGCATATTAAAGTGGGAGTTCCCAAATGTCCCGGTGCAGTTGCCTCAGGTCAATGCCACAGTAATTTGGTTTGTAAAACAGGTTTGAGTCTGCCACAGGAATGTTGCAGGTTTGCCCTCCCATGTACTGTATGTGCCCTCTATTGTTTCAATGCTAACACAATCACTAATAAAAAGCATGAAAATACATTTGAAATTGATAAAAGGGTTTTGTAAAAACAGTACCTCACATAAAAACATAGCAATGTTTGGCGCACTTCTGGTCCTGTACAGATTTATTTGCCCCCTTACTTTTACATGTAACTTCCATTATATCCACTTTGACTGCTTTACCTCTAAGCATTTTCCTTTTGAAAAACATTGCTAACATTTTGCATTCATGGCAAAAGTCAGTTTAAAACTATAGTGCGTAGTTTCTGTCTCCCCTATGAGAAATTCCAGTAATGACAACAAAACTGTCGGCACATCCACATGATACAAGCCTTTTGTGATCGTGCACCATATATTCTCACTTTCTACACTTTCTGCTTCATATAAATAATGTCTTACCTTTGTTGGTCTACAGGCAGATACTGCTTAACTCCTTAACAGTCCTTAAGGTGTGTTACCAGCAGTTGTACAAATGTGATCCAAACAGACTTAAATAAATGAGGGCATGAGTTGAGAGCTCCTCCCACACTGACATTTGTCAAAACTGGTCATTCTGGTTCTCCTTCTCAGCCTTTCATTGTAATCACTTCTACAACCCCAAATCAGAAAAAATGGGGACAGTATGGAAAACACAAATAAAAAAAGAAAGTAGTGATTTCTAAATGTACTTTGACTTGTATTTCATTGCAGACAATACAACAGCACATAATTTAATGTGTTCATCATGATTTTTTATTGTTTTTCTTTCAAATAAACAAAATTCCTATTTTGGTTCTTGCAACACATTTCAAACAAAGTTGGAACAGTAAAGCATTTACCACTTTGTAATGTTGCCATTCCTTTTCACAACACTTAAAAGACGTTTAGGGACTGAAGACACCAAGTGATTAAGTGTTTCAGGTGTAATTTTGTCCCATTCTTGGTGCAAACAAGTCTTAAGGTGGACAACAGTATGGGGTCTTTGTTGTCGCATTTTGTGCTTCAAAATGCGCCACACATTCTCTATTGGAGACAGGTCAGGACTGCAGGCAGGCCAGTCAAGTACCCGTGTCCTCTTCTTCCGCAGCCAGGACTTTGTAATGTGTGCAGAATGTGGTTTTGCATTATCTTGTTGAAATATGCATGGACGTCCCTGGAAAAGATGTCTTCTTGAAGGCAGCATATTGTGCTCCAAAATCTCTATGTACTTTTCAGCATTAATGGTGCCATTACAGAAGTGCAAGTTACCTTTGCCAAGGGCACTGACACAACCCCATACCATGACAGACCCTGGCTTTTGGACTTGTTGCTGGTAACAGTCTGGATGATCCTTTTCTTCTTTGGTCCGGAGCACACGGCGTCCATTTCTCCCAAAAAATACCTGAAATACTGAGTCATCTGACCACAGTACACTGTGTGATGGTCCATCCCAGATGCCTCCGAGCCCAGAGAAGTCGACGGCGCTTCTGGACACTGTTAACATAGGGCTTCCTTTTGGCACAGTACAGTTTTAACTGGCATTTGTGAATGTAACTACGTATTGTGGTACTTGACAAAGGTTTGCCAAAGTAGTCTTGAGCCCATGTGGTGATATCACTTATAGATGAATGACGATTCTTGATGCAGTGCCACCTAAGGGATCGGAGATCACGGTTGTTCAGCTTAGGCTTGCGCCCTTGTCCTTTACGCACTGAAATTCCTCCTCATTCCTTGAATCTTTTAATTATGTTATGCACTGCTGAAGGTGAAATAAGAAAATGTCTTCCTATCTTTCTTTGAGGAACATTGTTTTTAAACATTTCAATAATTTCCTCACGTATTTGTTGGCAAACTGGCGATCCTCGGCCCATTTTTGCTCCTAAAGGACTAGACCTTTCTTGGATGCTGCTTTTGTACCAAATCATAATTACAATCACCTGTTGACATCACCTGTTTCAAATCACATCATTATTTAACCAATTTACCTGATTACTAGCCATAAATTTCTCCTGTCCCAACCTTTTTTGGAATGTGTTGCAGGTCTGAATGACAGGAAAGGAGGTATATTTACAAATGAAATTAAGTTGACCAGACAAAACATGAAATATTTTGTGTTCACATTGTCTGCAATGAAATACAAGTCAAAGTACATTTAGAAATCACTACTTTCTTTTTTTATTTGTGTTTTTCATACTGTCCCAACTTTTTCTGATTTGGGGTTGTACAGTAAATATCATTCAATGTAATTCAATTCAGTTTTATTTATAGTATCAAATCATAACAAGAGTTATTTCCAGTAGTTGTTGCCACTTTGTACAAAGTGAGCCATTATGAAATTAATTGTATGCTGCAGGAAGTTAGAAGATGGGCTCTGCAACTGATGGCATCTGCAGAATGAGATAATGCTGGCCTGTTGGGTACAGATGGCGTTGTCACTTCAAATGTCTTGCCCTCAGTTTCCATCAGCACCAATATGAACATATTAACAAAGTCTAACTGATACATTTTTTAATGTTGAGAAGAATAAATGGTAACTGATTGTTATGCCTGTTTCTGTCAATATTGGAATCTTCTGCTTTGGTTTTATTCAATGTTTAAGTATTTCTTCTAATGTCCAATGCTAACATTTATAATAATCTTGCATGGCTACGGTTGAGAAAAGACACAATTATGACTGTGAATGGATAAACTATAAAATGCGACAAAGAAACTTGGTAAGACGTTGGTCTGTAAATACAGTGAAACGATCATTTATCAATTGGTTCTGTTGTACTTTCATGTTGTAGTTAAGGTGAGGGTGGCTGTATCACATAAATCTGGTTAGAAAATAAATTGTCAAAAGTCTCTGGAAAACTGGCATAAAAATGTTCACACTTCAACACTTACAAGTTTTTGTTGGCGCCAGCAGCGAGTCCCATCTCAAGTAAATGTACATTAGCATAAAGTCTTCAGAGGCAACTGTCCACCCGACAGTGTTTTCTAAAAAAATAAAATCAATAGAAGTAAGATAATAGATGCTAGACAGTTTAAAATATTTGTTCTAGGTGCATTTTGTCTTGGCAGTCAGTGAATAGTCTTGATAATCTCAAGTTGAATGAACAGGTAGTAAAAAGTTAATAAACATCCTGACATGTGCAGACATTTATTAGTGGGTGGAGTAAACTGTTCTGTTACACAAACCCAAATTAATTTGTTCATTCATTCATTGTCAGCACACTTATTTAAAGGTTGTTTTATCTTTTAAATAATACATAGATTGACCCCGGTACTGCGGGCACTTCTACATTTTACTCTTAAGCGTACCTGCACTTTTTCTTCTCGCATGCAGCCAGTACTCTACCACTGACAGAGAAAGCGTCAGTGTCAGAGAGATGACCCTAACGTTACATAAACTACACTACCCAGAGGGCACTACATGTTTACATTTTAGAACTTGACGAATCAAGGCAAGCAGTCCGCCCAACCTATCAGAAGTTAGCTTCTCCACGGATGCTAGTTTGAAAAAGCTGTCAGCCTGACCGTAACAGATTTTTCACTGCTGAAAACCTAGAAACTAAAAATAAGTGTTGAGTTTGTAAGTCATTATGTTAGCCGCCTGGCTTCAGAAAGGTACTAAACGAACGCGTGTGCCAGAGCCAGACACATCAACAGAGGTCCAACCAAAAACATCAGGAGGTAGTACGATTCATGAGCTTCAAGCTAACGTTCAAGCTAACGTTAGCATTGATGTGAGCGGAACAGCTGGCGTTAATAGGCGTTTTCCCACTGGATAGTACTTGTACTTTTTAGGGGAAAAGTACATTTCTAAGCAGTTCTAAGAACTACTCTCCCCCAAAATCTTTTTTTCCATTTGCATTCCCACCGGCCAAGTGGCCACAGGGACTGGTAGGAGGGGTAAGGGAGTGACGCAAGCACCGCAACGGTCTTTATAACATCGACACTAGACCTAGCGCCACATACAACAACAAAGCAGCATGATGGAGGAGGCCATAAGAATGTTCCTGTTGTGCCTTGCTGGGATCCTCATAACGGAGTTTGAACAGCAGCGTTTAAAGACTAGGCTGGAGTGTCTCTCTCTCTCTCTCTCTCTCTCTCTCTTTTTCTCTCTCTCTCTCTCTCCGTGTGTTTGCGTGCACGGCGGACCAGGCGCTTGTGGAGTTTAACGGCAAAAACGCAGTTAACCACACGTTCCCGTTAATCTTATGATGGACATGTGTTGTGATATTTAAACAAACAACGGCGAAATAAAAGCCTCTTACGAGACCGTGGTCTGAAAGTCCGCTTGTTTACAGCGGGACATCCCAGGATGACAGGCCGACCAGCAAACAAGCGATCCCGGGCAGCCACCAGCTGCCAGTCAATTCACTTTATGGAGCTCCGAAAACTTTGAAGCAAATTGTCAATTCGGCAACGATTTTCGGAAGACTGCCTATAATTGAAATCTAAATAGTTCATTTCTTGTGTGTCATAGATAGTTAATAAGGATTCACTGTGTCACATGTATGTTTAAAATGAAAACATGATTTTTATTAGCTTATGCACTAGTTATGTAAACTTGTTTAAATAAATCCATACATTTATATTGATAATAAATGACAATAAATTGTTATTGTACCAGCAATATCTCCAAGTTTTGTTTTTCACTATAGAAATTTCAAATGTCATAATGATCTGCCAATGCAAGAGAGTACCGGCACCTTTTTTTCCCACTTCTAGCACTGGATTGTCCTGATTGCGTGCAGCCTGGTTGACATGCTATTTTATAATTCAGATGTTTACACAAGGGCCTAACTAAAATTCAAATTTTGAGCATATCAAACACATCATTTCCTGCATTCTGGTGAATTTTTCTGCAACAATTTGTGTGCAAATTGCAAATGCAGAGGGCAAAATTATCCATATTATTACCTAATAATTATAGTGGCATACTTGAGTACACTAATTATTACAGCTTTGTTCGATGCTTGATATTAATTGTTCAATGATGACATTCTACGGTCTGTTTCTAAATGAGTAACAGATGTTTGTTTGTTTGTTTGTTTGTTTGTTTAGGATCCTCATTAGCTTCTGCATTGCAGGTGCTATTCTTCCTGAGGTCCTTGCTATGGATGCAGTTGTGATTACGCCTGTATCACCAAATTCAGGTTTAATCCGCTAGCTTTACATTATCCTTTACGTATGTAAAGTGTAGTGCAGTGTTGCAAAACAAAAATCTGAGTATCAGATGCAACCAAGATGAGGTTCTACAAACACTTCTTGAAAATTTCAAAGAAAGTTTTGATTGACCCCTGAAAAAGCGGAAGATTACGATTCTTGTTGAACCTTCTGCTGCTAACTTGGACTGTTTGAAAGCCCCAGCAGATAAATTAACTGTAAGGACAGATTTAGCTTACATTTACATTGCTTAAAGCAGCACTAGAGACATTTTCCTGCTTCGGTCCCCCTACAGGTTGGAAGCAGAATTTACATTACGCAAGTTTGCCAGATCGGGTAGCGGATGAGATGATGAGACAACCTGTAGGGGGACCGAAGCGGGAAAAGTTCTCTAGTGTTGCTTTAATTTTGTTTTTTTAGTGGAATTTTGAGCCAAAAGTGATCTTTGTGCACATAAGTGTTTTTAGCTCTAGTAGACGAACTAATCTCAGTTTAAACTAACATGCCCAAATTGCATATCTCATCAACATTCTCACAGCATGCGCATGCCGGGGTAAACAGGAGGCAGCATGTTTACTCTGTTTACGCCGCCTGTTGCTATCATGGTTACTATGGTAACGTTAGTAGCTTAGTCTCAGAGAATGCAATCAGGCGGCCAAACATTGGTGTCAGTGTCGGTGGTGCCAAACGTCTCTGTTTGTGGCCGTTGAGACAGCAACACAACCGTATACTCCAAATCAATGTCAGATTTGTTTTCATATTTATCTGGTTTAGGGGCTCTGAAACGCCAGAGCAGTGTAAAGTTTTTTTTTTAAAGATTATTTTTTGGGGCATTTTAGGCCTTTATTTGGATAGGACAGCTTAGACTTGAAAGGGGAGAGAGAAGGGGAACAACATGCAGCAAAGGGCCACAGGTTAAACCCGCGGCTGCCGCGTCGAGGAGTACACCTCTATATATGGGCGCCCGCTCTACTAGTTGAGCTAACCAGGCGCCCAAGGTATTCGTTTTTAAACCAAAACGTAGCAATGTAAATGTAGCCTTAAACCCATTTCGATGGAAAGTTTTTGGGAAACTGCCAATCGAGAAATAGCATGTCAACCAGGTTGCACTTAAAGGAATACGCCACCGTTTGTTGAAATCGGGCGTATCACGTTCTCCTCTAGATGTAGATAGGTGGGCAAACGCATTTTTTGTCTCAGTGCATTTTTGTTTCAGTCCGGCGGAGCTGCCGTTAGCTTAGCTTAGCGTAGTGAATGGAATCCTTTGTTGCCGTTAACATATCGTGAGTAAAAGTGAGCCAACAACAACAACAAAACAACCTAATTACTTCTTGTGGCCTGCGTATTCACAACGAGTATAAATAGCAATGCAAAATAAGACTACACGATTTCCTAGGCATATATTGATTTGGGACTATATTGGGTGGAAGTAGGCTACAGCCGAAGCACTGCTACTTGGCGCAGAGATCATGCAGCTGTTACGGCCGAGGCTCTGACCCAAAACACAGAGAATCACAGGCAGACACAGTGGGCGAAGCACGAGGAAATACAGGAAAGTACTGACGTGAACAAACAAGGTAGCTATCACACTGGGAGACAAGTTACCACATTAGTAGCTGTATGGATCTGGCGCCGAAGATGAGTTCCGCCAGGGTCTAAATACTGCAGCAGTCATTAGTTGAATCAACTACAGCTGTGCAGGCAGGTAGATCGCCCGGCCACGCCCCTTGACCTACTTTCAGGACGCACCAGCAACACACAGGATGGGAAAGAATAGCTGCCCCATAACAGCAGCACCTGAAACCCCCCGACTTTCGTCAACATACCGGCGTGAATAGCTGGCTGTTTTCCTATGGTAGGCAGTGAATGGCGATGAACATGGTGGATTTTGTGAGAGACAAAGAGGATGACTTCTCAGACAGTCAAGATCCAGAAGCATACCTCTACGAACCAGAGTTTTCAGAAGAGGAGCTGCGTGCTTTGGAAATAGAACGAGAGGATGAGGTAGCAATCGCTCAACAGCCTGAGGACGTGAGGATGAGAGCCAACATGATCTGGTGGTGTGAGTGTGCGGGAATATGCCAACATATGCTGACTGAAATAGAGTGTCTGTGATGTGGTAAGTGGGACAAGGTACCGGCGGAACAGGCTCAACGTGTCAGATCAAGATGAGCGTGCTGCCCGCAGTTGTGTCACAGCTACCGAGGATTTCTCAGCGTTGATCCATCCTGCAGTCCTCAACTTTTCATTCCGGTGCGATAAAGTCAACTGGAAAAAATGCAGAATGGCCCCAATAAACAGCTGTCCACAGAGTAAGTGATTACTGTAAACATGACTCATGGTTATTTTACGGGATAGATCAACCCATATTAGACCTGTACTCACACAGAGGTGCTGCGTGATCTCTGCGCCAAGTAGCAGTGCTTCGGCTGTAGCCTACTTCCACCCAATATAGTCCCAAATCAATATATGCCTAGGAAATCGTCTAGTCTTATTTTGCATTGCTATTTAAACTCGTGAATATGCAGGCCACAAGAAGTAATTAGGTTTTGTTGTTGTTGTTGTTGGCTCACTTTTACTCAAGACATGCTAACGGCAACAAAGGATTCCATGCACTATGCTAAGCTAAGCTAGCAGCGGCTCCACCGGACTGAGACAATGCATGCACTGAGACAAAAAATGCATTTGCCCACCTATCTACATCTAGAGGAGACCGTGATAACCCCTATTTCAACTAACGGTGGCATATTCCTTTAAACTACTGTCAATGTTAAGGTCAATTCACATGTATTTTTTTAAAGATAAAATAACCTTTGTGGCCGGGATGACTCAGTGGTTAGAGCAGGCGCACATATACCTTCGAGGCTTATACTTCGACGCAGAGGTTTGAGTCCGACCTGTGACGATTTCCTGCATGTCTTCCCCCTCTCTCTCCCCTTTCTCACCTAGCTGTCCTATCCAGTGCTTGAAGTGGAGGAAAAAAGGTGCCGGTACTCTCTTGCATTGGCAGATCATTATGACATTTGAGATTTCTATAGTGAAAAACAAAACTTGGAGATATTGCTGGTACAACAACAATTTATTGTCGTTTATTAACAATATAAATGTATGGATTTATTTAAACAAGTTTACATAGCTTTAGTGCATAAGCTATTAAAAAAATCACGTTTTCATTTTAAACATACATGTGGCACAGTGAATCCTTATTAACTATCTATGAAAGGCCTAAGCGACTAATTTACATATAAAGGCGAGTAGCGTATCAATATTGTTTATTTTTTCCACAAATAAGCTGATTTATATTTGCTGATATGTTGGATTCATGTGAAGAACAAAAAAACTTAATTCATTCATTCATTCATTCATTCATCAAAACTATTCATTTTAACAATAATTTGGTGCTCAAACAGATGCAAAACAGTCACTCTCAGTGAGTGTGTGTGTGTGTGTGTGTGTGTGTGTGTGTGTGTGTGTGTGTGTGTGTGTGTGTGTGTGTGTGTGTGTGACAGAGACAGGGGGAACAGGGTTTATGCCAGACAGCTTCAGTCCCCTCTCTGTCTGGGCAGCAAGTGACGGGATGCTGCTACATCATGTTTTGCAGCCCAGTTTGTTATCATTAAAAATGAGCCAGCTGTTCGTGGAGCAAAAATACATCATTTGGTCCTTTGACCTACAGTCAGGCCATCCATGTGTTTTGTTACTCACGTTATTGTTGACGTCAGTGTCATTGACTAAGGTAACGTTAAGGTTGGTAGCGGCAGACTCCTCATTAATGCCAGCTGTTCCGCTCACATCAACGCTAACGTTAGCTTGAACGTTAGCTTGAAGCTCATGAATCGTACTACCTCCAGATGTTTCTGGTTGGACTTGGACCTCTGTTGACGTGTCTGGCTCTGGCACACGCGTTTTTTTAGTACCTTTCTGAAGCCAGGCGGCTAACATAACGACTTACAAACTCAACACTTATTTTTAGTTTCTAGGTTTTCAGCAGTGAAAAATCTGTTACGGTCAGGCTGACAGCTTTTTAAAACTAGCGTCCGTGGAGAAGCTAACTTCTGATAGGGTGGGCAGACTGCTTCCATTTACGTGATTCCTCAAGATCTAAAATGTAAACATGTAGTGCCCTCTGGGTAGTGTAGTTTCTGTAACGTTAGGGTCATCTCTCTGACACTGATGCTTTCTCTGTCAGTGGTAGAGTACCGGCTGCATGCGAGAAGTAGCGGTACGCAAGAAAAAGTGCAGGTACGTTTAAGAGTAAAATGTAGAAGTGCCGGTACTGCGTACCTGTGCATACCGGCCCACTTCGAGCACTGGTCCTATCAATTAAAGGCGGAAAGGCCCAAAAAATAATATTTAAAAAAAAAGATAAAATAACCTTTAAATTGGTTTGCTGTCCATGAATGAATGAATGAACACTTGAATTTATGTTTGTCTGTGTGCTTCCACAAGGGTTTTGTAGGTGAGGTGGTTCTTTAAAGTGGTTGAAGTTTATTTCTGGCTGCTGTAGTGTCTGACTTGTTTTGGCCACATCATGGTCTAAATTACTAATGTACTATTGTAGTCTGCATGCTTATTAAGTTTACTTCAAGTTAATTGAATGTGAACAAGTGTGCAGACTCTAATAGGGCCTAATGGCATACATGTCTTTCCCTTTGTATTTCCAAAGTAGCATTTGTTTAAAATTAAACAAGTCATTACATTTCATCACATCACATTTACATCTCATTTAGTTTGATAATTTTCAATAATTTGATTTGGACTTTATCAGAAAATTGTGTACCCACGACCATACACTTGACATGTTAGAGAAGTCGTCATAAACTCACTGTTCCCACTCATTAAAGAGTGTTGAGAGAGGTCTCTGTCTGACTTGTATTGTTTTTGGAGCTTTCAGGACACTGCAGGAAATGCTATATTTATTTAATTCATTCACGCCATAAATTCCTTTATGCTACTTTAGTTGCAGTGGTGGTTATATATAAAGCCAGAGCAAGCAGAAACCAAATACTTGTTGCGCTGATAGTCAAATGTTTTCATCTTAGTGCACTCGTGAAAATTTGCTCATGAACTCTCTAATCAAAATGACTCAACACTATCTTTATATACAAAATATGCACTAGTATTTCATGATCACTCTATTTGAAGAAACAACTCACACATCCAAACAAATTCTCACTATCTCAAAATCACTATCCATTTCATATGTAATTTCAGGACCCTGAATTATCAAAATGTATAATATTAGATTATGTAAAAAATAAGTTAAATGCAGCCTTCTTGAACTCAAAAGCTTAAACTGACACACAACATAATACAAACAGTACATGTCATTGTTATTTTACTGTATAAGACTAGTTTTAGACTTGTTGTCGGTATCAATGGCCTGTCACGGAACATTTGTTAGTATAATCTCAGATAAAAGAAGACACTTCTCAGTTCAACATACAGTTTGCATTACCCATGACAGCACAGCTTTGCATCTGTTTTACATCCTTACTACCCCTTGAGATCATGGAAAGAAATGTTTTAAACCACCCATGCTTCATTTAAACTCATGCAAATAATGAGTTTAGAGGCAACATAGGAGAAAGTCAGATTAGTTTTGGCTTTACATACACCCTTAAAAACTGTAAACAATACAGTTTCAAAAGTCTAAGTAGGTTTCTTGAAAAAGCAGGGCACTGTAGTTTTTAGTAAACATTACACAAAAAGGAGTAAATAGTGCTTTTGTTGGGGATGGGGACTATTTTTTAGCAGTGGATTAGCACATCTGGTGCATTCGTGAGCACTCAAGATAAACATGTAACCCAATGCGGTTTGCCTTAATTGGTGTTTTTTGTACAATAATGGATGTCTAATGGCTCAGAGAAATAAGTTACATCAGGCTTTGGCATCACTTGATCAAGGATTTCATTATTTTCATTTCATTGATGATGATTTTCATGATTCAATATTGCCAGCCAAATTCTTAAAGCTGCGTATTATATTTGGCCTACGTTTCGAAATAGGTCAATAATTATGAAAAAAATTATGGGTTTAAGTTGTTTTTGTTAAACTTCAATTACTATTTATCACACGGCACAGGGACATAGAAACTAAATGCCTAATTGCAAATAATAATAATAACATACATATATACAAATATAGTCATGATTACAGGTGTGTGTACATTTGACACAATGGTAGGACCGTATAGTAATCCATCCATGACAAACACAGACCCATAATTTACATCCAACAACATATCACAAATACACAACAAGACAAATAACCATGTATAAATATCACATAATGTAAACATGAAAACATAATGTTGAACCTACTTCTTTCCTTGATATAGGCAGTCAACACACTCTACCTTCTATGATGTTTTCAACCCAGTACTGTA